>OX438644.1:14847500-16047500 GCA_949316285.1 Eupithecia subumbrata | reverse complement strand
GACATAGCTCTAAGAATTAGCAAGCTGAAGTGGCAGTGGGCCGGCCATATCTCGTGAAGAACCGACAATCGCTGGGGCAAACGTGTTCTTGAGTGGAGACAACGACTCGGCAAACGTAGTGTAGGACGCCCTTCGGCCAGGTGGGATGACGATCTGCGATAGACTGCAGGCAGATGCTGGATGCGGCAAGCTGAAGACATGCATGCGCTATGGCGCTCATTAGGGGAGGCCTATGTCAAGCAGTGGACTAATACAGGCTGATGATGATGATGATATTTTAGGCTTTGCTTGCATGTAGGGGTAAAATAAAAAAGTAGCAAAATTATTGCACTAGTTTGAATTTAAATTACCTACTCGAAAACTGGTCTGTCCGTGTTGTAATCGTAGGAGTTCAATTATTAATAATTCTTCCAATCAAAACTTGTACATAACATCCGTCACAAACCTACATTCCAAAAAGTCAACCGCTTACACTACTACACTTTTTATTTAAAAGGAGCAAACTAAGTTCACTCAATGTACGGTAAATGTTTCTAGAAAACACTCATTATAGTGTCCAAGCTAATTATACAGACAGTTGGAAGTACTTGAACTAATATTATCCTATAAAACAGCTGTACAAATTGCTGGCCGAGGTTTTCGTGCCCCAGTTTGCAATGTAACGGAATTTTCAGGCGTGTTAGTAAAAAAATAAGGTTAATAATGGTGGCTGAAGTATTCGAAGACTTTTCTTTCATATTTTGAATACATACAGCTTGTGAAGCAAATGAGCTGCACAGCGATAAAGTCCTTTGAGTGGGGTGAAAGCTTTTATAAATAAATAAAATAAAAATAAAAAATAAAAAGTATTTATTTCAAGCAATTTAAACTCATAACATAACATAACAGTAACACAAAAAGAAAAATTAAAAACTAATAGGATTGCTGGGAAGGTGGCGTTCACAGCAGTGCCTGGTGTACAGGCAGTCCAGCCTCCCTGCTATCATTGCCAGCACGGTGTTGGAGCTGGCCCGCAACCTGCGCACCAGGGAGGCGGCGCGCTTGCGCATGGTGGTATGGAAACAGTCGACCCGCGCCGCCGCAAACATCCCTGATGCGCTACAGTAGCGGGGCAGCCCCAACACCGCTCTGAACGCATTGTTGTACTGGACGCGGATGGCGCTGTACGTCGCGAGCGTATACTTCGCCCACAGGCTGCACGTATACAGAGAGGTGCAGTACGCTCTAAAGAGCGTTAACTTCACCTTCTCTGAGCTACGCGCAAACCTCCTGGCAACCATATTCGCCCGCACCGACAGCGCCCTCCGCTCCCGTTCGATGTCATCATTGTCTTTGAGGTCGGTAGTGACTATGTGACCTAAGTACTTAAAAGAGTACACCCTCTCTAAAACAACACCGTTCAGTCGAACTAGTCGTTTATAGCCACAGCCAATTGACTGTTCGATATTTCGTAATAGACTTTATAAAGTTTCTTAATCGGTTCAGAACTTTGTGGCAGGTACCTAATACCAATAAACCTTGTTGGTACCTAAATTATGTTAATAGAAACACAACATTGCCGCAAGAATACTTCTTCAAAGAAAAGGTTCCAATATAAATGTAATAACGTCGTCGTCCGGAGGCTTTCTTTTTATTGTGCAATTTTCCCAAAACTGGCGATAATGAGCGATTCGAAAAGAATGCTCATTCAACATTGTGTAAGAGCTTGATACGTGCGGGTCCCATTGTACGGAGATTGATAAGTGCTACTCTCGACGAATCTGGTTCGTTATTGTAATACGAATGGTTTTGTTACATAACGTCCCTTGTTAGATTCTTTCTTTTTAACTTCAATAATATTTTGGTGCTCTATTTTCTACGATATTTTTGGTTGAGATTTTTGATTTCATAATGAAGGTACCAAGGGGAGGCTTATGCCCGGCAGTCAGACGTTTATGGCTTATTCTAATTGTAGTTGTTACGTTATTTAAGTACCTGTTGACGATTAATCATTATTAGCTTCGATTTTTTTTTAATTAAGTTTTCGTGCTCGGTTTCATAACGATGGGACTTGAAAACCCAGTTGTGACGTCAAAGCTGTGACGTCAGAACGAAATCCTCGCTAAGCTGGTTTATCCGTTAAGCTTGGTTTATAGGTCTCGTATCAAGCGTGTATTTATAAGGGTTATTTCAGATTATGGAAAACCTGATTTTGCATGAAAAACCCATTGCCATAAGCCCGCTTTGTTAGCCCTGGCTCAGTTCCAGTTAATTAAACACAGCTGGCGTTAATTGGATTCGCGTTATGCGTGTTATGCCTAGCCCTACATTTTACAACAAGCCTTATTATTTACTAAGCTCCGCTTTCTTTAGGACGAAATACTGAGTGAAATCTTTAACTTAGTAATAGACTTGGTCTTCCTGCGAATCTTTAAAAATTGTTTACTTATGTGCATTTCCATTTGGTGCACATTCTTCGTTTGTGCAATACATTATGGATGACCATTATGTATGACCTTGAATATGATACCAAATCACGGGATATAAGAAACTCTTATGTATCGATGGTCATTGAAGCAACAAGCCTTGGTCGTACGGATCACAAAGTTTTAAAATCACATTTAATTTTCAATCTGGTCATTACATAATTCTGTAAGCTCGCTCAATACTTCGAAATTGCCGTTGCCAAATAGCAATCCCTGCACCTTGCAAATCGATCATTAGTGTTTCGTTCAAGATACATCTGCCTGCTCCTTCCTTATATTACGTAAAGAGTGCAGCTACAGCCAGCCCTTTCCTTTCCTTTCAAATACCCTTTCACTCATATTGCTCAGAGCCTGACAGAGTACTTTCTACAAATACCTCCTTTTACGAGTTACCTCGCGCTTCTCATGACCTTTATGCTCATGATTCCATCTCCATGTAAACACTAGCTTAGGTATTCCGCTTGTTCTTATGTTCTATTAATCTTTGTAACAACTTTAGATGGCATTCTTTCCTAAGATAAAAATAAAGATATGTACCAAAACATTATCCGCTGTTTAAAATTTCACGAGCTGTAGGTATAATGTTTGTTTGAGCTCTATCGATATTAAATCACAATATTTGGAGAAAACGTGTCTAATCTCTGCCTTCGAAGTCGAGCAAAGAAAAGTCTGGCAAATGAATTTTTCGGTCGTGATCGTCCCTACGGAGAGACGTCAACGGTTTGGGTTGCTATGCAAATTGTAAGTGATAAATTGCTTTCTCGTTTAAGGGTTTTTGAGGGGAACAGATATTACTATTCAAAACATATTTGAAGAATGTCACATCGCATCGTTCAACACAGAAGATATTAACGAAAGCTGGAAACCTTACTCGAAATAAAAAAGATGAAAGTTACAGTCGTTTGTGATTCAGCCCATCCACGAACACGAATGTGCCGTCTTACTTCAAGTCAGAACTTCCTATACTTAGTATGGGATATGTAACTAAAATAAGTTATCGCCAGCTCCTTGACTATTCAAGCCCGTTAAACCGCAAACGCCATCCACCTGCTTGCCAGCTGTATTCAGATAATAGAGGAAATTGTTTGTTTTGATGGTAGCTAAGTATTTTCCACTGTTACAAAAACCTGAGTCGTTTTGAGTTGAATGACCGTTGGCTATAGTTACTCTGTGCTATTGTTAAATTGAACTTGAAAGCGCTGCAGGGTTAATTTCTTCATACTGTTTGGCGAAGCTTGCGAATTTCACGCACCGTTTCAACAGTTTCCAATTAACGATATGAAAATGTATAAAAAAAGGCAGACATGCACGATGTGTTAATAAATACTTTACTGTGTTTACTTAGCATGAAGCATAGGTAATTGGTTAAATTAACGCGCAACTTTGATTGACTAATCTAGGTCGAAGATCGACAGGTGAAGTGAAGCAAGCAGCTGGTACAAGCACTTTTGGTATCACTTTTAGGTATACACAAGTATCCTGCTCTCTATTCTGTATGTACCGATCATACAACTTCGATCTTTATCAATTTTAAACACAAATAAAATCATTCAAACGTCAGCCAGCGCCTGAAATAGAAATTGATTCAAGCACTTACCAAACGATTGTTTCAGGACGATGATGAAGACGATACCGAGACCTGTGCGAGTCCCGAGGTGCTGGCGCCGCAGCCCTTCCCGAGGCATATGGCACCGCAGCAGCAGGCGCCGAAACCATGGAAGAGAACTGGTAAGAGGAACTGCTCCTTTTAAGCGATATGATACGGCTAAGTCTGGATACAGATAAGTCAGGAGAACAGGGCAAAGAAATTGACTCGTATCAATAACTTGAATTCCGAAAACGATCACAACAAGCTTGATAGTTGGTTGGCCAAGAAGTTGATGATGGTGATCGTTTTAGATTCTATTAAAATTTTAGGAATGGTGACTAAACAAGCAGCGTAAACAACAATTAAAACCATGCTTAATTCTCAACTCAATCACGCTAAAAGTAGGCTTGTTTGGGCTTTGACCACACCAAAAAGCTAAAGCAAAAAAGCCAGCCTAAACTGAAGAATGTTTTATCTAATCAATCTGGAATATATTATTTTACGAGTTTAACGGGCGCAGTACATTGTAGAGCGCATTCCTAGCGTGTGTGTTCTATGAGGTATTGCTTTGTTATAGGCGATGGTTACACCTCTAATCATCAAGGTGTGCCATCAGCTTGTTCCGTTTAAAAGTAGGGCCACTATAGTAAAACACGTTCTGTCCTCTACCTGATGCACTTTGGATCCTCAACTCCTGATGTTGGATGTCTTGCAGAGGAGCCACCCAGGGCGCCGCCACGCACGCGTATTTCCCACGACGAATACCACCAGTTCTGCGATGAGACCCTCGAATGTATGCTCCAGTAGCATGTGTTGTCCGCATGCAGCTTTTTCTTTTGCAATTTCTCGCTTTGCTGTATTCACTTTTGGATATTTTTGTATTAGGTTATCCGATAGTGCTTTTTGCGTATAACTTCAATCAAATGGTTTTTGTAAACTACACCTTATTGTTCAAAAGAATCTTCAACATCAACTTTAGGTACGTTACGTGGCTAGTTACGCAGAATTATGATCATTCTCTGATTAAGTACCCAATGTCGGAACTACTTATTTTACGAGCTGGCCTACGATTACATCGATGCATTTTTATTTTTCTTTGTCGAACGACAAATGAATGATAAATGAATTTATTGTTAGTATGTGTTCAATGAACAATTAAACAATATTGTAAAATAATTCAGTTAAGTACCTATTTACCAACAAATATTTTACCGTTTGAATAACTGCGTTCCGTTTGAGTTGATTGTGTAGGGCATTAATATGACGTGATTGTTGCTCTAGTTTAAGAAATAGTTCTACTAACACAGTTTTATTCACATGTTTATGATCTTAATCAATAACTTACATCACACTTTGTGACATTTTGTAATCGATCAAGTTCTTCGACTATAAGATCACGTTTGATTTATTACTAACTATTAACTTTCACACAGACTAAATGTTTGACTCGGCAATGTTGTTGTTTTTTGATTGCATATTTTAACTCAGAGAAAGGAGGTTGGTTGGCTTGTTTGAAGTTATTTTATGTTTATTGTCATTTATGTACCAACGTAATTATTTTATTTATTTTCAAAGTTCTTTCGCCGCATCTGGAGCTATTAATGTTTTGTCATGTGAACAGTAGGTACTGTTAGTACATTTTCAATAGTTTTTCAATTGAAATCTAACCATTTATGTTACAGAATAATTTCCTGTGTATTTACCTACGTAATCAGTCACTCTTGACTATCATTATTCAAGTTCTCATTATTAGTGTTTTGATTTCATATAAATACGACAGACAATATTGTTTTTTTTTCTAACATTACATTACACATCTACAACATTTGTTATTCGCTGGAACTCGATTGTTTCATATTACTTCATCGCCTTCAGAAAATTTTACCGTCGTCAGATTAATCAACTTTGTTTCGGATGAGTTTATCAACACAATCTGATTCATATTTGTTTCCAGCATACGACCTGGCGACGCAGTGTCCGTCGCGACGTGCGTCTATGAGACGTCACACCGTCACCCACCCAACTTGCCCACCGACAGACGGAGCGCATTCTTTACCGCACTCAAGGTAAAAGTTTAACAGTGTTATTCAATGCTAGTTCAAATGAGTTTTCATTTCATATTTATGATCGCTTTCTATAAATCTAAAATAAGTTTGAAAATAAATAGTTTAAGTCGAGATTGTGATCCAAATCCACTCTTTACTGCGTTCTACCGGTCTCTAAATAATGAGCCTTTACCGACACGCCTTGGGTCAGCGGTCCTGTGTGAGAGTCATCCGCAGTCTATGGGTCACCTGGACGATAAAGGCAGACTATCTGGCAGCTGGTCTTCCTAAAGGACGTCTCACTCCTTGATATTAAAATTAGCAAAATTTTAGACTGCTTTATACTTTACAAAGACATTATAAACGGTACCTTCCGCTCTTAATAACATACATAACTCAAACTAACCAACTTTCCGACATTCCAGGCCAGGTTCCCGAGCGTCATGCGCCGGCGCAGCGTCGCTAGCCAGTAGTGAAGCGGACGCGCAGCTCGGCGAGCTCTCGTGGTCGCGATCCTCGCTGCAGGACGAGCTCATCAAGTCGGTTAGTGGCAGCCCCGTCTACCCGCATGTGAGTAGTGTACATGTAGATTGTTCTGGAATATTCTGGAGTGAAAAGAACTTTTCGAATAAGTAGCATTCGAATCGTTATTTTTGCGAGTACATAAACCTTTTGACTGGAGGCGGACACAAAATTCAGAAGCTAGCTGGGTTTGGTAGAGATTACACAAGTAGAGTTCGGTTTAGTTTGATAGAAGTATTAGCTGAAAATCCTGAAGTAGGTACTGTAGTTAGTACGTGATTTTGTAGAAGTTGTGAATCACAAATCATAGAGACCTAAGCACTTCGCACCTTAAACCTGGAATTACCAAGATAAATTAGAAAGTACGTACTTAACTTTTAGTTAGCAGCGAGCACGTATTATTTATACAAAATGACATATTTTATTTAGCACCTAGATTGAGACATTAGTTATAATAAAATAATTAAAGAGGTTTGAAGATTTTGGACTTAACATCGGTCACCATTTTGCTTTTTTTTTCGAAATCGCCGCGCACAGTAAAAGTTATATATTAGCATAGAAGATACTAAAACAAATAAAAAATATCGTTTACAATAATGTCATATAGTGTCAGGTTTCGGAGATATTCACAGATGAGAATAATTAAATTTTTTCTTCCTCCATCCATACAAAAATCTTCAAACCGCTTTTTACTAAATCCAAATTCTAAATAGAATCAATCTAAAGAAACTTCTCATTTCAGAAACAGTGGCAAGACGCGATAATGTCCGACGACCGGTTATCGCTAACCTTGGAGGAGATCGTCCACATCAGATCTGTTCTGACGAAAGCAGAGCTGGAGGTCTTGCCTGTCGAAGGCAGGGTGAAAGAAGACGTTGAGAAGAGAAGGGTTAGTATACTCTAGAATCAGACGAAACCTAAAACATTGGCACAGTTGAAGGCAAATAAGATATTATTATGACGTAGGTATTATAAAGAGTAGGCTACCCCGATTCACACTAGCGCCGCCGCCGCAACCTGTTTTATCTAAAATAAAAAAATAATAATAATGGTGGACAATTCACACAGCATAATCTAGCCTCAAGCTAAGCAGAGCTTGTTTTATGGGTACTAGATAACCGATACACTTAATACAATACACTAAATAGATGAATATTTTTTATTATATGTAGAAAACGTCCAGAACACCCTGAACAAATATCTGCAGGTCGTACAAACATATGTACCGAGGCGGGAATCGAACCCGCAACCTGCTGCGTTGCAGGCGGACCTTCGCCCGCTGCGCCACAGAGGTCGATCTGATTTTAACGTTTAACGTAAACAAAGGAATTTGAAAATCCATTGGGCAGTTCCTAATACAATATCGTAAGCTCTTTTAATGCCACTGTAATAGTTTTATTTTGTATAGTTCAGGAATAGATGCGAAAACAAAGTTTGGTGGCCACAAGAGCAACGTCGCATCGCATCTCTGATTGTCTCAGAATGTGTTTATGTTAAGGCGCTTTAGCATAAAACACATTCTATTTATATCAATCGGGAGTTGAAAATAATAATGCACGCTAAAATGTTTTAAGTCCTACCCTACACGAAACCCTGAACTCCTACTACGAAGATTTTAATTTGAAACAAAATGTTGTTGTTCCAGGTTTGCTTCTTATGTTTGAAGACAAGATTCGGCATTTTCGGTCCGTGGGGGCAAAAATGCAAGCTGTGCAAAAAGACTGTCTGTCAAAAGTGTTGTTCAAAGGTAAAGACTACTTCTAGCTATAATGCCAGGTCTAGACTGCAATGCTGTTTAAATAATCGTATTTGTATTGTACTCATTGGAACCAACGAACGATGCTGCCATTTATAAAATGTAATGCAAGATCAAGACCTTAAAAGATTCAAAAAGCGATTAAAGTACAAAGCCAACAAAAATCTCAGTGAAACCCCGAGTAGGTATGTACTCGTAATAACTTAGCTAATGCTGACTTCGTATACGTTCCTTCAGATGCGGATACCTACCGAACATTTCGCGCACGTCCCAGTGGTGTTACTGAGTCCGTCGCTGCTGCCCTCTCCGGAAGAGGAGGCGCAGTCTTCCTTTCCTAGGAGTCTCATGTCGAGGCTTGTGGCTCCTGAACATTCGGTAAGTCTGACGGATACCCACAAAACATTTCGCGAAAGTCGTCTTGCCCGAACCACAGCCTACCTTTATGCACACAGTCGTTCGACGAAGGCATTTCGACGCGGTTTTGACAGAGAAATCGTACGGGGGCAAGGGACGGGACGGGGAGGAACGCTCCCGAGTAGAATACACCCTTAGTTACTCGGGAGCGTCCCCTGCCCCTAACGATTGCCTGTCAAACGCCTTCGTCGAACGACTGTATGCATAGGTATAGGTAGGCTGTGCCCGAACCTCGTTTTGCTCCGGTCTCCCCTACTTACCTATTTTTACCTTTAGTGTAGCACGCTCGTCACCCAAATGTAATTTACATACTTATTAGCAATAACTAGCCCTAAGTTCTCATTGTGAATTTTTATAAATCTTATGAGCCGCATGCGATTTTGGAACTGTCCAAGTCCCAAAGAACTCTCTCGAGCAAGGTATTAATTGCAGGTGCAGTGCTTTTATTCTCTTAAAATTATAAATAGCAAACAATTTGTGTTTGCTATATTTTATTAGACTACATGCATACAATATATTTTTCGAAAATGTTGCTGAAAACTGGTAAAATAAAAAAGAGATCGCTCTATAATTTTAGTGGTCTCAGTCTGTGAGCCTTTTTGTAATGAGGTAGGTATGACTTTCGCCAATGTAAGTAAATCTGGAAAATGACCAGTTAGTAAACAGCTGTTACTAACGCTTGACGAAGGAAAAGCTTATTAAAATGATTACCCATAGGTCACATGAGCTCTTAAATTGTAGGCTATTGATAGTTCTTATAATTTTATAATGCACAGGAGTTATGTCATTCAATGAAAAGTTGATATCGTTGGGTGGTGTTGGGTTCGTTATTCATTCTTAATTTTGTTTGCGTCTTTAGGTATTCTTTCATAGTCAAAATTTTGATTGAAAAAATTGCCACAGTTTTCAACGTTATCAAAAAACTTTGTCATTGCAGAGCATGGTAGAAAACAGCGTAGGCAGCGCCCCAAACAGCCCCACCTCCTCCCGCCGTTTCGCCTCGCTCAACGCCCACAGCGCGCCGGGCTCGCGAGGGGGCTCCGCTCTCGGCTTCAGCGACACTCTGAGTGTGCCGCCTAACTGCATGTCGCGCAGTGTGGAGGTGCAAAATATGACGCCACCTACTACTTTAGATCGCAGGTGGGTGTTTTATCCAGCCGGCTACGCCATCGAGGTTTTTGGCGCAGTCGGTAAGATTTCACAGAACGAATAACAGGATTTTAGGGGAACATCACTGTTAAACACAGTTTTTATTTTAACAAGGGGATTTTGAGGGACACTGCCGTAATGATATGATGCTCTCAGCGTGCTGCAAGTGCAAATCGGTTACGCCTTACTGCACTACTTCTTTAAAGTAAAGCGTTATTTACAATAAATAAAAGAATGACTTTTGTTCCAGGGCACGATACAGTCGAAGCGCAACGGGCGTAGCAGCCGCCGAGCGTCTCCGAGGCGTACAAATGGCAGTCTGCCACGACTGCAAGGCGATGGTGCTCCAAATCATAAAGTCGAGCCGCACCTCCAGATCCGCGTCTCGAGACCGCGCGATACGACACTTAACTCTCGACTTAGCGCCGGTGTATACTGCTGACTGCTAAGCCAATCGACACTCTAAGACGTGGTGATAGAGGCGATGTTAACGATCGAAAATGAAAATATTTCCTAGATTACACTGATGTTTGTGCAATCGAAACGGAAACAAACTAAACGCAAGCTTTATTGCCATATTTTTCTTGTAAAAGAAATTAAGGAGGATGGCAATAAGTTAGAGAGTTTAGTACTTATTGGTTTAACTCCGATTATGTACTTACTTACACTTATTTATGTACTTACCTACACGCACATAAGTGTAATCTAGACTCAAAAGATCGCTGCCCTAGGCTCTTGTAAATAGGCGAATAACCACCGACTTGCATGACGTGAATCTTCGAGACTAGCACAAAATCCACTGGCAGATAAGTTAATGGATTTTGAGCTTAGAAGCTTGAGAATTGGTAGTCTCGATAAAAATCCCGTGTCATGTTTCATAGATCTACACAACCAGTCTAAAAACTACAGTATCTACCGAATTTGTTAATACATTGGTGTGATAGCTCGTTTAGCGTTTACCAACCATGTCGTTATAAGTAAAGCTAAGTAATACAAGCACAAAGTAGATAAAATGTTTATTTTGTACATTGCCAACCAATTTCAAGAAAATCTTTATCACAGCAGATGAACATAAATTAAGTAGAAATAGCAGATTCTAAACGAGCAATTTTTTTTCTCACGCTTTACTAAGTACCTTCTAAAGCATCGATATAGCATAATACTTTTTATTTAAAAACATTATCGATTTCTTTAAAGAATCTAGAGACGATACTTATATTGGATCAATTCTAATATCGTATTTATATCGTTTTGACTCTTAGAAATCGATCTAGATGTTTCGGCATATCGAATCGATAAACCAAAGCATAATTGTGATTATTAGGAAGCCATGTTTATGTCGATGTTAAATATTTAGAAACTAATTTTCTGATCTTCTTTTTCAAGTAATTGACATTCTGTATACTCGATGACATTTATATTGGATATGTTTTTTTAATTTAAACTCTAATTAATTTGTAAATAAATATAAATTATCAATCAAAAATTATCATATTTTCATGCCTTTGCAAATCATTACCATGTAAATAATAAACAAATAAAATAGTTAGTTAAACTGAAATATTTCAAACAATTAATCTATTATTGAATGTAAACAATCGCTTATCTTATAAAAAATCCATAATTCTAATTTTTCATTTTGTAGTTTAAAGAAAATATCTTTCAGTTTTACCTAAAACTTAAATGAGCTTACAAGGTTGTGTAGATTCAAGTTTGTAGGTGGACCACGTTTTGAGTTATAATATAGACAGAACGAACTCTTTGACAATACTCTAATAACTATTTGACAGAAATAAACGTCTTTATATTATTCGCACAAAACGTTTCATCTAATATAATTATTTATTTTACATTATGTATAACAGAGACATTCATCTATAAAATTATGTAAAAGAAATATATTCCTATACCTTGCATTATTATATTATCACTATGTGTATTAGATATTATATATTTTTCCGAATAATAAATTTTTAATGTATTATGTCTACAATTTGAATGTGAGATTACTCTGTGTTCAAAATTATCGTGCTATAATGTTGTGTATAAAGAAAAATATTTAACTGTTTAGATGTTGAATTATTCTAATAATGATCCATTCCTATCTATATTTCATTGAACTTGTAAGCATGTCATGTCATTGTCTCATCTTTCCTTTTTAACTGGACTGTTTAATCATTGTTTTATGGACATTTGCAAATGTTTGGATCAAGTTTGAAATTCAGTAATTAACCGTGATTAAAAGCCGTGGTTTTAAAATACCCCAATATCTAGTGTAAACTGGGAGTTCGTTGTAAATTTTGTATTGATTTGGTAATGTTTTGTATAGAAAAAAATGTTATTATTTTCCATTGATTTGTAACTTGATCCAAATAAAAAACCTTAGTCCCGGTTAGAATAATTTAAAATAAAAAACATACGAATAAAGTTCCAAGGCCGAAAAATTCACCATGATATCCATCATTATTTAATTGTGCCATAAAAAAAACTCACAAAAAACGACATGAAACCCACATTCCACTTCAGTATAAATTAGTGCCTATCAAATGAACAATCAGTAAACGTGTAAGAATAAAATATATCTATATTTATATTTCATAAGCATATTGGCATCATTTAGCAATAAAAATACGAAAAAAGTCCTGAAGTTGGTTACACGCTTTTTTGTGCTTTTACTTTCAGTCGTAATTGGGTAAAATTGTATTTTCTTTCTTTGAAGTCATATTTTGGTAAAATTCTTTTTTGTACAAACGTGTAGCCGACTTTAGATCAAGCCTGATTTTTTTAGTTTTATTTGTGTACGCCAAAGGCAACACTATATAAACCAGATAGTTGCATCTCTCTTTCTAGCCACCAGAGAGCGAAAGAGAGATAGGATTGTCAGCTCTGTCTTGCCATTGGTGTAATTCTGATTGGAAACCATCGTTCCAGTTTAAGCTTTTTAGTTTTATTAAGTTATTTTGCCAAATGTGTATCCATTTTCAGTGTAAATACCTATTATCTTAGTTTCATACTGTATGTATTACTTGTTAGCGATATCTTCCAATGTCTATTGTATTAACTCGTATCAATTTGAGCTGGGTCTTCCGCTATTTAAGCAACATTTTTTTAAATAAATTTTCGCGTATCATATTTTGCGTTGAGGCATTTGTTTGATAGTTTTTGCTGCATCGAAATCAGGCCTAGGTTTTTACTAAAATTATTAAACTTTGATCAGAATCACCTTGTTTCCGTGGAAGCTTATTGACTTGTTTTATCAATAAAATCGGAACCCAGTTTAACTTAATTTCTGTAAATGTGTGTAAATTTTAGTAGTCTATATTAGATGTTACGTAGATTGTAACTGTCTAAAACATTATAAATTAAAAGAAGTGGAAAATAATAACGAAAATTAAAAAAATAATTACAGATCGTTACCTCGTCTTTTCTTTGCACACGCATACCCAAAATTTTCCTCAAATAATGGTCAACCTACTGACAAGGATGACGTTATGTAATTTTGTATATTATTTTTATTATTGATTGATTTAAAGAAAAAACTATTTGTTTTGATCAATATCACATTTTTATTATTGATAACTAGGTAACTACAAAATTAATTAAGGTAAGTAATAGTTAAATCTCTCCGAGGACAAAATTACTCTTAACTTAATAAGGGATCAAGGCAAAAGGAAATGGGTTCACTACCGACATTAATAACTTAAAAAATAGGAATTCGTCTAAACAATTTAATGAAAAGAGGAAGAGTTTATGAAATCTAAAATAAATAAGATTTTTATCAACGATTTATTGATTCTATAGAAACATAACACTTAAATAAATAAATTGCCTATATACTCAGCCTACGACCAAAAGGTCTTCATCGACGAAGGAGTGGGGGGGAACCTCCAGATTGAGGGGGGCGGGGCCTTTGCGGATGCGGCCGGATGCGTCGTAGTGGGAACCGTGGCAGGGGCAGTAGTAGCCGCCGAAATCACCTGGAACAACAACATTGTTATCAAAGGGTTAGACTTTGGCCCTAACATCGGTCACCTATTTAACTCCCGACGCAAAAAGAGAGGGGTATTATAAGTTTAACGTGTATTGTCTGTGTATCTGTCTGTGGTATCGTAGCTCCCAAACGGATGAACCGATTTTCGTTTAGTTTTTTTTGTGTCATAGATAATTTTATCCTGAATGTTCTTAGTAATGTTTCATGAAAATCTGCCGGGGGGTTTTTTAAATTTTAAATTTTGTTCTTGTTGTATTTTTTTTAATCATCGCGCACTATAAAAGTTACATATTTATATTATAAAAGTTTTATTTTTGGATAGAGGACATCAAAACAAATAAAACATGTCTCATAAAATAATGTCCTAACTAAAGTGTCAGGTTTCCGAGATATACACAGATGAAAATAAAAACTATATTTCTTATTCATAATGGTGTCAATTCAGATGTCGCCAAAACTAAACTAAACTAATTTGACAACACTAAAAATTTTACTATAAAAACTATCGTAGTTTGACGAATTCATTACGGATGTAAGCGGGTTAACTACGAACCTTATTTCTAAAATGTTGTCATCTCTTTCATAACGGTAGAAATAAAAATCATTTTTAGTGACGGTCAAATTAGTTTAGTTTTGTGCGACATCTGAATTGACACTACTGTGAATATCTCAGAAACCTGACGCTTTAGTACATTATATTATAAAACATTTTTTTTAGTTTAGTGTTGTTTATTGTGATTTTTACATGGCGGGTGGCCCTAACATCGGACTCCGTTTTGTTTTTTGTTTTTTCAAAATAGCGGTGCACAACAAAATGTTAGGGCCACCCCCCATACAAAAATCTACAAAACCTTTTTAAAACTATCATACTTATAATAAAACTGTAACAGGTCCAATTCTGTACATTGAAGATATTTTGAAATTTTTTTTTGGAGGTCACTCTATTATCGATACTGAAGCCAAAACTGTAATTTTTTTCATTCATGTCTGTCTGTCTGTCTGTCTGTCTGTCTGTCTGTCTGTCTGTCTGTTTCTTAAACGCGCATCACGTCGAAACTACTGAAGGTATTGAAATGAAACTCGGTACGATTTTAGATCATACTACGAGGAAGGACATAGGATACTTTTTATCTCGGAATTCAGTCAGGTTCCCCTGGGGGAGGGGATGAAAGTGAAATCTCTTCACCGCGTATGACGCCGAAAGTGCTGAATGAGTTGGAATGAAACCTAGCACGATTTGATTTCATACTACAAGGAAGGACATGGGAAACATTTCATCCCGGAATTCAGGTAGGTTCCCCTGGGAGAGGGGATGAAAGTAAAATTTCTTAACCGCGTATGACGCCGAACGTGCTGAATGAGTTGGAATGAAACCTAGCACGATTTGATTTCATACTACAAGGAAGGACATGGGATACATTTCATCCCGGAATTCAGTCAGGTTCCCCTGGGAGAGGGGATGAAAGTAAAATTCTTGAACTGCGCATCACGACGGAACTACTGAATGAATTCGAATGGAACTCGGTATAATTTGAGTTCATACTACGAGGAAAGATACATTTTATCCCGGCATTTAGTAAGGTTCCCCTGGGAGAAGGGATGAAAGTAAAATTCGTTCACCGCGAATCACGCCGAAACTGCTGAATGAGTTGGACTGAATTGGTACGATTTGAGTTCATCTTACAAGGAAGGACATGGGATACATTTTATCCTGGAATTCAGTAAGGTTCCCCTGGGAGAGAGGATGAAAGTAAAATTCTTTAACCGCGCATCACGACGGAACTTCCTAATGAATTCGAATGCAACTCGGCATGAGTTTAGTTCATACTACGAGGAAAGATAAATTTTATCCCGGAATTCAGTAAGGTTCCCCTGGGAGAGTGAAAGTAAGATTCCTTCACTTCGCATCACGCAGAAACTGCGGAATGAGTTGGAATGAAACTTGGCACGATGTGAGTTCATACTAAAAGGATGTACAATTGTACATGGGATACATTTTATCCTGGAATTCATTAAGGTTCCCCTGGGAGAGAGGAAAAAGTAAAATTCTTTAACCGCGCATCACGACGGAACTACTGAATGAATTCGAATGGAAGTCGGTAAGATTTGAACTCAAATCTTACCGACTTCCATTCGAATACTACGGGAAAAGATACATTTTCGGGGTTAGGTTCCCCGTGGAGGGGGATAAAAGTTAAATTCCTGGGTCGCGCATCACGCCGCAAGTACAGAATGAATTCAAATGAGCAATACTATTTATCCCGGAATTCGTGCGGTTCCCTTGGGACAGTGGATGAAAGTAAAAATATGCTACTGAATGAATTCAAATGAAACTTGGCATGATTTGAGCTACTACGAGGGAACATAGGAGGCATTTATCTGGGATTTCAGTAGGCACGGTTCTCTTGGGAGAGGGGATAAAAGTCAAAATTTTCTTAGTTGTAGGTAATCGTCACTAACGCGTCGTCCTATTTCATGCATTCTTTTTGTTAGAAACAGTGTTGCAAGATGGAATTTGACTAAATCAGTAGAAAATCGAGTAGAAAATCAGTAGATTGATGAAATAATCTGTAGATTGGAGAAAAAAATCAGAAGATAAAGGGTAGGCAAGTTCCTATCTATTTATTTTTCCAAGACGCACCCATTAGTTAACCCGTCAATGCCTATTTCAGGCAATGTAAAATGTACAAATGGTCATGCGATATTCATGAACTATGTGATATTTGGTGGTTTAGCTGGTCCAGTTAACTGTACCACCGAAGTTTGGTTGGAATAAGTGGTCCAATTAAACTAACTAGACCACAGAAAAATATTTTTATTTGTGGTACACAATCAACTGTACATACCTACTGACGAAAAAAAATTACGGTGGTCCAGTCAAATGAATCAGGAGCCCAATTCTGTAATACGATGGCTTCACTACGACAATGGAATCGTCACTGAATCATCACGTAGAATCCTTAGATTAGAATAAAACTCCAGATAGTGCGTGCGAGATAAATTAATAGTTTCAAACTTGACACTTTGACGCGCGTCTCTCCATCTGGATTCATCATAATTTCTTTCATCTAAGGTAAAATACCAAAACGTGTCATTCTGTGTCGATACTCCCGCCTGTGAAGCGATTAGTTTAGCAGAATAGGGCCCCAGCTCAACGGAACCATGAGTAAGAAGTGAAACGAGTATGTTACTTCTTAAACTGACACTGGCCGAGTCGTAGCTAAAAGTCGTGTGGATAAAGAATGGGATTGAAGATGACAACATGCTATCCCCCGTAGACCCTACACGATTTATACCTACACAATTTAACTAGGTACCTAAATAAAGATACTTATGTTAAAAGTGTAACAGGTCCAATTCTGCGCATCGAGTTTTTTTGCACGGCATTTCATAACATGAGAGAAACTGTGAACTTAATTAGTCGGCAGGTATGGCATTCGCGAACGAAGTCGCGGGTACAGCTAGTGGTTAATAATTTTTAACACAATGAATACCTATGTTCATTACCTAAAATACCTACTAAAATAAAAAAAAACTACCTACCTAAAATACGCAAAAAAAATATTTTGTGCGTAGCAGTTTTCATTGCAAATAATTGGTCTCTACTCAGCATTGTGCTGGATACAAACTAATGTGTCCTCCTAGCGCTGATTTTCAGTGAAGACCAGAGGGATCGTGTTACGTCACAATCTTCAGGTGCGTTGTGGAAACTACAAGTCACTTACTACAAGTAACTTCAAGAAATAAGTAAGTACATTTCCACCAGTCCTTTCCTAACCGCATGTTATTATTATGGCTCACGTCAATGTGTGCGCTTTGTAGTTATTTTCATTAAAACTAAGATTGTGTTGTGTTTTTAAAGCTTTGGCCGATGATAGTTTGCATGGAAACAAACATTATTTGGGTGATTCACCTCTATGGCCATCCAATCTAGACCATGTTCCACCTGCTATGGCCTGTTTATTGTCGACCCACCTTCTGGATGGCCTCAATTCCGAAGAACCAGTACATTAAAGACTTCTAGGTTTTTGTTAATAACGTGCGTAAGCCCTCACTCAGGGTAGTTTCTAAGAAATCAAATAATATATAAAAAATCTACTTTGACGGGACTTGAACCCGCATCCTTCCCTCAGTACGGGAATGTGCTAACCAACTACACCACGAGGTCAAGTGACGTAGGAGTCGCAAAACTTTGGGACTTCCTTCGGACTCAAGCACCGAAGCTCCACCTATAGGGGAAACATTGAAGTTTATCCAATCCTGAATATTTGGGATATTATTTGATTTCTTAGCGTTGGTTTTCTAATTTGAAGTACATTTATTGAACATACCGGCATTAGCGACGGGCACACATCCCAAGTGGGTGCAGACTCCAATAACGACCAGCCATTTAGGATTCTGGGTGCGCTTATCATCGGACTCTGGGTCGCGCAAGGTCTCAATGGGCACAGCTTGTTCTGTGGAGATTTCATCACCTGTCCTGAAAAAAGAACACACTCTGATAAAGGTCCAAGCTTTAGTCAAAGCTTTATTAATATACTAGTTTCTGCCCGCGTTGTTTCTATGGAAACATTTGAGGTTTCTTCCATTTCATGGGAATGGATGTATGGGATAAAAAGTAGCCTATTATTCCGGACTTAGAACTACCGGTATGCAAAATTTCTGCCTGAGATCTTTACAGTAGTTTTGGTGCGAAGAAGTAACAAACATACATAGGTACATCCAATATTTCACATTTGTAATATAAGTGTGATTAATTTATTTATTTAGTAGGACTCCCAGCGAAATGATCACAATAGATTTTACAAACTGAAACCAAGAATTGTCTTAAAATCAATGTTTCCTCTCAGGTAGTTATTTCCATAATGCCAATATTATAAACTAGTTTTTGCCCGCGGCTGCGCACGCCATTTTTTTATGGAAACATTATAAGGTTATTTAATTCTCATGGAACTAATTCACGGGATAAAAGTAGCCTATATTTGATTCTAGGCTTAGCAAAATTTCAGCCCATCTGTTCAGTAGTTATGACATGAAGAAATGACAATCATCCAATCTTTCGCATTTATAATTTTTCTGCCAAGTCATACATAATCACATCACCTAGGCCTAAACTAAGCAGAGCACAAGCTCTGCTTCCTTTACAGGCCACAAGCTTTGGGTACTAGATAGCTGACATACATTGAATTAACGGCATTGCAAATGAATTTTCCTGATGCAAATAAGAGGTCATTTATGGGGATGGATGTAGTATTGTGTAACTCTGACAGAGTTGATTCAAACAAATTAATTGTAAGTCAAAAACATTAAATAATGAGTTCTGGGCAGACTGAACTTGTTCTGCTTTTGCAGTAAGGATTTATAGAAAGAGAGACTATTGATCATGTATCAGCCTTAACTATTTGGCTTCAGCTTATTAATTGAGTATACACTCAAAGTCTGATCAACTTGCATGATCTTTTATGAAAGTTTGCTCAGTCATCTATACATATATACTTGAGTCACACTTTTCTATAGCATAAACATCACTGAAGCATAGATATTTGACTGAACAGGTCTCATAAAACAGGTCAAGCGCTGCATAATGCATCATATTATTATGTCATATTCATTGTTCATTATTGTATAAGTAAATCAGTTATCTAGTATCCATAACACAAGGTCTGATTAGCTTGGGGCTAGGCTCTGTGTGAATTGTCCAGCATTTAATTATTAATTTATTATTATTATATCCATCAGTGCTGCTATTGCTATTTTTTAGCAAAATGGTTTAAACTGAAATCATCCAAATAGGCCACCCTCACTGATGGGGGAAATTAACATGAATCAAACAAAACAAATTCTGTTGCTAATAAAAATCAATCTTTGCAAAGCAATGAAGAAAAATTACATTTTAGTTTGAATCACAGATATTATAATACTATACTAGTAGTTTGAATACTAAGTAATGCTACCAAGAAGGCTTGTGAAAATTCTAAAAACTAATTTCTATCTCCTAGTAATATTTGCTTTTGTTCTTTTTATACATAATAGACTAGTCCACTACTAGAGCATAATTTATAAATAATTTTATTTATATTGTACCCTGTATATATTTTTATTTTATATTATGTATGTAAAATTATCTGTATAATGTTTGTGTTTGTTGTATGTTATGTATTATATTGATACAAGTTCCTGTATTGAGTGCAGTACCAACTGTTTATTCACATATATCTTTTCTTAGTAATAAGGTTACCTGGAAGAAATGCTCTAAGCAATATGGCTGCCTATTGTATGTTTTTATTTTATTTAGATACAAGTTATTTTATTAATTTTGTACAATGAAGTGTTCTAAGGATTTTTGTTATTATAGTGTGTAAGCCCACACTCAGGGTAATTTTTAAGAAATCAAATAATATCGCAAGTATTATCGACTTCGATGGGACTTGAACCTGCATCCTTCCGTCAGTGTGCTAAGCTAGAATGTGCTAACCAACTACACCACAAGGTCAAGTGACATGGAAATCGAAAATCTCTGTGACTTCCTACAGATTTTAGCTCCGTAAGATAGGATAGAATAAAGTGTTCATTCAAACATTCATTTATCTAGGTATATTTATAAAAATGAATCCCTATTTCCCTTGGTAACGGCATCACGCGTGAACGGCTGGACCAATTTCGCTAATTCTTTTTTTGTTGTGTCTCTGACTGTCAGGAGAAGGTTCTTATGAAAGAAAAAATTAAGAAAGTTGGAAACATAAATTTCCGGATGGACGAGCCGTGGGGAACAACTAGTTTTTAATGATAATATATGTGAAAACTGATCATAGACAATAATAAATTCTAACCTGTGTCGGATGAACAGTGGCTTTCCCCTCCACTTGAAAGTAACAGACTTTCCTTCTGGTATATCGGACAGCTTAATCTCAATCTTGGCTAAGGCCAACACATCAGCAGCAGCAGACATGGATGATACAAACTGGGTGACCACGGACTTGGCAGCAAAGGCACCAGCAACGGAGCCAGCTGGAATTTGTACATTTGATTAGTCACTTTGTTTTAAGGAATCACAATAGATCCTAAGGCCATTATACATAATACTTTGCACATATATCTATCTGGGCCTTTAAAAAGTACATTTTAGATTCTAATTACAATGCAATAAAGTTGTTGTCAGCTTGTACATCTCCGACAGAGCACTATTTGTCAGCGGTCTTCTGGATTGAAATAGAGCACATCTCTTTCTACACCCTGCAAACTGAGTGAGACTTCAGACCCAGATAGATAGATAATGCACTGCAAGTGTAAATCCACTATTAGGTTCATCATTTAATCGAGAATACATCTGAGGTTCATCAACAGCTTTTATTTCCTCTAAAATAGCCTCCAAAAAATGGAGTAACTTATTACCTATTGTATTACAACATAAAACAATATAATTTTTCTAAATGAGAACTACAAAATTATGATGATATTATACAAATCTTTCTATGATGTAGGATGTAGGTAACAATAGTAATATTTATCTAAGCATCCTATTTATACATGATCAGCTGTTTACATGGGAACTAACCTCCAGCAATGAGATAGGTAAAGGTCTGGCGTTGGTCCACCGTCTCATCATACTTGGTATTAGGGTCCTTGGAGTCCTCGCGACGGTACGCCGAGAAGTCAGGGTAGCCGATATCAGTATGCGCAAAACGCACTTGGCTCTTCACTAGAAATGACAAGGTATTATGTAACAAGATTTTCCTCTCAAAACAACGCACTTAGAACTTTTCCAACGTAAGAAAAGTGGATAAAAAGCTCACCACCAAGTCCAGTAACGGCCTTTAAGCCTTGAACTGGCAGGGATCCATGCAAAGAGTGCACGGTTGAGGTCTTGGGAAGGGGCTGGTACACAGTTTTGTCGACGGGCGCGTGAATGTTCACCACGGGCCTCAGGCCATTACCAACCACAGGAGATGTGAATTTGAAGAAGGAAACCAGGTTCCCGGCCCTTACAACGGAAGTCATTTTGCTGAGATAGTCGCAAAACGCAATAAAATTGATTTTACAATGTTCGATGAGCACAAGTGCTCGGAACTCGGAAAGAAACGTCACGCACGTTGATTGATCGAGCTTGACGTTGATAGCTTGCTGCTGACAGATAATAAGTGTCAAATAAAATTGTATGATTGCTAGAATAAAAATAAATCCTCAAGTGCATTTACAAAAATAACCCGCCTTCTTGCTCAGCCGTGTAAAAACGGGTTCCATCGAACTATTTACCCATTTACCGTGTAGCTTGCAAAATGTATTATCCTTTTAGAACGGGAAAACGATGGTTTTGTAGTACCAAAAACCACGAAATATAAATGTAGCAATCTCTTTCTACGCTAAAAATGTAGGTACCTACCTACTGTTTTTACTGGTAGCATTTATTTATGAAACAGTGAAAGATTTGCAACTTGACGTTGACAGTGACATATGTTTTGCTGCCCGGTGCGCCATCTTTCATCTTTCGAGGAGTGACAGATTCATGTGATCTCGCTCAAGTTTGAATTGAATTTTGTTGTTGTTTTTGTTGTTGGTTGGGATATGTATGATTTGTGTACGACGGTCTGTGTGGTAGAAAAGGAGGCGCGCCGGGGAGTGTGGGACCACAATCGAACGTAAGGTAAGTAAGCTCATAACTACCCGCATCCACTGTTATTTTTTTTATTCAGCTGTTTCACTTGCATTGCACCTCATCATCATCCTCACAGTCCACGGTCAGTTAGGCTTCCCATGTCCCTTAAAGCGTTCTATCTTCAGCCACAGTACATAACAGCTTTCCGCATCCAGTGGTACCTAGTAGGTTTAGATCCTAGGTAAGTACCTATCTGCCTGGAGTATTTAGCAGTTCATCCCACCATCCATCCCACCTCAGTACGGTTTTTTGAAGGAAACTAAAAATTAGGTAGGTACCTAATCTGAGTAGGTAGATACCTACTCGAGTAGTTAGGTAAGTAGGTAGGTAGGTAGTTATTAAGTTTATCATTTTCTATTAGATTTTTAGTTTCGGGTAGGTATTTGGGTAGGTAGGTAAGGTAAGATCAGAAGGTCGAGTCAAGGCATCTATTTCCGTCTGCTCCTGACGTCCTCACAAGGTCCATCGATTTTCCCGCTCAAACGCCTGCGACGCGACACGCAAGTTGGAGATTATTTTCCAAGTACTACCTACCTAGGTACTTACCTACTAGATATAGGTAGGTATCTAGTTGGCAGGCACCACAGATTTAGGAATATACCTATCAGTAGGTAGGTAGTGGGTACATCTTTTATTTGTTTTGTACAAACACAGATTTCTGTAATCTGTGGTTCAGGATCGGACCTCTTCGTGCATTGGTGCATTCGAATAAAGGGCCTCACGCTTGCGCACTTCAGCAGTTTAGTTTTGTAAATCAATAATTTGTAGCAGGTATAGGTACACCTTCGTATACACCTAATAGGTAGGTAGGTACTTGTACTTAACTACCCAATGATGTGTTAAGTACCTACCTAATCTATTAGACAGATTGGGTTATTTTATTGCTATTTGAAACGTAGGTACCACATATATGGGTACCACCCTACCTATTGAGTTATTGCAATTTCCAGGTCACAAATCGTCAGGCCTGCAAAGATTAACTTAGGTGGGCACCTCTAATCTAATCTAGTTAGTTTGGTACCACGTAGGTAGGTGTACCTACTACCTACTAAGTAGGTACAGGTACCTAGTAAGGACCTATATATGTAGTAAGGTTGCGGGCTGCCTTTCCTACCTTTTGTTGTAGGTATCTAGGCACTTGTTTGAAATAGGCACCTACCAAAACCAGCATGTCTACCAGGCCTGCTACAATTTTTTTGCTCAGATTCTTCTGTATGACGTACTAGATGGCGCCACTTCATTCTGTAGCTAGCTAAAACAAAGTTCCATCTACGTGTAGCGTGGCCTCTAAGATTTTCATGGTCATTGCTGCGCTTTGGTACTTGCGGCGTCCGTGAAGCACGCAGCCCGCGCAGTACCTAGACCACAGTATAGCACATAGTTTCTTAATTAAAGCTACCTACCTACCTACTTAGGCGATGGATTAAATTTTCCTAGCTCGATTCGGTGTTAGCAAGTAAAGGAATTTTATTGTAATCTTCCTGTGACCTTTAGCTTCCTAAATTAAGAGATGTCTGGTAGGTAGGTAGATAGGTACCTACCTACTCTAGGTAGGAAAAACCATAGATTAGGAAGGTATTATGACTTTATATAATAAACTCACTTTCACAAATAAAAAAACTGTCTACCAAACAGTGAGTTGTAAGTAATAATTCAATGCTACCAAAGCATTTTGTACTCGGAGGTAGAGTTAAATTATTCATAAAATTTAATGCAATTTCAGAGTTTTTCCTACTTGTTGCCTGATACCTACTAGTTTATTTAAAAATTCTTAACGTCATCATAACAAAAACTATGGCCTTCACATGCATTTTAGTTCTATTTCCGCAGTTGCTAGGTATATAGGCACCTACCATCTTACCAACCCAGACATACAAAGCCACGCTTATTAAATACGTGTGCCAACGAAATTTTTTTTTGAAGTTAAGTACCTACTTACCTAATACGGCACCATGGTAGCAATATGGTACAGACAGCGTCAGAATTAAGTAGCCCCCCTTCCATAACACAATGCAGGTTAGAATCCGATTTTTTATTTGTTTTTATCTATTCGTTCTGTTAATATGTTACCTAAATAAAAATGTAATTTATTTTCTACTTTTAAAACTCCTACGATTATCAGGTTTGGATTTAAACCTGCACGTGTTATACAGGGGGGTTACTTAATTCTGACGCTGTCTGTACCTACGCAACCAATACATAATTACTTGTCTATTGTTTGATTTACTAAAAAACGGTATCCAAACCTACATAGCTTTTTCTGAATATCTTATGGTTTAATGAACATTCGTTACAAAAATTAATTTAAGAAAACATGAACTACAAAGCGCATAATAATGAGCTTCCGGAAAATGATAAGAGATGGCGCCACCTATTATACCTAGTTCTGTTTGCTCGCGTCGCGTCGTCTTGGTGATCGCGCGCGATGCGCTTCCGAACGGAGTAGTATTGCCAGATAATAGATGCTACGCGAGGCGCTCTAGGGAGGGCCGGTCGGACCAATTCGGAACGCGAGCCCAAGTGCCCATTCCACAATGAATTTATTGCTATTTGCCGCAACGGCTGACACTTGCGTGCATGACAGAGCTCTAGGAATATTCAGACCAATTAACGCGGCAAACTAAACGCACGTTTAACCTAAAATGATAGGGACTCTTTTTAAATTAGAAAGCACACGACCTGTCTGAGCCTACAAAACGTCGATGGGTATTAGGTATTTTATTTAATCGCTTTTCTCAAAATTGTTTGTATTGGGGACGGATGATGATCATGATGACAGAAGAGGAGAAAGCTAAAAAGTGGCTTAAAAACTAAGTAAATATTAAGAAAAATGCCTCTGATAAGTTAAGGACGATTTGCTATTTCGACGTGGTCTAGGCTCCGCCCGCATACGTTGTTAATTTGACAGACTCCGAATTTTGAATAAAGAATTGGTCCCAGTCCAGCTGCATTGCTGTATTCAATATTTTTCTTCAGTTTGGCCCCTAGCCAAATTAAACGGTCATTTGGCAACTTCTATTTTTCCGACACCTGTCTTGTGTTCTACCTTTACACCTACAGGTCTCAGTTCAAAGTTACCTCACTTCCTTGTTTGTTTTTATTAACTAATGCACAAGGTAAAGGGCAAGGCAAGGCCTTGCAAAGGAGGTCCGTAATATATTCAGTTTTAGTAATGAGTACGATGTTTTGACCCAAAGCGCAGTAGCTAAATAGGACTTAAATTCAAATTATGTGTGATAAAAATCAAATGACTCAAGCTTAATTTAAAAATTTACTCAATAAATTTGAACTCAAAAAAAAATAAGGCTTTTAAATGATGTATAAAAAGATATTCATTCATCTATGGTGTGGTTGGGGCCACGTGATTCTAAATCTAAACCTTCCGCGAAACCAAGGCCACAGAACTGGTTTTAAACTTCATTCTAAACCAACAGGGACTTTGTCATCTCAGGATATTCTGGTTTTATTCTTCATCTGAAATTAGAAATGAGAGGGAATTATTGAGACAAGGTTCTCTCTAATATGCGAGAGTAAAATGCGTTGGATGGGACATAGTTGGAATGAGAAATTAATATGGCATAAAGAAGATTTTTCTTGGAATTCTAATGACGCTCGCTCAATTGTGGACACCTTGTTGGTTGTTGGGTGATCTTCCTCAAATAAAATTTACTAACTTTCCTCACTTTTTATCTTTCATCACTTCATCAGCCATGCCATCTCTTACAGTAAAGTTTGTAAAGTTTGGGCACCGGAAGTTTACAGAAGGTGTATGTAATAGTAACCCCATCGCGACAATCTTATCAAGATTCAGGACTTAATTAATATAAGAAAACATCATCCAATCATGTTTTAAATTTTTTCGCTGCAAATAAGGCAGTTCAAAATACCCTACTACTTCCTTCTACTACTTACTTCCTCTGTAATAAAAACTGAGCTATTTTAAATACACTTTGCCCCCAAGTTCTTATAAAATTTAATCAGAAAATAAAGAATATTCAGGAAATAACTTCTCATTAGTACATTACATACGTAACTATTTCTTTCCAATTCGAACGTAAAGGGCCGTCGGTCGCGCCGAAATGGGCCAAGGTTTGTTTGTGTTATTGGAACGATAATGAGGGCCCTATCAACGCACTGAGCCGGACTGCATCAAACAAATACTTCAACGTTAGTCTCGTGGCCTAATTAGAAATTAACGAAGAGAGAAACGTTTAGGCATTCTACACTACGAACCTTTACTAGATTCTAGGATCTGACATATTTTTGGTGAACAACAACGGAAAAATTCACTCAATTTGATAGCAATAACAGAAATTATCGATGTACTTAACAGCAATGTCACCGATTTGTTAGCGGTTCGTCCAATAAGCGTTTCGTCCAAAAAGCGATTCGCCAGGAATCCATACGCAGTTCGTCCAATTCTTGAATTATCCAAAATAGTTTACATTTCATCAAAAACTACAACAACGCATGGTTGCACACACGCTACACGCAGCGAAAACTGTCCAGAATTATTAAAAGCTGCCAAAACCAAAAATATAGTTTCTTTTCTACATTCTGCAATTTGATTCGATGACACCAGTGTCGTACAATATTTTTTACTATGATTTCTTTGGTTTTGTAATCCTTTAATTACGAATTACATGACTGTAGGATTCTAGAACCGAGTAAGTAGTTTTAGATCTGTCCTTAAATTCTTTATGGTCCACAAATAAAACAGTACACAAAAGTTGTCAATTTAAAGGACATGTACAAAGGCATGTAAAAAGCTCGAAGAATTTGCAAGCTGAAGTGGCAGTGGGCCGGCCATATTTCGCAAAGAACCGACAACCGCGCTGGGGCGAACCTGTTCTTGAGTGGAGACCACGACTCGGCAAATGTAGTGTAGGACGCCCTCCGACCAGGTCCGATGACGATCTGCGAAAGACTGCAGGCAGATGCTGGATGCGGCAAGCTGAAGATAGAGCGCTATGGCGCTCATTAGAGGAGGCCTATGTCCAGCAGTGGACTAATATAGGCTGATGATGATGTACAAAGCGAGCTTAACCGTTAACCGTAAGAGTTTTTTTTACAGCAGACCTTTAGGGCATGGAGAAAGATATCCGTCGTTGCATACAATGACAGTTTCAGTAGGTACGCATGCCCAAATGGAGTGTTCTGGGTTTCCTATGTCCATGGAATGAATAGACCCACAGTAGGTATCATGTGATGAAAGCACTAGGTGACATCAGACAAACAGCATTAGAATCGTGGCCTTTTTAGAAATCAACTTGACACTAGACACTGATTACAAAGTGTACGAATATTACGAAATGAACCTACAATTTTGAGTAAAATACAAAATACCTTGTTAATTCAATTAAAAATGTGTAAAAATCGTGATTTTGTAAAACATTTTCCATTGAATGTCTTTTAAGTTTAGTTTCTTGATAATATTGAGTTGTCGTCATCGTCTTATCGTAGTATCACTACGCAAATCCCATATAAAGTGGACGTATCGACGTTTTGACAATATCTGGGCTCTGCATGTGAATGGTGAGTCTTTTTGTATGGGATTTGCGTAGTTCCTCACCCCCCAGATTCGCGTTTGCGTATTCGGGGGTAAGTTTTACCAAAGTCAAAAAGCGTTTCAAAGATTTCACCAAGCGAACAGCGAGTACATTGTAGAGTCGTAGAGTCATTAACATTATAAACATGTGCGGGGCACATTTGTAGTTTCCTGTCGTCATGAGAGTCCGTATCTATCGTGATTGATGGAATAAAACCATAACATTTCAAGTATTAACCTAGATTAGTAACATTGTCTTGTCCCGCATTAAATCTTAAAGATGTGACACGATTCAAAAGTCCTGGACGACATAGTATGAAACACATCTTTTATATAGTAGTAATTAGTATAACTCACTCGCTCTCTTTGCGTTCTTCTGAAACCCTCATCTTAAATATCACACCTCACAACACCTCTTTCTATGACAAATCTTTCACTGTACAGGCTACCCGTCTGTGCAATGCTCTCATTCTGGACACCAGACGTGCAAAATAACTCCCTATCTTCAAAAAACTGCTTCATCAGCATTATTTATCATTATAAAAAGTTAGACAACCTTATTTTTTGTATAATATGTAAGTTTATTTTAATGTTTGTAGGATATGTAGGTATTAAATGTAGTATGTAGTGTAAGTATTTGGTTTTTTCAAGTATCGAAATAGATTTATGCAGTGCCACCGTCTATTTTGTTTTTTCATGTCCTGTCATAGTTGCCTGGAAAATATCACTCTCAGCGATAAGGCCGCCCTTTATACTTCCTCTATTGTAAGCTTTTTCTCTATATTGTTTCCTGCCTTTGTGTGGTATAATAAAGTGTTTTCTATCTATCTATTATAAAAAATATTTCATAAACAGGCTCTACCTACATGGTCCCTGAGTGATGTAGCCTACGTTTTATAAAAACGTATCCCGAGATCGTAATGGGAGTCAGGGGAAGATCCTAGTTATTTTTACTAGGCTAAAATATTACATTATGTTGCTTAAGCTTTATATTAAACGTCAATAAATAAAACTAAAATGTTTATTGGCCCTAACTTTAATGCTGAGCCGGTAGCCTGTTTTCTCGCTGTTTATTGTTGTAAGCTTTTTGTAGTGTATCGTAATTTGTTTTATTTTTAATATAATACGTAGGTACTTTATTGTAATTTTGAAACGCAAATAAACAATATCAGCTTTACTACAAAAAAGTTAGATATCTGTTGAGCGCGTGTTTAACAAAAGTGTTACCACAAAACTGCGTTATTCGACGGTTTACAGTTAGACATGGCTTAGACATAGTTTAAACGAGAGTAAAACTCTTGTTAAACCCCTATCTAACTGTTTAGACACTGTTTAGCTAAGCGATTGTTAGACCAGTGTTTACGATGGTTTTTGTAGTACCGCTGTATCTATTACATTTTCATCTGAGGGGTGAGTCTAGTTGACGTTAGTATCGAGACTTGATCGAGACGTCTCCTTTTTGTATGGAGATCTGCGTAATTCCCCGTCCGCACGATAGAGGCGCTGTACTGAATTTTATGGAAAAAAAAGATATCACGTCTCGTTACCAACGTGAAATAAAGTCACCCTTCAGAAAACCAACGTACTTATATAAGTTACATTTACCACTACCACGCACCACGCTGAGTCAGGACCTATTAGACTGACACACGCGTTTTAGACGTATCTGTTCACGGATTGGCTTACAAGGTATTCCCTCTTCACTTGTGCTTTGGCTTGTTTGTAACTAATGTATATAGTACCTAAGGAGCGATCCTGTAATTTTGAACTTGTTAACTTTTGTGTTGTAGGTATATTTACATTTTGTTCAGAACGACGCGGGCGAAACCAAGGTCCAATGTTAGCTCAAAAATGTCCGAATGTCATAAATTGGCAAGAAGTAACAGAAAATATTGCAGAAATATTTTGCATGTGCAATTTCGTAGCGGTGCTACGCCGTAGCCGCGTAGCTGCAGCTACGTTGCATCAGTGCATTTCGTAGCTCCGTAGACGTTTCGTAGACGTTTGATATTTCGTTAGAATTGTGGTTGATATAGAACAAGAACAAAATTAAAATTTTTAAAAATCCCCGACAGGATTTATCAAACATGGCTAAGAACACTCGGGATAAAATTATCTATGACACAAAAAAACTAAACGAAAATCGGTTCATCAGTTTGTGAGCTACGATACCGCAGACAGATACATAGATTTACAGACAGATACGTTAAACTTATAACACCCCTCTCTTTTTGCGTCGGGGGTTAAAAATAGTTATTCTTTACCGATTAAATTATGAAAAGGGAATTGATAAATAATAACCAAATTTTTTGAGTCGACCCTTTGAATTTCTGTGCAAGAGGACTGAAACCAGAAAACAGATTTTTTTACAAAGTTGTAGCTTTATCATTTTTAGGTGAAACTGCACAATTAAGCTTATAATCGTAATTCCTTTCATTGTTTGTGTAGTTTTACTAAGTAAATGTCATGCGCGTAAGAAATCACACGGACAAAAATATCAACCAAAGTCTGCAAGCGATTTGCAAATCTATTTTCAAGACTCCTAAGACAAAACTTTTGTTGATTGGTATGTATTAAGTCATCGTGATTAAGCAGAAAATATATTGACGGCAGGATAACATGTAAAATTTAGTCACAACCGTAAGGTAATCAACCTCTCGGGGTAGTTATACTATACTGTAAGAATACCATTGATACTCGTTGTGCTTTTAAAATAGTAAAACATAACTGAACAGATTCCAATGAAATTTGCCAGGAAGGTAAATAGTACGACGGCTACTTAAAAAGCGCGTCCAAAGCCGCGGGGGCCTAGTAAATACCTAAATATAAAGAATGTTGGACGGTAGTGACGGCAAATAATGTTTTTCTTTCAATAAAGACAAACCTGAGTTGAACCCCATAATTTTCATGATCATCAAAACCTCTAAGTCAATTTTACTTCTGGATAATCAATCACTTATTACATATTTTTGTAGCAATCTCCATTCTCCTGTTACTTTCCAGGTGGAACTAGTTTTTTTTTTTTAAAACGTAAAATAAATCAATAGTATTAATTATCTACTTTCTATTGGCAGATGTGGCAATAGATGACAAAGAAAATTAGAAAGGTCGAAGCGACACGTGACGTGTGAATTATCTAACGCAGCGCATCAGCATTGACATACAGCGCGGCAATGCAGCCAGCTTTTTAGGGACACTTCCCACTACTGGTATTTATATGGATAGATAGATAGATATATAATATCTTTATTGTACCATCAATGCTTATAAAATATCTTACAAACTACTAATTAAATCTAGTATGGCACAATCGGCGGCCTTATCGCTGAAAGCGATCTCTTCCAGGCAACCTTTGGATTGATAGGATCGGGAAGTAGAACTTGACGGTGGCGTATATGATACTACAAAATACCTAAATAAATATTTCGGCTAGAATTAGAAATTAGAACACAAAGAGAATATAATTGGAATGACATACGATTGGAAACTATACTAAAAAAACTAAAACTAGAGCAAAAAAAACATATATAAAATTATTTGATTATACCTATTAGGAGGATATAATCATGAGTGGACAGATAGTGCTGATGAACCAAAACTTTGAAGATAGGAAGGGATTTGGCATTCCTAATGGATCAGTTGAGCCTGTAGATTGTTTGCAACAGTCTGCAGTTCGATCAATTATTTCAATTGTAAATACATACTAGTTCTAATTTGTTTCATTATTTGTTTGCAATAGAGTGAATATTGAATAGATAGTCGTCCTCAATGAAAGTGGGAACCGGTTCTGCGAGGGGTTCTAAAGAGGAGGTCACACCACTTCAGGTTTTACTTGATCGTGTTTCAGAAAGATATTCGATTTTATTTATATCCTTACAAACTAGATAGGATAATAAATTAGAATAATATGATTATTGTATCAGATTATGTTGAATAAAATTTGGAACAATGTTTTAAATTAAACACTAACTGACTTACGAATTTTCGCAAAGATTCGGTGTAGCGCTGTTTCGCATCACAGCACAGGTTCTCCACAAATTCAAAATTCATTTTTGTTGTTTCATAATATTTTATTTTGGAACGAGCTGCATTCTTACTACCTATCCTATTACCCGTTTTCCCGTAGGAATGAAGCATTTTCCCGCGGTAAAAAGTAGCCTATGTTCATCAGGAATAATGTGGGCTTCTAATGGTAAAATAATTTTTCAAATCGGTCCAGTAGTTTCGGAGCCTATTCAATACAAACAAACAAACTATCAAACCTTACCTCTTTATAATATTAGTATAGAAAAACTCGTAATATTGAAATGATACCTATAAGTGACCAATTAATGATAAATAAAATTGTAACTATTCGTTTTTGAACTCGGTTAATATTTGTTTTGTTTTGTTTATTTAGACTACCAGTGGGTGTTACAATAATTCTTATTTAAAAATGCAAACAATAATGAGATAGTTAATTGCACAACCAGTTATAGATAGACACTGCATGTTAAGTAGTAGGTTTTTGGAGAAATATTAGATTTAGATTTATATTTATATATTAGAGATTATATTTCATAGTTCCATTAGTAGAAGATTATAATTTTACACAGGTAGTTACTTGTTCCATTCGGTAGCTCGCACGTTTCAGAGAATCGATTTAAATCGATGCACAACACTAAAACACCTTCCCAACCCTACCACGCTACCAGAACGCCATTCTTTTTCCGTGCGCGGTAGCTTAAGCACACTAAAAATTTATTTAACAATAAAATTTGTGAATCTACGAAAAATTACAAGAGGAAAAGGGAAGACCAAGAAATTCAGCGGTATCAAGCAGAAATCAAAAAGCTTGAACAAAAACAAGCGACTCGAGGTCAATTATTGAATTCTCGAAAAATGAAGGTAACTTCTATTTTGAATTCATTACTAAAGGTTGCAAATCTTTACAATTCAACCAAACCATACCATCTAAAAGTCTGCCTGGAGGGTTTACTGTAGGTACTCCACGAAGGCTAGACAGGATGAGTTAAAAGCCTGGGGGTTTGACTGTAGGTCACTCACGAAGGTTATAAACTTGTTTTATAACAAGTACCTACCTAGAATAATCTAGATGTTGTATCCTTTACAATTCAATCATACCATACCATCTTAAAGTCTGCCTGGAGGATTTACTGCAGATACTTCACGAAGACCAGACAGGATGAGCTAAAAACCTGGGGGTTTGACTGTAGGGCACTCACGAAGGTTATAAAACAAGTACCTACCTAGAATAATCTAGATGTTGTATCCTTTACAATTCAATCATACCATACCATCTTAAAGTCTGCCTGGAGGATTTACTGCAGGTACTTCACGAAGACCAGACAGGATGAGCTAAAAACCTGGGGATTTGACTGTAGGTCACTCACGAAGGCTATAAAACAAGTACCTACCTACCTAGACTATCTAGCTATAATAATCTAGATGATTGTATTATTTAAAATGCAACCAAACCATACCATCTTAAAGTCTGCCTGGAGGGTTTACTGTAGGTACTCCACGAAGGCTAGACAGGATGAGCTAAAAACCTGGGGGTTTGACTGTAGGTCACTCACGAAGGTTATAATAAAGCAAATAAACATCTACTTTGCATATCAATGGTTTGTACATCACTAGAACTCATTATCTCATAAAAATATAAAGATGATTATGTACCAATTAAAAACCAAGCGGTTTGTCAGTAGGTCATTCACAGAGACCATAAAGAAAGTAGGAAGTCATCTACTTTGCATACCATTGGATTTAACATGCCTAGAACCAAATTTTCATACCTACCAATGTTGTTTCGACGACAAAAAATTGTCAGTAAAATACCTGGAGGTTCGACTGTAGGTCATCACGAAGGTCATCAAGCATGTAAGTAGGCAACTAAACTACTCCGCATATCATTGGGTTCAATATTCATAAAATCAACATTTCCTAAGATTGAGCCGATAAAATATTTTGCACTACCCGCAAATATATTTAAAGTGGAATTGGGTTTTCCTTTACGGAATTCGAAGCCATAATAATTAATGAACCCCTATTTGCTAATATCTGTGTAGATAAAGAAGCCGGTATAGATTAATAATAAAATAATATAGGTATTGTATCCCCGATAACAAAAAATCTAGACACCATCGAAACTGATACTGGGATATTGACGGATACCATGTCAAAATTGGTAATCCTGTCTTGATATTATGTCGTGCATGTGGGCGTGCACTAGTGACTCAACTGAAGAGATTCCAGTTGTTTACGGTGAGAATATACACTCAGATCTCGCAAAACCGAACATTCAATCGAGACGAAAACAATAATAAATAAATCGTCCCTGAACATCATTCAAGACGAAACTCGAGATGACACCCGTTTTGGCTCTAATTTGTCAGATAAAATCAAAACTGCTAAAACAATTTAAAAGCAAAAAAAAAAAAGGGGTCGTCAAAACCCACCCGCAAGCTTCAAACGGGATGCCCTCCACGTTAACCCGCGGAGAACAAGGGGGGGGGGGGGGAGGTACAGGTACATGGCGCATCGCCAGGCACAGAGAAACTCAAGCGCCGTCAGCTGTGTCCCTAGCGTCGGCGCAACACAACCGACAGAATGCGAACCGACGGACGTCCTCCACTGCAACAGTAAATCAGGTACTTACCTACGTGACGGCATTGTTATAAATGTTGGTTATCTATTACCAAAACACCAATATGAACGGTTACCGATTTTCTCTCTGACTCAGTGATACATACCTAAAAATACCCTAGCTCAAGTTGATAAGTCTAACACTTAACATAAAAATAAAGGATTTAGTACATTTTGGTGCAATATCATAGTGTAAAATGAATACTGCAAGCTAATTTATGGTACATTGCAATCATAATAACCAACATTGTTGACACCTAACAGTACCCATATGTTTATTTAAAATCATTTGTTGTATCCTAAGGAACACAATCAAAATAAAATATAATGCGATCACTTGTAATAACCAAAACAAGACTATCTTAAAGTCATGTACAACAATTGATCACAAGGACCCATACTTATTGATATGTACAATTCATAAAAATTATTAAAGATAACTATTTAGTTAACGCATTCACTGCCCAGCCTCGGAGGAGCGACCCGCAAAAGGGCGCGCCGCCTTGCCGCCGCCGCCGCCCGCGCCGCACGGCGCCATCGGTCTCATAACGGCGGCGATGGAGGCGAACATGTGTCTCATGGGCCATTTAAATGACGCATTCACTGCCCAGTCTCAGGTGCGATCCGCAGGGGCGCTTTACGGCGATGATGGAGATGGACATGTGTTTCGTGGGCCATATAAGTGTTAGTTATATCGCATTCACTCTCCAGCCTCGATGATGCGACGCGCAGGCGCAGGGGCGCGCAGCAGCCGCCTTGCGGCGCGATGGAGATGGTCATGTGAGTCGTGGGCCATGAAAGTGTTAAGGTTTCGACTCGAATCTACAGTTCAGTCTCATATTTAAATGTTAGTAACCAACTATGAAAAATGCTTTAGTAACATTATTGAAACAATAAAACGATCTCGAAATGGTTTCGTATTTAATTATAAACAAAATACAATTGAACCTAAACAGACATGCAAGTTGAAAGTTTTAAGGCTTCATTATTTAATACATCATCAGATATTTTGAGTTTAGCCTTACCTGAAGAAAAACGTGAACCATAAAGTTGTCACAAAAATAGTTGAAATTATCACGATTTGAGTTTTGCACGAAGTTTACACAAAGGTTTTGAAGACAGAAAAAATTTCGCGCTGCTTAATAATAATTATGGCCATGATTACAAAATAATAATAATAATCAACTGATAACAGACAAAAATTCGATATATACTGGCGACAGGATAGATAATATTAAAAAGACTAAGAAATCCTTAATTTCTAATACCATTTCTATGACCCATAAAATGTTTACTGACTATCGTCCTGGATTGGATGCTGCTTGCAATGGCATGGGCCCAAATGGTCACTGCAAATAATGTGGCCTACAATTTCACATTAATAATTTAATTTAATTGAAACAAGCGTTTTTTTAGGCCCTGAGAGTTTGCTCACAATAAATCTAATTGCGCAAAACTGATGCTTACAGTTAAGACGACGGCAATAAGCTATACAGGGTGTAACAAAAATAAGTAACCAAACTTTCAGGTGGGGTGTAGAATCGAACACTGAATTCAGGAAAAATATTGAAAAAAAACCCCGCCCTTTTGTTTTCGAAAAATTTAATAAATAGGTACAAAATTTTCACAACATTAGGCAATAGACTATAATACATGTGTCTATTTGGAATTAAAAAAAAATGGCCTAAGTACCTGTATTCATCTCTTTTATAAGCCCATAACACCTAAACGGTGCCCTAATGAGCGGCCACCGCGGTCATCGACCCGCGACATCATTGCAGCGGAAGCGAACAGGCTGCACGGCGTGCTTAGATATGGAGCCTACGTACAACAAATACATTCCGATTTTCCTCTAGTAATTAAAAAATAAATAAATTATTTTAAGTCTTTACACACGTTCTATCGCGAAAATGCATAGTTAGTAGGTACATTCATTAAGCATGCACCTTCCTACTAAAAGATATTCACTACTAGCTTTTATTTTTTCATATCATTGACTACCTAAGTACCTACCTTCACATTGACCTTTAAAAACACGGTGAGTAACTTACAATGAACCCCATAAAAGGTTGTTACAATTTGCATTTCCGAAGCACCAGATTGAGACAAGAAAAGGCACAAACTTTTAGCGCGCGAGAGCGAGATAGGTATACAAACTTAGTTCATCCGAATGTTCACCCAATGCTAGGCTTATTGTTAGTTTTGTCAAACTGTCATACCACAGAAATGTTATCATAGGGTCAATGGCCGTATAGTTGCATCATTGCAAGCGCAAGGTGAAGGTCGCGGCGGCGCTTATCGGTTTTTTGTGCGTAAAAATGGCTCGTATGCGTTATTCAGATATTGAATACCACGAGATGAACATCGAAATGGGAAAATTGGAATGCATTGGCTAGGTTCCTACATAACTACAACACGTGCAGCCCGCCGCGCGCCGCCGCGCGCGCTGCTGCGATATCGCGTGTCCGGTCGTGGGTGTCCCCCGTAAAAAGATGTTTATCTGCTAAAAAGGTGTACACAAGGTACGTAGACCTTTTAATCATATTTTAATGTCAAATAAACACGTGCATCAGTCGTTTGCGTAATGTATTGAAAATTCCGTATTTATTTTATTTTTCAAAAACTAAAGGGCGGGATTTTTTTTTAATATTTTTCCTGAATTCAGTGTTCGATTCTACACCCCACCTGAAAGTTTGGTTACTTATTTTTGTTACACCCTGTATAATAGGAATGGGAAAAATTAACCCAGTATTGAATTAGAACTAAACTCACATGTCCGTATTAACTTTTGTATATAGTTCACTCAGTAGGTACATCACTTTAGTCTACCTTACATTGATCGTTGTGCATCTCGCTCCAACGCCAAATGTGACACTTTTGTAAATGGAACCCCGATTCGGTTTTCACATTTACTGAATTTCGCCTTTGTCAATTATTTTAAAGTGTTATCCAAAATTAATAACGAACAATCAACAGGAATAATTGTATTCCCTAACTAGCCTTCCTAGGCTCAGTTCTCTCTACTGAATCGTTTGATGGTATCCAAAATCACAGATAATAATTATAAAATTTTGCGCTTTAACTAAAGGGTGCTCCTGCCGATAGACCTTACCCTTCGAGGGCTGCGATCGTCACCGGAAGCGTTTTCACTGCGACCAGTTTTTCAGCAATCACTATAATTGTATTATTAATATTAAGATGTCATGATTGCTTCCTTTTCTAAAGGACCTTAAAACACTATTTATAAGCTATGGTGGAATTATTTTTAGCAAAATACAAAAAATAGAAGTATAATAAAATTTAACAGAACAATTTCAAAAGGGTGATTCATAATACAGTTCACTTAGTATTAGTCAAGTCACCGATCGGCGCCTTTTAGGCCACAAAATTGGTTCTGACGAACACAATATTATCTCGCCTCCTGAAAGGAGCTTATACGCGTAAGCAGCGGCCGAGTGTACCTAAATACTATTTTGTAAGGAACCAAAAAGTTCTAGATTTCATCCACAATTGGTACCCTAACATTGATATTCTTTAGATAAATTAACTAAAATACTAGCGTTATTAAATTCTGATATACCTGTATATATCAACATTATTATAAACCTATGCAGCAGCTCGCGAGTAACCAAATATGATTATACCATATTTTACAAAATAAATAATGTTAACTAGATTATAATTATGTCTGCTCCGAGTAACTTATGAAGTGAAATTAATAGTAATTTATTGATCACCGAGCTGGCTAGAGATAGAGCTCGCAAGCCTTTGCCCAAATTATAATCATCCAATTTCATCGGAATTTTTTTATTAGGTCGGCTGATATACAGTGGCAATAGAGACTTCATTATTACTTTATGCATAAGAAGTTATGATTGCATTGACTGATAAAAAGTTAAGTACTTACATTATTATTTTTCTTTTATATTTTGTGTTATAGATATCGACATACTCGTACGATCATAATCTAAAAACACCTATTTGTTTTATCTTTATAAAATCTGCTATACCTAAATAAAGCAGAAAAGATTACTGCTCTGAAATACCAAAACTTAAGTAGATAGTTAAGACTCTAAACATCTACCTGTGTAAAATTATAATCTTCTACTAATGGAACTATGAAATATAATAGGTGATTAAAAGAACTTAACAAGTGAAGTTCAATCTCTATTATATGAATAAGTCCATTAGTAGAAGATACAAGAACCCACCCACCACATCCCAGCTCAAGTTTTGGTTGCTATCCTCTAAAAAGAATGGCGTTCTGGTAGCGTGGTAGGGTTGGGAAGGTGTTTTAGTGTTGTGCATCGATTTAAATCGATTCTCTGAAACGTGCGAGCTACCGAATGGAACAAGTAACTACCTGTGTAAAATTATAATCTTCTACTAATGGACTTATTCATATAATAGAGATTGAACTTCACTTGTTAAGTTCTTTTAATCACCTATTATAATAGCTCCTGCCGACATAGTTCTAATGGTATAATTATTATTACAATAATTTAATGAAATGACATAGCAGATTTACGTTCAAGGAAACCTATACCAAAGGATACATATGTTTTAACTAGTTTCTGCCCGCGGCATTGCACGCGTTGTTATTATGGTAACGTTTAAAGATTTATTATAACTCATGGGAACTGATTTACCTATGTTTGATTCCAGGCCTAGAATTTCTCGTATGCAAAATTTTAGCCCGATCCGTTTAGTGGTTATGGCGTAAAGATGTTACAAACATCCATATATCCAAACTTTCGCATTTATGTTAGTGTGATACTTTCAGACGACGCGATATGATTCACCGAGGCCGATTATAAAATGCGCAAGTCTGTTTTCAATCATATTGCAATTGTTCGTGATTCAAACTCCTTGTATTAGTCAGATCAATTAACTTATAGATTTGTTTGCAGGCTACAACAACAGCGGATTTTCTATAGATGATTTTTAGGGTTCCGTACCTAAAGCGTGAAAACGGGATCCTATTACTAAGCCTCCGCTGTCTGTTCGTCTGTCAGCAGGCTGTATTTCATGGACCGTTAAAGGTAGACACTTGAATTTTAAACTATATTTGCCGTACTTTATTATATTACCTATACTAATAAAAAAAACAAATAATAAAAAAATAGAGCGCATTCATTACTTGGATGGGTGACCGCGTTATGTGGCTTTTTGATTTTTTTCGATTTTAATGTTCTTTTTTATTTTATTTTTTAATTGTCGATAGACTTTCGTGGGACCACAATCTCACCTGGTAGAAAGTAAGGATAAATAACCATATTTAGGGTTCCTTTTGCGAAATAGTTACCTATATAAAATTGGCACGGAACCCTACATGTGTGAGTCGACTCGCACTTGGCTGGTTTTATTTCCACTTCTACTACATTGGATCAGGTACTAACTACACCAACATTTTTTGCATACCTTACCGTAAAGTCTCTTTCTGGTGATAAAGGTATGTGATTCATGAATGAGGTACTACTGTCAAAATTAATGATAACTTGTTTTAAGTGCTTTTATAATCCTTCCTGCCTACGATAATACCTTTCTACGATAATAATCCTACTTATCAATGGCACTTTTTGTATTCAATCGCCCCCAGCAATATGTTGTTCCACACGTGTTCAAAGCAAACAACCAGTAGGTCGATAAACTTTATAAATTGGCACCGAGAATTTGCAAGCGATCAAACAAAGCTCATTCTATATAATTAGTAGGCATTTTACCATTCTACGGCCAGTATTCGCAATTTCTTACCAGCAACGCGCTCTGAAAATATTCTCTTTGCCTTAGAACTGGTCACTTTGGCGGTTGAATATTCGAATCACAACGCGTTAAACGTGTATTGTATTAGCGAATAAGGGCCCTGTTAGAGCAACCAGTTTATATAGAGCTACATGTTTTCCGTATTGCCGGTTCGTTAGGTGCGTTGGTGCGTAGAATGCGTGCGGTCAGAGGTCGGGTTAGATTGGCGGCGTAACGCACTATGTTGCTAGGGGCTCGCATCTACCCGGGCGGTCGCAACGTGACGTCATCGCTATACTAACTTGAACTTCTGTGTTCGTACGTTGTATATATCTTTGGTTGTAACACATCGAGTACTCAATAAAACTCGAGCATTTCATATTTTCAAACTTACGCGATCTGAGCACGTTATTATTAGTATTATTTAACGGGTAGGTATTTACGTCATGTCGTCCGCGTGTGCAGATGGACATATCTGGTGTCGAAAACCAAGTGAGGGTAGTTTCAAGTAATGCTGCCCCCGCTTCGCAGAGGCGGTAGCTCCAGTACTCCAATCACCCCGTGACCACGACAGTGTGTAAACCTGTTGAAACGTCGGGAAAAATAGGTAAATAAACACGATAAATACCCGTTTAATAATACTAATAATAATCGAGCATTTCATTCAATTGTGCTTTTATGCCATTTTGATCGAGTTACCTTAAACGTGAGATGCCAATGAGGACGTTATACCTAAACATGAGACTAACTTCAACCCATTCATTTTTTTATATTCTCTGCATTGAGCAAAATGTTTTATTGTAAATTTTATTAAAAAGTTTCTGGTAAATTCTGGATAATGTATCTAAGGAAGAGCGAAATCTCCTAGTACAAGTATTCAATACTTAAAACTAAAAAACTTCAAAAACCTACTAATATTATAAAGCCCAAAGTTTGTGAAATATGAATTTTTGTTACCTAGGATCTCCAAAACAACTGAACAGATCAAGATGAAATTTAGCGTACGTTAAGAGGAAAGCCTAACATAGATGAAAAGCTCGCCATGCACACTGCCTAGCTATAAGACCTGGCAGTACCCTATTTTTTTCCATCACCAGGTTGAGTGCTCCAGCATGGAGGACCAGCGTTATGAGGAGCATTGAAATGGAGGATACATTTAAGTTATCTAATGAAATGGTTAATTCTGGGGTTAAAAATGTCAAGTCCAGTATGTTTTATACATATCTCGATGTACTGACGCGTTACCTTGGCAAACTTTAATTTGTTTTTATTAAAATAGAGTGAAAAAAAAAGTAATTATTTATTACAGCAAAATATATAGGTAATAACATTAGTTGCAAATTTTAACTGTGTATAAAACACAATAGGTATCCCAGGAAAATCACAATTAACACAAGAAAAAATTAAGAAATTTTTAAACAGCTAATATTACCTAGTATTGTATTTGTCTGTTAATTTCTTCACTAGGCCTATAACGAAGAAATCTTGAGTACGAAAATTTAGATTCGATTAGTTAGTTACGGAAAATTTACTGTGAAAATAACCATCAAACATTCTTGTTATACTTATTGGTATTGGCGCATCAGCCTTGAAGTCTTGTGTCTAGGCCTCAAACACAATAGATTCAATAATTTCTGTCTTTTAACAAATTCAAAGGCGAAGTAAGAGTAGCTGCCCTTCTCGAGTTTTCTTTTATTAAGGCCCGTGTATGAATCACTTCCTATTTATTTTAAAACCAGTCTCGTGCCTATTCATTGCGCCCCTTACCTATGCCTGCTCGTGCAAACGAGCCACTAAAATCTCTTTTATTTAATAAATAAATAATCCTAGACAATTCACACAACATCATCTAGCCCCAAGCTAGGCAGAGCTTGTGTTATGGGTACTAGATAAGTGACATAATTAATACAATACACTACATAGATAGATGTTTTTTTATTATACATAGTAAACAAACATCCAGAACACCCTGAACAAATATCTGCAGATCGTACAAAAAATTGTCTCGAGGCGGGAATCGAACCCGCAACCTCCTGCGTCGCAGGTGGACCTTTTCCCGCTGCGCCACAGTTGTTGCGCGTATGTATCTATTTTAATATTATTTTATTGAAACTATTTTACGGTTCATTTGTTTATTATCAAAGAAAATTACCTACAATCAATTATTATTAGAAACAAATTTGAACTAGTATTTACAATTGAGCTTACTGCAGAATATCCACTGGTAGCTCAACTGATCCATATCAAAACAATACCAGTCGGAAGCGTCCTCAAGACGCTGGCTGCATGGCCGCGCTGTATGGCAATTCTGATGCGCTGCGCCAGATACTCACCAGCCTTTGGGTCACGCGTCGCTTCGACCAGAAAATCAGTTTTTTTTTTTTTAGATTTTATTGAAAATTGGCGATGGTTTAATGGTACTGTAACTACTTTTCCTGAAATTTGCCACGAAACTCTGGTCATGCTTCTTTCCGATCTACTTTTCATATTCATAAATCAAGTAACTGCCACAAATACCGACCATATCAGTTCCTCGTTTGCAACATAAAGCTCACAATCGACCACTGCAGCTGTTCCCAACATCTGCAATCAAGTTTAATAGAGGCGTTGTCTATTATGGCCCTCTTATTCATAGCAGGGAGGGTCCTAAGCTGACCATTCGAACTGGATTAAATTAAAACGTACCTATTTAGGCAGTTCCGACATAAATATTTTAAGAGTATTATCTACCTTGTTCATTTTATACTCGTGTTTGGGGTCGTTTCCCTCAAAAAGGCTGTTTGAAATTAGAACTCACCTCCCCCAGGTATAAGTACAAGTTACACGTGTTTCATCCGAAACTTCTTTCTGATCATTTTTTCGGAACTAGCTTTAGCCCGCGGCTTCGCACTCGTTTTTCCGGGATAAAAAGTAGCCTATATGTTAACCCAGGTCTAGAACTGCATCTGTGCCGAATTTCAGCTCGATTCGTTAAGAAGTTCTGGAGTAAAGAGGTAACTAACATCTGAACTTTTGCATATTTTTCATGCGTGACTAGTGTAATGTTTTACCTAGGTACTGTACTGACTGACGTAGGTAAAGGTAACTGAATGCAAAACCCTAGTGAGTTAGTCACAGCATCCACTGTGACTTACTAGGTACCACATTGCATGTGTTGTACTTATACGTGTGATGTTGATGACTCAGACATTTATCGACCATAGAACGATTAACTTTCAACAAATTTTCAACTAAAAAATAAATTGATGGTTATTTTCCAGGGAAAATAACTGCCTACATAATAATAGGGTAGATTCGGATAGTTTGTTACAGATTCCATGAAATGTTTTCCATTTTAATTGACGTAAGACGTAAAATGGATGAGGGTGGCACAGGCCGAACCGAATGGTGCAATAATGGAAACGAGGCCTGTACCCAGCAGTGTGTGTTCACTATATAAATAAATAGATTGAAAGGTTAAAGTGCCTTACACTCGCAAAGTTTCTTGCTTAAGCTTTCTAAGCTCAGTAAAACTAGGATCTACCTAACATCACCCGTAGGGCTGTTTAAATGCTTGTGACGTTTGATGGTTGTTGTAGCGATGGCAGCGGTCGGAGTGCGCAGGATTAGGTAGGCTGCAGGCTCCCGGCTCACCTTGGAGAGTAATTATAATGATCGGCGCCGGAAACCTAGTCTGGAACGGGACTCCTTCCCGGGGCGTGCCGGGCGACGGGTGGCGCAGAGGTACGCCCACGATACCTTCCATCCTATTCTAACTTGGAAATAACCCAGGAAAAGCACTAGCTGCTTCCCTTTCCCCCGTCCCGCCGAAACCCCCACGCCCTGTAATAACCCAATTTGTAAGAACCCCCCATTTTCAAGGACGGCCGTCGGTCTTTATGGCGGCGGCGACGGCGGCGCTGATTCCCGACCTTGTTTATTTCAGTTTCTTTTTGTTTAGGAACTCGCTGTACTTATTTTCGTACGTCTGAACCCGGCCGGGGTCCGCTTGTTTTGAGTGTCCTGCTGAATTGATATGTGGCTCACAAAAATACCTTTGTGACAATTGACACGGCTCGATGCCAATTATGTACTGTTCAAAGGCGCCACACGTTTTCAGTTCCTTTGGCCGCGGTAAGTAATTGAACGTGCTTGTATTTTGTTTGAATGTCGATCACCGGCCCGTGAATTTGTTCGTTACGGTGGGTAAATAGAAAGTTTCGAGGGGTTGCTTTCATGAGAGAATGTTCTGCGCTCGACCTATTTTATTGGTACCTATTTATATGATTTCACGTGTAGCGACCAGAGTCTACTAATCTGACTAGTCTATGATTTTGTTTTTCAGTAGTTAATTGGTCGGAAATGGGTCCAGCTGGTTTTTTTCGCTTGAAAGTCTCAGTTATCACCACGTTATAACCTACATGAAAATATGTGACTGTGCGGAATGCCTCATTTGTTTAGGGTCGAAGTTCAAGGTCGTCCAAGGCACCCTTATCAAACCCCGTCCTTTTGGTCCGTCTAGACGGTTTCGCACCTCCAACCCTTTGGACTCCTGATCAATTACCGTTTTTATTTCTTTTTTCATCCCTTATTTTCATCTCGGAGAGTACAAAGTATTACCGTTTATTGGTCGCTCCCAAAGAAAGATCATTTATATCAATTTAAGGTTTTTCTTGTTAATGATGTCCCAGAGTTCGGTACCATTTCGTTCACATTTGTATTCTTCCATTTAAATCACTCGTGGAATAAAACGATGTAATAACTGAAACCAGTCAAATTTATTCCTAATGCATGATAGAAATCCTGTTATACCACCGGCTGGTCACATCGCATGAATTCTATTGTCTAGTTAGAATAAGGATGCATTGAACAGAACGTGCGTTGGCAAGTAAAGCCTTGGTAATGGCATGGACTATGACATTTACGAGTATCTAATACCATGAAATAAGGAAGTACTTTGCGTACACTGAAGAACATAATGTGCATGCTTATTGCCCGTAGTCCAGATTCAATGAGTGCTCAACAGAGGGGGTTGAGTGGAAAAGTCGAAAGCAGTAAGTTTCACTTCGAAATTCTATTTTCTAAAAATCAAAAATCGGGACTTCTTTGTGCCCCCGCTAGGGCTCACCTCACAGGGATGGGGACTTTTGGTGTGTTTGTCTCCTAACTAGTCCAAACAAATTCGGAATTCAAACTTTCTGCTTTCCATCCACTATTCTTCGTTGACTGGACTACTATGCCTATGACTACTATACCCTCGCTTGCCACTTGTGCAATTTAACAGTAAAATATTCGCCTCTGCGTAAACTTTCTGACGTACCCTAACTGAACCCTAAATCGATTTCATATTTTTGAATTTGTAGATGTTATTAAACTACAATTACTAGATGGTACATATAACTAAATTTAGGCTGTACTTAATACCCTTTAAAAGCCCAAAACGCTGAATTATTAATCCTTTGCCTATTGATTTACGGCGCTATGTTTTGTCCCCATTTTGTAACGAATGAATGTGAGTGAGATAGAGCTTATTTAAACAAGATCCGTCAAGTGCGAGTGTAACTCGCGCGCCGAGGGTTTTGAACGTTTGTCAACAAATATGTACCAAAAGTACCGGTTAGAGACTTCGCAGTTTAACGAATACCTAAGAATAGTAGGTACCAACCTATATTTCAGATGGATCTCTATGCATGCTTCGGTTAAGGTGGGTAATGGTAAATTTTTCGAAATTTTTCAAAATATTTAAAAGTATGAAAGTTACAGAAATTTTAAAAACTGTTTTGAAATGTCCAAACCAATACCTTTCATTTGATACCCCACTCGGTGGGGTAGCCCCCCTTTTGAAAATTATTCCTTTTTGACCATTTTTCAAAAAGTGTTCTTTTTACAGACTTCTCTATATTTTTCCTGTAAAATATAAATCCATATCTACAAACGCTTCATACATTTTAAATGGATCGCTCGGCAAACTTCGGAGATAGGGGGTGGGAATAAGTATTTTTTCGACTTTTTTCAAAATATTTCAAAAAGTATGAAACGTACAGAAATTAGAAAAACTGTTTTTAAACTTACAAACCAATACCTTTCATTTAATACCCCACTCGGTGAGGTAGCTCCCCCTTTTGAAAATTATTCCCCCCATTTTTGACCATTTTTCAAAATGTGTTCTTTTTTCAAACTTCTCTATATTTTTCCTGTAAAATTTAGATGTCTATAAACGCTCCATACATTTTACATGGATCGCTCTGTAATCTTCGGAGATAGGGGGGGGGGGGGGGGGGAATGGGTATTTTTTCGACTTTTTTCGAAATATTTTCAAAAGTATGAAACCATAAAAATTTCAAAAAATATTTTGAAATGTACAAAATGATACCTTTCATTTGATACCCCATATGACTCTGTAGGTATCTTTTAAAATTTCGGCATCACAATTTGTATGGAAAATATTCATTTTCATTTTTCATTTATTTTCATTTATTTTTCTCTAAATCTGTACAGGCGCACGAAATGTATTATTATTTTAAATTTCAAGTTGATAGCTGCAGTAGTTTTTGAGTTATTAAGGAGGGAAAAAAGGACAGACAAAGCGAGACCATAAGGGTTTTGAAACCGATCTTCGATCATCAAAACCCTAAAAATAATGCATTTAGGGGAAATGTTATCGCGTTTATTTGGTACGGGTCGGACGTGTGATTTGATAAATTATATGAAAGTTGAGGGTCACGTTTGGATAAAATGGTTGTGACATTTTAGCAATTTATTATTTTAGCATAATAGACTAATAACCAACTAAGACTAAGAAACAAACAGAAGAACTATGATTGCTTGGACTAGTACTCACTGGTCCAAGTAAAGCTTTATTATAAATAGGAAAACTCGAGACAAAGAAGATTTAGAAGTCTTTGAAATCGAACTCGACGAAGTTAATCTCCGAACGCTGAAAATTGGAACCAACATTATTATATAAAAACATTCGGTAATGAAAAACATCAATTGGCCTAAAAACCTGAACAGAAACCTTTCAATACCAGTAAAGTCACGTTGAAAGGAAAAAGACCTCAAAAGTTGTGACGCAGAAAGAAAATAATTTGATGTTTTCGTCGTTGCTTTTATCGACGAAATCTTACTTTCATTGCAAATATTTAAGAATATTTGCGAAAGATTGGTAAGTATACCTACATCCAAAAAAACATTCTGAATTGTAGGTATTCAGATTGCTTTTTCAAAGAATTATCATAAAAAACATTAAGAACTATTTGTGCCGTCGACCACTTGTTATGATCTTGCTTAAAATTTAATTTGTTTTTATCTCGACAGAGCCTACACATTTGTTCTCCTTGGAATCAAAATCGTAGATCCGTGGGTACTGAAGCTCTCCGGGTTTTCAAAAATTATCTGAGCGTCTGGTCGAAGCGACGCGTGACCCGAGATGCAAGACGGCGAACTGGTAAGTCGCCCAATCCCCAACCCACATGCCCAGCGTGGGGATTATGGGCATTACCCCCCATGAGATAAAAGCCAATAAGGCGCTTATCAGGGGGAGGCCTGCGTCCAGCAGTGGACCAATACTGGCTGTTCAAGCTGAGGTTGAGGAACTGGTAAGTATCTGGCGTAGCGCATTAGCATTGCCATACAGCGGGGCAATGCAGCCAGCGTCTAAGGGACGATTGGTATTGATAATGGATCAGTTGAGCTACCTGTGGACTGTTTGCAAACAAATTAGCTCAATTGTTTCAATTGTAAATACTAGTTCTAATTTTTTTCTATTATTTGATTGTAATTTTCATTATTATAAAATATTATACTAATTATTATAATTGTCAAGTTGACGTTACAGTAAACTAAGTAAAGATTATTAAATTAAAAAATAGGCTCTACTTGAAATTTTGCTGATGTCAACCCAGTCAAGTTGAACACTCTCACCCACGGCGCTGAAATCTCAATCCTCAAACAAAAACTAGAACGGATTTAATACAAAATTCAGCAGCCTACGCACAGTATGCAGGGCGGAATAACTTATAGCGGCATAAGCGCGAATCGAGGTCGGCTGGCCTGAAGTGTACTGGCTGGAAGCACGCACCGCCGCACGCAACCCGCCACCTTCCCTTTCTACTGCCTCCGGCTAAATCGCCTGAAACACGGTACATTTCCCTTTCCAAACGACAGACACCGCTTGCTATCACTGCCACCCGCCAATGTACAAACGCGCTACCGTTTTCAATTTCAGGGGCAATTTTCAGAGCCGTTCGCAGTCGTTGCGCGAGCGATAAAGGACTCTAGCGCGATATGATATGGATTGAAATTGATTGCGGATGGAGGTGATCAGTAAGGTTTCCTAGGAACGGCCGGGGATTTTGCTGTCCTAGATAAGGTTAGGGTCGGAGTACACGGACACGCAATCGTTGTATTTTGCTGTTATTAGGAGGTGTCAACATTTTCTTTCAGGGATGGGCATTTGTTGGACATGGATTCTGAAATTTCTTTCATTTTGTAAATACACAAAATGGCCATCATAAAATGGACATAGCGTATTTTTTCCATTGGTAAGATGATTTAGTATTAGCATAAAATAAATAATGTTAAACTTACTAACTTTATTTTATAGTCAAAATTTTATATTAGAAAATCTAACCAGACTTTACAACTCAAGTTCTAGAATCGCCAGACAATCGAGATTCCAACAAAAAATGTAGCATAAACATTGGTCACGTAAATATCGAACAAAAATGCAGTGCAAATAAAAATCCGTGACGACCTTGAGAAACACTATTAGATTGAACATTAGCGAAAAACGTAGTTTAGAGTCGACGGAGCGCGGATGAAAAAACTAGCGACTTGCAAGACGGGGCTATTGCCCTCCCCATTCCATTGCAAGGCCACCCAGGGCCGCACTAGGCGCAGCCCCGGCGGCGTAGCCATGGCGATCGCGCGGGCGAGACCTCGTTGCGATAGTGACACCCTCCCCCCTCGGCTCCGCTTATTACGAGCTCTTTTCAATTTGCCTCAATGGCACCTAAATCTTTACCTGAAGGCCGACGATATTATGTCAGGTGGTTACGGGTACGGCCCTGGGAACTGGGCCCCTGATTCCATCAAATTTTCCACGTGGAAAATACAGGCGTAGTTACTATATTTAATAAATTAAGATTGTTTTCTTGCTCTGTATAATTTGATGGGTGGATGATAAAATATTGAAATTACGTTCTAGTTTCTGGATCCGAGATTAAGAAATATAATTAGTTTAGTAGGTTCGTACCGGGATAAGGAAACATTTTTTAAATGACCTAAAAACATATCTTTACTACTATTACACATAACACAAGCTCTGCTTAGCTTGGGGCTAGATGTTGCTGTGTGGATTGTCTTGCATTATTATCTAGGTACTAAAACATTTTCAGAACGTTAACATTAATTTTGTAATCGTCTAGTAGCTCAAGTGCCAAACTTCCTTCAAGGGTAATTCATCATTTCCTTGGGAACACCTCGGGCAATAAAGCCGGGTCTTTATGAATTTTATTAACACTGAAATGTTCACCAGACATTCAATAAAAGTTTGTTTTATGACGTTTATAATGTGTATAATTCATACTTATTAGTTAAATGGGCTCTTATTAGCTTCCAAAATTATCAAACATATTTTAATTAGTGAGCTTGAAGTTTGTTCCACATGATTTGTGTTCGGTGCAGAAGTTAATACAATTCGTCTTGTGTAAAGAATGAAAAGAATACTGAATAAATTCTTTTGGTGAAAGACACAGGTCCAGGACAGATAACTTCTAAAAGTATTATAGTAGATGCTTAAACTTCTAAAAGTATTTAAGGAGATTAGGAAATTACTCTCTGTGTTTCAATTTGGGTCTTCTCTAGTATACACTGAAGTAACGGAAGGGACTCCGCGCTTACACGCGAATGCTTTTACCTCATTCAATGCACCTGACCGCCCTTGCCGAAAGCGTCTTACAAAACTAGTTAGAAACAATTTCACACTTCGCAGCACTTGAACAGACCTCACTCCGGCCCTGCTCAAGAAGTATAGTCGTCGTTGAAAATAATAGTAGTAACGCACTGAAGTTTCACTTCAAACGACAATAAAAACTGACTACGAATTCGCAACGAGCGCGCAAGCGATATTGGAACTAATATTTAGCGTGGGACAGCTCATATCCGATTGATGGTAGTTGATAAACTGGCATTGCCTGTAGCTAGAGCGAAAATGAAACTAGCGGTTACCGATGTAGAGTTGATTTTCGGCTGGGAGCTGAATACATGACACAGGCCTGATGTAGTGTATGCCAACTCGCATCTTGATATTGGCGAGCGGGCCCCCGAACTTCATAGCCCCCCCCCCCTGAACTACTCATACTCAACCCATTGGTTTCAACTATCCGAAGGTAGGTGCAAAATTGCGTCTGTTTTTGTTTGTAAAACTCACGCTGTTTTTTCAGCATTTATTATCTAACGCAATATAATGTACTATCCTCATTTTTTCTGAACAAATAAAAATTAAGTAGGCCATCTTTTGTGAACAATAACTTTGAAAACTAAAGCCTTGCAGAAAGTTTGAGATTTGCAATGTTTCTCTCGTTTCATGAAAAGGCTTTACGTTTGGCAATGAAAAACAAAATGCAAAGTAGCTCAAAGTTGAAAACGTGCAAGGAATCGTGCCAAGTCGTGACTTTTAATTAGGAATCTGTTTTGAATTTATGTCAACAACATAGGTATCTTAACAATCTCATCATCATCATCAACCTATATTAGTCTACTGCTGGATATAGGCCTCCCCTAATGAGCGCCATAGCGCCCTGTCTTCAGCTTGCCGCATCCAGCATCTGCCTGCAGTCTTTCGCAGATCGTCATCCCACCTGGTTCGTCAAGAATCCATACCTACGCAGTTCGTCCAATTCTTACCGAGTACTTTTACTTTAGAATTAAACAAAATAGTTTACGTTTCATAATATTGTTGTGAAAAATGTCAGTGAATGCCAAATATGACATCTTTCTCAATAATGACAGCTGATGTTAAAAATGACGGCTGATATCAGAACGTAACGTCGCGAAGTTTTAGTAAAATTCTAACGAGATGACGTGAACACTTGATACATTTAAATCGTGGTTGATCAAATCAAATACACAGAATACGCAAACGCGTCCACGCTATTAGCAAAATTAGAATGTTTCAAAATGCTGGGAAAATATTTCCTAAATGCTCAATAAATTAATAACGAATGTGTCAAGTGACAGCTTTTTAAACATAAAATTGTAACCATCCTATCGAAACGTATAAAACCTGAATAAATATAAGCACCGATAGTATTACGTAGGCAGTTGTTTGTAGAACCCTTGCTTGAGTTGGCTGTAATAATAATGTTCTAGCCTGAAAACCTTTGATTACTAAGCCGAGTTTAGTTGGTTGGTTCAACCTATTAGGTATATCTTCTATTATAGATATCGTTAGTCTTATTTCAATCGATTTGTCGAGTTTATCCATATTATCCATAATTTTATCGTTGAATTCGTATTGTTATCTATCCAGTGAAAGGTTTTCTTACGTACATCATTCAATTTTGTTTCATAATATGCTTAAATTTTGATTGATCTGGGAAAAAAATTTACATTACAATAATGAGTAAATTGTTCTAAAATCCTTCCCTTTCTAAAATATAAATCATTGATAGTTTAATAGGCTCAAAATTTTGCACGGCAGAATTGTCGCTTCGTGATATCCAATTTACAAAATATTTGAGATAGTAATCGCGCATCGGAATTTCCATCGAAGGCATTTGCAATTCATATTATGGCATAGCGAAGCTATTTGCAATAATTAAGAGCCCGTTTTAAGTCCGCAAACGCTTGAAATTGTAGAGAATTTTATATAAATTGTGTGAAGTTCAGCTCATGGCACGTGTTGGCTCATTCATAAATTCTAAACTTGCCAAATATATTGTTAAAACGTGTTAATAAAAGATCGAAAATTCATGGTTTGACGTCAGTTTTTTATTATTATAGCTCAATGTGAATTTGGTAAAAAAAGCTTTCTATTTATTCTTATATTTACTCTGGTAATTTTCACAGTTTTTTTAGTTTCTGGGAAGAGAAGTACTGTCAGCTGCAAAAAAATAAACCATTAGAAGGCCAGATTGCCTTAAGACTTCAAGCTATGCATAAATAATCCAGAAAAATTATTAAATAATACCTTCTGATTCACCTCTAATGTCAGTTTTCTCGCGTCGGTAACTTTTAGTTGCCTCGCAAAATCCAATCATGTTCCAGAAACTCGGGACTCCCTAGGCTCACTAACTTTGTCACCATTATAACAAAACTTAATATAACGAGCCAGACAATTGCCAAAAATATATAAGATACATACCTATTAAATTCTATATACCGTTAAATTTAGCAGTATCGAGGCTCAGCGGCCCTGGGACTCGTCAAAGGGTGGTTGCTATAGGAACCTCCTCCGAAACTCCCGATATAACGCCGGATTTATTGATTCTGCGTATCCATCTCTTGCAATGTTTGCTCCCGGGTTAATTAAAATTTTACGTTGTTTAAGCTGGAATCTGATAGTTTTGAGTGGAGAATCTATTTGCTAAAAGGAAGGTTGTAAGCCCTTTTACCTAAATCCTTTCGTTTATATGAAGTATTATTATCGGTTAATATTTTACGAGCAGGTCAGAAGGATCAAAGCATATTTGCTTCATCATTCATCAGATTTGACCCCTGTTCGAGCTTTGATGAGTTATAGTTTGTACTGGTCTGAAGGGCAGAGCTTTGTGAAAGATGTTAAAATTACAATAAAATAATTGCATAAGTATTAAGAACAGGTAGGTACTTTTTCAGACTCTAATGAACATCCTTAATACTTTAGCTTTGGTATGAATAAGAACAGAAAAAATTACATCCAATAACATGATCATTTAATTATATTTTTTCTGTATTAACCACCACAAAATCGTTGCTTGTTCTGGCCCCGCAATACGTCATCAGCACCACATTGCATAACATTGAATTGCTTGTTGATATCAGTTCTGGGAGGCGAGTGATGTTATTCTAATTGATATGACATTCGACTGTGTCCGTTTGTAATTCGGGCATTGGATTTCTAGGGTTAGCAAGCACTGACGGTGGTTACTACTTGGGTCTAGCTGATGAAGCTACAGACCGAAGCAAGTGGTGACTATGACTGCAAGTGGTCATATATATTTTTTACAGGTTGTTTTATGCTAGTACTCTTATGTGGTAGCACGATAATTTGTTATAGTGATCTCTCAGATAGTTATGTCAACTTAGCTATTTTATAGCTAAGAACTTTCTGCCAAAGATTAGCTACTGAGACGATGGTAAAGTTGGCTACACTGCTCACAGACTCTGGGACTGTGGACCACAGTTCTGGAGATTCAAAATATTACCATTGAATATTTAAAATAAATAAAAAACATTAAATATCTTATCGGGCACGACCTTCTGGGCTCAGAGTTAAAAGTCCCGGAACTTGGTATTTTCTCTAACTGGGAACCCACAAAACTTGGGAACTAATAACAAACAAGCTTAGTCTAGACTAGACTGTTAATGGGAAATGAATCACAGCCAGGACAGCCTAATCCATGGGGATTACATACAGTGTCGCGTGTCGTGGGCGTGTTTCTTCTTGGGCATGCGAGCACGGAAATCTTTCGTTCACTAACCTTAAATCCTCTTTGGATCCGAAACTATTCTACCTCTAACACATGTGCCAACGTACCTGCCAGTAGTAAAAACGTGAGAGATACAATATCCAAATTAAGAACTACATGTTGACCTTTAAGAATACCATGACCGTGAGTGTTGATTCAAGTCTATTACGTAATCATAGCATCAATCTTTCCTTGTGAGATCCGCCATTCCACTTTGCATCTTATGTCTAATGTTACAGAGCTTAGATTTTTTGAGCCGTGGCCTTGATTTGACATGGCTACTTGTTGCATCGTCATTTAGGGTTAATAGTTTCCTTATTGATATTTTGGTTATCAGGAACGTTATCATTGACATTGTGCTTAGTTAAAAAGTACCTACATAAACATTCAACACAGAGAAAACGTACTTTCACAAATCCTTTTTTTTTATGTTTATCAATTTATTAGAAGAGAAGGTGGTAATGTGGCCTCCATTTTGTTTTTAGCCTGTATATGTTGAAAAAATAGGTCTATAAATGAAAAGTATACGTTATATATTAGTTAGTTTCAAAAATTATCAGTTTACTCGTGTCTGAGTCTCTATTCAATGAAATCCAATTATTTTCATATGTAAAATTGTTTATTTAAAAAAAAGTAAACATTTGTGTAATTGGTATCTTAGGTGGGTATCATGACATTTCACACTTACTACGTCATAAATATTTTAATAAAATAAATAATTAATAAAAGTAATAACGCAGCCAGCGTCTTGGGGACGCTTCCGACTGGTATTGATATGGATCAGTTGAGCTACCTGTAGATTGTTTGCAACAGTCTGCAGTTAGCTCAATTGTTTCAATTGTAAGTACTAGTTCTAATTTATTTCTATTCTACGATTGTAATTTTCTTTGTCAATAAAGAGTTACCTACCAAATAAATTATTGAATGATAATCTGCCTAAATCGTAGTCACTGATGTTCAACACCTAGAATCAACATAATATTTTATTGGCACAATTATACATATTGTTGAATAAAAACAAACTATGAGAAATGAAAAAAATCGTAGAACAAAAGTATATAATGTTATTATTTATTTTTGAGAACCTAACCTAAAGTACCTTCTATCTAGTAAGCATTTTTAGGGTTTTGATGATCGAAGATCGGTTTCAAAACCCTTATGGTCTCGCTTTGTCTGTCCTTTTTTCCCTCCTTAATAACTCAAAAACTACTGCAGCTATCAACTTGAAATTTGAAATAATAATACATTTCGTGCGCCTGTACAGATTTAGAGAAAAATAAATGAAAATAAATGAAAAATGAAAATGAATATTTTCCATACAAATTGTGATGCCGAAATTTTAAAAGATACCTACAGAGTAATATGGGGTATCAAATGAAAGGTATCATTTTGTACATTTCAAAATATTTATTGAAATTTTTGTAGGTTTCATACTTTTTAAAATATTTCGAAAAAAGTCGAAAAAATACCCATTCCCCCCCCCCTATCTCCGAAGATTGCAGAGCGATCCATGTAAAATGTATGGAGCGTTTATAGACATGGATTTATATTTTACAGGAAAAATATAGAGAAGTTTGAAAAAAGAACACTTTTTGAAAAATGGTCAAAATGGGGGGGAATCATTTTCAAAAGGGGGGGCTACCTCACCGAGTGGGGAATCAAATAAAAGGTATCGGTTTGTACGTTCCAAAACAGTTTTTGAAATTTCTGTAGGTTTCATACTTTTTGAAATATTTTGAAAAAAGTCGAAAAAATACCCATTCCCCCCCCCTATCTCCGAAGTTTGCCAAGCGATCCATTTAAAATGTATGAAGCGTTTGTAGATATGGATCTATATTTTACAGGAAAAATATAGAGAAGTCTGTAAAAAGAACACTTTTTGAAAAATGGTCAAAAAGGAATAATTTTCAAAAGGGGGGCTACCCCACCGAGTGGGGTATCAAATGAAAGGTATCGGTTTGGAAATTTCAAACCAGTTTTTGAAATTTCTGTGTCTTTCATACTTTTTGAAATATTTTGAAAAAAGTCGAAAAATTTACCATTACCCACCTTAACCGAACCACCCATTAAACCGAAGCATGCAGAGAGATCCATCTGAAATGTAGGTTTGTACCTACCTGCTATTCTTAGGTATTCGTTAAATTGCGTAGTCTCTAACCGGTACTTTTGGTACATATTTGTTGACAAACGTTCAAAACCCTCGGCGCGCGAGTTACACTCGCACTTGACGGATCTTGTTTTTAAAGTAGTAAGTACTATAACAGATGCACACAGATCTTACCCCGTCTTATCTTATCGTCACATAAATTATAATTATTTCTTTTAAGTAGTTTTTTAGTTTTATGTGTGCAATAAAAGTATTTTCTATCTATCTATCTATATCCCCTTTCGGTCCAGAATCACCCCCTATCTGCTTAGTACATTATCATTTTAATCGGAACTGTATTTTATTTTTTTCAATTTATGTATGGCCAACCTACATGGTGGTCTTTCAGATGAGAGACAATAATCTCCTATGACTGCAGTCTACCCAGAAGGTAAGACAACACCGTAGGTACCTTAGAAAACCAACCGAACATGACACGACACGCGTACTAAATAATACCCATGTTTGGAGACCTACATTAGATGCTACTGCGGTTCAGTAACTCAAAGTCGATCTTTTAACTAAAACTAATAAAAAATAAAAATAATGCTGGATAATTCCCACAGCATTATCTAACCCCAAACTAAGCAGAGCTTATGTTAAGGGTACTAGATAACTGATATACTTAATACAATTCACTACATAGATAGATATTTTTTATTATACATAGAAAACATCCAGAACGCCCTTGACTAATGTCTGTAGATCGTACAAACATTTGTCCCGAAGCGAGAATCGAAACCGCAACCTCCTGCGTCGCAGGCAGACCTTCGCCCGCTGCGCCACAGAGGTCGTCAAAACTAAGTCTCCAGACTGGCTCTGGGACTCTGGGTTCTGGAATATGTATATGAGACATTCTATTCCATTTTTTCCAAGATCTACCTACTACTAATTGTCAGCCTCGTTGGTCTAGCGGTCAGCTTTTTCAACCACTGATTATGAGGTCCTGGGTTCGAATCCCAGGTCAGGCCAATAGTTGTTATTGGGGTTTTTCTAGCAAGGAAAATTTACAGTAGCAGCCCGGAGTCAGGAAGTTGGCGGTGTTACACCCCCGTGCCTCGGAAAGCACGTTAAGCCGTTGGTCCTGCTCCTGACTCCCCCCGATCGTGTCGGTCTGTCGTCCCATTGGATTATGAGAGTGAGGGAGTAGAGAGTGAACCTGTGTTTGCACACTTGTGTTATATGTCCTGTGCATCTGGCTAGTCTCCGATGAGACAGGCCGCCGTGAGCGAAATTCGGCTAGGAGGATGTCCTCCTAGCAGAATTTCGTTCACGGCGATGAACAAACATCTACAAACTAAAAATGTTATTGGTTAGTAGATGCTTGTTCAGATCGCCGTGATCGAAATTCTGCTAGCAGGACATCCTCCTAACTAATAATCTGTTGATCTGAACAAACATCTATTAACTAATAATAGTTAGTAGATGTTTGTTCAGATCTACAAGGCTACTCGACTAGGACTAGGCTTTAGAATACACCCTTTTTAGAAAAAAACCGGTCTTCTTAGAAGTTGTTGTGAATCGTACTGTCGACACTTATCGGATTTTATCGCCTTTGACCTTTGCCGTTGTTTTTGGAAACATCTAACAGTCCCACTGCATAAAATTCCTGGATATCGTTTTCAAAGAAAGACCCAGGTTTTTCCCAATTTTATATGAGCGCGGTTTGGTTGTTTACCAAAGCTTGTCATGGATAGAAGCTGTTATAACGTGGATCTGACGCATGGCAATAGCATGATTTTTGGACTATTCAAACCTTTGGAATTATACAAAAATAGCTGCTCATGAATAATTTTATCAGTATGGCAGCAATAAGTATAACCGAATTATCGAAACAAGGAAGTACAGTATAATGTTATGCAATTGTTCGTTGTTTGAAAGATGACGTCACAACGAGAAGAGTTCACGGCCGCGCTTCAAGTTCATATGTTTTTATAGCGATCCTTGGATTAGGAATGTGTGCATAGAGGCCCTACTTTAGCATGTCGGTCCTATTATTTTATTCCAGGTTGAGTTAAAACAAAGGTTTTACGGGGCGTAGTGGCGGGTAGAAGTTAGAAATCGCTTTCCTACTCGCAGAGAAAGTAGAAACAGAATATTCTGAATATCCGACGACCTCTGTGGCGCAGCGGGCGAAGGTCTGCCTGCGACGCAGGAGGTTGCGGGTTCGATGTTTGTACGATCTGCAGACATTTGTCCAGGGCGTTCTGGATGTTTTCTATGCATAATAAAAAATATCTATCTATGTAGTGTATTGTATTAAGTATATCAGCTATCTAGTACCCATAACACAAGTGCTGCTTAGCTTGGGGCTCGATAATGCTGTATGAATTGTCCAGCGTTATTTATTATTTATTTATTATTTACACTGAGAAAATAAAGCAAGATAATTTTCTAAGGAATATCGCCTAAAATGAGATAGTGAAATAGATTGACAAGACTGAAAAGCGGTGTTTTTTTTCATGGGTATGTTAAATTTAATTGGCTGAGTCAGTGATTATTTGGACATGACTTCCCCTAGACAACCTAGCTCCTCTCGCTTAAAAATCCACGCCATCTAGGTTTAGTTCTAAGGTAAATATACAGTTCATAAATATATTTTGGAAACGCCTAATTGTGGGCTATAATTATGTGTCGACCGCAAGTCGCTATTTCAAGAGTCCCTTTAACTAGAAATGAATGAGAAGTGTTTCTTTGATAATTTTTCTAACCTTTGGTAAGTACCTATTTAAATAAAATCTTGAATTGGTTTTATCTTGCATTTTGATAATAAAAGTTGAACAAACTTTCAATTTTTGGTTTGATTATGACCTTTGATATTTTTATCTATGCTTTTGATTTCATATTTTTTGTAAAAATATCTAGTTTTTTCATAAACACGCATTATATAAATAAAAGATAAACTCCTTGCACGCGTGACAACTTGTTTTTCAGTTTGTGAGTAGGTAGGTAGTAAAACTAAATATATGATACCTAATACTTTGCATAATTTTGATAGCAGAATCGTACTAAAGCTGAAAACAAAATCAACTTTTCTAGTTCGCAATCCATTCTTTAAATAAATAAGTTTTCTTTCATTCTTTATTTTTTTGTCTAGGATTGAAAATACAAAAAAGATACGCAAAAGATTAAATACCTTTCTCAGGTATCTAATGTACCCAAAAGGTATTACTACAACTCTTAAAAACTATGAAAACATCGGTCACAAATACCACGAAGCTGCCCTATAGGTCTATAAATAGAATTCTGACCTCATCTCCTAGCATGCTAGGTATCAGTATTGTTGGAGGGTGGTTGAGGAAGGTGGCATATCCACGAAATATACAGTTTCCAGTCAATATTTTATTCATCAAAACCTATATCCTATACTTACATAGTTTCTAATGCTTTGAATAAATTATTTCCCTAAATACAGAGCTACGGTTTCAAGCGAGTTTAAAATTAATAGGTTGAGGGGTTGCAATCGATCGATATCGTTGCATGTAGGTCGACGTGTAGAGTAGAGCCTATACGCGGAAGTCGAGAATTTTCCCTTGCGTGCTTGTGTGCGTGTGTGTACGAGTGTGTGTGAGCGTGCAACCGAGCGAGGTCGCCCACATTCGATCTGTGCAAATTTTCGGCTCTAGGGATCACTGGCCTGCCTCAGGGTCACGGCGTATCTCTCGATTTTTGTCTGTTAATTATAAAAATAATGCGTTACATAAGCCAAAGCCTCTCCGTCCTTGTCGCACGGGTGGATAAACCTATCCTTGTCTCGCTGCGCTGCGCTGCACACATGCGCGTGGAATAGGAAAATACATCCATGAAATTTTGGCTATGCGTTTTTGTGTGTGTGTATGACGTTATTGTACAATGCGATTACAGGTCCGCATCGAGTGGATTCTATTACGCAGTGTTTTTGTCGTATTTCTCACATTTTGTTTTCTTGATCTTGAAATTCATGATAAGATATTCCAGGTATTACCTACTAATGCATTCTATTCTGTTGTCAATTTAAAAACATCGCTGATATTAGCTTATTTTGTGAGCTGTTTATCAACGGTTTTTAATTTTATAATATCTGTTGACTTAATCAAATTTCTCAGTTCTTCATCGAGTCCCTGAACTGACAAACCAGATCCCTCGAAAGTTATTGCGTGGGATGTTTGCCTAACTCGATAATTAAATGAAAGATCAAGTTCGGCACTGAGCTAACACGTGCAGATTTTCAAGCTCTACTTACTTCCAGAAACTTAAAAGAACAGAAAAAAGTCATTAAATATGGTTCTAGAACCCCGAAAACTAACTTGCTAGCCAGAAATCTGAACCACCATGCGTCTAGGACCATTATTAAGTTACGGTTGCGTGCAGCTTACGTTATCACTTAATTGTACAATAACAAGGAATCAATAGATGAAAAAATATTTTATGGACTACCTTTAAATACCTACTTTTTTTACTCATCTTAAATTTAAGGAGATAACATTTTCTAATTTGACGGTCTAGAATCATTTTACATGAAATACAATTTTTTCCCCACTAGACCCCACTTCTATGATACGCGAAAAAAATACTCCATGTTCTGACTTATAAATCGTAATCCCTAGTTCGTCACTGGTCTTACACGTGCCGCCGGTACTTGGCCGGGATGCGATCTTTGGCAGGCATTGTATGCAATAGATCGTCGCTACGCCAGTAGCGTCGGGTTTCAATTCTACCTACATTTGTACCATAGAAATTAACTTGTGTATACCTAGGTTTATGTTTGGAAAACATTAAAAGAGGCGAATGAATAGAATTACACCTCTTTTTCTGTATAATTTTTCATGTTTAGAACTACCTATATGCTAAATTACAGCACGATCCGTTCAGTAGTTTTGGCGTGAAGAGGTAACAAACATCTTTCCGTACATCTAAACATCCAACATTTCGCATTTATAATAATTTGGGAGAGAGAGCTGGAGTGGTGCAAATTCTATGCTATGGAAATACTATAAGATGGAAATATCACGAAATAGCGAAACATCGTGAAGCAAATCACAGCAGCCCCTCTGAAAGAATTAGATGCCGCAATGACCACGACCACCCTGATAAGAGTTACGAAGGGGAGAAATTATTTTGAAGGACCTTCTGAAATAGAATTGAAATAATTTAGAAGCAGATTTACATGGTTCTTTTTTTATAGGGCAGAAGCCTTTATTCACAAAGAAAATTACAATCAAATAATATAAATAAATTAGAACTAGAAATTAGAACAATTGAGCTAACTGCAGACTGTTGCAAAAAATCTACAGGTAGGTCAACTGATTCATATCAATACCAGTCGTCGCGTCCCCAAGACGCTGGCTGCATTGCCCTGCTGTATGTCAATGCTGATGCGCTGTGCCAGATACTGATACCAGCTCTCGGGTCACGCGTCGCTTCGATCAGTCGCTCAGATATTTTTTGAAAAACCCGAAGGGCCTCGATAACCCACGGACCTAGGGTCTCGATAACCCACGGACCTAGGGTCTCGACTTCAAGGGGAGCAAATTTTCTTGGTAATACACTGACGCTGCGGGAACTGTGTTCGTGATGATGGGCAGAACCTGCAGTTCAGGAATAAACTTTATTCCTGTAGAAGCTGTGTGGTGCCGGCTTAGAATTTGCACCACCCCAACTCATCTCAAGTTAGATAACTTTATTTTATGTTTATGTAAGTTTATTAAATTGTTTGTAGGTTATAAATGTAGGTATTATAGTATGTAGTGTAAGTATTATTTTATTTTTTATTGATATTTTTCGGGTGCTACCGTCTATTTTGTTCTTACATGTCCAGTCCATCCCAAGGTTGCCTGGAAGAGATCGCTCATAGCGATAAGGCCGCCTTTGTACTTCGTCTACTCTTAGCATTTATTTCTGTATTGTTATCTGTCTTTGTGTGGTACAATAAAGTATTATCTATCTATCTATCTACATATCTATCTATCTATCTTCCCGCGGGTGTCGTAAAAGGCGACTTAGGGATAACAACCGGGGACGGGCAGCAGCGCCCCCTGCAGGAACATTCTACAACTGAACTGCGATCCCCAACCCGCATGCTCAGGGTGGGGATTATGGGCATTACCCCCATGATATAAAAACCAATAAGGCGTTTATCAGCGGGAGGCCTGCGTCCAGCAATGGACCAATACAGGCTGTTGAGGTTGAGGTCTGTATAGAAGACTTTTAACAGATTTCTTTTTGGTATTTTCAAAAGTATTCATTCTAGAGAAGCAAAGAACGTAAACGTGGGTAGATTTGTAGCTAAACTTAACTGAGTTCAGTTTGCCCGTTGGGACGCAACTTTAATTACATTGATAACTTTAGTCGGAAAGGGCTGGTTTACATTTAGTTGATGACTTTTGGCTCGACTCGTACTCAATCCAGAGGGTTCAGGGCCCTTATTCCGGTTGACGATAGTATCGATACGTTATCGTGACGTCTCATTTTTGTGTGGGATTAGTTCCCGTCCGATAGAGGCGCTGTACCAAATCTCTCGGGGTCCTGTTCAATTTATTTGCAAAGGTATTGCAATAAATGTTTCACTTTGTGAAAATTTCGTTAGAAGCTCTAGAGAAAGACATTGTTTTGGTAATAAGTGGGTTAATTACAATTACTTTTCTACAAGTTATGACTTGACAATTTTTTTTTTCATTTATTTATGTTACATAGTAGGTAATAATAATAACTTGTTTTATCTACAGCTAACATAAACCTTAATTCGGTAAGTCCGTCAGCCTCAGTCTCTATAGTACGGAATAGTTTGTATAAATTGTTGGTACTATGGTAGCTGAGTACAGTCAACCCGTACACTTACTATCTTAAACTAATAAAAATAAAATAAACACACACCGAAATTTCACGTCGGAAACGAAATGTACCTAGATAGTTGAGAATGGATCTGGAAGCCAAGCAAGTACAAGCGTCGAAGGTACATTGATAAATAAATAATAAATAAATAAATAAATAAATAATGCTGGACAATTCACACAGCATTATCTAGCCCCAAGCTAAGCAGAGCTTGTGTTATGGGTACTAGATAACTGATATACTTAATACAATACACTACATAGATACATATTTTTTATTATACATAGAAAACAACCAGACCAACCGAACAAATTTCTGCCATTCGTACACAAATTTGTTCCGAGGCGGGAATCGAACCCGCAACCTCCTGCGTCGCAGGCGGACCTTCGCCCGCTGCGCCACAGATGTTGTCAAAAATAAATAAGTAAATAGGAGGTAACATCAATAACAATTATGGGTGGTTATGGTTTCTTGGGTGAATTGTCCAGCATTATTTATAATTATTATTTCTATAGTATCTATAAGAATCAGTTGGCTATCAGGCTCAAAATTATATTAATTACTAGCGGCCCGTCCCGGCTTCGCACGGGTGGATTTTTTTTTAATTATAAAATAGCCTGTCAGGGATAATGTAGCATCCTAATGGTAAAAGAATTTTTGAAATCGGTCTAGTAGTTTTTGAGTTTATTCGTTACAAAAGTACAATTCTTTCCTCTCTATAAATTTAGTTGTAGATGATGAACCGTAGGCCGTGTTACAAATTTAAATCACACTTCATACTAATATTATAAATGCGAAAGTTTGAATGGATGGATGGATGTTTGTTACCTCTTAACGCCAAAACTACTGAATTTATCACCCGTTATCCTCTCTGTGTAATCCTGGAATCAAACATAGGCTACTTTTTATCCAATAAATCAGTAGGTACCCATTGGATAGAAATCACCTTTAAACGTTTCCATAGAAACAACGCGTATGAAGCCGCGAGCATAAACTAGTATTTACATACATAAGGAACATGTAAAATTTTATAAAACTCTTTCATGTAGGCTACGTAGCTACCTATGAAACCATGCTACGACATAGCCTTGTCACATTTTAGGCTTGAATGCTCGAAATAGGGTGCCCAAATAGTTGAAACAGGGCACCCTGTCCCTATGACACAATTTTGTGCCTTTGTGAAAATCTAATAGTTAGGCTTTTACGCGTAGGTAGATATTGACCCGGAAAACTATCACCGACTACGGTAACGTAAGGTTGTAGCACAAATACCTATCAATGTTAACATTATTAACCTTAACATGTCCTCATTTCTCACTCTAGCATTAACTTTTATCTCACTAGCTGCATTCTTTGTCCTTTTACCCGTTTTCCCGTAGTAATGAAGCATTTTCCCGCGGTAAAAAGTAGCCTTTGTTCATCAAGAATAATGTGGGCTTCTAATGGTAAAATAATTTTTCAAATAGGTCCAGTAGTTTCGGAGCCTATATACAAACAAACACACAAAAAAACACTGAAATCTTTCCTCTTTATAATATTAGTATAGATTCATTACGGATGTAAGCGTTCGTAGTTACTCCTTATTTGTGTTGGAAGAACACCCTGAAGATGTCCCTCGTAAAAGGATGAAACGTTGGTGTTCCACCAACACAAAAATGTTCGTAGCTAACCCGCTTAAATCCGTAATGAATTCGTCAAACAACGATAGTTTTTAGTATACCTCAGTGTCTTGAATGCGGTTTGTTAATGCCACGTTTTACCTTAATGTCTGATTTAACACATTTTTTAATACCATCCTATGTTAGATTTCCTGTCTTAGAAAAATATTCGGTTCCTTGATTTTGGACTTAAAACCGAAAACTAGAGAAAATAGCGATCAAAATCACTTGCACGCAGCGCATAGACTTACCTATATTTGGTGCTTATTCCCCGAACAAAGGAATAAAGGAATGGGACCATATGAAGCTACCAGGCTTCATACCCTCCTGGGCAGTGAGGTATCGCAATGCCGTGCTCCAGAAATATGTGTGGCTATCAAAGACCGAAATTCGTGCCGTTACTTGAGCACCGAACAAAGGACTACCGAAATGGGGTCATGATTCCTGCTGGCTAAAAAACATTGCAGTGCCCGTTACAGGAATAGATTGTAGAACGTTGCGTCGCCCAGTCACATACGTCTATGTATTTATAAGGGTTCCAAATAAATAATAACATTTAAATAAATCTATTTTAATATATTTAATTTATTTTCTCTCACAAAGTTTAATGCGCTGTACAAAAGGTTATGTTTACAGGATTGTGATCTGTAAACTCTAATGTTCACCTACTTTGTGAGAGACTGGTGCCTGAAAAGGATTAAGAAACCGGTATTACAGGTCACCAGTGCTCTCCACGAATCTAGCAGTAAGGTTACACAGTAAAGTTTAAACTAATCATTTTTTTGTCTAACAATAGGTAACATAAATATTAGTAACAAACAAGAGACAAGGATGTACCTACATCCGTGAAATAGCTATGGGGTAGACACAATTTATTAAGGGACTGGCATAAAAATGTCTGGTAAAAGGAGGTAATGCAATGGCATATTCAATAGGTAAGTGACCATAGAAAACGGATGAACTAGTATACTTTCCGGAAATTAGCAAATCCATATAAAACTAACCCCAGCATACTCAAACGCAACTCGGATTTAAGCTCGTCTCAAGTCGCCGTTTTTTTACAGTTTTCAATGAAAATCTGTCAATAATTCGTCTATTGAGACGTGCTCAAATCGGAGTTACGTTTGAGTATTCGGGAGTCAGTCATGCAACGAGCACAAAGGGCTAAGGAAATGGGTCACTTATACTAACCTAACGCATTCATTGCCAGTATTGCCACAGCCGCACATGGACGACTTCTTCCTCCTGCAGCTGCGACGTGCCCCTGCGGGATGCACCGCAGAGGCATGGCAGTGAACGCGTTAACAAAAAATACTGGATTAAATTTCAAAAGAAAGTGCTACCATGAAATTGTGGGAACATAGAAAACAGAAATAGGTTGGTACTGGAATTTTGTCAGAGTGGTACGGTGCGCTCAATCGCGTCTTTATTGCGGTTCTTTGTGGAAATGGGCCAGATGATTATTGCCTGGTGGTCAAATCAATTTTAGACGAAAACATAATGGAAAAGAATGGTCGTTATAGCAGTGGTCCTAAAGTACCTACTACAGTTTTCTTGTGCGGTATCTACTTTGAAATTAGTTGAGGCCAAGCATGGCTAACAGAGCCTAGACAAGGCCTTGTCAACTTCTTAATTAACTTTCTTAATTTACATATTTCGACTTAGACGATTTGTTTTCTATTCTAGCCCACACAAGGCATTGTCTAGGCGTCCTTAAATATGTACTAAATATTCAAAACGACTTTAAAACCTAGCGTCGACAGGCCGGTATCGGATACTGCGCACTGACCACCTAAAATGGATTTTAGTATACTTTGGCTTAGAGCCTGCGACCGCCAGACCTTCGTCCTTTTAAAAACGCTGAGAGTTTATCTGCGTATGCACAGGTAGGAACGATCACCAGACCTTCTACAACGAATTTCTGGTCCAAATTGAGCAATTTTGCAAGCCGATATCAGCCAAAGCCACTATGACCTAAAACTTCATAATCGGTGGTCGTTCCTACCTGTGTTGGGAGCATACGCAGACAAAGTCTCAGCCTTTATAAAATGACGAAGGTCTGGCAGTCGCAGGCTCTTAGTCCTTAAGGTTTGCCATAGAAGTGCGTCCTCTTATCCGCACCGCACCGCACGAAGCGGATGCATCGGGCTGCCGGTAATGCCGGCGATCAGTTTAATGCTGATGATGTATTCGGATTGCCGATCAGTGAACGCACTCGCACGCCCGCTCCGTCCGCCTTCCCCCCACCTCCCGCGCTCCTCGCTGCCGGGTCGCCATTCTCACTCGTACACTAAGCTCGTACAAAATTAGTCTGCTTGCTTGATACGAAAATCTATCGCTAACCAAAAACAAGATCCGTCAAGTGCGAGTGTAACTCGCGCGCCGAGGGTTTCGAACGTTATTGTCAATTGTATAAATATGTATTCAAGGTACCAATCAGAGACTTCGCTACGCTATTAAATGAATACCTAAAAATAGTAAGTACCAAACTACATAATTGGATGGATCGCTCTGCATAGTCCGGAGTTAAGTTAATTTTTTCAAAATATTTCAAAAAGCATGTAAGCTGCAGAAATTCCGCAAACTGTTTTGAAATGTAGAAACCGATAGCTTTTATTCGATACCCCACTGGATCCAACTCACCCGAGTTAAGCTCCCTTTTTGACCATCTTTCAAAAAGTGTTCTTTTTACAGACTTCTCTATATTTTTCCTGTAAAATATATATGCATATCTACATACGTTACATATTTCAGATGGATCGCTCTGCACTATTTGGAGATACGGGGTACCGGAGAATGGGTAACTTTTCGACTTTTTAGGGTACTTCCGTACCTCAGAAGGAAAAATGGAACCATTATAGGATCACATTGTTGTCCGTTTGTCCGTCTGTCAACCCCTTTTTCTCAGGAACGCGTGGAGGTATCGAGTTAAAATTAACATCAAATACTCAAGTCCGTAACTTCTTGGAGCCGTGATATAGGTAATTAAAACTTCTTAGTTAACTATCAAAAGTTACATCCGTTTATGTCCGAATATTTTGAAATTTCTAAGGGAATCGCATGTACACAAAACCTATAGGGTACTTCCTGTAGACCTAGAATCTTGACATTTGGCAAGAACCAAGGTCTTATAGAACCAATAAAGGAAAAAATCCGAAAATTGTAAATTTGTAGTTTATTCACTAAAAAATTATGTTTTATTTTTCTCCTGGGACCTATTGGTTAAAATTTGGTAGGTCTTTAAACACAAGTAAATTGAAAAATCCGTAAAAAGTAAATTTGTTGTTTATTCCTAAAAAAAACTATACCTACTTTTGATTCTCGACATGGACCAAAACCTAAAAAGTACTTCCCGTCCACCTAGAATCATAAAATATGGCAAGAGGCAAGGTCTCATAGCAAAAATAAAGGGGATAATTCGTAAACTGTATTGTTGCTTACTCACAAAAAAAAAAAAATTCTTGCCATTGACCAAAACCTATAGGTACCAATGCTTCCCGTTGACCTAAAATCATGATATTTTGCAAGATAGAAGGGATTACAATTATGCGGAACCCTTGGCACGCGAGTCTGACTCGCACTTGACGTTTTATTTTTTCAAAATATTTCAAAAAGTACAGAACCTACAGAAAGTTCAAAAACTGTTTGATTGCGTATTTATTCGACTTTTTTCAAAATATTTAACTTACAGAAATTTCAAAAACTATTTTGAAATGTACAAACTGATACCTTTCATTTGATACCCGATATGACCCCGTACGTATTTTTTAAAATTTCGTTATCACTATTTGTATGGAAAATTTTCATTTTTATTTCTTTTCTGTAAACCTGTACAGGCGCACGAAATGTATTATTATTTTAAATATCAAATTGATTCACAAAGAAAATAACAATGAAATAATAGACATAAATTAGAATTAGTATTTACAATTGAAACAATTGGTTGATAGCTGCGGTAGTTGCTGAGATATTAAAGAGGGAAATAAGGACAGACAAAGCGAGACCATAAGGGTTTCGAAACCGATCTCGAAACAGTAAAAACAATTGAATCAATACATACCTAAATTATTTCAATATTTTATAAGAAATTTTTGTGAAACATCTAGAAGAAATTCCATTTTGATTTTCCTATTTCAAAATCCATACTCCAAATTTAATCTTGATAATGCCGATGCTGGTGCTATCTAAGTTTAAACCAACTTTGTCACATTAAAATAGCTACATAATTTTCACACAATGTTCAAAATAAGAATTCTAATGACTTCTTCAACCTTGAATCGGCCAAAATGTCACGGAAGTTCGTTTGCTAGTGAAAATGTCAGTAGCCACGATTTCGTACCTTTTATTGTCATATCATATAAACTAGGAATCTATGCGTTCAATTTTCTTATTAATATGAACACGTAAAATGTTTTCAGCTGAATTCTAGCTAAACCCGCATAAGATACAATGTAATATTGAAAAACCTGTTTAACCATTTAACACTAACGACAATGGGAATAATGATAACTTTTTTGACTTCGTATAGTTCTTTTATCTATTCTTTTAAAAATATGATATAAAATGTTTTTAAATTTTATACCTGGAAATTCAATAATACGCTGTGATTTTCAATAAGCGGGCCCCTATTCTGGTGCGCGATTCAAAGAGATTGACAATCTCTTTGACGGAACTTGAAGGTAATCTCTCACATATGACATTTTATGCTATAGGTTTAGAAAGGAGTGCTCCCCTTGTAGGCATGTAAAACATTATTTCTTTTTCCTTTAGCACATTTTTTGCATTAAATCTATTATTTTAGACGTCCCGATACAACTAAAACAAAGGCCTTCCTAAACTAAAAGCAATACGAAAGTTTCTCGTGTTGTACGATTTGTTTGTTTTGTAGTTTAAATTAAATAGAGTATACCATTTTCGCTCAGAAAACCCAATTAATTTGATGTTTTGAGATCAAGTAAAAGTCCGTAAATTTTCCATTACGTCCTACAAGTAGGTACATTGAAACATACCGGACGTCAAAACAAGTTAAAAGTAAAACATCGAACCATCGATCCTATTAACCATCGTCCTGTCCTCCCAAAGCAGGTGGAAAATTGATTGGACAAACATTCTCCAGTGAAAATTCACAAAACCGTTACGCAATGCATTTTTTAGGGTCGGGCTGGGGGGTAGTCAGCGCTTTTTGGGAATTACAGCGGGGGAGATGACGTTCGATTTCGCCCCCTACCCCCGTGGGGTGTTGGTTTGGCTGCAGGGTTGGTGGCTGTTGATGGGCGCGCGGAGCATGCGCGCTGCGCCGCCGCCCGTCTTCCGCGCCGTTGACAGTTCGCCGGGACTTCCTTCCTTAACGCGCGTCTGTGCTGCACCAGAGCCGTAGCCCAAGCACCGTCCAGGCCTAGTCGGCCCCGCGTCTCGCGTGCTCTCTCTCCGACCCGCGTCGATGCCAGCCTAAGCTTCGACACGTGAGTACCACGCCGGCCGGTTTATTATACTCATTCTTGCATGATACTGAAAGCCTTTGAGCTGTTTCGAGGACCTTTGCATTGATTTTGGGCTCGGTATGCTTTTGAAATATATCAAAGAATCAAAATTATTTCGTCGAATAAAGACTTAGAAAAGTGCACAAATTAATTTAAAACTACCCAAATGCACCTCACGAAGGTTTTTAGTATTTTCTTACATTAATAGTAGTAGCACTAGTATTAAAACTGCTCCGAGGCCCTTCATTGATTTTTGAGACCGCGATGCATTTCGAAGGCTCTTCGTCGTGTTTTTTTATACATTTTATACACAAAGTTGCACGTGTTCGTTGTCTTTTGAACAATTTCCTTTACTTTCTGGTTTGAAAATTATTTTTAAAACCAGATTTGTTTATCGTAACTGTGCTTTTTGATTGTTCAAATCGAAAACTCATGAATACAAGTATGAACCTACAAAAACACATAATACAGTTGAGCTATATGCAAAAAAATCGTTATAAGACTTGAATATTAAATAAGTCATTTTAATGTCCGCAAAAATGATGCGCTCGGTTACCCTGATATTAGTTTAGTAAGAAAGTACCATAAAAAAAGTGTCGTATTAACCCTTTGCCTGCTTGATGTGCAAAATAAACAATTATAATACGGGTTGCGTCAATGGGTAATTGTTTCTTTTGAATTTAAATTCGTTTTGATGACATTTTGTGTAGCAAAGTAGGAAAATAATTAGAAATTAATGCGTTTTCAGCTGATAAAGTTAGGGGCAATGAACTGTATAAAGTTAATATTTTATTAATAAATAAATGAAAGCGACCATATTAGATACATTACACTAAATTATTTCAATTAAACGTTACGAGTAATTATTTGTGAGATATAACTTTAACATACTTTGAGTACACTGTTTACCTGAAACATTTTTTTTTTACTTTTTAAATGCAGTCTAGTTATGCTACTTACAAACTAAAATACCCAAATCACAAAAATTCTTCGCTCCTAATTAGCAATTGTTTACAAAATGTTATCCTATTTCCTAGTGACGCACAAAGCCACATAGTTATTGACGTGGGTATGTGCATTTGCATTGTATATTTTAACTAATTAAACAAAATGAAATAATATTGGTAGGAAGTAAAATTTTCTATGTATTAAATGCTTAAGGCTTTTTAAGGTTATGGTCAAAAACTTTAAAAAGCCTTGAGCATTTAATAGTAGTTAAATGGTACCTATATAAATTAAAATAGTTTTAAGTCACGAAACAAAAAAAGCGCAAGACCATTTTTGAAAAAAAAAAATGTTTTTTACATTTGATAAAGAGTAGTATGGTTAAATTTGTTACGCCATCTTAGGAAAATTAATGAAAAAAAGAAAAAAAAAACTGTTTTCTTATGGTATCGATAGATTGAGCGTTAACCATCACAAAGCATCGATTTTTCAGCAATAAAATTATACTTTACAATACGGTTCGATAACCGCCATTATAGCTCTGAAAGCGATTTGTCAAGTCCGTTGCAGGATGACATTGAGCGCTGTGTACCGCGCATGCGTCAATATTGGACCAGATGTACCTCGGCCGAACGCGCGGATAGGTAATTTATATGAACGCACTACCATGGAAAATGGAAATATTTGAAAAACTAAAATCTTCTTGATTATTTATTACCTACATTACAATTTGATTTTAATGAAAGGGATTCGAGAATTTTAAGCCAGTTGACAATGTAAGGGTTAATTTTTTCTAGAAACACACTTGGAATCGACTTACTTAACTACCCACGTGTACCTCTTATAGGTATATAGATATTATTGTATTATAGTAGGAACCATGAAATAAGGAAAACATACTTAAGAAAGAGCTAGTTTTCTCAGAAATAACTCATTTCACTTCACATACCAAGCAAGATAGTGGCCAAACTTGGTTACAGTTCATCATCAATCTGTGAGAGGCCTTATTCGGCCTAACCACGGTCTAACGTGGTTTCTCCAACCTACTCCATCGATCTGTTTTCATCTAGGTTACCTAGCACATAGTGTAACTGGGTCGCACTTCGCCCGGAGCTTGCAATTCGAGCATGCGCACTGACGACCTCATTATTACTGGCCGGAAAAATGTTTTCGTTTCGAAAAAATGCTAGAATTTAAATTCAGAACAACAAAAACATAATAAACAAACGTGTTTGATACTCCACCTAAATGATAGCTACTGGCTGGAAAACAGTTTGCTATGTTTGAATTTAGAAAAAAAAGTAAATAAAGTTTTGGAATTTCAAACCAAGACTAAAATTGTTTTGAAAAAGCGGTTGCGATTTTCGATAGGTGGTCTTATACGATTTTTATTAAGTATTCCTGATGATGATTTTTTAATTAGCACTGATATGCAATTAAAAAATATCAGTTGCCTTTTCATAAATATAGAAAAACATAAGTAATGCCACATTTGGCACAAAACTTCCAACCTATCCCGTCCCCGATATCTCAGATTAGATCGGCCACATTATTTCGCCTCCATTGCTTAGAGCCTATGCAGCCATCTAATCAGAACAGAGCCTTGATAAGATAACCCTGCAAGAATTTTGTAAGCCCTATCAGATACAGCGTGCTTGCTTTTTACACACCTTATAAATGTAGAGCATACAATAATTCGAATATAAAAAATATTAAAATTAATCTTAGGTATTATAACAAAAAAAAAAATTAAAATTAAATAATAATTTAGCATTAAAAATTTTAAAACAATCAAAAATGGAGAAATGTCTACAGCTCGATTAAATGCATTTTAACAAACTTTTATTTTATTTGTACAGACATAGTTACATGCATTGCAAGTTATACTCGCAGTGCATGTAACTATTTCAGTCTGTACGGGTGGAATCTGGCAACTCAATTTTGAAGCAGACATCTTCAACCGATTGAGCTGAAATTTTGTATACACGTTTGGTTTGGATGACAATGCACTAAAAGCTTGTTTTAATAAAAGGTTTTATAAAATATTAAAACCTATTTAAAAAGAATGGTTCTAAAATATATTTTGATCTAATTAAAAAGAGAGCGCTTTTTATGTGGGGCTGTCAAATAGCATAGACATAGTTCCTGTACAGACCGTGGTTTATTTGACATGTAGAAGAAAGAAGAAGAAGATAATTATTTACTAAACTCTACACTACTAATAAAATAAACATCTCATTGGCATCCTCTTTGCGCGGAAGATCCCTGTCATCTGTTTAGTTTTAAGCTAAATAGAGGATTTTTTGGTTTTGGAAATGCCACATTACGTTTGTAATGTCGGGTTTGACAGCCTATGACCAATCTACACGGTTATTTTTATTTCAATTCCTATTTATTTAGGGGACTTTGAGTAATTGGTGACTTTGTCAGTCCCGCATTTTAATAAACTAACTACCTTCATAAAACTAAATTATATCTAAAACAAACCTAAATAATTTAACTGCTGCATCACAGTGGAGCGGCTAAAATAATTTGGATAACACCAGTATCCGTTAGATTAACATCGTACAAGTCACTTAAAAAGTCACTAAGCCATACAATTTGGACCAAACCCAGTGCTAGGTGGGTGAGTTGAAACCTAGTTTTTAACCAAAAGAGAGGGGTGTTATAAGTTTAACGTGTCTGTCTGTGTATCTGTCTGTGGTATCGTAGCTCCCAAACGGATGAACCGATTTTCGTTTAGTGTTTTTGTGTCATAGGTAATTTTATCCCGAGTGTTCTTAGCCATGTTTTTGAAAATCTATCCGAAGGTTAAAAACATTATAATTTTTTTCTTGTACTTATAGAAAGCAAGTTTCGGATACTAACAAATATTTTTTAACACTTCGGATACTTTCCCACAAATAATTGTAAAAAGCGACGCTATCTTTTCCATAGTTTTAATTAGTGCGCGATGCACTCACGTGAAAATAAGATCATGCACTCACGTGAAAATAAGATCATTTGCATTATTTTTGTCTGAAAATATTCATTCCGGGTCTGGGTGTTTAGTACGTGTATTTTAGGCACTTTGACTTTTATTGTCAATTTTAATTTATAAATTTCTTGTCAACATTGTACTGTTTATAGTTATTTAGTAGGTATAATTATGCAAGTATTTAAAAGTATTGTATTGCCAGTCATATAACGTCCATAAGGAGGTTAAAACACTCCCACGCATCCCGCTGCATCTTGCGTCTCGACTGCGCGTTTTCTATACAAACGGATTTCCGTTTGTATAGAAAACGCTGCCACGCATCAAGCTTCATCTTGCGTGTCGACTGCGCGTTTTCTATACAAACGGATCTCCGTTTGTATAGAAAACGCTGCCACGCATCAAGCTTCATCTTGCGTGTCGACTGCGCGTTTTCTATACAAACGGAACTCCGTTTGTATAGAAAACGCGCAGTCGACAGCAAGATGAAGCGTGATGCGTAGCAGTGTGTTACCCGCCTTAAACAAGTTTTTCTTAAGACGTTAGACTACGCTACCAACGTCGATCGCTAGCCTAGTTAAATTTAATTCGAAGCTCAAAAAAAAATCTAATCTTTAATAATTATACCCGAATCGGTAAGTAACCTACACGTTCCACTCGCCCGATTATCTCGATTTTCTCTCTATTTTCGAACATAGAAGACGAATTTTCCCAATTATTCTCTATTAACCAGTAACAAAGCTAAAAGGTGTAATACGACGCGAGTATTCTAACATTGTTATTCCTTTGTTGTTCTTACGTAACGAACAGACTTGTGATTGATATGACACGCTGACGTTGTTAGAAAACTTGATACAGCTTCGATAATACGCAACCTATATTATCTAGACAAAGGGAATACGTAATTTATGTATTAGCTATAGGCAATAAGGATTGAGGTTTTATGTTATCTAGTTCGAAGAACATAATGATGTCCTCCTAGCCGAATTTCGACCACGGTGGTCCTGTTGTACTAGCCAGATGCGCAGGACATATTATAGTGCACAAGTGTGTGCGCAAACACAGGTGCTCTCTCTATTCCCCCACTCTCATAATCCAATGGGACGGCAGACCGACACGACTGGGTAGTCAAGCGCAGGACCAACGGCTTGGCGTGCTTAACTGCTCTACTTACTTTGGGGTACTGAGTGAAAATGTATATTTTTTATTTATTCTTCATTAGCAAATGTAAGCCGGAAACTGGACATTGAATATCAAAATAAACTGAATTTAAAAACTTAATAAAAAGAGTTTATTAGGAAAACTTTAAATTATATAAATAAGAAGAAAATTACAATCAACTAATAGAAATAAATTACAACTAGTATTTAACTATTTACAATTGGAACAATTGAGCTAACTGCAGACTGTTGCAAACAATCTACAGGTATCTCAACTGATCCATATCAATACCAGTCGTCGCGTCCCTATGACGCTGGCGGCATTGCCCCGCTGTATGGCAATGCTGATGCGCTTAAATAAATTGAAATGCAAATAACTGAGGAGGAGAGAAGACGAGTCCAAGCCGATTATCTGTTCTTTCGTAACTTTAATTTAAGTATAAAATAGGCCGCATACAGACGAGTTTAATTCAAAGATGCCGAAAATGAGATGGATACTCTTCATACTGTAATGTAAACCTCAGTGCCGAACCAAACCTTTAGTTTTGTGCCTAGAATTATTTAGAAGGAACTCGCTGATTGATTGGTTTGTCGCACTACAAACTTAAAGTTTTGGTAAATAATAACGACACAAAGAGAGAGATATAGATCGAGAGTGAGCGAGAGAGAGAGTGAGTAGCCAAACGTGAAAGTCAAAATCAAAATCAAAAACTCTTTATTTCCATAAATATAATAAATGTACACTGAGAAAAGGTCAAATTATAAAACTAAACACTGACGCGGAAATAAAGTGATATTTTTGATTTCTGTCGCTTCGGTATGTAGACTAAAGTAAAGAGGCGACGAAGAAACCTTTAGCCTGTTAGTTGTTATTTTTCGAGTTGGAGCAAAACCCGTCCCAAGCTTTTTTCATCTTCTAGAAAAACTGATATTTTATAGTAAGACTTAGGTCCTTCGCTACTTAGCTACGACGAAGACGACATAAAAGTGACAGAAAACTGGAATAAGCCACTGTTACTATTACGTATTACCCACGCAGTGGTTCTTCTTCAGCCGAAGCGGTTTTACGAGCTATAAGTATACGAAAAGGTTTGGAGATTCAAAGATAAATTTGTTGTAATCGTTTACGACTTGCTAAACAAAGCAACAAGTGAAAAAACATCGCGAACTTTAGAGCTTCAAATCGTGATTGATAACATTCCTTATGAGAAAGCTGCCCACTGCAGGACAAAGGTCTCCCTTTCCACCTTCCATTCTTCTTTAAATCTTTATTAACCCTGACGCAAAAAGAGAGGGCTGTTATAAGTTTAACGTGTCTGACTGTGTATCTGTCTGTGATATCGTAGCTCCCAAACGATAACCGATTTTCGTTTAGTTTTTTTTTTGTGTCATAGATAATTTTATCCCGAGTGTTCTTAACCATGTTTCAAGAAAAACTGAGGCAGGGTTTCTAAATTTTTTAATTTTGATCTTGTTTACTCATGTAAAATGGCGGCCAGACGCTAGATAATCCATACTAATTCTACATTTATTTGATTACAAATGCAAAGTAACTCTCTCGCTGTATCTTTGTTATCTTTTTAACTAAACAGCTGGACAGATCGCACGAAGTTTGATATAAGATAGATTGAGATTGTATCTTGGAAGGATATAAATTAAATTTACTTTAACCCAGGAAAATCGCGTGCTAAACAGTGGGCTGCAACAAGGCAACAATCGAAAGAAAAAAATCTGCCCACCGCAACACCCCGCTAGAAACTTAAGTTACTACAAACTATTCCAATCCCTGACGTTGAATTGCGCTCTATTTATGAGTTCTTTATAAAAGTTGGTAGCAACAGTTATATCATTTCTTAGAGAACTTTTCTGTATGTATTATAAAACCAGTGGCCAGATACTATCATGCCATTTGGTCTAGGACTGCACACAAGATTCAACGAAGCTATTTCACAAAGCAATTGGCCTCAATTGGTCACACAAAAGAACCTCATAGTATCATTCATTAGGTACCTACCTTTGTTGTAACTGAGATATCAGTTTACCACTCGCTACTCGGCAGTTCATGTCAACACGTTCGCTGCTAACAGCTGTATGTGCAGCATTCGTGTAGATGCAATCGTTTGAGATGTGTTGTTAAATTAATAATTTATTAACAAAATTTATTAGGCGGGCGAAGATCCACCTGCGACGCAAGAGGTTGCGGGTTCGATTCCCGCCTCGGAACAAATTTGTGTACGATCTGGAGAAATTTGTTCCGTTGGTCTGGGGGTTTTCTTTGTATAATAAAAAAAACTATCTATGTATATCATGTATTAAATATATCAGTATAAGCTTTGAGTAGCTTACTTTGGGGCTAGATGGTCCTGTGTGGATTGTCCAGCATTATTTATTTACTTATTATCATTTTATTCAGTAATATAACAGCATTCTAGAATACAAGGAAAAGTAAATATAAAACTAGGAAATAATATAAACATCGTCATCTCTCTCTTGTCAACCCAATGCTGGGCGTCATATTTGTGGATTTTGCCTGGCCCTAATAAATAATGCTGGACAATCCACACATTTATCTGGCGCAGCGCATCAGCATTGCCATACAGGGGCAATGCAGCCAGCGTCTCGAGGACGTTTCCAACTGGTATTGATATGGATCAGCTGAGCTACATAGCTGTAGATTGTTTGCAACAGTCTGCAGCTAGCTCAATTGATGCAATTGTAATACCACACAACATTATCTAGCCTCAAACTCAGCAGAGCTTGTATTGTTGGAACTAGAATGGACCAGATGCAGTCTTGCATATGTGTTAGAAGTATCAATTTCCTAATTGAAATACCAAAGAGGTATACGTACTATTCTGAGGCATCAACCCCGAAGTGGGTCTTGGTCGTCAACACAATAGATCGCCACTGGTTTCTGTCCTGCGTTCATCTAGTTCAGAAAATTTTATCGCCAGAGAGGCATGTCGTACCGTAACGAAAACAAAGTTTACCTATTTTCAGATTTCGGCGTTTTCAGGTTAGTGAAAATTAAGTCGATAAATAAATTAATAAAATAAATAATGCTGGACAATCCATACAGTATCGACGATATCTGTAACGTAGCGGGCGAAGGTACGCAGGGGCGTGCGGGTTCAGTTCCCGCCTCGGGACAAATTTTTGAACGATTTGCAGATAATCGGATGTTCGGGATGTTCTGGGTGTTTCGTAAGTTTAATAAAAATTAATTTTCTATGTAATATAATTTCTTACATATATCAGTAACCTAGTACCCACAACACAAGCTCTGCTTAGCTTGGGGTTAGATTATGCTGCGTGAATTATCCAGCATTATTTATTTATTTAGTATTTATCATCTAGCTCTAAATTAAGGAGACCTTAAAATGCACAATTTGTCTCGCCCTCTATAGCCCTACAGCATTCTGTAACATCCTGTATTCTAATTCGCGGTTATCATAATTCGTGTGGCCTTGCCGTTGTGATAAGGAAACGCCAAACAATTGTATTCTTTTCAACTGCACTATTTATCATTCGTTTTATTACCCTCGTGATGAGAATGAACGGTAATATCGAGAGTGAATGGCGTATGAGTGAATGAATCATTGAAGACCACATCGAGGGTTGTTGAGAATACCAACCGATGTGTATTTTAAAAATAATAAACTTACTACATAAGTATTGGATGAAGTATTTCCGCCACGAACTTGCCACGAAGGATTACAAATTGAACTTTGTTTGTCAATTTTGTAGTTCGTTATGCCGGGTTTCTAATGCGAAAGGTTATGAGCGGGAAAAGATAGGAGGGACGGACTCCTTTTAACTGAAATAGGGTCATTCCAACGCTTTCTAGTCGCTCGGTCCTTTCCTCCCGACTATTTGTTGGTTATATAATCTTAAATATGTAGCTTACAAGGTTCAAATTTTCTCTTAGTGTGTCCTTAATGGGTCCGCTCCGCTCGCGTTGGAAACCGGGCTTTAGAGTGATCTTGAAGAACACATTACCTATATAATTAAAAGTCAGTCAGTCGCAATATTTAAAAATAGTTTATCAATAATAATAATCAATAATCATGTCTCTAGAAAAATACGTCACTTTTTATACATAAGTTACTACGTATATAGGTACTACCATAATTACAATAAATTTAAAAATAAAATTAAATAAAAGCAAAACATTATCATTATTAGAAAAGTAAGTACAGTTTCAACGATAAAAATTAAAATAATATTAATTTTAAACCTGTCCATTCTTTACTTAATTTTCTTTGTTTGCGGAGTCAAAAGAAAAAGAAAAGGGACACTATATTTTCAGTACCTATGTACCTTTAGTATTGGATTTTTTGATAGCGAATTCGTGGGAGGGCTATTATATAGTTTTGATGCGGAAGTGCCGATGGTTGGCTAAGCCAAGTCACTGTTTGCACTGACTGAGATGATTATCGTATGAGCGCTATAGTGATAATTGAATAGATGCAACAACTTTGTATGTTTATCTGATGATGGATTATCTATTTACACCGTTTTACCTTAACTGATATTATCAGTACGCCTTTAGAATAGAACAGAAAAAAAAATTATGCCATACAAGGATAGGAATCAATACAGACAGAAATACTTAGAATATAAGAAGTTTAGAGGGTGGCTTTGGGCCTTTAATACCTTCTGTGTCTTTTTTCAACCCTGCAGAAATTATTGTAGAGGATGGTTTTCCGGACCAAATGAATAAATTATAATTTTTCGTGTTTTAAAAAACGATAAACCGACTTCAAATTCTAGTGGCGATATCTAGTTAAAATTTGATGTCTTATTTAGTTTGATGACACATCAGGGTATACCCTATCCAATAAAAAAAGAATTATCAAAATCGAAGTACTCTGTAAAAAGTTATGCATGGTCTAACATTACAATCAGTGAGTGAACAATCAATCATCCCCTGTTTTCCTACCCTTAGGATTTATATCTAGATATATATACTATCTTGAAAGATTAATGTATTATGAAACATTTGTTTAAAAGCAGTACTTAAACCGGAGGTTGGTTAGGTATGGGATGCTTCGGAAATAAGATAGGTATTTTTATGGATGTTCTATATACATATACCTACTTATTGAATACTAAGGTGTCCTAAAACTGACACGTACCTTTAAAATTTTATAATTTGTGGTAGGTAGTTTCTTGCATCTTACATTGCATGCAAGTATTTAGGTCAAAGACATAACAGGAAAAAATTATCATTTCATAGCAACAACTTCATAATATAAACTCAAAATGCAAACTAAACCTTCAAACTAGAATAGATTTCCGAAAACTGCGCGAAGTCAATAACCGTAAAACGAATATGTATTCAAACGCCGCCCGTAGGTAGGTATGCCTCGAAATAATTCAACAAATACATAGGCAATAGCGCATGATCTAGGCACACACACACACAGCGGATGCTCTAGGCGTGTGCGTTATTATTATTATAGTGAGCTAGGTATAGGCACATAGACTCTGCGTGTGGCGAGCCTAGCTTAGCGCGTAGTAGCGGCACTGGGCGGCGATGCGATGCGACGGCCTCGCGCGTGCAGAAGCGGCTGCAGCAAGCATCATGAGGGCCCGCAAGGGGCGCCGATCTAGCCGTCTTTTTCATTTTGCGTGCGTCTTTTTTTGGCAGCGCGCGTTAACCTTGGATTTTTTCATAGCGAAGCGCTGCACGTACAAGTTTCGGATAGTCGTAGAGCGTCCCCCACTCGCCGCGTCCGATTTTTCTGCATTCGGGCGGCGTGAAGAGTTTTCGGCGGTCGCATTCGCGAGCGCTCCCCACGGCCCGCGCACGGATCGCACGCGCCCGCGCCGCTGCAATATGCGGAAGTGAACAAGCTGCCAGCTACCTACAGTGCCCGGACCATACCAGTGAACTACGCACTCAGTGATACGAACTATGTTAGTGCTACGGAACGGATTCTAAATCTTATACGAAACGAGGACTTTGGAATTTACTATTATGGATACGAGGAAAGTATTGTTCAGTTGACTAAACCTTCAGCTACTCCCGGCAAAGCTGACAGTGGACCGGGAAGCGGTCAAGCTAGACGCGTGTAACCTATATCTGGTGAACCTAGATTCTGTAAGGTAGGTATTAAGAGTCATTGATAAATAGGTGTTGACACCCGCTGCATACGATACATTTTGAATGAGCGAGGGTGTAGAGAAGTTTGCGCCTTATAATGTTGTGCCAAAAGCTTGTTTTTGCGCAGTAAGTTTTGCATACACGTGCTGTTGTTCGGGCTATTGAACTTGATAATGAGACGTGTCTCCCAGTTTTTGTTGTACGGTTGCATCATTAATTGTATCTGCGAGATGAGGCCCGGACCGGTTCCCTGACGCTACTGAGCGGCGGTTATCTATGATTCACGCCCTATTCGCCATACGGCCTACGTCAAACATCTAGTTTACTTTTACCTACTGGCTAAAAACGCACGATGCAGTTGCATGTTAACCCTTGACGCCAACCTTATAACTGCTCAAAACCGTAACTGCGTTCTAAAAAAAAAACACGATACTGTAAATGTAAAGCAGAGAGCAAAAGAGCACTTTAATCATAGCTACCTCTGTTATTATAAACTAAACTAAATCAATTTACACAAATCAAACCAGTCCTGTTCACAATTCAGCCTAGCAAATGACAACTCTGAAGTTACTCAATTATTATTATTAACAATTATTACCTATTTCTATTCCTTTTAATAGTCAGCGATAAGTCTCCTAGAATTCATACACCTTAGTGATAAAAAACTTGCCTACGATGGTTGCCAACTAGATATCCAAAAAGCTTGTTCAGCAAGGTGCGTGTTAAACTTAATTTATGTGCGTGGATAGCCCGAAACGGGCCCGGAACAGCTCCGAAGCGAAAACTGGTCTCGTAACGCATTAACATTTGCATAGAAACTGTCAAACCGGCCCGCGTATTAGCACCTAGGCTGTTGCGTGCGTATCTGCACATTGAAACACTTCCGCGATAAACGACCTTATGCCCAACCAGATACAGACAATTTAGATTAGATGTTAGACGTAGCACATTTCGAGGTTACAATGCGTAGCTCACGATTTGCATTTCGGTTGGCCAGTTGCAGCGTTTTGAAACGCAAATTCCATTTAATATTTGCTTTCTGCGTAACTAGATTCAATCCAATTAGATTTGATGTTAGACGAGGTTAAAGTGCTCATGATTCGCATTTCGGTTGGTAGTAATGGAATTCGCGTTTCAAAACGCTGCAACTGGCGTTTTGAAACGCGAATTCCATTAGTCAAATTTGTTCATGATTAGACCATGTAGATGAAATGTTAGGCGTAGCACATTTAGAGGTTATAGTGCGTAGCTTTTTTCATTTCGGTTGATCAGGTGCAGCGTTTTGAAACGCGAATTCCATTTTTTATTTGTTTATAATAAGTACCTAATCTCTGTAAAGGTATGCTGAGTCAAGTAAACATAGGTACTTACCTGACGCTGAGTCGGTCTAGTGTTTGGTTCTTCTAAACAACCTTTGTCTTTGTGTTGCCGACACTCGACATCATTGAATGCATATTATTCAATTTGTTCGGCGATTTCACACTTAAATCTATTGGCGTAGAGCTGAAATTAATGCGTATTTTTGTGGTCCATAATTTCCTCCTCTATTTTACTTCTGGTCTATTTGATATGATTGGTAGACAATAGTACTTACCTACTATTTTAAGGTTGAGCACCATTTCTGTAGAAGGAAATAATGTGACAAAACTGTTGACACTTTTATCAAATACCACAAATATGCATCATTAACTCATTTATAATTAAAACTCAACATAGCAGGTAAATACATTTTACATTTCAGAATGTTTAGAATAGTAGGTATAACTAGTTCACCTTCTGATCTCTCAGAAGGTTTTCTAGATTACTATTTAATGTCTTTATAAACGTAAGGACATAAAATATTCGTTGCATTTTAATATTTGAAACCAAATATTTAACACAAACAACAATGAGGAATTCAACTGAGTAGTCGAGCATGGTAGCTCTGAAGGTCAGAGCTTCTATTGGAGCTACGTTTCCGACAACGTCACGCATAGATAGCCAATCACGAAGCAGCTAGTTGACAGAACGCACAGAACGCACTTTTAAATTCCGAACTCAATTATTCGGTCATAGATTATTAAAACAGATATGCCAACTTCATTGCAAGGCTAGGTTTCCTACAGATAGTTTTAGATGTTCATTTTCATAAATATGTATTCTTGCTTTAATTTTGTGCTCGTTCAATATCAACATCAAAAGGCTTCATTTAAGATCCTACGTTTTTTGAACGAATAGTAACTCTGACTCTAACTCTGTCAGAAAATGGAAGGAAAAAATAACATCCTTGTATATTTTTATCGAATTCAAGAGATTTCATTGAGCAGATTTGAGTGTTAATTTTTTGCTTTATCTTATCAGAATAGAGATAATTTATTCCAGTTTTTTAGTTTATTTCGTTTTCTATTGTTTTATTATTTTTTGTTATATATAACTACTCGTATATGTATGGACTCATGATTGTTGTCTGAAAAAAAACATTATTTTTTTTTATTTATTCTGCCGAATTTAGTCCTAACATTGCAATAAATTGTGTAACGCTCAATGTATATCCAGCTGTTTTGGTTCACGGTACAAAAATACGTAGATAACCGTTTCGTAGGTAGGTAAGTACTAAATTCATATGGACCTTGACATTTATGACAGCAAACTTTTCGGTATAGTTTATTAAGTCCCCACTTCCATCATTTTAATTGACAAACAGGGAAATTGCTCTCGTTAACAGATTCTTCTGTCCATACTTAACTTTAATTCGAACCAAAGCCTAAAAGTGCTTAACAACATTTGAAATAACATAGCAGTATCTTTGCATTGCGATAACCTTATATTAGGTCTACCTACAAGATAGCGTGATTAGTGAAACGAACTGACAGAAATGTTATCACTGTTGCAAGCCAAAGCAGAATTTATTGAGTTATATTATAATCATATTAGATATAAATTGTTAGCTTTACTAACAGTTTCTTATGATTTTTATCTGTTCTAACTCAGCTTTGCAATTCCAAACGCGTTTGCAATATTAATGATAGGTATAAATTCGTAATAAAAAACTCATAATTCCAAATTTAAAAACTACTACTATGAACAATTGAAACACCATCCACTAAATTCTATTTTTAAAGTGAAATGTCGTTGCAAAAGATCTCATAAACATTCAACGCGCTGTAGACTTAGTGCTTACGTCACAGATTAGCGCATAGTAGCTATGCTACGAAGCTACGCCGTAGCAAATGTATCGCAAAACGCAGATTTCTTAGAATCTGACTGAAATTATCAATTTGTTTGTTTTTCTGCAGCATTCAAACACTATGCTCACACATTCTACTTTGTTCTTTAGGGTAAATTAACTAAAAAAAATTAACAAGTACACTATGACCTGCATTTTAGAACGGCATTTAGGTCGTCATTGGTATCGATTCTGGTGGTAAAATAAACTACATTGATAGCCGAAAAATGCTGTCGTCCCTTTTTTACGATCAAAATTAAGAGGACATTGATATTTTTAATCCTGACAATTAAGCTTAGTATAGTTATTGACCCTAAAGTATCAAACCATTGTTTGCATCGATGGCGATGGATCAAACGACGTTTTGTTTATGTTGGATTTTGTCTTAGACTCTGTTTCAAATGCGACCCTATGATTTCAAAAAACTAAAAACTATACATATAAAGTTGAAAATACATGTAGGTATGTATTTGAAACAATAATAATCTTTGAAGTCCGTAAAATACACATCAAAGAAAAGGTGTAATTACAATAAGGCTAGCAGTAGCAGGTACAAATGCCATACAATATGTATAAAACAGTCCAATTTAAATTAAACACAGTATCAATCAACTGGCTAGTTGTTAGACTTTGTAGTTATATCGTTCGATACCAATTTTCGTTATGAACGGCCTTGTAATGACTATAATAGTCCAAGGTTCCAAGGACTAAAAGGCCTTGTACTTTTGTATGGAGAAGTTACGTCACATGCGCGTGCAATACCACGAATGTAGGCGTAGATATGTTTTTTAAGTCGTTTTAAGTCAAATTTGGTGGGTGAAGATGTGCGTAGGTTTGTACGACTTGATGATAATCTTAAAAATATTGATATAACTCTATTTTATATTGATTTAAAGTATCTTAATAAGGTAGTGCTCTGTTTTTCGTGTGTTTATGTGTACTCAATCCTAATAAAGTAACGTAAAAATCTTGATGTTTGGAAGCAAAATATTTTGCCTGTTACATATTGCGTATTTTTAGTATAATAAGTAGCCCATTATCTAACTTAGGCTATGTTCTAAATAAACGCCAAATTTCATCTTGATCAGTTTAGTAGTTTTTTAAATCCTAGGTAACAAAAATTTCACATTTCACAAACTTCGGCTTTATAATATTACTAGCTTCTGCCCGCGGCTTCGCACGCGTATTTTCGGTATAACAAGTAGCCATATTATCTAAGTTAGGCTTTGCTCTTAACACGCTTCAAATTTCATTTTGATCAATTCAGTAGTTTGGCAACAAAAATTCATATTTTACAAACTTTCGGATTTATAATATTAGTAGGATAGGATTTTCGCCTGGATTTAACGTAAAAATGTAGATAGATAGATAAAAAAATTATTTGGCACTACACACATACAATTAACAAAGATAATACCTATACAAATTTTAAACACAAGTACAATTTGTTTAATTAATCAAACAAGCACTTAAAAAATATGTAAGCTAAGTACCTACTTAGGATTAACATAATGTGAGGTAAGTTTGTGTGTGCTGCAGCACGGCAAATAGGCCATGGCTCAGTGAAATTTTTTTGCTTAAATGCAACAACACTGATTTTCAGCCAAAACCTGATCGAGAGCGAGTAGAACGATTACAGACGGACAATGTGTGCTATTAATTAATGGCGTAAATTATTGTGGTTGTGTAGCAATAGCAAAAATTATTGTGTTTGTGTAGCAAAGTATTCAAGATTTTTTAAAGAAAATAGAAATAATATAGAAGTGCAAAAAATCATAAAATTAACTGACGAGTTTTATTTATGACATACGAAGTGCATACGACATACGAAGTGGGACTACCTTCTATTTGCTTTTGCAATAAAAACTTTTTAAACTTTAATTATGCTTTAATTGTATCTACAGAAATTAATTCTAAAGTTAGTTTACGAACCTCGGAATACGTTATTCTCAAAAAAAGTACAAGAAACAAAAAAGCGTAATTTAACCTGTGTGGGACAGCTTACGAAACTCGCCTAAACTGGTATCTTTTGAGTCCGGGCTTATTTGGGTCAAGGATTATTTTTACAAAGACCCTATAGGGTCTGTTCTCTACGCAGTTCCTGGTTTGTTATATCTTAGAAGGGAAGATGGTCAAAAGGGCTAAGCAAGTGTGAGTTTGAAGGGTTGTCTTTTGTGTCAAATGTAGGACACTGTAATTATTTCTTTGGACCGATTGTAATGGGGCTGTAGGATGCTATACGAGCGTGCAAGATATATTTTTATTTTATGGGTGCTTTACGTTTTTGAATGGTTTGCTGGTTATTTCTAAATGGTGTTTAGTTGTTTATAATTAATATTATAAATAAATAAATAAATAATGCTGGACAATTCACACAGTATTATCTAGCCCCAAGCTAAGCAGAGCTTGTGTAATACGTAGATAGATGTTTTTTATTATACATAGAAAAACATCCAGAACACCCTGAACAAATATCTGCAGATCGTACAAAACTTAGTCCCCAGGCGCGAATCGAACCCACTACCTCCTGCGTCGCAGGCGTACCTTCGCCCGCTGCGTCACAGAGGTCGTCCAAATTAACAGTTTATGCCCGCGGCTTCGTACGCGTTGTTTCTATAAACGTTTAAAGGTGATTACTATACATGAGAACTTATTTATGAAAAAAAAGTAGCCTATGTTTGATTCCAGGATTAGAATAACCTGTATGCAAAATTTCAGCCCGATCCGTTAAGTAGTTTTGGCGTGAAGAGGTAACAAACATCCATCCATCCATCTATACATCCATCCAAACTTTCGTATATATGATATTAGTGTGATGTGATTGCCAGAATCTGTTATAGTCTTCGTTGCTTTGTCTGCGTTACCCACCTGTATTTTTGTAGAATCAAAATCATATAAACGTATTAAAATGTAAGTTTATAAAGGCATCCAGTTAAAAAACTAATAAATTCGCAACCAAACTACAACTAGTTAGAGCAGTTAGGTCGTTCTAGTTAACCTTTTGAATGGTACCTAGGTACAGACAGCGTCAGAATTAAGTTACCCCCCTGCATAACACATGCAAGTTTAAATCTAAACCTTTTAATTATAGGAGTTTTAAAAGTCAATAATAAATTATATTTTTGTTTAGGTAACTTAAAAACAGAACGAATTAAAAAAAAAAATCGGATTTTAACCTGTATTGTGTTATGCAGGGGGGTTACTTAATTCTGACGTTGTCGGTACCTACTTAGTCATGTGCATAAATATCTAATTAAGCATAGCTTTGCTTAAAAAAACAGGTAACGGGTTCTATATTTATAATGTGACGTAACATAAAATTGATAAAAAACAGATCAATTTTAATTTTATTTTTTTTATCAGTTATCTAGTACCCATAACACAAGCTCTGCTTAGCTTGGGGCTAGATTATGCTGTGTGAATAGTCCAGCATTACTTATTATATTTATTATTATTATTTTGTCACAGACAGAACCAAACTGTTCTAGATTATCTAATTTAGGTAGTTATCAATAAATACAGGAATGGTTATGCAACAAACCGAAAGTTGTCATCCATGAGAATAATGATCAAATACTAGCGCAAGACTTTTATAGCTTTTGGTAATGGCGGAATTAATTGGAAATAAGATGACTTCCTGCGTTGAGATACAGCTTATTTTGCAATAAATAAAATTGATCAGTAACTTGGCCATTACTTATACTAAAAGATCGTTGTGAGTACTTTGATCTTGTGTTACAACTTGTAGGTATTCATTCTCTTCCTGTAGAAATCTTATAACTTAATTAATAAATATAAGACTCGACTGTAGAATTACGTTTTCCTCCAATAGTTTTATTCAATTGAAATGTGATAGTTTGACACGAAGACGTCTTTTTCATTCAATTTATTCGTCGACACAATGTATCTATTACTTATAGATACATTGTGTCGGAATTTTTCTTAAACTAGGTGCACATTGTTATAATTTATACGACTAGAGTCCATTTATTAAATTAAAGAACTTTAAAATAGTAAAATACAAGGTAAAACGAAGAGGTATTTCTCGTAGCGAACCCAGATGAAGCACACCAAAGTACTTCCACATAGCGCGCCCATTTTGGTGCGCTTCATTCAGTAGGTATACTTAAAAAAAATTATACAAAAAAAAAATATAAATAGTTAGCTACTTATTCAGAAGTTTTTAGAATTCGTTACATGAAATATAATTATTGTATTGTGTAAAATTATTGTTTAGGTTCCTAGTTTTAGTTTTCAGTTGTTATTTATTCGGGGCATCGAGTAGAAATTGAGTATGATCTCGATGATAAAGGGGTAACAAACAATTACACTCTTTTAAATAGATAATTATACCTATATTCTAAGTTTATTCTACAAGTGCACTAAACACCTTAGTATTTTGTAAATTTTTGGCTCAATTGTTTCGATTGTAAATGCTACTTCTAATTTGTTGATAATTTTCTTTGCTAATATAAGTTGATAGACTTTATTACGGTTTGGCTCTATGATCGATAAAAATAAAATAATAATGAAAACATTCTTTGATATCTACATTGTATTGTGCTGTGAACTAAAGCATGTGTTTCCACATAATCTTCATTCAGATTTCCCTATATCTCTAGCATCTCTACCGAAATAAATGGAGGAAAGGCGTATGTCTGTCAAAAGATAATAATTAACGAATGGTTTATGACATTATGTAAGAAAGAGGCTTATGTATTTTCGGGCCTCTGATTTCTTTCCGAGATGCAATAAGAGAAAGGGATATCGTATGCACGCACCGCCGCGGTGCTCGTAGGCATGATATGCGCAATTATGAGTTTTACCATCCTACAAACATAATAAGCGTTAGTAATTTTCGTCAAAACAGTCATTGTAACGGTGATGGAATTTCTACCAATCATGTCATACAGGATTATTGGTAATTCACTGACACTGCGTGAACTGCAGGTTTTGCTCATCATCACGAACACTGTCGTGAAGACTCCAGGTTCATTAGGTTCATTCTTATTTTTTTTTTAAATCACCTCTGATATAAAATGAACAAACACGTATTTGCGGAGCTTCATTGGGTTTCAGAGAAACGTGATCGAATTAGCAATAACCCTCTATAATCTTAATTTATTAATAAGGAAATTATAACCACATAATACAAACAAATTACAAACAACATTTACACTTGAAATAGTTGAGATATCTGTTGCAAACAATCTTTAAGTAGCTCAACTGATGAATATCAATACCAGTCGGAAGCGTCCCCAAGGCGCTGGCTAGATTGCCTCGCTGTATGGCGCTGCAGCAGATACTCACCAGCTCTCTAGTCTGTATATACTGACTACAGTTTCAGATAGTTCATGACTAGGGACGTCTTTATAAATCTATAAACATCTTCGCCTTATCTACCCTTGGTGACCAGCAATCAAGCGTAGCGTAAGCCTCATAACCCCTGCCTTTCTTTAGGCAGTAGAGTCCTGTTTCTACCTTTTTGACGACTTCCTTACACCTCATTTGTGGGCCTTTCCACTGGTCTGTCCTTACCCCATGGCCTCCAGTCTAATGTCTTTTGCATCAAATTTCGGGCTATGTGGCGTACCCATTTCCACTTATGCCTGTAACTGCTAGCATTTATTTTAATCTCAGCCAGTTTAGGTACTTGTGTATGTCATTTACTTATATTAATAATAAAAATTTGAAGGTAACTCTGTCTGTCGATCTGTCAGGCTGTCTGTCAGTTACCTTTTCACGCTTAAATAGCTGAATGGATATCAAAGAAATATGCAGAGTGGGATATGGTATCCAGGGACAGAAATTAATTAAAAGCGCGTGTTGCTAGTTAGTAAAATATATAGAAAACAATAGATATGCAAACTTAAAAGCGAAGAAGTAAGCATAAGGTTCAAAATCCCAACAATCGATGTTATAACGACGCAACGACAAGGGCTCGTCGCAAAACGTGCGTATTGCAGCGGACTTGCAACTTTCTATTTTGGCTCCCCTCTTCCCACTGCTTGGTCATAAAACTTAGCGTCTACTGTAGCATGGGCTAGAGAAAATCAATGCCAAGAATGTTCGCAACATCAGTTGAGCTACCTGTAGATTGGTTGCAACAGTCTGCAGTAGGCTCTATTGTTCAATTGTAAATACTAGTTCTAATTTGTTTTCATTACAATTAAATTTCAGGATTCCTTTAATCCATTTTGAAATGATGATTGTGATGTGTTTTGAAACGATACCTCTTTAGTTATTTTTTTGTTTTTCATATCTTTTTGTGAAAGTTGCTAGCTTAGTTTTCCTTAATTATGTTTTGTGTGGGTGATATGATGTCGTGCTAAATATTAAACTTTTTCACTACATTTTCCCATTTGGAATAAATAGATGCAACTATTTATTTAAAGTAACACCTCTAAAACTTGTTTTTATAGTTCCTTAATATAATGTTTAATCTGTTGGTAATTAATTTGTCTATCATCGAAACTTATAGCTTTGTTCCGTACTCAAGCGTTATCCATAAAGTTCTGAGGGTTGAGTCTAGTGACAAGACGTGATCGTAACGTCGATCGTTTGCATTGGATTTGCGTAGTTCCATGTCCACACGATAGAGGAGTTGCTGTACCAAATTGTATAGAAAACCTACTAACGTTAAATGGACTCACCCCGCTGAAAGTGAACGTTTCGTCTAGCTCTAGCAGGCCGTGGCCTTTGCATGCAGTAGAAAGTTCTTTGTTTGCAATGCTAAGTACACGCATTAATGTGTATTCTCTTTGCGCATAGGCCTAAAACTTTGCCTAATATTATGCAGTTCTTGTATTGGAAATTTTGGGGAAAGTGCGAACATAAAACATTTGACATTTCTAGGTTCTTGTGAACTCTATTAGCAAAGAAAATTACAATCGTATAATACAAACAAATAAGATTTAACAATCGAAACAGTTATGCCAACTGTAGACTGTTGCAAACAATTTAGAGGTAGCTCAACTGATCCATACCCATATTCGTATCGGGTCTTCTTACCAAAAATCTAAATACTTATTTGTAAAATTAAATGAAAATATTAATGAGTATTATGAATTATTTGTGGCCTGTTGAATGTTGTCGCTGTAACTGAGTTTGTCCATTATATGCTTTAACTATGTGCAGGACATTACCTATTCACGTTTGCAGATACCTTATCCATAACACAATAATAGTCGGTGCCTAAAAAACGTAAAATAACAGAGAAAGAATCATAACCATGCGGGCCAAATGATTGCACAATCTAATTTCTAGTTCTCCACGCACCGTGCACCAAAGATTCTGAATGCATCTGATAAGCGTGTGAGAACGTACCGGTTTCGACATTGCTTGCGCAAGCTATGGGAATCACAATTGGACAATTTGGTATAAGAATTTGGTGCATTTCCTCCCCATAGGCTTATACCGTATTTTGTGAAGGACGCTGATTATTCATTTTTGGGTGGCGTCGGAAAAAACTTATACTAGAAGTTTTTTAAAGTGACATTTAATATTAACAGTGTAATTTAATACTGGTAGCCTTAAATGTGGATGGTTTATATTTTCTAATTTGAATTGAGATACGTACAGAAAGCTGACAAGTCGACCGTACAACAAAGATAACTGAAAAAGTAACATCAGTAAAAAAGGCTTTTCGTAAACCACAAACTTTGCAGCCTAAAACGTAGACACGCATAAAGACGCACCTTTCTACGTAACCGCAACGTACGTGCGACATAATTATAGCACTATCTCTCTCAGCTACGTAGCTATACGTAATGCGCGAGAAGGACGCAATAAAGAGAGATTTGAGGCAAGGTACAGAATGCATTTTGGAATTTGACCCAGTTATGAATCATGACAATAACAGTCACGAAAACATTGTATTTATTATAATCTAAGCATAAAAAATGTTTTCTGTGTATCATTGTTTTGTTTACTGTAAGTTATTTGGGGTTTAAATTTAATTTTACGTTATCAGTTCTTTGAAACAAAAAACCTATTATTCGACGTAAACCGCAGAATAAAATATGTAGAAAGCTTCTTGAAAGAGAGAAGGGAGAAAGATCAATATGAAGTGCACTGAAGGACCTACTCTACCTTTTTGAAAGTCATGGGGTAAAGTACCCACAACAAAATGGGATTTCACAAAAGGAATAGGTTCCTATTGTGTTTCCTTTTACTTGAAAAATAAATAGGGATTCTTGCTAAATTTCATCAATTAATTCATCCCGATTTCATCCAATTATTTCCTCTGAAAACATTGCTCAAATTTCACTCTAGGGGAAAACGAAAAATCTTTGCCTATGGATGAAAAAATTTTTACTCTGAAAGTTATGAATTCCATAATTTTTAACCCCCGACGCAAAAGAGTTATAAGTTTAACGTGCCTTTCTATCTGTCTGTTGTATCCGATTTTCGTTGAGTTTTTTTATGTATTTGATAATTTTATCCCGAGTGTTCTTAGCCATGTTTCATGAAAATTTGTGGGGGGTTTTTTAAAATTTTTAATCAAGAGGACACGCAATTTATATAAATTTAAACAACACCTATTGTATTTTATCGTAAAGTCTCTGTTAGAAGACCCAGAACCATTGCCACGGTATCTAACGCTGGTATCCAATAGATACGGGACCGTAGAGGGGAAAGTGAAGGGGGGGATAAGTGCAGTGAAGTGTAGGGCCACGCAGGGCGGTCGATGCAGACCTTTGTTCGGGCACCGTTAGCCAGGGCCTTCTATATTGTACGTTGTGCGGGAAATGCAGAATGTCAAGAGATTTTTTTTCCTTTGGATCTAAAGGTTATGATTTGATGACTTGCCCAGATTTGGAACATCAATTCATCCTTTATGGATATGGATGAGTTTTTAAGCTGATATCTCCAATTTCATTTTGATCCGCTACGAGATAAGTTTTCATCTATCCCAAAGCTTGGGGCTACACAGCTATGCTGTGTGGATTGTCCAGCATTATGTTTTTTTTTATTTTCGAAAATATATTGCAGATATGTACCATTACCAGAAAAATCATGTTTTTATTGTCTACCGGATCAAATCTTGTGCACTTTTAATTTTTTTCGCAAAACGAACAGCAATTTCAGTGTAATTTTGCAAGATAATTGTAATTATTATGCGTTATCTAATCAACAATTTGAAATTAACTTATGAGTTCATATCCGCGAACAATGATGATGAGCATAACAAGTATATGTTATATGAATTTGTTGTAAACAACATTTAGATTAACAAAACAAATTTCGGGTTTTTTATGCACCATTTAATGCGTAGTAAATTGTGCAGACGAAAATAACGATACGAAAACAATATTTTTGTTTTGATCAACAGCGAAATTCTATTAAAAATTAAGTAACCATTTATTTTATCTATACCTGTAGTGTGTAAGGGTGTGTCTATTTGACCGTGTTCGTGTCGTCTCCTTTTTTGACGAATGGTCCCGCATTATTTGTTTATTTATAGCTATATTTACTAGCTTATTTACGTTTTATATGTAGAGTATTATATAAGTTATGCTTTCTAAGAAAATCAAATAATAGCGTAAACATTTTTGACTTCGACGGGACTTGAACCCGCATCCTTCCATCAGTACCGGAATGTGCTAACCAACTACACCACGAGGTCAAGTTACGCACTATAATAACAAAAAACCTGCAGTTATGCTTTGCTCTAAAAGTACGCCAAATTTCATATTGATCTGTTCAGTAGTTTTGGAGATCCTAGGTAACAAAAAATCAGATTTAACAAACTTTCGGCTTTATAGTATATATTTTTAGTAGGATTTTTGACAAAATAAAGAGTCTTACGTGTTTTTCGACTGCCTATTTTCTACTATGTCACTTGCAGAGTGGCCGCTTTGCGCAACTCAGTGCACTTCCCCTCCCACCGTTACTACGCCTGCGCGTGCATAGCGGAACCAGGTCGCAGCACACCGACCACTCCAACATGACCTCCCCTAAAACAGACATGCAACCCGATAATAGAGCCATCGCGGCTCACCTTACACTAGACATAATTAGGTCGCCGCCGAAAATCCCACCAGCATACCATGATCCTCATTGATGTGAAACCTATTAAGTTTCACAGGTCAGCACGAAATGGATGCTACGCACCTACGAATTTACCCATCGTTGCTAGAACTGTTATCACAAAGCAATTAGAGAGTCATCAGGGGTCAGTGTTTGTTGGTGGTAACTTACGTGCACGAATGCAAATGTACTGTTAGGAGATCGATAGGCACTGCAATGTTTCGGGTATGGCGTGCCATATGCATACGAATTTTGGGACATTTTTAGACTACATTTGCTAGATAGCATTGGTAGACAGACGAATCTCAAGGTTGCCTACTCAGAAAAGGAAAATCGAAGTTTCGTTGTCGTGCAAAACCAACTCTTATGTCGCTTGCATAAGATTAGCGTTTGCACGAAATCGAATCAGAAATTCATTCTTCGATTACGTTTTTAAGAGTACGAGCCCTGGCCGCCCAGTTTCTAAAGTAAGGCCTGAGTTTCATTCAAGGTGTCTATGTGCTCTGAACATATCAATGCAACGCCGCTACCACACAGCCCAATAATGTGCACTCAAATATAGGCTTTAACTCGTTATATTAAGACACCTTTTACAGTGACTAAATGGTTCCCACAAGCTTCAAATGAGTGGCTATCTATCATGATATATGCTGTCAATATGAAATGCACCTAAATGTTACGAGTTAAAACCCATATTTGAATGCACATTTTTCTGCTGCGTGGTCGCTTTGCGCCTCTGCGACAACCTTTTCTCAAAAGCTCTCATAAATTGCTCGTCGTTTTTAATATAAAAGCTAAATATTGCTTAATCCCACAAGAAAGTCAAACATACTCATAAAACATCAGTAAACATACATATAGAATCTTCCTAAAGCTTTAACCGAGGGCAAAATAAAGACAAGAACTACATTAAAAATAAAAAAAACCCCCACAGATTTTCATTAAACATGGCTAAGAACACTCGGGATAAAATTATCTATGACAAAAAAAATAAACGAAAATCGGTTCATCCGTTTGAGAGCTACGATATCACAGACAGATAAACCTATACACAGACAGACACTAAATAACTTAAACTTATAACACCGCTCTTTTTGCCTTAATAAAAACTATCGGTCCACAATATACAATGATCCATTTACACGAGTCAAGTATGAAGCAACATAGATAAGTATAGTAAATAGGCGTGGGGTGGGTTAATGGGTCATGGGTATTGATCGGGAGGCTTGCAGTGACACCTGCATTCAGGTCAGGGAGAGGTTAAACTAATATTATCGGAATAACTGTGAGATTCATCGGAGGGATAGACCAGCGCTTAACCTACTTTAGCAGGGGTATTTTAATTCATTCGATTCGTTTCCGAATCGAATCCGTCGGATTCGAATTCAGATACTGTTAGTGTTGTATGTAGTCCGAGTGTGCAGATGGACATATTATATCTGGTGTCGAAAACCAAGTGAGGGTAGTTTCAAGTAATGTTGCCCCCGCTTCGCAGAGGCGGTAACTCCAGTACTCTCAGACATCCCGTGACCACGACAGTGTGTAAACCTGTTGAAACGTCGAGAAAAAATAAACGCGATAAATACCCGTTTAATAATACTAATAATAATGGATTCGAATTCAATTCCGACGGATCTATAAAACGCTATTTTGATATCGCCTCGGGTTGATGATCGAAATAAGGAGCTCCTCATTGACATGGCCATTAGTCAACAGATTCGCTTCGGATTTTCGATTATCAACCCGATGCGAAATCAAAATAGCGTTTTATAGATCCGTCGGAATCGAATTCGAATCCGTCGGATTCGATTCGGAAACTAATCGAATGAATTAAAATACCCCTGCAGGAAATGGTTATAGCAACCTACAGAAGTGGAATCCTTAAGCCAGCCTATAAAGGCCCACTGCTTACACTTTTCTTTGTTACATCCCCGTACGACGAAAGCGCGTTACGCCGTTGGTCCTGCGCTTGACCTGTCCCCGGTCGTATCGGTCTGCCGTCCGATCAGATTATGAGAGTAAAAGATTAGAGAGTGCACCTGTGTTTGCGCATACACTTGTGCACTATAATATGTCCTGCGCATCTGGGTCGTCTCCGATGAGACTGGCCGCCGTAATCGAAATTCGGCTCGGAGGACATCATCATCATCATCAATGGTCCACTTGCTGGAATCAGGCCTTTCCCTGATAAGCACTTTATTGGCTTTTATCTCAGCGGAGGTAATACCCATAATCCCTACGCTGGGCATGCTTGTTGGGCATCGCAGTCTGGTGGTAGAATGGGTTAGTGAAATACCTTAAATAAATTATGTTAGACAATTCACACAGCATCATCAGCCCAGAGTTATCAAAACTTCTTCTTTCTCATACGAAATACATTATAATGCATAGATATTTTTTATTTTACATAGAACATTATGGTTTTTAGGGTTTTGAAGATCGAAGATCGGTTTCAAAACCCTTATGGTCTCGCTTTGTCTGTCCTTTTTTCCCTCCTTAATAACTCAAAAACTACTGCAGCTATCAACTTGAAATTTAAAATAATAATACATTTCGTGCGCCTGTACAGATTTAGAGAAAAATAAATGAAAATAAATGAAAAATTAAAATGAATATTTTCCATACAAATTGTGATGCCGAAATTTTAAAAGATACCTACAGAGTCATATGGGGTATCAAATGAAAGGTATCATTTTGTACATTTCAAAGTAGTTTTTGAAATTTTTGTAGGTTTCATACTTTTTAAAATATTTCGAAAAAAGTCGAAAAAATACCCATTCCCCCCCCCCTATCTCCGAAGATTGCAGAGCGATCCATGTAAAATGTATGGAGCGTTTATAGACATGAATCTATATTTTACAGGAAAAATATAGAGAAGTTTGAAAAATTAACAGTTTTTGAACAGTGGTCAAAAGGGGGGGGGGAATAATTTTCAAAAGGGGGAGCTACCTCACCGAATGGGGTATCAAATAAAAGGTATCGGTTTGTACGTTTCAAAACAGTTTTTCAAATTTCTGTAGGTTTCATAGTTTTTGAAGTATTTTGAAAAAAGTCGAAAAAAAACCCATTCCCCCCCCCCCCTATCTCCGAAGTTTGCCGAGCGATCCATTTAAAATGTATGAAGCGTTTGTAGATATGGATCTATATTTTACAGGAAAAATATAGAGAAGTCTGTAAAAAGAACACTTTTTGAAAAATGGTCAAAAAGCAATAATTTTCAAAAGGGGGGCTACCTTACCGAGTGGGGTATCAAATGAAAGGTATCGGTTTGGACATTTCAAACCAGTTTTTCAAATTTCTGTAACTTTCATACTTTTTGAAATATTTCGAAAAAAGTCGAAAAATTTACCATAACCCACCTTAACCGAACCACCCATTTAACCGAAGCATGCAGAGATTTATCTGAAATGTAGGTTGGTACCTACTATTCTTAGGTATTAGCTAAATTGCGAAGTCTCTAACCGGTACTTTTGGTACATATTAGTTGACAAACGTTCAAAACCCTCGGCGCGCGAGTTACACTCGCACTTGACGGATCTTGTTTTTATTGGCAGAAGCCTTTATTCACAAAGAAAATTACAATCAAATAATATAAATAAATATAATAAACACTATAGTTAGATAGAACACCCTATAGTTTATACGCGTGAATACATATTGGGTCACGGACGTATTGATCGTACATGTTTGCAGTGACACCTGCATTCAGGTCAGGGAGAGGCTGGCCAGGTAGGAATAACTATAAGGTACACCGGGAGGATAGTTCCGCTGATCAATTCAGATGTTTTCGTGAGTTGATCACTTATACTATATTCGCCACTCATTGGCTGCTTTTGATTACGAATAAAAATAAAATAAAATTTAACTGTACTCTTCAGCTTTTTCCAATAGCTAAGTTTGTTTACAGAAAGAGAATTAATTTTCATATTATTGTGGTATTGATATGGATCAGTTAAGTTACCTGTAGATTGTTTGCAACAGCCTGCAGTTCGCTCAATTGTTTCAATTGTAAATACTAGTTCTTATTTATTTCTATTATTTTATCGTAATTTTCTTTATGAATTAACGCTTCTGCCCTTCTTATATTTTTATATCTAAAAATAACTTATAAAAAAAGATTTTTATCATCTAAGACCAAAGTGTTTGGGAAGACAAATTCATCGAACCTTAACTCGACGGGGTTAAAAAGTTTCGTTGAGCTCCTATGGCCACCTTCTATCTCCATCATCATCGGACCAGTTCGATGGTATCATGACATTTTACTGTCACTGAACTTACATAAGGCTGCCAAATTTCAGCTCAATCGGTTGAAGATAACTGGTCTAAAATTCTGTTGAAATTGCATATTATGAAACCCATGCTAACGGGGCAAGTTAAATAAAAGCTTGTAATAAAAAAAACCTAATGTGTTTAAAAACGGATGAGTGATACACCTACGAACTCATCTGAAAAGACCAGTAGAACTTAACCTACTTCAAGAAGTAGTTCTAGCAACCTACATAAGTGGAGGACCTATAGTCAATAAGCGTGAGTAGTATATTGGGTCACGGACGTATTGATTGTATGCTCGCAGTGACACCTGCATTCAGGTCACTGAGAGGTTAAGCCAACTAGGGATAGCTATTCGAATCATGAAGAGGACCAGAGCTTGCATCAAAATGTAATTAGATTTATTAAGAGTCTTTAGAAAAGCTATAAAGGAATGCTTATGGATGACGAACACATTCACGAGGTATGCGATAGTGCTTAAGACGAAACTAAAATGTTCTTACGTAAAACTACACGTAAAGACATTACATAAAGTATTTACTTGAGATACAAATGTATGGTGTATGGCACAGCGACCTCAAAAAGTGACACTTTTATAAAATAAGTTACCAACCTAATACCCTAGTTCGACACGCTCCTGACATTATCTATCGTAACCATGACTCGTATTTCTTGTTTCAAGTTTTCCAGTAAGAAACAGTATCGATTAAACTTTCCAATTGCTTTAAACTATTCTTAGCCCCCGAAGGCCTTAAGTCTATGTCCATCAATAATAAAAGCTCCCTTAGCGTGGGAACCGACCAGCGGCGCATTACGAATTCATAGCCACTGCCGGCATCGATCATGCATATGGAAGTGACCAGTTTAGTTCTGCGGTTGAGGGCGCCACTTGACTGGTCCTTTGCTGCTGGTTCGTTTTCTTGCTCAGCTGATAGGAACATAAGCTTATTTTAGGAACTTCTTTCTCCGTAATTCGGCTCAAAATTCTTCCAATATCAATTTTGCAGCAGGAAAACACCAACCTTGAGCACAGAATCTAACTTAGCTGATAAGCTGAAGCTGAGAAATGTTTCCTATCGGAAACAGTGCCTGTAAAAGTATTAACTGCTTAGCAGGTGGAGAAGGAAGTAGAATTTTAAAAGACACACGAACATTTTTCCGTAAAAAAATATCTCGTTATGGAATTCAGAATTGTGCCTCTCTGGCTAATACAAATGGCTTGGCTCGAGATAACAACTGGTTCCATAGTCAATTCGATTTATTTAGTCATTCATCGAAACTAGTGTCGAGCTATTAACCCATTCACTGCCCAGGCTCTGCGGAAAAGGCGCGCTGCAGCTACAAGCTGGTGATAATGACCTTGTGCGTCAAGGGTAATGAAAGTGTAAAACTTGTAACTTTCGCCTAATTACTTTGTTTCGGGAAGAACTTTAGCACTAGGGATATAGTCGCTTTTTATTTGATAACGCAATAGAAGTTAGGAACCTTTTCCTGGGTTTTCCATCCACAAAATTGAGAATAAGTATGGTTTTTACCGCTTTGTAAGGCAGGCTAAGATGTGGAATGATAGTAAAATCAGATTCCCGTGAAACTGCAAATGTAAGTTGGCAAGGAGGTGGTTCACCCGACCTTGCCGGCAGTCCGCCTCATCGATAAATCACAGCCTTCAGAATGAGGAAGTTCATGGAAGCCAGGCATCAATGACTGCGAATTTTGTAGCTAAGCTAGGCGCAAGGTTGAGCTACAACTGACCTCGGTTTTGCAGAAAAGAATTTAGATGTACTTATATATCTAATCTGATAACTTTAACGTAACCTAGCACTTCTAGATAAGTCACTACAGAGCCGGAACTTTATTCCACATTTGGTTCCATGCTGCACTCTCTTTCTCTCTATACAGCAGATGCACGAACCTTCTTCTTTGTGAACAAGGCAGAAATGTTCATTTATTAATTTCCAAATGATTCAATGTTTTTCTCAATGATAGTCAACAGACGCACTGACCCCATCTTTGTCAACTTGTCAACAGGGCAGGAATAAGAGGCCCGGTGATGGACTCCCAGCAGCAGCAGTACTGCCTGAAGTGGAACAGCTTCGGTTCCAACCTGGCCACGTCGTTCGCCAACCTCTGGAACTCGGAGAGTCTTGCAGATGTCACGCTCTTTTGTGAAGGTATGTGTACTTTTCTTTTTAAGTATTTGCTGCAAAGATCTAATGTGATTTGTAAGCTTGTTACAACCCCTAAACCTTAAAACTTCTGAAGAGGTAAAGTCTCGAAGATTTGTAATCTGAGACCAACTTGGTAATTTGGACCGATATGACAAACGAAAAATCTGAACTGAATCTTAGGGGAATCCGTGGCAGCAAGGAATGAAGTACCTACCGTTTCAGAATTTCCAAATCGGTAGCAAAAATTATCTGTATATCTCCGTTGTTTTTTTGCAAATTCACGATACACACATTAGTTCTAAACGGGATTTTTACCAGGATTTCAAACTCACTGGCAGTGCCTTCAGTTATTCCGTGATTCCGCATGAAACTGTGCCTAAATGTTGGAAAGCTCAGAACTCAAATCATTGTATATAATCCCGTTGGTAGTTTGTTACTTTAGTGTTAATAACCATAATCGATTTCAAAGATTTACACATTTAAGTGCCAACTTACTTCTGACTGCTCATAATATATTATGTTCTATACTACAAATTGCGCAAAATTTTAACAGCAGTCTAGTCAGCTTAGCTACCAACAATCCTATCTTTGGCAAGGCCTTGGTGACTGCACACATCGCCGCCAAATTATCACCAGTTATCACGATCACAGTCGTAATGTGTAGAACATGTAGCCAAATCTTTCAAATTGATAAACAGGTCGTTGACCCCGGAGTGCGATAATTTTGGCACAAAATTTATAGTGGTTATCGTTGAATGAATGCGTTTCATATCTTTTTGCATAGGTACCTAAAGACATAGTGGATTATGATCGAGGTTTTTTTAATCTGAGCAGGAAATATATTGCTTAGTAAAATTTTGTCTGAACTAGGAGCAATAACATGATATATAAGATATTTTAATACAAGTCATAAACTCGCTTCACTGATGTGAAACTCTCTAATGCTAAAGTCGCGAGGTAGAAATGCGAGTTACACAACATTTACATCAATTTTAAATAATCATTTGTTTTTATATTCACCAGTAATTTAGACTACATTGGCTCTATTCATAGAATTTGGTCCAAACAGCTGAGTGTGAGTAATTTTTTTTGTAAAGAGTTCCAACCTGAGGTGGTTAATTAAATACCACATCTTTATTATCAAAGAAAATGACAATCAAATAATAGAAACAAATTAGAACTAGTATAATATATTTAATTAGATAAGTTTTTTAATATACTTGATGCAATGTGATCTCATGAAGATCAAATTAATTTTATAAAAAAAATGTCTTTTCCCAAAACAAAAAAAAAACATAAGATTATGGCCAAGCTATTTTGCGTAGCTTCAGTACGAATAGAAAACTACCTAAAAGCAACAAAGGAAACTATTACTCTTTTCAAAGGTTTCGTATAACTGGCATTGGAACCCTAAAAGTTACACGTGTCGAGAGATAATGTACGAAAATATTGCAATAAACTCAAGGCCATTGCTGTAGTAGGAACCTCGAACAAAACAAATGACGAATGCAATTTTTTCGACGCCGACGCGCGATAAGCCATCGTGGCTTTTGGCAGAATGCTTTTATCATTTTAGTTATTTTTCTGCAATTGTTATTAAAAGGAAAAAAGTGTTTTTTGCGCAATATTTTCCGTCTTAGTAATGACAAAAATCTGGAATGAAAACACAAACGATTTAAAGAAAATTTTCGGAATAATCAAGACTGATCGGGCCTTGATGTTCAACAATTTAGAGTAACGGGCCCTGAGTTCGGTTGATGATAGTATCGAAAGATGATTGTATCGTCTCATTTTTGTATGGCATTTGCAGTTCCTTGTGCGCATGATAGAATCGCTGTACCAAATCCCGAAGAAAAATGAGACGTGACGTCTCCTTTTTCTTCGGGATTTGATGACGTCTCGAAACTATCGTCAATTGAACTCGGGGCTTAGATGGAAAGAGCTGGAAAAACATCCCTATGAGCTTCCACTCATAGCACTCGTACCTAAGAAAGAGCATGGGGTCCTGCCGTAAAACAGTTTTTACTAGTCAGGAGGATCAAATCTGTATCCTGTATCTTAATTATGACAAAACTAACTACATCCCTGAAGAAAATTTCGACATTGCGTACTTTCGATTTCGTGATCTTCCGGTATACCTAGCGTGCATTCGAGATTGTGTTCGTCCGGTCTAAAAATTTTCGGTGTTGTGTGCCTTCGGTATTCCGTGATGCGGCCTCATGAGCTTTCGGTATTTCGATTTCCGGTTTCGTGTACTTTCGATATACCTTGCTTCGGTATTTCGACTGCCGGTATTCCATAGGACAGTCCGAGGACTGTCATCTTGCTAAGGATCTGGTAAGTATTTATTTGGGTATGTTACCAGTAGGCGGTAACATAGCCAAATAAATACTTAGTCGTAGACATAGAATAACAAATTAGTGTAATTTTTTCTTGTTATTTTTTTCTTATCATTTTAGTCTTATAGAAAACCTATGTTTACCTTATTGTACCAACCTACTATAGTTATACTTAAAGTAATAAATAAAATGTTTATGTTTATTAACGTGAGTTTTTGTGTGAAAGTTATGTACATTGGTGAAGAATAACAAGCCATACTTATCTCTTTCGTGCGAAGCCTAAAATTAGCATGTAAGAGACTATCGTATACGCACGGATAGATCTGTATTTATTCAAATTAGCTCAGATATGTGTCACGTCTGCCATTGTCTGGTATAGCAGACTAGCGCCACGGAAACTGCGAACCTTGCCCTTTTGGACACTTAAAAATTAGGTTGGAAAAAGGTAACAAACTTTTTATGTAGCAAAAACTCATACATACTAGAAATGCGACAGTTCACAATCGTGGCCAAAAAGACCAACTTCGCATCTCTGCCTACACTATACAAATTACAATTTTTACAGAGGCATTAAAAATAAGCTTATGATAGGTATCACAAACTGCAAAATCGATATCTGAAAATTCCTTTGTTAAACAAAATAATAAGAAAAAAACAAGTCGTGGCGCTGATTGAGTCGGGTATGCGCCTTAACGTCTGAACCAATAAAATATGACAAGGTATGGTGTGCCGAGAAAGGATATCATCATCTTAGCCGAAAAATGTCCACAGCTGGGCATAAATCGCAAAAATGACAGGTCTTCTGAAGGACATAAACTACTTTAATCCAGAAAAAGCGCTAAGTCGCTGGTTGAAGTTACATAATAGTTTGCTAGAATGATTTCATATTTTTTCGACGCTATGTGCTACAGCAAAGTTGTCTATCAAACTTCGTAAGCTTTTTACAAATGAGCACAAGAAATAGTGGTAAGCCTCATAACAAAACACTTTCTTATAAAAAGTCGGAAAATTTCTAAGAAACTGGAATTAAAAATATCTCGGCAATGAAAATTTTTCAGCGGCTACAAAGGCCTGACCTTAAACTCGAGTTAAATTCAACAATAGCTCTAATTGCAGCCCATTTATTCTTGCGTTTTGTAAGTTTTTCTTGGTCCCGAGTTTTCGAGGTCATTCCGTACAAGTGCTAGACTGGGAGGGGGAGCACCCTGTAGATTTAGGAAGGGAGTTGGAACCACCCTCTTCTTTTGCACTCGGGGGCTTTGCGAAGCGGTAGGATTATAGTTTCAGGGTGGATAACAATTTAAGAAGTAGTTCACCGTCTTTGTTGTTTCGTGAACCTCTGTCCTCTTTCCTTCTGCTGGCTTCCCTCTTTCTACTTTTTACATTTCTAAATTGACATTTATTCAAACTCGTTTCACACTGTCTTCCTACTAATATTATAAATGCGAAAGTTTGTGAAATTTGAAATTTTTGTTACCTAGTATCTCGAAAACTACTGAACAGATCAAGATGAAATTTGGCATACACTTAGAGCGTAGCCTAACATAAACAATAGGCTACAACAGGCTTATTATACTGAAAATGCGCGTGCGAAGCCGCGGGCAGAATCTAGTAAATTATATGTGAATTTTTTGGACGGGGCAGTAAAGGCAGGTACCGTAACCGTTGAAGCTACAAGAAAATAGCCTGTATATGGATCACAAGTTAACGGTAAAAACTATATCGACTTACCTACTATCATTTTCACATCCAAATTCACGTAGAATATTTATGGTTTCATAAACCAATATTATTTTTATAACTGACATAAATAATGCATTTATTGTACGTGATAAAAATATTTCTGTTCCTCTTTCATCTCAAAGGTTTCTCTTTACTCGTTAGGTAGGTATTGCTTGATACGTGGTAAGAGTGCGGAAATCAAAATTTTATATCCGTTTGACGCAAATTATTCTTACTGAACACGTTCACCTTTGGAGGTGTTTTCATCAACTTTTGTCGTGATATATCTTATTCTATTTCTAATATTTTATTTTTTTATCTGCACTAGCTTCTGTTCGCGGCTTCGCACTTATTCGGGAAAGAAAATGGAATATGTCCATCTCCTAGAAATTATGTAACACCCTGCCAAATATTTCATTAAGATAGAAACAAAAAATAAAATAAAATACGAATAAATTATCCCTATTTTAGTTTTTCTTTTTTTTATTCTGTGTGTTAAATAGCTACACGTATATGTATGGATTCATGTTTATTGTCTGAAATAATATATTTTTATTTATTTTATTTTATTTTATTAACATCCGTTGAACCGTTTCACCGTGAAAAATAACAGACAGACAGATCTCTCTGTCTGTCAGAATTACTTTCGAATTTATAATATAGTTTCGATGTTTTGCGGGACATTTAAGCTCTGCGTTCATTTATCCAATACCGCTACCATACAACGCAAAAATGTGCATTCAAATATGGGCTCAAACTCGTTACATTTAGATACATTTTGCAGTGACGAAATGGCTTTCTACGAGTTTCAAACGTTCATCTGATGCCCTCAATATAAAATGTATCTAAATGCTACGAGTTAAAGCCCATTATTTGAATACACAGTTTTGTGCTGTACAGCATTGGTGCTTTTCAGGTGTACGACATACGCGTACAAATTAACGGCACGGTCGCTTTTTTCTGATTTTAAATACAAATAGTATTTGTTTTTAACCCCGACGTAGAAAAAGGGGTGTCATAAGTTTAACGTGTCTGTCTGTGTATCTGTGTATCTGTCTATGGTATCGTAGCTCCCAAACGGATGAACCCATTTTCGTTTAGTTTTATTTGTGTCATAGATAATTTTAACCAGAGTGTTTTTAGCCATGTTTCATGAATATCTGTCGGGGGGTTTTTTAAATTTTAAATTTTTGTTCTTGTATTGAAAAGAACCGTAACAATCTGTTAGCTAAGTTTAATAAAAACTGTTTACCTATTAATTTCGTACGCACTACACTGCCAAATGTCAGCTAATGATCGCAAGTGCGTACATCCCTGGAACCACTCAGCTCTTGCGTCTTGAGGGTGGGGTCTTGTTTCCCGCTTGGTCGACTTGAATCTCGTTATCTCCTTATTTGATTGGGGCTGTGACAAGACTTTGATTTTCCTGGTTTGCTAGGAGCAGGTGGTCCACTTATGAAGGCGGTTGCTTGCTTCTATGTCGACTTATAGGACCAATGATGAGTGCGATTTTATTTAACTAGATAAATTATTACAATTTCAACGGAGTTAATAATAGAATCGTCAAAATCAACCGATAGCGATCGCATTCTTAGTTTCGAATGCAAATGACAGTAAAATCTCTACACACCCTGAATCAAAATAATATCATTGAGAAACGGACGGAATAACGGTGATATTATATACTTATCGCGAGTTGTCTTTTTAAACCGACTTCAAGAAAGGATGTTCTCAATTCGTATGTTTTTTAACAAGCTGAATTCCTCTGTCATCCATACATGAAATCACGGTATCACTCCTTGACGACACAAATAGGCAAAAATACGGAATCCTATTAATTCCATTGCACTATGGAATTATAAAAATTAATAATCTGACACCTGTCTGAATGATTCAGATGATTCATTCATTTTAATCGTTTTCTCAGATAGGAACAGGTGGAAAAGTTTTATTACGAACTGTCGAACTAGATTGGATTTATATGTATGTTTTTAGTATTTCTCGGAAAGTGACTGTGAGACTCTATCAAGAACTTACTGACAGTTTGCGGTCTATCAATTCCCCGGATAGAAAAAATTTACAAGTTCTGTGAAAGATTCGGAATAAAAAGTTAAAGTGTCACTCAGAAAGAGAATCGTGGATCCTCCATAGATACTCTAGCAATGTAGGTATACCGCAGTCCACTTCTTCAAGTTCAGTCCAGTTCAGCGCACATTCAAGCGTCCTAGAAACCTTAATAATTGTGGATGGGATCCATCACCTGAATCCAATTTAAGAGATTTATATGCATAAGTCAACCTTAGATTCTTAAGAGACTATACAAACAAAAAGTCATCCGATGTCATCAAAACCTGCAAAACCTCAACTTAAAATGATTTTTCAAAGCGACCTCTAGTTAAGCGTTCGGCAGTACAGCAGTATCTCTTACCTCCTTAACCTCATATAGGTCCACTGCTGGCCTCCCCTGATAAGCGCTTTATTGTCATTTATCTTATGAGGGCAATGCCCATCATCCCCACGCTGGGAATGCGGGTAGGATCGCAGTTCGATGGTGGAATTGTTCTGCAGGAGGCACTGCTGCGCGCCCTTCAGGATATCCCTTAGTCACCTCTTACGAAATCCGTGGGAAGAGTTGGGGGGTGGTGCAAATTCTAAGCCGGCACCACGCGGCAACCAGTACATAGTACACGTTAGCATAAATATCTAGGGCGAGCGGTTTCCATGGCGGCTCTACCCAAGCGAGATTAATTCCCAATTTTGAGAGAGCGAACGCATCGACGACGCAGCTTCGTATCGATCGACTCTATGTGTGTCGCGAGGCAACCGACCCCCCACCCCCACTTCAACCCCCGGGGGGTTGGGAGGGGGATGCTATCGGCACACTAGGATATAACCTAGACTCTTTATAACGGTTATTGGGAATAACGTTTTAGGTTATTACGTTTATGAGCACGTTTTTCACAGTTTCAGTAGGCTGTATTCTATTCGCAGATTTGATATATTGCCTCTAGTGTCTACAGTTATCGCATGATTTTTATCGTGACAAAAATAATAGTTGTTTTCAGACGATAAAAATAGTTTATCTGCAATATCATTGAATCACACAGAAATTGCTATGAATTCTTCTTATAAAAAAGCCTTACTATACATAGATGGTTTTTTCTGTGCCAAAACTGAGTACCAAACAAAACTTCTTTTGTTCAGCTCTAGAGCCAGCTCAATCAATGAAATTTTGCACGCATCAAAACCCTTTTTAGTTTAAAAATAAAGCCCAAACGTAGCAACAAAGCGACGACGAAAAATCACCATAATTTTCGAACAGTATCTTCCAAAATTGTCCACCGAGTTTGATCTTTGAAATCACGGTGCAAAACGTGACATTCGGAGGGTATACGCATGCGGCTCTGCATTTTTATGGCCTCACCCTCGCGGCGTGAATATCGTGCAGTTATTCAAATTAAGGGCGGTATTATTTAAATAGGGGACGGGGATGCTTCAGGATTGTTTACTGCCTGCGATGGCTACTTTTGATTTACGGTCTACGTATTGAACCTCGTTGGTAAAAAACCTATTTGATTTGAGTTAGTAGATTCTTCTTTTGTTAGTTCAGTTCAAGTTTAGGTTCGACATTCGAAATTTCGAAAGGCCTAAGTTTGATATAATCTTATCAATTCAAAGAGTAGTGCCATAAATCTACAGAATTTTGTAAGATTTTTATTATAATAAGCTTCAATACAGTTTTATACGTCATAAAATTATTTTATGATGTATTTATAGGTCATTTTAAATTAACGATCTATATCCTTCTTATTTTAATACAAATAACCTTCATAATTGATAAATTGTTTTAAACACAATTTTGTGATAAAATACGGTTAAATCAACAAACTTTTTTAACTCGTAACTGTTAATTAGCTTCCATAAATCTCAAATAATTTAATCTACATTTAAGTCTCAAGGTTTTTACTTACAAAGGAGCTATAAACACGTGTTACGAACTACCAAATATAATTGGAAATACACGCATAGTTCCAAATATCAGGTGTGGGTGGTTAAGCCAGCCCCCTTAACCACCCGCGGGGAGGTGGGTTGGGGGTAAACCCCCCTTTGTCTATACTCGAGTGCATTATATACAGCCCCTAGCTGAAATTCCCGGGGCTTGGGTATTTTAGTTGTGCATGTTTTGCGTCTAATTGGACCCTTGGCCCTGTCAATCGCGCAGGGGATATTTTTAACTTTTAAAATAACGGTAAGTAGGAACCTAATAATTGAATTTTGGTACTTAAAACTTTAGTCACAAAGAAAATTACAATCAAATAATAGAAATAAATTAGAACTAGTATTAACAATTGAAACAATTAAGCTAACTGCAAACTGTTGCAAACAATCTACAGGTAGCTCAACTGATCCATATCAGTACCAGTCGGAAGGGTCTCCAAGACGTTTAAATAATTAAAATAATGTCAGGTGGGATGACGACCTGCAAAAGACTGCAGGCAGATGCTGGATGCGGCAAGCTGAAGGGCGCTATGGCGCTCATTAAGGGAGGCCTATGTCCAGCAGTGGACTAACATAGGTTGATGACGACTTAAATAATCACTCTCTCCAATCAGCTGCTATTATTTTTCTTCAAATCTGAGTTGGTTACTACAACCTTGCTCTCAGATGTTCACAATTTCGTCTCAATCAAATTGAAAAACGAAAAAAAAATTTATCTGTTCGCAATCAGGCTGCAAACATGAATCTAATGGTGGATACCATCATTTTATCGGCTGTTGGTTTTATTATCTCACATATCTTTGATAGACGATATGATGAGATATTATTTATTTCTGACAAAGTTCAATTTGTTTACCTTAACTTAAATTTTAAGTCAAAGTTGTTATATCACATCTTACACTTAAAATTTAAGTTCGTTCTCATGCAAGCCACAGACACACAAATGCCCAAGCCAAGCAAATTGATACACTTCATCATTGCTATAGGGTGTGCAAGTATCGATTGATGTTAATGAGGGAAAGGGTTGCTTCACCTTTATACCCTTGGATGATTGAGTTGTTAGGGGTAGGGGAAATCAATCTAATGCAGGGGTAGGGGTAATTATAATGAACGTTGGCTGTAGGCTTCGTTTAGGGGTGTTTACATTTTACCCTTGGCGGAAACCGAATCCGTTTTAATAGTATCAAATTTCAATAAATTTGATGTTAAATTTTAACAATGCATTAAAATTCTATTTTTGACTGTGACTAAATACCCAAAGAAGTTATAGAAATAAATAAAATAATAATGCTGGATAATTCACACAGCATCATCTAACCGCAAGCTAAGCAGAGTTTATGTTACGAGTACTTACTAGATAACCGATTAAGTAATTAGATAGCTGAAGCATTTAAAACATTACACTACATACATAGATTGATATTTAAAAGATACTAGAGTTTAAAAAGCTGCGTTAAAATAAAGGTAGGTACGAAGAGGTTATAACTTTTATCTGTTGATTTAATGATGAGATGAACTGGATTTAACTAGTATAAAGATAAACTAAACCGACATTAAAACTGCTGTGGATGGTGCTCAGATAATATTAATGGATATTTTCGAATCTCTTTGTGGCATAATATTTTTATTTTCTTAAGATAAATACCTGAAAATAATTACCTATTTTTGGTGATACCTGTCTTACGTTGTTGGCAATTCATCTATATGAAATCTTGTTAACAAAAATAGCATTTACTGGAAGGCAAGCAAGGTGGCAAACAGGCAAGCAAGGTGGCAAAATTTTTTCGGTTTCCAAAAAATCATCTGTTGTTCCACATCACCATCAACAGATCACCCTAAATCCAAACGGCCTACAAAAAACCCGTAAAAGTTGCACCTCCTTTTCAATACAGCGCAAGTAACTACGCTCACCTAGTTTCCCCACCTCCTGCAAGATTGATTTTCTCTCGCATTCGCTTGCACTCCACACCATCCATAGCTGCCTCTCACTTTCGCCCCCTTGCCCTCCTACGCATTTGCCCCCCTTTCACCCCACGACCTTGAAATCCAGCACCCGTCTGGGGATGCGTTGTCATTACAGGCGGCTCGGCTGTGTGCGTACGAAATGTGGGTGAAATGGGGTTAGCCTCCCTAACGAGGTTTTGCTTGCATCCGGGCATAGTGTGCCAACTCGATTTTCAATTTGGTTTGGATTCGTATTTAGGTGCGATGGAAGATTTTGGGAGGACTCTCTAAATCTGGTTGTTATGATAATGTGATACTTTCTGGTACAAAAAAATACTATGATGTAGGATCTACGTAACTATAGGAGTACGAGTAAAGCAACTAAATTGAAGAGTCATATACGTTTCTTTAATATCAGGAAGTACTTAAGTACAGAGAAATCGGCTACAAACATACATTGGGTGCAAACCTCATATCCCCCCTCCGTTGGTGGTCGGGTAGTCAAAGTCATTATGACTTTCGATCATTTTAAGAGTGAGGACACTGAAATTTGATGTTAAAGTTTTCCCAGACCATGACAATTTGAAATTTCGTCTAATAAGAGATTAAGGCATTACGCCATTTGGTTTTATTAAAACTAACCAAACTCGATGTGGAATGTTAGTAAACAAACCACGACACAAAAACGAAAACTCCCTTGCTTGGCACCGAGTTTAAGATACTTATGTTCATCAGAAGTATGGGCAGTTTGTTTACAAATACTTCACATCGAGTTTGGCTAATGTATATATTATTATGCTATCTACCTACGTCAGATTCTCATTGATTCTCAGTAAGATCTAAATCTTTATACCATGAATCTATGGTTTCAGTTTGCTTCCTTAAACATTCAGGACGCATCTAACGTTGGCATTGTATTTTGACCAACATTAGTTAGTAGGATGGTAATTGAGCTACCTATAGTAAAAATATATCGCCCTTGCTTTGCCTTTTTACATGACAATGGACACGTGGCTTGAAAAAACAATTATTATTCATAAAGGCCACATCCTATATGACAATTGAAAATTTACGCCATTGATAGCTTAGCTTTGGTCCTAAATTTTACAGTGAGAATTAAACGATAAAAAATAACAACCCATTTTTTCATTTCATTGTTTCATTGCGTCCATTTTGAAGTCAATTCATGGTTCTTCATTCGAATTTTCAAATTTCAAATTCAGAACTTCGAATGCGTGGTCCTACGTAATTGCCGGAAAAATATTCGAATGCCGTCAACATTTCTAAGGCATATTGAATCTAATATCCTTGTAATAGAGCCCACTTTACATCGAGAGCTGCAAGCGACGACATTATTCGTGGCCTATTTAGCGTTGTGCAGGCCCCTGGCAAAGATTGGGCTAACTAGGTCACTATGCATTGAACGATTTAGAATAGTTTTTTATTCGTGTGATTTAATGCACATGTTTGTAGAGCAAAGAGTTCTAATGTACCTACTCGGAGTATACTTTTGGTGCTTGTTTATTGTTTTTCCTAATGCTAACTTACTAAGACCAACTCTATGGTGCAGGTACCATTTTTTGACAGATGCTTTTTATAGATATAATAGGTCCCGCGGCTTCACATGCATATTTTCGGTAAATTAAGCCTATTATCTATGTTAAGCTATGTTCAAAATGAACGCCAAATTTCAACATGATCTGTTCAGAAGTTTTGGAGATCCTAGGTAATAAAAATTTGACATTTCACAAACTTTGCTCTTAATAATATTAATAAATATAGGATGGAATAGGATAAAATATTAATTATTTACTTAGGTAAAAAAAAATATGTACATTTCTAATACACGTAACTTTTGACAAAGCTCATAACATGAGATAGCAAAATTTCTAATTATGCTTAAAACGAAACATATTCATACACCAAAGTTCCTCAACCGTACGCAAGATAACGCTTACTAATTATAGGTGTTTTAGACAAAAAATATTAAAACTAACATAATTATTAATCAGCTTCGTTAATCATGATTGTACTAAGTAGGTACGCGATCTAGTATTTTACTATACTGGGAGGATTTTTTGTAATTTTTACTTTATACCATAAAATTATTACTTACCGTAGTTACCGTACACACCTACCTTGACTTTCAGCCGCTACGCCATTATATCATCCTTCTCTGGCAAAGTCTATAAAAGCAGCCCAAATCTTTAGCCCAAATTTGGCCCAAATCTACCACAACACATTTACACTTCACTATCGCTTAATGTGACGACCACAGCATACCTTACTGTTAGTATAGATAGCTCATAGATTAGAGAATAGATAGTATGACACTGAAAAATACCACCGCTTAGCTTCATAGTAATGGAGTTTACTAGGATGACCACGGCATAAATTACAGTTAGTATGAAATAGGTCACAGATTAGAGAATAGATAGTATGACGCTGAAAAATATCACAGCTTAGCTCATAGTAAGTAGCGGTCGCGGTAGCCGCAGATTAATGAACAGTTGGTATGTTACCGTAGATTAGTAAATAGCTGGTATATGTCTCGCTACAGATTATTGATGAGTTAGTATGACACTGCGCATACAAGATAGCGTTAGTAGGGCTCCGAAAGAGGCCAATGTCATGTGTTGTAATCGAGTGGCTTCCTCGGGCGATGCTGCAGACTATGTATTTAGTGTCGGCGCAGACGGGCCATAATGTGGTAAGCAGTAGATTATTTGTATTCTTCTGTTTTTGTGTCTAGTCATCTTGCTAGCTCTAAAATTTTAGCCATATTAACGAAAAGATGGACCTCAAGGTGGTCCGTTTGCGTCAAACTTATACAGGGTTATTGGTTTTAATCGTAATTATTCACTGACACCGCGTAAACTGCAGGTTCTGCCCATCATCACGAACACGTTAGTGAAGACGCCAGGTCTTAATTTTTCTTGTAAATTGCCTCACACACAAAATAATGTACGAAAACTAATAAATTACTAAATACCGATCTCCCACTCCTATTCAAATGCACATCATCATCATTGGCTTATTTTACATCTACGCAAGATGATTAGAGTGGCACTAGCCTGGCTGGGAGACAGCCGAACACTCACACATCATCATCATCATCATCATCATCAGCCCATATTAGTCCACTGTTGGACATAGGCCTCCCCTAATGAGCGCCATAGCGCCCTGTCTTCAGCTTGCCGCATCCAGCATCTGCCTGCAGTCTTTCGCAGATCGTCATCCCACCGGGCCGGAGGGCGTCCTACACTACGTTTACCGAGTCGTGGTCTCCACTCAAGAACACGTTTACCCCAGCGGTTGTCGGTTCTTCGCGAGATATAGCCGGCCCACTGCCACTTCAGCTTGCTTATTCTTTGAGCTATGTCGATAACTTTGGTTCTCTGTCGGATGTATTCGTTACGAATTTTATCCTTCAGAGAGACTCCGAGCATAGCTCTTTCCATAGCTCGCTGAGCGACTTTGAACTGGTGGACCAGCCCTACCGTGAGTGTCCACGTCTCAGCTCCGTAGGTCATGACGGGTAGGACGCACTGATTGAAAACTTTAGTTTTCAAGCATTGTGGTATGGATGACGAGAAGACTCACACACCCACTGATAATTCAGGGCAGAGCCGTTTTCAGGTTTAGTTTCAAAGAAAACCCCTATAATGAACAATTTTTTAATGGAGGGGGATACATTTTAATATCATGACCTTTCCACCAATTTTAAGAATTGAGATCTGGCGTCTTCACGGACGTGTTCATGATGGTGGGCAGAACCTGCAGTTAACATAGTGTCAGTGAATTACCAATAACCCTGTATATACTACACCATAAATGTAACTCACAGGTGTTAAAATTGGGAGTTAAATTTATAGTGAATTATTAAAAACAAGATTATATGTCTCTGCTTTTGAAATTTACCATTAGCTGTATTGGCATTGTTAATAATCGTAATACAAAATATTATTATTTGCACGAAAGTTGTCAGGCAGAACCGCGAACAGCTAATAGTCAAATCAATTATACATTAAACGATATTAATCAACTAAATTACCAATTTTAAAGTGCCCTTTAAATCACTTGATCACGCTCAGGGCAAATACTGTTGCAACATTTCCTCAATCAAATCTTATATCATTATTTGACGACCTCTGTGGCGCTGCGGGCAAAGGTCCGCCTGCGACGCGGGAGGTTGTGGGTTCGATTCCCGCCTCGGGACAAATGTGTGTACGATCTGCAGATATTTGTTCAGGGTGTTCTGGATGCTTTCTATGTATAATAAAAACGATCTATCTATGTAGTGTATTGTATTAAGTACATCAGTTATCTAGTACCCATAACACAAGCTCTGCTTAGCTTGGGGCTAGATAATGCTGTGTGAATTGTCCAACATTATTTATTATTTATTTATTATTATTATTTATTTATTAATAACAAGCTTCTACCCGCGGCTTTGCACGCGCTTCTCAAGTAGTCTATCTCAGTCCCGGGGATACTACCAAATTTCATTAACATCCGTTTAGCCATTAAAGCGCGAAAAGGTAACAGAAATAACAATTAAAATTACCTAGTGAAAGGCTTTGCAAAGGCTTACCCAGCAGTTGGAAGAAGGCCGACGAAAAATATAATTAAAAATTGCCATTTGTAATTTTCCCAACTTTTTAAACGTTAGAAGGTATAAATTAAATAATAAATAATTAATAAATAATGCTGGACAATCCACACAACACCATCTAGCCCCAAAGTAAGCTACTCAAAGCTAGATACTAGATAACTGATATATTTAATACATCATATACATAGATAGTTTTTTTTTTATTATACATAGAAAACACCCAGACCAACGGAACAAATTTCTGCAGATCGTACACAAATTTGTTCCGAGGCGGGAATCGAACCCGCAACCTCTTGCGTCGCAGGCGCACCTTCGCCCGCCGCGCCACGGAGGTCGTCAAAATAAACATAAATCTGTTCATTATTATTTATTTAACGACTTCATCCTATTTCAATGCTTCCAAGTCATTGTAATATGGATCAAGGGTGTTGCATGGTTACGTATCCTATAGACGCATTTACACAGAAAGCTATAGTTAAGTATTTTTTTAATTTTATATATTTAACCACCAGACAGAACAGTGGTACGCAAAAACATTATGTATTAGACACTTAAGTGATGTATAAATGACTAGTGGTTTCTTCCACTTCCTCCACTAAACTAAACACAAAAAATTAAAGTGAAGAGAAAATCAATAACACCTTATTTCTTAATTAATAATAATATATCATAAAAATTTGACTTGTCCAAGTGCTTTGTTTGTAATCCTAAAGAAATTAAGTTATTAAAATCTGAAATGGAAGTACCTGCCTAGTAGTGTTGAATTTATCTTGCGACTAATATTAATATTGGAAGTTACCGCAACTCATACTTATAAAACAATACAAATATTAAAACAGAACCTAATGCAAAAATGTATTGTAAATTATGCAATTATTATTTGCCACAAAATTTTACGAACTTAGGAATGTAAATTAAAACCAATCAGATAAATTGATTTGATAATGCTGAAAATCTAAGAAAGCATTTGATAAAGTCCGAGAATGACTGATATACTTACTGGTTTTTATTAACTTCTATGATATGAAACAATTAAGCTAACTGCAGACTGTAGCAAACAATCTACAGGTCCCAACCAGTCGGAAGCGTCCCCAAGACGCTGGCTGCATTACCCCGCTGTATGGCAATGCTGATGCGCTGCGCCAGATCAGCTCTCATGTCACGCGCCGCTTCGACGACACGCTCCAGGTTACCAAGACATTTTAGTCGAACTTTTGAAGACCAGAGTTAAGATATATTATAAACTCAACGCTAATGGGCCGATGACGTCTGACGTTTTGTTAGTCAGATAACATTGAAAAAAAATATCACCCGCTTTTCGTGTAAAAGCATCCCACCATGACTATATAATTTACATGCCCATTAGACACAGTTATGTGTAATATATATTTCCTTATGCGTTATATAAATACATTTGAAATCTCAATTTAATAGCAAAGGGCTTTCTGAAGGTCGATAGATAAATACTAATATAATCAGAGTTAGCGCTAACTCTTGAGCTTGATAAACATAGACAACTGATAGATTAGGTACGGCTCTATGGAAAAAAATAGAAATTTATACATAGATAACTCTTTAATGTATCACACAATCGCAAAATACAATACAGAAGGCTGATATGCTGAGAATCACGGACAAGGGCGGCCTTATCGCTTTGAGCGGTCTCTTCCAGGCTTTGGGATGGGCCGGACATAAGGAACGATCAACGGTGAACGGAAGGAAATCAATGGTGGCGTTAGAAAAACTAAAGGATATGAAAACTATTAATATTATACCTACACTACATACTATAACCAAATAATGTACCCGTATAATACCAATCACCCTATATTAATATTATAAATGCGAAAGTTTTGATGTATGGATGTTTTACCTCTTCACGCCAAAACTACTGAACGGATCGGGCTGAAATTTTAGAGGAAGTTGCAGGCCTTTCTCTGGAAGACTCCCTTAGTCGACTGTTACGACATCTACGGGATGATTTGGAGGGGTATATTCTCACGCCGCGATCATCACGGCTAACGTGTCGGTCATCGGTGAAAACCGTATAAAAATCCGGTTGGTAATAGGGTAGTGTCCTGGTTAAAAAAGTATTATTTTACTTAGTCCGTGAGTAAGATTATCAGAAAATATTGGACACATATTTTTTCTTTTGTAAATCAAACAAAAAAATTATAAAAATAAAGCGAGTCAAAGTTTAGGAGTGGGGGCTAGTGACGTCACACCTTGCTTAAAATTACGCAAGGTGTGTAAAACAAGAACGTCAAGTGCAAGTGAACTCGCGCGCCGAGGGTTTCGAACGTTTGTCGATTATACATACATGTACTAAAGGTACCGGTTAGAGACATCGCTATTTGATGAATATCTACCTAAAAATAGTAGGTACTTACCAAACTACATTTTAGATGGATCGCTCTGCATTTTTCTTTGGAGATTAAGTCAATTTACTGACTTTAAAATATTTCAGAAACTGTTCGTTTTACAAACTTCTCTATGGCACAGATATTATAATACTCTACTAAATAACATAGTGTCAGAAATAAAAGGAACACCATGAATTTTAACATTATAATAATGTAAAATTTTGTTCAGAAAAAATGTCCTTACGGCAATGCCAGCTTTTCATTTTTCTGAACAAAATTGTACATCTAATGTTAAAATTCATGTTGTTCCTTTTATTTCTGACACTATGTTATTTAGCAAAAAATAATTCTTATGATGAAGCCTTTCGATCGGTATTATAAAGCTACATTATGATTGTTTTTCTCGTGTAACGGGTTCGATTCCCGGTTCAACCATGTAATTATTTAAATATCTATGAATGCAGTTTAAATTGTTTTTTAAATTAAAATAATGTCTTCTTTCAGTAAAATGTTCTATCTACAATATTGAAGGTACTTTCCCTCCATGTAGCATACCCGTACCTGTATAGTACAGGCTTACAAAATATATTATTATTATATTACTATGGCAGAAGCCTTTATTCACAAAGAAAATTATAATATAATTAGTATTTACAATTGAAACAATTGAGCTAACTGCAGACTGTTGCAAACAATCTACAGGTAGCTCAACTGATCCATATCAATACCAGACGGAAGCGTCCCCAAGACGCTGGCTGCATTGCCCCGCTGTATGGCAATGCTGATGCGCTGTGCCAGATACTGACCAGCTCTCGGGTCACGCGTCGCTTCGACCAGACGCTCAGATAATTTTTTGAAAACCCGAAGAGCCTCGGTACCCCACGGACCTAGGGTCTCGACTCCAAGAGGAGCAAATGTGTAGGCTCTGTCGAGACCTGCATATTTGCGCCTCTTGAGATCTTCGGCCAAATCTGCCGCCGCGCCTGCCCTCACGGATGTCCTCGGAAGATGGGAAGGCGCAAGTGTGTCGACGCATGTAGCGTCCCACACAATGGGCCTCCCCAACTCCCATGGGACTAGTGTCATACCGTCGGGCCTTTTACCATCGTCACGTAACAGACCATTCGGTTCGAGAATAGCTATATTATTATAATTAAATTATTAATTTAATTTTCAAGTTGATTGCTGCTGTAGTTGCTGAGTTATTAAAGAGGGAAAAAAGGACAGACAAAGCGAGACCATAACGGTTTCGAAACCGATCTTCGATCTCGAAATCCTAAAAATACATGTCCAATATCTTTTGAAAATCTAACCGACGGATTAATTAGATTTTTTTAGGACACTACCTATTGTTGAGTATAATATCGCGCGTTCAGACAGACAGACACACGTGGCGGGGACTTGTTTTATATTATCCTACTTTATCTATACTAATCTATACTAATAAGAGAAAAGATTTGATTGTTTGTTTGTATTGAATAGGCTCCGAAACTACTTAACCGATTTAAAAAAATATTTTACCATTAGAAGCCCACATTATTCTTGATGAACATAGGCTACTTTTTACCGCGGGAAAATGCTTCATTCCTACGGGAAAACGGGTAATAGGACAACGGGTAGTAAGAATGCAGCTAGTAATATTATAAAGGCATATATGGTTTTGGCGTTGTGTTCGGCGAAGACAATGCCAAAACTACTGAATGGATCGCGCTGAAATTTCACTTAAGGACCAGGAATATCAAATATCAAAAAGTTTTATATCCTTTAGACCTTATATGACTCTTGGACAGGTCACAAAATTCTGATAACATTAATAAAACTAGGAAATAAAGTGATGGCTTTAATTTTCCGTTCATTCCTTTCTCAAAAAAATACAATAGTAACAAATGAAATAATAGAAATAACACATTTATGATACTTATTATTCCAAAAAAACGTGTGCGAAGCCTTAAATAGAACCTAGTGTAGTTATAAAAATGGTAGGACTAATAATCAATAATAATAATAATCAATAATCATTTATTTCGTTCATTTCAAGAATAACAAGACTATTGGTAGTACTTACTAATAAACCGTAAATTTTTAACAAATTGTTTATTCACTAATAAAAATTACAATTAAATAATAGAAATAAATTAGAACTAGTATTTACAATTGAAACAATAGAGCTAACTGCGGACTATTGCAAGTAATCTACAGGTAGCTCAATGATCCACATCAATACCAGTCTGGAAGCGTCCCCAAGTCGCTGGCTGCATTGCCCCGCTGTATGGCAATGCTGATGCGCTGCGCCAGATATACACCAGCTCTCGGGTCACGCGTCGTTTTACGTCGTCACCGTTTTAGTTAATTATGTGTTATAATAAGTAGGTACCGCTTAGTTTTATGATCTCGACGGCATTGCATTGATTTAGTTTAAGGCTAGCTGTCTCATTACCCTAATTACACGATTATCTACTGCTTATACTAATTCGTTGTGCTACCTCTAGATTGGTTGCAACAGTCTGCAGTTAGCTCAATAGTTTCGATTTATAAATACTTGTTCTAATTTAGTTCTATTATTTGATTGTAATTTATGTTTATTGTTCCTAAAGGCCGTTTAGTACCCATAAAAAAACAATTCGTTTATCATGAATTAGCCGCGATTTCACTCGCTTGGTTTAAAGACTGGCATGGAAACAAACATTATTTGGAGTATCTATAATGTTTGTTTCCATGCCAAAGTTTTAAAACAAAAATTAACTGTTATGATGCGAAAACCTAATCCCATTTTCACTCTATTAGAATGCTTATTAACAAAAATCGTCTCAGAATGGGTGCCTTTAATAAATAAAATGGTTGTCTTGGTTCTTCTCGGGATCTCAATACTTTTAAGGCGGAAGTATTACGAGAAGTAATACCGAAATAATTTTACGTTGATGTTTTTGTTAGGATTTATAAAAGTTCGTTCTTAACGAATGACGGCCTACGTCCTAAAAGGAACCCCCGTGCAAAATCTCAGCTTCGCAGCTCAGTTCAGATTTAGTTTCAGATATTTTGTAGAGTCAGTGAATATTTTTTTTAAATAAATATATATGAGTTTTACTAGCTATGCAATTTTAAAACATAGCTATCTGTAGATTGCTTATAACTGTCTGCAGTTAGCTCAATTGTTTCAATTGTAAATGCTGTTTCTAATTTGTTTCTACTATGTGATTTTAATTTTCTTTGATAATAAAGAATATTTAGAATGTAAAAATCATGACTTTAAATTTATGAGTGAAAGAAAATAAAATCCCTATCGTAACCGGTTACGAAAACGTAGTTTCTAAAATTTACCACAGGCAAAATCTCGTAGGCCGTTAGTTCGTAGTCTTTCGTAGACCCTCTACGAAGACTCGTCCTTAATTAACCTATTTATAGATTGTACTCGTATCTTTAAAACTTTCAAACAAATAAAGAACCTTATAATCCAATTAAACTCACACTTTGATTCGTTTTGGTATCAAAAACAAAGAGAACAATAGTAGGGTAAAAAGTGATGCGAGATAAGTTCCCCCCGACAGATTTTCATGAAACATGACTAAGAACACTCGGAATAAAATTATCTATGACACAAAAAACTAAACGAAAATCGATTCATCCGTTTAGGAGCTACGATACCACAGACAGATACATAGACAGACACGTCAAACTTATAACAAACCCTCTCATTTCGCGTCGGGGGTTAAAAACTAGCTACGCCCCGAGCTACGAAACCAACTCCTTGCGCTACGAAATCGTATTTTAGAATATCTAATGCATACCCCAAATGGTAGTTTTGTAAAAAAAAATATACGTATTTCATTATTTACTTATTACTTTTATTCATACCGAGTTTTGAGTGAATCGTACTAAGGAATAATAATTATCTATAGAAAATTCACCAACCTTTTAAACCTCCTGAGAGGTTAATTATTGAGAACTAGATTGGCCTATATGTTTTTATAAAACCTAAACTATCTATAAACTAAATTTCATCTAAATCGATTTAGTAGTTATGGACACGTGGTGGTAACAAACATTCACACAAACTTTCGCATTTATAATATTAGTAGGATAGGATAGCAAGACTTGTACTTGACTTGTAAATGATTTTATCAATAAAATGACTATCTGACTATCTCTCTATAGGATACGCACAATAATGTGCCCTATTAACGCCTTGCCCAAGGGTCAGAATACATACAAGGAAGCTTTGATAGAATCGTGGGCGATCAGTGGCCATCAGACATGCATCGTATTTTTAGGCCCTTGTTACAAGGGCGACTTACAATCGATAATGCGTCGCGTTTTGTGGATGGTATCAGAAAGTGGCTTGGTTACACAAAAAAGCATTTCAAAATAGAAACATGATGTCAATTCTGTCCCTTTACTGTCAATTGTCAATGCTGTTCTTGTCTTAAGAGGGCGAATTGCGCGCTATTTTGTGATAAGGATAGGCATAGGATTTTGCGTTCATAAGTGCGGGACGGAGCATACTTTTTTGGAACGGCGTAAGCGCAAAAATCATGATTTTTCTTATTTACAAGAAAACAACAAAACTTATGAAGAAACTGTATTATGGAACCAAAGAATTAGTAATAATAATAACCTACGAATCAAAACAAAAATATTTTCTATAGACCGCAGTTCCTGATATTTAGTCCAAATTAGGTGCAAAACAGTGCATTTTCAAGTTTTTTTCGCATGCATGGTTCGCCCCATAACGAACGAAATAAAACATATGGCATCATTTTTATTGCTGTCCAATGAGCTATGTTTAGTGTTTGTGCCATCTAAATTTATCACTAAATTAATTATCTACTCAGTGTAATTTTGATGGTCCTTGCAACGTTATGGCTGGACAAATTGTAAAAATGAAATTCCATCTCTATTTTATCGAGGATCTACGTGCTAGCGTACACAAACTTTTTACCACTGAAAACAGCAGAGCAAATGCTAGACTCAAATAAATCCCTACAATTAGCAATGCTATACAGCCATAACTAAATAAAACAAATGAATTCATCATGCCTGATATCTTCACCGCTCACACGCGACCAAAACACGCGTCGCGTGCAACCAGCCTAAACGCACTCCCAAGGCTAACGTTCCGTTCCTCACTACGTCTGTGACGTCATGCAAGTACTCTGATGCTATCTATAGTACGCTTGATAGTGTACGCATTTTGTATTGATATCCGCTGAACTAGTTGGGCTTATCTAGGACTACTTTATGTAAAAAATTAGGGAGGTAGGTAGATTGGATTATATGAGGAAACATCAGTGATATAGATGAAATAGTAAAGAAGTGGATTCTTGACAAAATTTGCAGCATTCAAAAGTAATCTTGCGCGCGGCGGGACCAACATAAATCTTCTTCTACTCTCGTAAAAGTTCAAAAATGCACCATGGTGGTAGAGATTACGAGACGAGCAAAATAAATACTTGTCTCGTAATAGACTCTACACAAGCCCATCAAGGGCTTGGCTTATAAAATGTAATTTCACACGTAGCACAAACGAGCCTGCTTGCTAATTTATTTACTTTTTTTTTGAAAGTTGCTTATTTTGCATCTGCAGACTAGAACAGTCCTTCGTCAAAATTCAAATTTTGTAGCACGTTAGAACCAAAGTATGGAACGTAGTCATAGGATCTTTGGTTAGAACACGAAAATTTATTTCGTGTTTCTTTTTTTCTCTTTTCCTCTAATTTAATTTGTTTTGGTTTTGCCAATGAAACGCACTCTAACATTTAATTTATTTAGGTTAATTTTATAAAATAGTTTTGAAACAGAAAACGGAACGTACCTTGATTTTTGTTTATGGTTTATTGCAGTGCGTAGGACGAGCCGTTGAAATTCAACGAGATGAAAATAGACAATAGGGTCAACGGGATTAGTCCGGCTGAATTCAAATAACTGAGCTTTTAACGAATTCGTTTAGTTCAATCTACACGCTGCCAATCATCTAAGTGTGGGCATTTTCCTATTAATATTTCTACTAGATTACCATAAAATTGTAATGCAAAGACACAGCTATGCGTTAGCCCATTTTGCAATAGCAATTTTGTGTCGTGATTGGAAGTCTCGTCAGGCTGAACCGTAAAATTAGGAACTGAATTATTGTCTTCCCTGGTGTATAAAAAATAACATAATTTACTTCAAAATGACAGACTTTACTTCAAGAATTTCAATCGCAAAAATGTGTGACTTGTACACAACATAGGCTTACCTAACTATAGTTTTCTCAGAGTAAACGTCTGATTATGGAAAGAAGTTTGTTAAGAATCCTTAATAAGACCAGCTTATTCTTTTCAGGTCGCCAATTTCGAGCGCACAAAGTGATCCTGGCAGCTTGCAGCAAGCATTTCCAGGAGTTGTTCGACTCAGCCCCGCCGAGCCATGCCGGCGCTTGCTACGTCATCCTCGAGGCCACCACGGCGGAGAACATGCAAGCACTGCTTGAATTCATGTACAAAGGAGAGGTGCATGTCAGTCAGGATGCGCTGTCCAGCTTCCTGAAGAGCGGAGAGAATTTGCAGGTATATTTTATTCACCTTTCGAACTGGATACAGATTTTGTCATGTTCATTATTCCACGGGGCATGATGATATAAAAAAGTAGAAAAAATACAAAATCAAAAATCTTTATTAGGAACATAATAAATAGTATAGAGTACAATTGGGGGCTGACGACCGCAAAAGTTAAAAACTGTGTAGCATAGCTGGGCATGTTGATATAAAAAGTGTCGTAATTTTCACGTAGGTATGCTGCAGTGAAATCACAAAATGGTGCGACTAGTTATTAAACTAATGAATAATCTTTTCAAGTGTGTGATGTAAACGAGACACAACATAACATCAAATTCATTGACTTGCACTGTCCTTGAGTATTTATCAACACCTAAAAATAACTACGCGTGTATTGGACAGGTGACAAGAAATATACATTTATATTCCAGGTCAAAGGCCTCTCCATGGAGATGTCCCAAGACGCCTGGGTGAAGCAGCAAACTCAGCAATCTAGCGACCGTCAGAATCGTATCAAGACCAGCCCAGTCTCAGGATCCGGAAACTGCGATACTGCTGAGCCTCAGCATGCAACCGCGTCGTTCGCCCCCATCATGCCAACTAACTATATGCCGATGCATGGGGGCAGCATGGGCCGGTATCCCCCACCTTTGCACTTGCCCATCCACAGTGGACGTAGACCGGCCGCGCCTAAGCCGTCTCCCACTCAAAGCCCAGCCCATGTCCGGAATTACAGGTAAGAATGAGATGAACCAGCTGTATCTTTCTCGTCTAACAAATAAATTGCAAGTGAAATTGGATATGGTGGTGGCTTTGCATTAAGTGAATCGCCAACACTCTGGAGGAGGCCGCGACTCTGTATTGTTTTATATTCGTATCGAAGGGCTTCCTTCTTCCGAGAGTGTTGGTTGAAACTTCAGGTGTTGAAAATTTTGTCGGTGATCGGTGAGAAATTGTTTAGTTATTAGTTTGATGTCATATTCGATAGAAATGATAGAAATACGCTAGGCCACCACTAGTAACATGTCAAATCTTTCCTGCTCAATTCTTAACCCCTTAAACTCAATTAAGTCTGCAGCCAAACGAGCGTAATTTTTTGAGTTGTCAGTGGCGTAATTTCGGTCGCGTAATTTCTGCTGCATTTGCTTTCATAGAAAAGTCCTGTTTGATTCACACGGCGACGAAAAATGAGTTATCTGCCGACTCACACGCATAGTTCCCACCGAATTGTGGTCGCGGGGGTGAGGGGAGCGAGGAATGCGTCAGTCAGGTACAGATTGTGTGAGAGTTGACACGATTTTTGCTCGCAAAAAGCAACTGAATAAATTGCGCCCGTCTGGCAGCCCAACAGATTTTCTGCTGGGCAGAATTTATGCGACCGAAAATACGCGACTCACGCACGACTCAAAAAATTACGCTAGTTTGGCTGCAGCCTAACTCCGTATAGCTTGAACATGCCAACCCGTGTCCTGATGAAATCAAACTGAAACAAATGAATTCCGACCATTCCACGGGTCCGAATGTCCGAATCGGCTCTATAAGGTGTTCGTCTTGTATTCTAGAATATATAATAGAATATCCTCTGCCTATCTGGCTAACAAAGCTACCTCCGCACTTCCAGGCAAAGCTCCTCATCGTCCCACTGCGGCAGCGTCGCCGACGAGCCCGACACCCGTTCGTCCCCAGGCGCCTCCCAGCGTTACGACGAGAACCCCGACACCTCCACACAACACCCCATCAAGAACAACGGCTACGAACGCAGCGCCTCCGCTACCGACGACATGATTGACCGCTCACACGAACAAGGTGCCGAAGGTTTGTTTCCGCTCATTATATCTTGTTCGTAAGAATGGTGATATAGTAGAGTTTTGAGGACGTTTTAGGGTTCGGGCGGCGGGTGCAGCTTCGAAATGGGTTTGTGAACGCATGCGTTTTAATACTATAATCCTCGCATGAGGACAGATCGCCTCCTATTGAAAGGTATGCGAGCGGCGAGAGAGGAAAAAGTGAAACAATGATAACATAGTTTCCAAGGGGTTAATTGAAAACTATGAAATAACCCGACTCGGTCCATCCTTTTTCCCTTTTTATCGCCTAATAAAGAGTGAAGGCCTACAAAATCTAGTTAAAAATAATAAAGACGACCGCATTCATCAAATAGCTGTTTTGATGATTGGAGATACTAGAGAGTGTCTGCCAACACGTAGAAACAGTCAAAAAACGTAACCCACCTTTCTTTATCCCTCGTGGGTAAAAGACTGACTGTTTCGGAGCCTTTACGAAAAACAAATGAAGTACCAAGACGTTCTCTTACGCTGCCAGTATGTGTATTACGCACCTTTACACATCTTATCTTCGCTCGCATACCGCAAGAGACGATTAGCTCTCGTTCGATGACTATACCTTTTGGTCCAATGATATACCACCAGCGCAGCCAGTGCAAGTATTGAAGCATGAAAAAACAATTTTTCTGAGACAGACAATTACCATTCAAAGGTCTCCGTCGGGAACGGAAGGTTAAGTGCACATTGGGTGATCGTTGAATTCTAAAGAACCATCTTACAATAAATCTTTCTTGCGTACTACTTAGACTTAAATTGATGATAAAAAGTTCAAAGTTCTCAACGTTAACTCAACCTTCTGATACCGACTTCCATTCAAGAGAGAATTATCCAATATAAAACCAAAACCTCACTTTCCAAATCACATTCCCTAACTCCCTTAGATCCCTTAGATCTCTTAGTGACTCTTGAACTCCTACTCCAGATTTGCGAGTGAAAAGTGAGAATGATTTCCACTCATCCGGCTACAACAACTCTCCTCCACCAGCAACCTCGATGCCAGCTACCAACTACCACGAGAAACCGATACAGACGTCGCCGGTGCCGGCCAAGCCTGGCCCCGAGTTTTTCCCGGCCAAGATCATTACCAGCAAGTCTGGTGGAATTGCTACAGCTGATGGTGAGTTTCCTTCATCATTTCAGTTCACATACGTCTAACATGGTCAAACTAGACAATTTTTCTTGGGTAGAATAGAAAAACTTACTTCAAATTGTCTTGGATTCTCGTCAATCGTCTCTATTCTAGCCTAGAGAAAACCTTGTCAAGGGTGGTTCGTCATGCAACCAGTACTGAACATAGGCCTTAATCGCCGACGGTAAAAATAACGATCCTGACCCCCATCGTTCATCCATCGACTCCCTGCAACTGCGACAATGCTGTCGATCCATTGAGTCTTCCAATACTCTGTTTTGCATTTTATTTATTTATTTAAGGGAAAACAATTAACAGAATTACAAATTAATAAATACCAGAAAGATTATTGAAGGCTTTCACGGATAGGTGGTGGAATAGTACAATGAAAAAGACTATGAACATGATGTGACTCCACATGCATCATCTTTAAAACATAGTTCAGGATATCTACATTGCAAAAATTGTATACTAAACATATATCATCATCATTGGCACCAAAAAAATGTCCGCTAAGCCGCCGCCTGCTAATTTCATTTTGCTAATTTCATGTGCGTTTCCTTGCAAACTACAAACCTGCCCAAATTTAAGTAGGTAGGTTTTTCGTCATGTCCCATATTTTGACGTGACCTTGTGACAAGATTGAAAAATTATACCTATTCCATTATTTTCTTTCCTGACAAAAATTCTCTTTTGCGTCAAGTTTTTGCTTTGTTGGTTTTGTTGGTTTTATATGGTTTCGGTTTCCAATATCTCCATTAAAATTATAACAAATTCAGAGTTCTACAACATAATCATCTTGACTTTTGTGTAATATTTATATGTTTCAATTAGACAAGGCGGAAACTGCGTGGTTGCAAGCAATGGAGTATTGTAGTTTCAAAAAGTAACGTTGCTTGCGTCGAGGACTTGGCGCTTAACTCGCGAAGAGCCGCCAGCCCGCTCGTATTGTATGCAATTTTTGAGTCACCACGGCGGGGAGGTCAACGTGGATCTTGTTACATTGGGATCGCACTAGAGTAGACGTCAGACAGTAGACCCAGATGCATCATGAATTGAAACTACTGGGCTTGCCACCGCATGGATTCTACCATGTCTGAAGAAGCACATATAGGCCCTGATAAATCAATACCACTTCAAATTCCAGGTAAAAAGCTAAAATGCCCGTACTGCGAGCGGCTGTACGGCTACGAGACGAACCTTCGCGCGCACATCCGCCAGCGGCACCAGGGCATCCGCGTGCCCTGTCCCCACTGCTCGCGCACCTTCACGCGCAACAACACTGTGCGCCGGCACATCGCACGCGAGCATCGCCATCAGGTGAGAGAGAGGGAGAGAGATATCGCTAGATAGTCATAACATAACACAGGGATTCGCGCTTTTGGCGACTTAGATCTATGAGGAATAATGCGTGCCCTGTCCCCAATGCTCGCACACCTTCACGCGCAACAACACCGTGCGTCGGTATCTCCATTCGGTGACCTACCTTTATAATCTACAATCCTAGCCAAAAGCTTCACTCGTCAGCTCTCATAATGTCCACTGTTGAACGTGCCTCCACCAGACAAAAGGGTTTTGCCATTATCGCAACTACGCTTGGCAGGTGGATTAATGATTGCGGTACAGGTGTAAGAATTAACAAAAGAAAATCTGCTGCCTTTGGTAGTTTGACCTCTTCCGACATTCACTGAGTTGATGGAGTAATTTAACTGACACAAATGTAGTGTTCCTGAGCCACCTCCATCCGTCCCTCATCCTCCCGACCACTACAATGTCTTCGGTCTATTGAATGGCTCCTTTAGGATAATTTAGCTTTGACGTGAAGGCCTGTGGAACTCATCAAATTGCGGGTGTCTTCATTGTTACCGCATTTAATTTGAGCATTAATTTTATTGTGTTGTTGCATGTTGGCCTAGTTATGACCTTGGCAGGATTGGAACGGCTGTTAAATCTGTCATTACAGGCGTTATTTGTGCTGACTCAACCAGCATGTAACTGCACCATGAAGTTGAGACGTTTAATGTTGTGTCATTTGTTACAGGTCACTCCTCACATAACGCAAGGTCCACTCCCCAACCACACGCAGTAAACGACGACTCACGTTCACTTTTAGTTCTATTCTAACCAAACTACCTCCGCTCGGGGGGCGACTCGTCTCATCTACCTCTACTCGTCTGTATTTTCGAATTTATTATTGGTGTCAATTGATTATTGATCGACGCTCGATCCGTCAAAATTAACTGAGCGCCCATCCGAGCAGCGTACGTTAACTGCGGACAAAATTACCTCGTTGTTGTATATTTATGTAACAGTATCTACCTCAGTAAATTGATCTTAAGATGTTTAAGGTTTTTAATGTGCGATTATTGTTACTTAATTTAATTCGAGTGTGACTATGAATGGTGTTGCTCATAATGTCTCGTCGGTACAGTGTTTTTAAAATATCGTACCCTTGCACCTTCATCGCGTGAAAGTACCTTTAATATTTGCAAACATTTTAGTAATATGCCCACTGACTGTGAAATGAAAGTTACCCTATAGAAGTCATATTTTGAGCTCTCGGTCGAGTAGGACATAATATCGAATAACCTGAGCTAGGAAATCTTTTAATTGATGTTGAGACTGATGGTCATAGGCTAAGTGTATGTAAATAATAGAAGAATGTTATAATTTGCCTTGGCCTAGGTTGAAACATTACGTGGAGCGCACTCTGTGGCAAAACTACCTCTGTTTATTTTTACTATTTTTAAGCACGCATTTCTCTATAGTTATTATTATACATTTAATAACAACAGACTAAATACACTTTAAGTTAATTTACATATCTGTGATACAATAGCAAACGGGCTTTACTTTAAATTTCTCATTTTGCCACATTGTCGTGTTAGGGAATGGACAAATGCGAAAACAGACAACAGTTGATTCAGTTTCGCCGACCCCGTGGATATCGGACGGTTTGAGTTTTGTACAAAGTACAATTTGCCCTAGAGACATAAGTAGTTAGGTAAAATCGTGTTATATTTGTGCATGAGAAGTGCGTGATCCATTTCTGTCGTTTGCAACAGGCTCGCCCGCCGGGTGTTACTATTGAGACCAAATATTATATGTTACAGGTGTGGTGTCGATTTTAACATTCCGTTATTGATGTTGTTTATTTTTCTATATTAGTGCATTTAGACGAAGGCCACTTACTACTTCTATATTCCTAGTCATTTCAAGTGCAACCAGTTGAGATTTTAAGAAGAATATTATTTAAATGTAGGGGCGTCGCCGGTGCCTTTGTATTATATTTTAGGAGAGCAGGTGCCGGCGGCTTGCCAGTACACTCAGCTGCAGAAGGTACTTGGTCTTATTTACAGCAGATGGTATAGTGCCAAATAACCTCAAGTTTAAGTCCGCATTTTGTATTATTTATTTTATTTTTGTTAAGTGTGAATGTGGCTACTGTGTGTTTTATTCCTGATATTTAGGAATGAGTTGCATTCATATTTATTATTATATTTATTTTTAGGATACAGCTATTGAAATATTTTATCTACGAGAAAAAATGCTTTATCCAAGGCTCAGTGACATATTTTTTATAGTTTTTATCTGTTTTAGTACCATTTAAAAGACAGCGTTTTAGTTATCTCAGAGTGGTTATAAATAAACTCGGTTATTTGAATTTAATTTTAATTCACGTAGGTAATCACAATTATATATTATACATTTTCACAAATATCCTCAAACTCTAATAAGAAAGAAATGGCACAAATATTTTTCTATTCTATTTTTACCGTTATCACTGCTATTAGCCGACCTAGTATATCCAGTCTTTACGTGAATTGAAATTAAAAAAATCAATAGACCAAATAGAAGCTAATAGTACTCTTTTAAGATTCAAACCTACAGGCTATTTTAACATGTATTTTTTTACACTTTACATAAAATAATTAATCAACCTCCTTATGACTGTCCAAAAATAATAATAATTTTTATAATAATCAAGTAAATCTTTATTGATTTCTGGAATAACATAGAAGATAGGTAGATGGAACATGGAACGTTAGTACAAAGTGGCAAGAGTACACAGGATTTTGTTATCTTTCCTACAATATTCATTTTGTTTGTCTAGTAGAGCTACCGACATGGTGAATGAATGATTAACAAAATTTACATCTTTGAGTTCGAATTGTATGTATGAAATTAATTGTGTCAGTGTTGAAGATTCTATTACTGCTTGAACTTTAACATATGTTAAATTATTTCTTTTTTGAAACCGAACGATTTGTTTATAGGTTGGAAAATGGGTGTCAGCATTTCCAAAGCGAGTCATAAGTATGAAGGATGATGTGATTGGTTTGTTTAAAATTTAAATTTGAAATCTTATAAAGCTAAACCTACAATATACCCGACTATCGGCACTGCAGTGTCATCTAATTGTTTCATTCGAAGGTCAGGAGAGACCTCGTTTGTATACTTAGATCGAACGTTACCTTTAAATTTAAATATTATGTTATGATTCATTATTGGCATTATTTTGGTAAGTTTATTTGTAGGAAAACGTTTTGCTACTTCAATTTCAAAATGGTTGACTTTATGTTAGCGAAGTTGTTCTATTTTTTGTCTTTCTTTAATTTTCTTATGAATTATGAATTCATAGTTGTGATTTTTTTTTGACATAAAATGTTTAATTTGTGATACGTAATTGAGAAATTGCATTAATGCATCACGTTTTTATTAGCTTTTTATTCGGTTTATTCTTTTGTGAGGAGCGAGGGATAATGAGTATGAATAAGGAAGGTTGCTTTAGAGTTGAAACAAAAGGGCCCTAAATTAGAAATCAATTAGATTTGATTTTTTCCAAATGACAAGGTATCAAATGTTAGATTACAGGTTTATTTTGTTAATTGTTTATTTGAATTGCTAACTTGTATCATGCTTTAGTGATTGATTTAAACTGATTGTAATCATGTAGGGGATTGGATGTCTAAATTAAGTTTGTGGCATTGTTAACGCTAAATAGTGGACAAATTACTAGTGGTCCCTATTAGTCATAATGTTATTTGATGTGATAGGTTAATTCACAATTTAGTCGGTGTATTGCAATCCCCCTTTAACCTCAGATCGATCTCCCTATGACACCACAGTTAAACAAACTATTATTCTATTTTTATTAAGATTTTACACTCTGAAAACATGAATAATCAAATAAGAAACTACAAGTACTTTTTATTTCAGACTATTATTATCAGCTTTTCACACTTTCTTTTTAGGGTACATCAGGAAAATTTATTTTTAATTCGTTTTAAGATACCTAATTGTACGTGTAAATATAATATCGCGATATGTCGTGATGGTGAAGCCAAAGATAATTACGGGTACGGTGACCCTCTGCCGTCACATGGCTTTGCGGGACTTTTATATATAAAAAAGTCAAATAATATGTTTGACTTTACTAAAATAACATTATTACACATTTTGAAATTTAAAATAAAAATGTAAAAATCCCGCAAAGTCTTCTTAGCGTAAGTATATTCTACCTCGAGGAACATAAAAATAGATTAAGTAAGCTTTCTAGTAGATTTTTATATGAAGAAAATATAAAATTTAAGCGTAAAGCGTAATACAAATAAAAAAAATACGAGTACAAATATGCTACCTCAGGATTCAAGTTAAGTCCAAAAGTACGTTGGTGTTAAAATTAATTAAATTTAAAAATATTAGAAATTGGGTAAAATTTAATGTTAAAATATTAAAATCACGTATTTACTAAAAAGACCAGATTATAAAATGTTTTAACTTTTCTAAGTACAAAGTAGCACATTATTTTGAATCTCTGAAAGGTAGTTTGTGCTATCAACTCAGTGCATGCTCAATAGAGATACATCGACAACTTTGAAACTCTAGGGGTCGAAGGAGCTGAGTTGACGGTTAAACCTTAGTACGTATGTAAGTTGTTGTTAGACTAGATAATTAATCTCACTGATGTACCCTGCACCAGCTCGCTCGGGAGGTCGATCTCGAGCACCTAATCTAATTGTACCTTCCTTAACTCTGCGGAGTATAAATCATTTTTTGATTAATAATTTTATTATTATTACTTTTTCCCAGTTACTTTTTTTGTGTTGCATAGATGTTACTATGTTTTAAGGAGATGAAAAGAAAATTGAATTATTGTTTGTTAGGTTTCTGCGAATTAAAATTGTAACAAAATTATTTTTTTGGTTATTTTATTTTTCGTTTCCTTTATTTTCCTCATTTTTTTTCTTCGACAAGTTACACCCGTCCATCGTATTCTAGTGTTTATTGTATTACTAAGAGCATTGTTTAAGGAATTGACATTAAGTACTTAATTATTCGTACGGTTATAGTTGCACTAATTTGGGTCAGAAAATACTTTAAGTCTTACAAAATATTGGATGTTTGCTATTTTAAGGATGCACATAAGCCGATCACGGGATAACCTCGAGATCTCTACGAATTTGATGAAATAAAAACTCTCTCGCATTAATGTTATCTACTCTAAGGATTAAAATATGCTCACTCCTTCACTAGATTATATCACGAAGTACTTTGAACATATGTGAAGGTTTAACATCTGGTTCGGATGAAACGGTTCTGGATTTGATCGATAATTCATTTTTACAATGAACTTGTCTTTGAATCGAAGCGCCATTGGTTTATAGTCACGCATGACTGTAAATATTACATTTTCATGAATAATTATTATGCTTCTAACGTGTTTATCTTTCATCTCGTTTTTTTGATGAGGTAAGTCTCGATGTAACGAATTGTTCTCGGTGTCATCTTTGTGTATGTGTAATAATTATACGCAATAATAAGCAATGAGCGCTCTGTAATATTTTAAAGAACTAAAGTACAAATTTCTGAAGTCTAATGGTTACTGCCAGTACAAATTAATTAATGGAGAATAAACTATAAAAAGTAATATTTAAATATCAGTTTTACGTGAGTGTTGCCAAATTGTATTTTTTCGGCATTTGTAATGTATAATTTAGTGTAGGTTTATGTGAAATATAAGTACAAATTTGATAAGTTATGTTAAATTATGTACGCCAGCCCGCGTTTGGTTGAAGGGAGTATGGGGGCGAATGTTTTCTTTTAGTTGGTATAAACGAGGGTAAAATCTAGACAACATCTAAGTAAGCGGTCGAAGCAGAACTGCGGGAGGTTAGTGGAATGTAAAATAAACCTGGATGGTTGTAAAACTAAGTAAGTAGGGTTTTGTACGTAGGGAGATAATGCTTAGAAAATTGGTCGGTTTGGTGGTCTATGTCTGTAAAGGAAAAGTGATTGTCTGTGATTTTTTTAAGCGACTTTTTATATATATAACGGAAGAATATATAATTCTTTAACAGTAAGATTAGCACTACTTGTGATTTTACACTAGAACTTTAATTTGACTTCATTTTTTGTATTACTAGAAAGTAGCGAGTGGTGTAGATGGTTGATGCGGGTTGAATGTACATAACTAATTTATTTTAATTTCTGCATCCGTGGACCCTCGTAGTTCCTTGAAAATACTCACACTCACATTTCCTCTTTCAAATTGCTTATCTATTACAACACCCGATAGGTATCTTTAAACATAATTTATAGAAAAATATCGCCAATGATCGGACTAGTTAACCTACGAGGGACGTCTTTTGACGCTAGGAAATGAAAATGGTTAGACCACAATGCTTGTTTGAATGTCACGTGCACCCCAAGACCGCCAGAAAAGGCTTTATACGAATTTAGATTTGGTGTGCACGAGATAAAACAGTATTTAGCTGAATTTATTTGTGCGTCTTTGTAGCGGTTCTCACCGTGTCTTTAGCGAATTTTTAGTGTGGTAATTTTGGCGTATTTCGTTAGTTATATTGTGTAACGTAGAAATTAAATGTTATGTTTGCTTTGAGGAAGCTTGAAATCGCTGAGGATATTGCCATATAAAAATTAAGAGATGGTTATAAACTTCTTTTCTAGTATGTACCTTATATAATCTCTATTTATATCTATCCCCTGAATCCATGTAAATAAATAAATGTCTATATATACGTCTTCAGTGTAAATAATGTGTGTTATGAGATACATAATTATATGAAAAATTGATGTCTAAGGTAATTTCCTCAGTGGTAATTTTAAGTTCCTTTAGGTGAGTTAGTTTTTGTTTGGACATTTTGTACACAGTAATATATATAATATGTCTCATAATGGCGATATTTATAGACTCATATTTATTTACATATCGATGCTACAAAAAGCCGTATACAAATGTTATCCATGTATGATCTGTGTATCTATATATATATATGTCTTTAATGCAAAGAAAACTAATACAAATTAAGTGTACCTTAATATCTATATTAAAAATACTGTACCTGACCCCTTGTACAAAATAATTATTATTAAACTTAACAAACTGTCCAAACAAAATACGATTATCGATATAAATTGTGTTTTATCGCAGGAAATATAAAAAAAGTTTTGTAAAAACCGGTATACTCGTGCATTTTGAATAAACGGTACACGTATGGATAAATCATTGCTGCGATAACAGCAAAGGATACGTAGAAATTAAATACAGGTATATATAATTAACTGTCCATTTGTGCACTAATTGTAAAATGTGTACCTAACGTACCTTAAAGAAGTTAACGGCATACAATATATATCTCAGAACACATCCTACATACAATCTGATTAGGTCTAGATAATAACGACAATTTGTTCCATTGTGGAAATTCTTAATAAAAAAATGTTGCTAAAATACAAGTGCTGTTTTATTTACTATTTCTGCTAGGTACATATTTTTTAATATTTAGAGCCTGGAGTTTTTATAAAAGCAATTTTAAATTTTTGCGGAACGTTTTCTAGCTGTGTCAATTCTCCCTAGGAAGGCATCACAATTCTTAATGATAAAACAGGTGGTAAATCATCATATGATGGTATTTGTTTTGCTATATTTTTTTGCATCCTAATCAATAATAACGAATTTCATCAGCTCTACCATTTTGAATCCTAAAAAAAATATAAACAAAGTTTAAAAATTATGATTCAAAAATTTTATACAGCAAATAGGAAAACCAATAATTACATATACCTAATTTCAATCCAAGTAGGTATATTAATACCTACTATTAAGGGTCTGGCGACGGATGAATTTCCCATACAAACGTAGTACCAAAATTATTTGTAATTTGAGAATGTTTTTACCATGGTTTGCTATAATTTGTGTTAGAATAGTATTTATATAGGTTCCTGCAATAAGATTTTTTTCAAAATACTTATCTACACAATTACCTACTAAGACAACATTCATTCTTTGATGTAAAAATGCGTTAAGGTTTAATTTCATTTCAGAAAGGTATTTTGAAAAAAGAATGTGGCAGGAACCTAGATAAATACTATTTTAATACAAATAATAACAGACCATTGTGAAAATTTGCTCAAATTAAAAATCATTTTGGTATTACGTTTGTATAGGAAATTCATCCGTCGCCGGACCCTTAATAGAAACTATCCAAGCAGTCATCAATTTGTAATTACCTACGAAAAATTGTCAAGTACTTGCTAGGTGACATTAAAATCTAGACCAGTTTTTTTTGGCGGAACCTCGACTTGTTACCATAAATCTTTTACTTAGATGTGTAGTAGAATTCATTACCCACACTTTTTAAATATGTTAAAGTTTAATAAGCTCCTTAGATTTGCACCCGACTTCATTTATTTTCATGCTATACTAATGATTGTCTCTGTTCTCAGTGAAGATAGTGAAAATTACCTACGTAGAGCATTTTATGCATATACAGATATTCATTCCCGCTAGTAAACTACTTGACGACCGATGTGGCGCGGCGGGGGAAGGTCCGCCTGCGACGCAGGAGGTTGCGGGTTGGATTCCCGCCTTGGGACAAATGTTTGTACGATCTGCTAATATTGGTTCCGGGTGTTCCGGGTGTAATAAAAACATCTATTTATGTAATGTATTACATAGTACTATGTACACTAATGTACACAGTCATCTAGTACTCAAAACACAAGCTCTGCTTCGTTTGGGGCTAGATGATACTGTGTGGATTGTTCAACATTATTTATTTATTTATTTACATAATAACGTCACCCAGAACATGATAATCGAGATTTCGTGAGTCGTGATCTTGTTCTCTTTTTATATGCTTCAGTTTGTTGCCTTAGCATGCTCCATACTATTGCGCAGGGTACTCTAGTTAAAATTAAATATTTTGCGTTTATTTAGCAGCTCGCAGTATTTTCTCTGAATAGGTAAGATCAGGAACCTACCTGATCAAACAAGCAAAGAAGCCCATTACAATATCAGAACGCGTAGCGCCCTTCTCGATTGCGTCTACAAGAGACGACTAACAACCAACCGACAACGGGTAACCAGTCCGTCATCGGTGGAACATAGCGGTATAGACCGTAACTCGGATACAACAACTGCGATTAGCTGAACGCTCATTGATGACCAACACTTGCTTGTCGTACTAACTCTTCGGTTTATTAAGGTACCACGTGTTTGAGTATGTAAATGCGAGACCTGGTACTATGCGGCGACAATGCCCATCTGGGCACAGAGGTCGACATTCGCGGTTCCAACTGTGTCTGTCTTGTCAGTGTCCTAAAAGTCGGGGGGATTAAAGGTGACGGAAGAATTGGGTCGACGAGTGTGTGGATCGCCGGCCATGTATAGGAGGAAGAGGGGACGCCAGTCGGGCGGCGGAGGTTTCAAATGTTCCCGTGGTTCAGCGAAAATGGCGAGAGAGGGACACCGGAGAGGTTTTTAGTGGGTATTACGTCCTTTTCAGGGCGTCAAGTCCCCCCGGTCCAGTTTATTCATGAACGAATTTCCTCGCCGAATAAAAAAAAAGGTACCACGTGTGTGAAATCGCTGGCGGAAGCTTATTTACAAACGTTTTTATGATAAGCTATTCACTCTCGTTTTTTTAAACCACCCAATAATGAGTTCAGCATTATTCCATGCTTTCTATCTTCCCTGCCTGGTGCTTTCCTCGACGTGTCTTCCATCCCATGTAAACCAGATCATACCACCCCATATCACTACCATAATTTACCGACTCACAAACTCTCTATCCTATCTACCTAAGTATCTTTACCGTCGTAAGTGATTCATTACACCAGCCTATTTTCAAGTTCGACTAGTGACCGCTGAGATACCTAACGAGTACTCACTCATATAGGACGACCTATATAAGGATGGTGTGCGAGAGTATAGTCATTCATTCAATCGGTGTATTCATCCAAAGCAGCAATGGCAGCTAAGGTAGGTCCTTTCTTTGAAAGATTTTCGATAAAAGTTCTTTAAAGCTCTACTATTTTACAAATTCTACTTGTTTCAATTTTAAACCATAACCATAAAAGTTTCAGAAAGGTTTTAAGTGTGCCTATAGGTATTCTTATGGTGACTTTTAAATGCCAATTTTTGAATGAAAAAAAAGTAACATTTTAATTATTTATCTGTATACTAAACTTTGGTTATATCTTTGCTTATTTTTTCGATGGCATAAGTATTCGATCGAATTGTGAACCTACCTCATCACAATAGTCTGGGAAATTCAGTATTCCATGCCAAAGCCGGCTAGAATCCTAATGTATATAAATTAGCAGTTGGGGCTGACGTGACCTGACAGCCAATTTTAGTACCAGAGCCATAAAACCGTTCGTTTCAAGGACATACTTAATATTCATATCCGCACAGAATCCCATTTTTGTGCATGAAATAAAAATAATTTGCGAGCGATTTGCAATTATGGACCATAATATCAAAGCTTCAAAAACGTTTTAACTGCTTATGGTCCAAGTAAGAACAAAAACTACAGTTAAGTAACATCAAAAAAGTATCCTAGAGCAAAAATTTCCAGTGATCTTCCTCTGTTGAGCGGTAAAAACCTCTCCAAGGATCACCTTTAATTACAAAGTGCCTTTACCAATTCACGCAAATAAAGTATCACACCAATTTAATTACTTCATGATTATTTCTTCCAGTTCGTCGTAGTTCTTGCGTTAGTGGCCGCTGGGCAGTGCTCAGTAGTGCCAGTAGCAACAGTAGACGACCACTCAAGCTTCGCTTACGACGTCGCGGACCCCAACACCGGCGACTACAAGAGCCAGGTGGAGACCCGCGCCAACGGCGCCGTTGCCGGCCAGTACTCGCTGCTCGACGCCGACGGCACCAAGCGCACCGTCGACTACACCGCCGATGACGTCAACGGATTCAACGCTGTCGTCCGCAAAGACTCCATCTATGCTGCCGCTCCGGTTGTCGCTGCTCCCGCTGTTTACTCCGCCCCCATTGTTGCAAAATCCGTCTACCCCTCAGTCTACTCTTCCCCTCTTGTTGCTAAGTCTGTCTACCCCTCTATTTACTCTTCACCCCTTGTCGCTAAGTCCGTCTACCCCTCGGTCTACTCTTCCCCCCTTATCGCCAAATCCGCCTACCCCTCTGTCTACTCTTCCTACCCCTATTCCGCTGGCTACGTCGCCGGCTCTCCCTTGTCTTACGGCGCCCATGTTGCTCCCGTATCCTACTGGTAATCTGTGAACTGATACCGACCCATCCTCATTGTTTCTGTACTGTACATAATTAGTTATGCAAGTTTTTATTAAATAGTGAAACTACCTAATGTTATGTTTTGATAAACCCTTCGCACCTAAAACGTGAACGAAATATAATTAAGTATAAGTACTTGAGTATAAAAACAACCGGAAGAATTAATTTATTTGTTCTTCCAACATAAACCAAGTCCATAGCTAACCCGCTAACATTCATTATGAATACTTATTTATTTCTGACTCTTTAGGTCTCTTCAGCCACTTCTAAGTTCGTCATAATAGGTAGAGTTCAAATATTATTCTAAAATATTCATTAATTTGTTTACTTGTAGGAAAGGAAAGTTTATCTTTGATCAGCATAATTACAGCAACGAAACTTGGTTTTTGTAAAACAGTCATGCGTGCCAATTTAATGATTGCTATATTTTTCTCTGAAAAGTGCGGGAATCATTATAAATTATGAGCACCCTTTTTACAAGTGCTTGCAGGTTTTAACATCACATCATCATGACACAAGAAATTTCTTAGGTAGGTATGTTTGTTTTAAAGTTCGGAAGGATAATGCTTGTAAACCTACGACAAAGTGTTGTACTCCGTTTAAGGCATGGATTGGATTTAAACTCTTTAAAAAGTATAAGGTCATGCATACCAATAATAACATAACAAATGAGACCAATTACACAAAAAAAAATAAGCTACTGACTACGTCGGCCACCACGGCCACACTCGGTTTGTTCCTCCCATACAACCAAAATTGACAACTGGTTGTCTACTTGGAAAGAATTTACCGCGGCGACAACCAGCTACCTGGATACACGGCATGTGCATTACCTGTCATAGCGCTGGTCTTCCGTTGTGCATGTTTAAAGTTATAAAAGAGGTCTTCCGTTGTGCATGTTTAAAGTTATAAAAGATTGGAAAACTGATTGTATGTTAAAAATAAATTGTAAAGGCCCGCCGACCGAACCCAGATTTGCCATAGTTGTCATTACGCAAGGTAAATTGTCGCCGACATGATGCTCCGTAATAACTAGATAATGCTGTGTGAATTGTCCAGCATTATTTATTTATTTTTAATTTATTTATAACTGCGCCAAAACGCCGGACTGTGTCGGTGGGGTCGGCGGTTTTGGACAAGGACTCATACAATTTCATTACAACAAATTGTCAAAATTCGGCCTTTTTAATCTTACATAAATTCAATGCATTTGCTTCTCTATTTGTCTGTTATGTTTTCACGCCTAAACGGTTAGGCTTCTAGTTTCAGAGCTGAAAGAACCTAACATCTATCGGAGCCGAACTTGCTAAGATATCGAACTTCATCAATATACATACATTCTAACGATGGGTGCGACGACGGTGCTGGCAATTTTGGCTGATCTACCCTTTGGCACATGAAAATCTAATCCATATTGATAGATGAAGCAAATGAGCTGCCAGCACGGCAATCTCCGCTACTAATACTCGAGAGGAGATGAACCAGGCGTTGTGACTAGTTCGTAATAAACAGGTGTTTGCTTGTGGTGGAACAATTTTGAGATGGAACAGGAATTAATCACACTCACACTAATAATAAAGGCAAACGTTTGCATGTGTGTGTGTCTGTGTATGTTTGTTACTCCGTCACGCTCAACCGGTTGAACAAAATCCAACAAACGCTTCTTTTGATCCCGGAAAAAAGCAGTGTTCATTTAAATTTTATATATTTTTATTATTTTAAATATTTTTATAAAATTTGATTATTTGTATCATATTACTATCTTAGCTCACCTAGTAACTTTACTCGGGTGATAGATGTATTGTTTTTAGATAACCCTTTAATTAAAATAAGCTTATAAAAATTACAACCAACCTATCTACCTACCGAAATTTTCGGTCACTACACCGAGAAAGCTGAGTACTTAATTGAAATATTAAATAAAATAATAGTAATTTAAATGTTTCTAGTATTTTGAAAAAAAAAAATACATGAAAGGTATAGATCAAAGTAAGTAATTTAACCTTAGTAGGTAGATTTTGTACACAAGCATAACTCAAACATTTTTGTATAAAATTCGTTTATTACACTCAAGTAGGTATTTACAACAGCATCAATATTTACATTTCAATATCACGGAACAAGTCGTGGTATAAAATGCCTCAGGCAAGGCTTTACCAGTACGACAGAGGGGCGGAGTAGGCAGAGTAAGCCAGGGGGGAGCCGTAGGCGACACGACCGTACACATTAGGAGCGTACACACCGGAGGAGTACAGACTAGGGGAGTATACACCAGCGGAGTAAACACTAGGAGAGTACACAGAAGGATAGGAGTGAGAGAGAGCGGGGGCTGACGCAGCGTACACGGTAGGGGCAGAGTACACGGGAGAAGACACAACGGTCTTAGCGACCACTGGAGAAGCAGCAACCACGTGAGAAGAGACAACGGGAGATGATACAACGGTCTTAGTAACAACAGGGGAAGCAGCCACTACAGGGGCGGAGTAAACAGCGGGAGCTGCGATAACCGGAGCAGCAGCATAGACGGGGTCTTTGCGGACGACAGCGTTGAATCCGTTGACGTCATCGGCGGTGTAGTCAACGGTGCGCTTGGTACCGTCGGCGTCGAGGAGCGAGTACTGGCCGGCAACGGCGCCGTTGGCGCGGGTCTCCACCTGGCTCTTGTAGTCTCCGGTGTTGGGGTCCGCGACGTCGTAGGCGAAGCTTGAGTAGTCCGTGTCTACTTTCGCTACTGGCACTACCGAGCACTGCCCAGCGGCCACCAACGCGAGAACTACAACGAACTGGAAAGAAAATGTTGAAGTCAATACGAGGAATTATAAAATTAAGCTTGCGGTTTGATAGTTTAAAATGATTGTGGTAATCCGTGCGATATTTCTAAGAGGGTTAGCTTTTTTTTCCAGCCTTGAAGGCTGATACGGTTTTTTGAACACTCTTTGTGCTATTACTAGTAGACGTAAGAAAAATTATAAAAGGGCAGAAAATGTCACTTCTCAAAAGTTTAACACAATTTAATCTAATTTTAAAAAGCACTTCCCTCAGTGCTGGTGAGTGTACCAATTCATTAAATTGCAACACCACATTTTTTTTTAATTCTAGCAATTCTATTTCTAATATAAAATATAAAGTGTTGCGTTAAAGTTAACACAATTTTCCAAGGCTCTATTAATCTACTTGATTACAAAGTATCACAAACAAGCCTAGAAACCACTATTCCGCACAGATTTCCGCGTCACATGGCATTTAGAAAAATTGATCACCTTAGCTGCCATTGCGTAAGAAGATTTCCACTTGAGTGAGTGCTGATGAAGCTGCAGGTAAGCTTTTATATGGAGCTGGGATGTGAGGGCGTGGCCTACGGGCATGGCGACTTGCTGATCTTTAGAACTCGGCAGGAGAGGATTGTGGGCTTGGTGGAAGGTTCCGTAGTGGATTTAAACAAGTCGTGTTTGATGCCATGCCAGGGTTATTCAGTGGCCGGGGTGTTTAATTCATTCAACGGGTCGGAACAGACTTTGACGTATTAATTTTAAAGGTTTGTCAAAAAGTACCTGGTTATCACAGAACAAGATAAGTTTTTAATTAAACATGGAAAAGCCTAGACTCAGCAGTTGTCAAAAGGCCTGATAATGATGATCACTAAATTAATGGTTTGAACATACAGCATACAGCGGGACAATGCAGCCAGCGTCTTGGGGCCGGTTCCGACTGGTATTGATATGGATCCGTTGAGCTACCTGTAGATTGTTTGCAACAGTCTGCAGTTAGCTCAATTTTTTCAATTGTAGTTAGTTGTTTCAAGTGTACTGTCTAGTTCTAATTTCTGTCTAGTATATTATTGTAATTTTCATTGTTTGAATTGTATCTTCATTTTAATTTGCCAGGAATGAAACACCATGTGGTTCTTCATCCTTTTGATAATGTTAGGTTAGCATTTATCATAAAGTTATCGTTTCTGACAACCCTATAATACTTAATTTGCAACACATTGCTAGGCAAAAAATCCATCGTTTCGACTGCAATCTTGCGGAACCCCAATAAGTAAGTACAACATGCGTAATTCGTAATGACGGATCCGGAAGAGCAAGGCCGAATGTTGATGAGTTCGAGCTGGCCGGTAAAAGAAAGAAATGAGATTACTCTTTAAAGTTCATGCTCAAGGTCACAATGATCATTTTTGTACCCACGAAAATAATAAATCTTTCTTTCTTTATGATGCGATTTCGGTGTAAAGTTGGAGCGGGATTGGGATCGAATTATTGACAGCTTTCAACGGACCATAACTTTATTCGTAACCTCGGCTCATATATCGCTCCAACTTGGCTCGATAACTTACTCGAGTTCGGTGTGCTGAAGATTTGTGGGATACAGTATTGTCGTAATCATCATCAGCCTATTTAAAACCACTGTCGGAACATAGGCCTTCCCTAGTTTTGCCGTATATTCGTGTAGTATGTGTATTATGTGCACTACCAACTGTTAAGTGACTTGTATCTTTTGGTATTACTAAGCTTTATAAGGCTTAAAGCAATAAGACATAATATTGTACGTTTTTATTTTATTTAGATATAGGTAAGTTATTTTATTATTTTTGTGCAATAAAGTGTTCATTCATTCATTCATCTAAACTTGGTTTGTTTATGGTTTTGACGTCAGCTTGAAACTGTCAGTCAACTTTTAAGACATTGATATGGCTCAAAAGTTGACTCTACGTAACAAAACTTCGACGAAACAAAAGACAAGCTGAAAATCACGCAAATCGGCCATTTTATGGCCTCTTGCCACGTGAGAAGTTAAACATAATATTCAATTATGACACACACGAGGGAAGAAAACACCATAAGGAATTGTAAGCAGAACTTTTTGCAGTCAACTGCGGATCGTGCGGTGCGCTGCTTAGCTCAAATCTTCACATTTTATTGAATTGTTTAAATAAATAATGCTGTATATTTTCATAGCATCGCCTTACTTAGTACTTACTTAAATTCAGTAGCGCTGGTGCTATAGACACAGGCCTGGATAAAACGGTAGACCTAGCTATCTAAATATCTATTTCGAACACGTTTAGGTGGAAGAATAGGTATTATACCCATTTCCGGCAAATTATAAATAAATATTTACACATCAAACATCGTGCAAAAATTTGCAAATTAATATCTTGGCTTTAATAAAGAGTATTAAGATGCATATCGTAGTTATTTAATAATGAATTTGCTCTACATTCCGACTCAAGGCAATCTTCGCATCAACATGCCAACTGACTTTATTAGAATTTTACTTTCTTGCCAATTTATAAATGCTTATGAATCGCAGTGAATCATTTTTAATCCAAAAAATAAGTGATAGCAGTCATGCATGATAGAATTGACTAAAGCCGTTAGAAAAAAAACAATCGACTAAATTGACGACCTCCGTGGCGCAGCGGGCGAAGGTCCGCCTGCGACGCAGGAGGTTGCGGGTTCGATTCCCTCCTGGGAACAAATTTGTGTACGATCTGCAGAAAGTTCCGTTGGTCTGGGCGTTTTGTATGTATAATAAAAAATATCTATCTATGTAGTGTATTGTATTAAGTATATCAGTTAACTAGTAACCATAACACAAGCTCTGCTTAGTTTGGGGCTAGATAATGCTGTGTAAATTGTCCAGCATTATTTATTTATTTATTTAATCATGACTGCTCGCATTAAGAGCCTTATACACTGGCGGTTTACGAGCGTTTTTAAGGCGAGTGTACAGCGAGCTCGCTGCGATTGCTAATCGTGGCGAGCTCGCTGTGTGCCCGCGGCGTTGTCGCGGCGTGCTATCTATAGCCAGTGTGAAGACTCTAAGAAAGGATGTAAGAAGGGAATCTGACTCAAAACTAATCTGCAAAATCCAGAATCTGTACTTAGCAGAATTTGATCGAAACCGAACAAGGGAGGGGTAAAAACATTCATTCGCCTGATGCGGTCTCTGAGTTCATGTTCACATTGAACATTTTCATATTTTATTGAAGGTTTTTTTTATATTCAAAGCCACAGACAAGCAATTTCCAACCTGGTGGACAAGAGAAATACAAAACATAGGTCAAACGTAGATGCAAATTAACTTGGCCTGTCTACTACAACGGAACTTAACGTAGATAATCTTATGTGATCTTTATGACACATAACTTAGAAACAATTTTACGCTGACTCTACCCACTTTATATAGATCACAGTAGGTATTAATATCTAGCAGGTACCAAAACCCGGAAATGTGAGTAGTAAGGTAAGCAAGTACATCCAAATAATTCAAACTGGTTACATTTATTGCTTCGTTTAGTTATAATAACAAGTGGTTTCATTATCTATTGATGTATTGAGTGGTACCTACTTACCTATTAATGTATGAATGGTGGCCATAAACCATTTGAAATGTCAATGTGATAAGTTTTTTTATTTGATTATTCATAAATGCCTGGGAATTACTGATGTAAAAATGGTCATGTGAATTTCGACTCTTTGATATTCAAATGAGAAGTAATGAATAGTAAAAATCCAATACTATTTATATTTGATAGGTAGAGCTGGAGCAAATTTACAAATAAATAATGCAGTTTGATTTTGTTTCACGAAGTTTCATTTTATGCCGCCATTTTTCATTTCATTTCGTTTTGGGTAAGCGGAGTGAGTCTATGAGATCAATATTATGAGATTTATACTATGTGAACCTAACGGATACTGGTGTTATCCAAATAAGTTTAGCTACTGTGTGATGCGGTAATTAAATTATTTAAGTTAGTTTTAGATATAATTTAGTTTAGGTAGTAGGTAGTTAATTTTTTAAGGTAAGTACGGGACTGACATAGTCACCGATAACTCAAAGTCACCATAAAACAAGATCAAAATTAATAGTTTTAAAAACCTCCTGACAGATTTTCATGAAACATGGCAAAGAACACTCAGGATAAAATTATCTATGACACAAAAAAACTAAACGAAAATCGGTTCATCCGTTTGGGAGCTACGATACCACAGTCAGATACACAGACAGATACGTTAAACATATAACACCCGTCTCTTTTTGCGTCGGGGGTTAAAAAGAAGAATAAAAAGTGAACTTCAATTATTTGTGTTGTTTCAAGTCCGGCTGCATCACTTTGAGTGGGTCCTTCCCTTCATTGCCATTATTTTTCTCAGACAATGCTAGAAAGTTACCTACTCAATAAATTACGAGTAAGTATCTACTACCCAAATAACTTAGAGACAAGCAAATCACGAAAGTACCTATTTAGGTGCTCTGCTCCTAACGACCATAAAATTTGACAATTAGGATCCGTAACGTTTTTATTTGAGAATGCAGATTTATATAGCTAAGAAATCCATAGCACACAGTGCAAATTTTTTTGTTCTACGACATGAATTGACGAAGTTGACCAAATTACTAGCGAAGTTCACTGAGTGACCGCCGCGGGCGCGTGTGACGTCACTCGCTCGGTCGCCGCCCGTTAACCGTAGGCAGATATCAGTTTTTAGTGATTTGTAACGAAACTATAAGTTTGGGGAAAAAAAATTACATAACCAGATAGACTCAGTTTTGAGAGACCCATCGAATGAATTTTTTTTACTAGTTCTGAAATTGCTATATATTTACTGATCCTTGTTAAGGGTACGTTCACACAGCAGTCCGTTTTACAGGCTCGTTTGATTGTAAACTTTTTAATTCGGCGATGGCGGATGTGGTTCTATGAGCGAGTTCACATACATGTCCAGTATTCCAGAGCCAGTAGTGTATGTGATCTTGCTCATACAATTACATTATGCCATCGCCGAATAAAAACGTTTACGATAAAACGGGCCTGTAAAACGGACTGCTGTGTTAACGTACACTGACTTAGCGCCCCGATAATCAAACTTTGTTTTATTATTTGACTGCCAATTCAAAAACAGGTTCTGCTCAAGTCATCACTTGAAACAAACTAATATAATGCTATTAAACATCTTATTATATGCCAAGATCAAGAATTTCATTGTTTAGTGTGAGGTCCAAATGTTTGAGAACATTTTGTATTGTCTAACTGTTAATAACTATGAATCCAAAACATAGTTTGAGAATTTACGAAGTTGTATTGAGTAATACTTAAACTAACTGCAAGTATGAATAGCGTTATTAATAAAATTGTTGATCTACAACTTACTATTCAAAATAATAAATAATGTAAATTTAATTAAATTTAAAACCAAAATAAAATATCAGACCCCTAATTATCAAATTATCCTTTCCATTTGAAGACCATAGACATCTAGATAGGTGCAGTTCATTCTATAAAGACTTTGCGTCGTAAATAATAAAGCTTTTTTTAACCCCCGACGCAAAAAGAGAGGGGTGTTTATAAGTTTAACGTGTCCGATGAACCGATTTTCGATAAGTTTTTTTTTGTTACATAGATAATTTTATGACGGTGACTATTTAATACAAACAAACAATCAAATCTTTCCTCTTTATAATATAAGTATAGATCATGCAAGAACACAAATTCATGTACTGAAAGTTTACTGTCTGTCTATTATTTTGATTCTCTGTTTGGTCTTTAACTGATTATAGCTTTTTTAAGATCACTTTTTCTTGGATTGAACTGCAAATAATGCGTGTGATTTTTTACGCTTCACCGCAATAGGTCTATTTAGTATTCCTATACCTAGGTATTAAGATTTAATCTCAAGAAGCATCTTGTCTCAACTAAAAGAGCATCCATTGTTGAGGAATAACAATTATGTGTAATCTATTTACATAATAGACACTTCAGTTACTAATTAACCTCTGAAAGTAGATTTCGACAGAATGGTAGCAACTAGTGTAATAATTTCCTACTTTGACCCCCAAATCCACAATACGATCGTTTCGTGTGAATATATATTAAGAGAGGAGTAGGGTCAAATCAGTTGTGGCCCAAAGTTGAAGATCAAGACAGCATCATGGCAGCTAAGGTAAAATATAAGACTGCCTTTAAAAAAATACATCTTCGTTGATCATTTAGAACCAAATAGATTGACCACGATTGGAATAGTATAGATCACTTTCTGGATTAATAATGATTTTCTTTTTTCAGTTGTTCATATTTGCCCTCGCAGTGGCATCTGCCAGAGCCAGCGGCGGTTACTCCAGCTTCTCTTACGGTGTGTCTGACCCCAACACCGGAGACATCAAAGATCAGCACGAGAACCGAGTCGGTGACAGCGTCGTCGGCAAATATTCCCTACTGGAGTCCGATGGAACCAAACGCGTTGTGGAATACGCTGCTAATGCTGCGACTGGATTCAACGCTGTTGTTCGCAAGGAACCTGCTGGATCTTTGGCCGGTAGACTGCCCCATGGAGCGGGTCCCATCGCTCCCCTAGCTCATGGTCCGGGCAGTCCTATCGCCCCACTGGCCCATGGCCCAGTTGGTGCCATCGCCTCTTTGCCCCTTGCTGGTGCTGTAGCTCCTTACGCACCTGGACCGATTTCTCCCCTTGGCCACGGACCGGTAGCTTCAGTTCCCGGATCTTACGGACCTCTGGCTGGTTTGGGCAACCTCGGCGCTCTCCCTGCTGCTCACTCTCACGCCTCCCAAGCTGCGAATGCTGCACATGCCGCCCAGGCCGCCCATGCCGCTCAAGCAGCTCAAGCAGTTCAGTCCGCCCAAATCGCCCACCAAGCCCAAGCCCACGCTGCCCACACTGCCCAAGCTCAAGCTCAAATCGTTCAAGCTGCTCAGGCCGCTCACGCTCAAGTAGCCCACGCTCAAGCCGCTGAAGCTGCCCAGATTGCAACAGCTGCTCAGGCCGCTCAAGCTCAGGCTCATGCTGCTCACGCCCAAGCAGCTCAAGCGCAAGCGCATGCTGCTCACTCTGCTCAAGCCGCGCAGGCTGCTCAGGCCGCCCATGCAGCTCAGGCAGCGCACGCCCAAGCCCAGGCAGCACACGCTGCTCAGACCGCCCAAGCCGCTCAGGTTGCCCAAGCCGCTCATTCTCAAGCGCAAGCGGTCCACGCCGCTCAGAACGCTCAAGCCGTCCACGCTATCCACGCTGCTCAGAGCGCTCAGGTCGCTCAAGCCGCCCAAGCAGCCCACGCTGCCCACGCTGCTCAAGCTAACTTTGCTGGTCTCCACAGCGGTTTGGCTGGTCCTCTCTCTGGTTTGGGTCACAACAGCGGTCTGGCTGGTCCTCTTTCTGGTCTGGGTCTCAACGCTGGGTTGGCAGGACATCCAGTTGTTTCCTCTTACTCTAACAAGATCCAACACAATGCTCCTCGTCCGTTCTTGCCTGCTGGAGCTCTTGGTTTTGGTGGTCTAGGTGGTATTGGCGGTCTTGGTGGCTGGCCACAAGCTGGACAAGGACATGCCTCGACTCTCGCTTTAGGAGGTATTGGAAACCCTGCTGGGTACGGTGCAGCTTTGGGTTGGTGATCTCGATACTAGGAATTTGAACTGAAATATTAGCTACCTACTTAGTCTTAATTAAACAGAGAAATAAACATTTTTAAAAGTGCATCTGACGTTTTTTAAACCCTCTCAAGAATAGTAGGTATATTATTATTGCTACTGCCTTAAGTAGTTCACATCTAGAAATTTAGACCTCACTTATGTAGTAGGAAATTGTGGGGTTACATATTTGGACGGAATTGACTTGCAAATTACTTAAAATACCTAGACAGATAAAATAAAATACGTGTTCTCTGCTCCATATTTCTAAGTCCAGTTGCATTACAATGCCATTTGCTAGGTTATTAACTTCTTTATCTCAATGATAACATCTAGCCCTGGTTATTGCCTGGTTATGAGTTCATTGAATTATGAAACTTTGCTTTGCAGAAGGTCCACAGTATAATTTACTTACTGGATCGTAGAGATAACGATAGGGTCGTGGGAATTAGTTTATTAATATTGTTTTGTATGTAAACATATTTAATTAGAACCTTAGAACTTAATAACAAGCCTATTAAAATAATGGTCCTGTTGACACCTTTGTGTGATACATGCAGGTAAGAAGAGGACGTTACCATGACATGTTGATGGATGGTGCCCATGACCACTTAAAGCGAATTGAGGCTTAAAGATTTGAGCAAGCAATGAATTGCTTTTATGCAAAACCTCATTTGCATATAACCTCATGTCTTTATAGGAAGGATTTATTTATCTTAAAAGTACCGTTACGGAGAAAATGGTAAATGGGTAAATGGAGTAGCTAGGTAAAGGTCGATTTTTTAAACTTTAGTAAATGGCTTGAGTCTTTCTGTTGTCAAACAAGTTATCATGAAAGGAAAAAGCTGCATAACCATTACATTTTTTAAATAATAGCCCTATAAGGCGGTTTTAGATAAATACCATAGCTGGCAAATTTCTAAAACTGTCCTACTAGAATGACGAAAATATTGAATGCATCGTCCTCTAATCTAAAGCACTAATTTTACGGTACTACTTGTAGAAAATCAAGGTATTTAAAACAACAGAAAATGTGGTTACACACAATAATTTATTCAATCACAGGCAGCAACTTTCATCGTTCAATATGTACACTTTTTATCCTATTTATCAACTCCTTAGTAGTGGGCCAAGTGAGAGCCGTATAGACCATGGGCTCCATAGGCCAGGGGAGAGGCGATGGCACCATGGCTCAGACCAGCAGAGTAAGCCAGGGGGGATCCGTAGGCAGACACTCCGTGTCCGTAGGCCAAGGGGGCAGCGTGGCTAGCTAGGGCCAAGGAGGCGCCATGTCCGGCGTAAGCCAGAGGAGAGGCGTGTCCGGCGTAGGCCAGAGGAGATGCATGACCAGCGTAGGCCAGAGGAGCAGCATGGCTGGCGTAGGCCAAAGGAGCGGCATGGCTGGCGTAGGCCAAAGGAGCGGCGTGGGCCACAATGGGAGCAGCGTGCAGCACAGGGTCTTTACGCACAACCGCGTTGAATCCATTGTGAGCATCAGCGGCGTAGTCTACGGTCCTCTTGGTGCCATCAGACTCCAGCAGAGAGTACTGGCCGACGACGGAGTCACCGTGGCGGGTCTCGTGCTGGCTCTTAACGTCACCGGTGTGCGGGTCCGACACTCCGTAGGAGAAGCTGGTGTAGTCTGCTCCGTGGATGGCGCTGCCTTGAGCGGCGGCTACCAGGAGAGCGACGACGACGAACTGGAAAAGAACCAAAAATTATTAAAGATATTTGAAAAATTTATAAGGGGTTTCCGGAAAAATACTTTTCTATAGGCCAATAAAATGTTCTATAGTTTCTCAGTTTGGTAAGATGCATGCATGACGTCATTAATCTGCACGTGTTGATACTATTTACAAGTCTTTTTAAACTTATTTTGTGAATGGCCTTGGATGGAATTAATTTATTTGCTCAAAAAACTAGTCGCAATTAGAAGTCCAAATAGGGCGAAAATAAATTGTATCAAGTTAATAGTTTCCTTATTGATTAACACTTTTCGGTAATTAATCCTTTGATTAAATACTATTTGATTTTTAAATTTTCCACTGCTTCACGCTTTGTACTTTTCAATGCACGCACTATTTACCAAACATTTTATTTATTTATATTACCTTAGCTGCCATTTTGATGTGTTTGGTAATATTGCACAGAGAACTGCGAATGATAACTCCTGGTTAGCGCAGGACTATTTATACAACTCAACCACAATCGTTTGTACTAATAATAGGAAGTAAAAGACATGTCTAGGTCAGAAGCGAGGGTTTTTTTTAAGTTCAATTTCGTCAGTGGCCATGCGGAACTTTAGTGAATGCTTAGCCGCTGACCACTCCAAAGGTTTACGTATGCAACGGTATCCAATACTCCAAGCCAATTAACACCTTCCTTACACTGTTGTAAAGACGTAAATTGAAATCGGGTTTTTGTTTTGTTTTAAATAATTTAACTGTCTTGATTTAAATCGCTTTTGAACCTTGAGTTATGGACGGAATATTTTCGACCGAAATTTATTTTATAACCATCAATGATGGAAAGTAGACGGAAGACGAGGAAATTAGCTATATGATTCAGATCGTAGCGATAAAGAAGTAAAAAGACATTGCAAAAAAATAATCATCATTCACACAAGAGCTGTTAATAATAAAATTATTTGGTTTCTAAACCCATATTTTATGTACATAGTCAGCATAATTTTGTTCTTTCTCAATAAAGGACGCTGGAGTAAGGAGGGTTCGTATCATTTAGGAACTCGCCTATTGTCCACACACTCTTGATAAAGAAGTTCTTTACCCTATTCTCAGCTAAATTGCCCGTAAAATATAACAATGCAAATCATACTTTTGGGCATTTTTAGTGCTCCTACCGTAAATATTCAGATAAAGAGATTGTATCAAATTAAGCAGTTTCCTTGCCAAATATGAATATTAGGATTTATAAATGGTAATGAGGCTATCTCGCGAACTGAAGTAAGTATGAATGAACAAAGTAAGTGGCTGTTTATTTGCTACTTTTGGCTCGTTATCCAGCTTTTTAATAACCTTTTGGCATTGGACTGTTACGAACCATGATTGATACCCAGAAGGAAAATGAGCACCTAATATTGTTGTCTTATACCTAAATCGTGGGTTTTTTTTATTCTGCTTTCTAGACGCATCAACACCAAGTAAGTACATAAAGATACAAAGAAAGTTATCTAGTTAAAGAATTTTATTTACAGGTCCATTGTCAGCAGATCAGATCAGTCGGTTCAGTAGTAACGAGCGTAGGGGAAAGGAGCAGCAGCAATGCCTCCGTAAGATAATCCATAGGGGTAGGAGCTTCCGAATCCGTAAGGAGTGGCGAACTTGGCGATAGAAGCGATGGGGGCAATTGGAGCAATGGGGGCAGCGGCGATGCGAGCAACGGGAGCAGCAGCGATTAAACCAGGTTCCTTGCGCACGAGCGCGTTGAAGCCTTGCACGCCGGCCGCGTAATCGACCGTGCGGCGGCTGCCGTCAGCCTCCAGCAGCGAGTACTGGCCCTGCACCTGGCCACCAGCGCGCGCCTCCACCTGGTGCTTGAAGTCGCCCGTCGAGGGATCGGCCACGCTGTACGCGAACTGCGAGTAGTCGGAGGCGGCGGCCACGGCCACGCAAGCGAGAAGAACGACGAACTGCAAGAAAAAATAATAGTTATTGTTTAATCTCTTTACGAAAACTATGGTGAACACGTACGGAAACAAAAATGACAAAATATTTATTGCTGTAATCGAAAATAATAAGGAAAAGTTAGACATTCAAAGGGAAACCAAAAAGTGCATGATGTGCGTCATATTATGCTAAAAGTAGAAATTAGACCTTAATCTAGAAATTAATGAATTAAGGGGGTTCTTGTACATTTGCCACAAAGTAAATTCGTCACGAAAAATGCATGTGTTAATTCGCCACAGTTCTATTTTTCTGATAAATTCCTTTGTTTAATAGTTTTGATTATTGTAAGTTCGTCACATGGTGAGGTAAGACTTGGAACCTTAAAATGGTATTTTCGAATTGGCAAAGCAAGAACAGAATCAAGTCTATTGATCCAAGATCCTTGGTGAAAAATTTAACAAAAACCGATAAGGTAATTTTAAGCAGGATTTAGATTACCTTCGCAACCATTTTGATAATTTCAAGTTGTGACTACGTCGGTGAGCCCAGAAGATCTGATGCAGTCTGCAATCTTCCTCCAGTTTTTATATCATCAAGGTGTTGATCCAGTTCTTTACGAGGATTGTTTATTTGGTTTATTCGTGCTTTTTGTGAGAAATTCAGGAAATGCGATAAAAGTCAAGTTCGAAGGGCCGACGCACTCGTAGCCTGAGATGTATGAAAGTAGGTTGAAACTAGTTTACGTTATCTGGTAAAGGTTATATCGTTGGTAGCAGAGTGAGTATTTATTTGCAATACTGTGCAGTAAAGAACCTATACAGATCAGGGTAATGGTTCAACTAGGAATTGTTTAAAATATATATTGATTATCCTGTTCGCTATGAATCCTATTAGGTATGACAAATAGTTTTAACATTATTAATACTTAGGTCAGATGAGGTGCATTTTTGTCATCATAATAAAATGTTCCCACACTATCTAGAACAGTTATTGATTGCAAAAAATCGTTGAGCGTTATAACATAAATGGTTCATACATATGGTAAGTATATGGTGTAAGTATTTGTTTCCTTTTCTTTAAGTAGGTATCTATATATTTATTGAATGCCACCGTCTATTTTGTTCTTTCATTTAAAGTCCATCCCAAGGTTGCCTGGAAGAGATCGCTCTCAGCGATAAGGCCGCCCTTTATACTTCCTTTTTTCCAAGCATTTTCTTTGTATTGTTACCTGTATTTGTGTGGTATGATAAAGTGTATTCTATCTAACATAACGATGGAAATGTGTTGTATTCTGTTTGAAACTAGTTTTATAAATCAGTAACAAAATAAATGCTTCACTATGAACTACCATGAATCTATCTTTAACACATTCTATATAGAGTTTGATTGTTCTAGCGAATCCTATTTAATATACCATCTCCGGAGGTGTTTAGGTCAAATCAAAATGAATATTATTTTAACTTGCACATTGTTTATTTCATACATACATTATATACGTACCTACAAATCTGTAAGTATTAATAATATCACATAGCAAAATAGGTATACATTAGATCATAACGCCCATTGCAATTATCAAACCAATTTTCTTTAGCGGTCGAACAACCAAGGCCACAGGAGGTATTATTAACTTGCCTACTTACTGTCGCCCTGACCAATCTCTTTCCTACGCACAATCGGTTAGTCACAAATATTCTAAAAATATAAATGCAAAGACGTGTGTCCGTATTATAGCCATTGTCGTTTAAATGGAGCTCGTTAGACAAAAGTTTCAAAATACCAATGAAGATAAATATTAACAAGTGGACAAAATAATATACGCAAACAATGAAGGTCCAAATAAAGACCGAGAGCTGCTCAGAAATCACATTGATATAATTCAACTTCTGTCAATTAAACAGGTCCAAGGCCTTCAAGCCCATAACCAAGGGTTCTGAGAGGGAACCACATGTACAGTACGAATGGGAGAAGAGAATGTCTGAACAATTGAAGATCTGGAAACTGCTACTGCAGGAGCGGGCTGTGGTGGCGGCGACTGAGTGGTAGACGATGGCGCAGGCCAGATATAAACAGAGTTGGGGTTAGATGTCACTGGAGCTTGGGTCGACTCAGGACCTTCATTGTTAGCTGTCGCAGGCTCATTGTTCACAGTAGCTCTGAAGCCAGCAAGCTCATCAGCCCTATACTCCACTACTCTTCGCACACCATCAGGTTGTAGCAGAGAGTATTGGCCTCGGACTGTGTCGCCTCGTCTGCTTTCTTGTTGGTTCTTGATGTCTCCGGTGTGAGCGTCGTTGACTGCGTAAGCGAAATTGTAGTTTGGAGTGTCGTATTGTACTCCTAGGGTCAGTGGTATGGGCACTTGGTGGAGCAGCGTGCAACTCACGGCAAGGACTAAACTAGACAAGACTGCCAACTGTGGAAAAATTTGATTTTCATTATAGTGTACAAATTCACATAACATCATTCAACATTACATTCTGCTCAGAGATAGAAACGATTTGGTGGGTAAATTGGGGTCGCTTATTGTTCGGAAGGGATAAACGAACAAAGGAAGCTGAAAATTGATTCAATTGATAGGAAAACCCATTGGATTTGTAAAATCACTTATCTGGTATTCGATACCGAGCAAAAATGGGACCATAAGCTATTGATATATTTTGTCAACTTTTTCTTTTTATAACTGTATTGAATTTCAACACAATTATAAAAAGAGGAAGTATGAGGGAATATAGTGCAATAAGCAAATACAAATTTTAACAATTCACAGAACTTGTTTTAAATAATTTAGTAAATTTTTTTGATACCTTCTGCATCATGATGATTTCTGGTAGTGATCCTTTGTATGCACAGAGGAAACCGAATGAAGTATGATTAGATGACAAATCTGTCTCCATTTATATATAACCAAACTGAAAATTAATCCCAAATGTGTAATAGTATCGGATTTCTAAACCAACTGGAGCGTTTTAACCACGGAATACCTAAGAGTTGGCACTGCCTACAAAAGTGTTGGTTTGATCACCTAGGTCTTGGATAAAAGATTGAAAATGAAATCTGAAACCGATTTGCTTAACGATCCGAAGTATTGTTGTATCTATTTCAAGAGAAGTGTCAGTTAACATCTGGGTACCCACATCACTTCACTTACTACTCTCATTCGTCATCTTTTGACTTTCCCTATGTGAGATCATCTTGACCAAACACAGGGATGGTTCTCTAGGGTAGAATAGACAATAATGACATCGCATCGTCATACATTGCGTACATTATTGAAGTTGAAGGAAATAATTTTTAATAATTTACGCATTCGATGACAAAGTGACGTAAATTTTCTCCATTCTACCATAGACAACAATTCCCTTCCCCTACAGTAGGCAAAGTTCAGCGATAGTTGTATAAGGTAGAATAGACAAATGACGACGTATGAAGCATCGCTACTTTATCAACTCAAGACTTACCCCCTTCATCATAATAAATCTGTTAACTTATAACTATTTTCTTTAGATTTTTCTAGTTTTTGTAGTAGTTGTAGTAATTTTCAGCTTCAAGGGGTTAGGAATGGTACAAAAGAAAAAACTTATTTCTATTATTACATAATACATACATTTATAACACTAATAACATAACATCCCATAAATCAGTTCCCATGGAATAAAAATCACCTTTAAACGTTTATAGAGTAAACGCGTGTGAAGCCGCGGGCATAAACTAGTTCATAGTTCCAAATACTTAGACATTCACTATGTAATTTTCTCAGAGGGAAGTCCTTTAACAGTCCAAGCAGTATTATTTCTGAAACCAATTATATAAAATCGCTGATGCAGCAAAACAGTGACGTACGACCTCCAGCCGGGATCTTCAGAAGTACGCGATAAAATCTACTATTTACCATCTCATAAACAACAATAACGAGACAAGATCGCTGTTCCAATTATCGGAGCAACTTGCGCAGGCATTAACGTTCATAAATACATTAACAATACTTGTACACGTAAATTTTAATGCGAAAACATGCTGACAACTAGTACGGCTTGTTAAGTATACGATAAACACATCGCTCGGATTCTTAAAATCTTTGTTTATTATATAATGAACTTCTGCCGGTGGCTTTGCTCTCGTCATACCTTGATGAAACTTAGGTTTTTATTTATTCAATAAAATGGCTGGACATCAGACGTGCCAAATCACTTCCTATCTTTAAAAAACTGCTTCATCAGTATTATCTATCCTTGCAAAGTTAGATAACTTTATTTTATGTTTATGTAAGTTTATTAAATTGTTTGTAGGTTATAAATGTAGGTATTATAGTATGTAGTGTAAGTATTATTTTTTTTTTTATTGATATTTTTCGGGTGCCACCGTCTATTTTGTTCTTACATGTCCAGTCCATCCCAAGGTTGCCTGGTAGAGATCGCTCATAGCGATAAGGCCGCCTTTGTACTTCGTCTACTCTTAGCATTAATTTCTGTATTGTTATCTGTCTTTGTGTGGTGCAATAAAGTATTATCTATCTATCTATCTATCTATGGTATTTATTCAATAAAATGGTACCTAACTTAGGTACCATTTTATTGAATAAATAAAAGCTTTATTGTAGGAAAGATGTTAAAGTTACAGGAAGTTCTTAAAAAAAAACTAACTACCGTATCCTGATATCGGTGGTCTTATCCCTTGCAGATATTTCTACCAGACGACCATAACAATATTGTCACTTAATGAGAGAATGAATGAATGAACACTTTTTTGTAGTAGTAATTTACATAAATAAAAGTCTTATATCTAAATAGGCGGCTTTATCGCTGAAAGCGATTTCTCCAAGGCAACCTTGAGAGCTGGTTACCCATCGTTTGAGAGCTTGTTACCCACCGAATCAGTCAAGAATTTTTATGATCTGATCTGAAATTATTTTAGCTTGATATAATATTAGCATCTAGCATATAGGGTTATGAGTAATTCACTGACACCACTAAAGACCCATCTTCCACTCCCACACTCATGTTAATTCAGGGAGGTGCCATTTTATGTTGAGTTTCAGAAACAACCCCCATAAAGAACCATTACTGAATAGAGGGGGGTATCTACTTGTTCTTGTTCAAGAACACAGAACAATTTCTGTGAACTCTTATGTCCGTACTGAGACTCGGTTTGGTCCATTGTGCGTGTTTTGTTTTGCTAGTATTACCAGCCTTACTCCGTTCAGAAGCGCAGAATCTTCCTGGGATCTTCACAGGCTTTGCGGATTGACCTCGGGTGGTCGAGGATTTCGTGTCGTTGCCCTTTTACTCCCTCTCATTCCAGGACTACATGGGCAGTTGATTCTTCGTCGCTGAGGCACCCCCTGCAGAGAGGGTTGTCTGTTGCTCCGATGGTGAAGAGGTGTTTGTTCAGAGGACAGTGTTTTGTGAGTGTCCCCACTACCTACCTACCGGGGGTACCTACTGCCAATTTCAATTTTAAGAATTAGGACCTGGAGTTTTCTCAAACGTGTTCGTGATGGGCAGAATATGCAGTTCACGCAGTATCAGTGAAATAAGAGTTATCCTGTATAGTTAAGTTTCAGTGAAATAAGAGTTATCCTGTATAGCAAGTTGTTAAGTTTCCTAGAACTAGCAAAAGCAGTTGCCATCTTTCGAAGAAAAGTTTTTACGAAACTGCAAAGTGATAAATCCAACTCTACAAAATCTTCTTAACTTTTCCCATAACTTGGAAAAGTTTTCATTCTTGAGGCTGCATTTTATAAAATTCTTTCAGCGCCATTAGGACTCCCTCATAGGGACTTGGTCATGTCATTCACAATTTTATCTGACTTACTTATGATCATCGTCGTCGCCAGGATCTTTTAATGGTCCTCAATGGATTGTTTATGACCTCAGTGGCGCGGTGGGCAATGGTCCGCCTGCGACGCAGGAGGGTGCGGGTTCGATTCCCGCTTTCTGACAAATTTTAGTACGATCTGCAAATATTTGTTCCGGGTATCCTGGGTATTTTCTATGTATAGTAAAAAAACCATCCGTGTAATGTAAAAATGAAAATGTAATTAATGTATTAAGTATATCACTCATTCATTGCACAAACTTTGTTTAACTTGGCATAGGTGATGTTCTGATTGTCCAAATTAATTTAGGAAATAAACAAAAAAAATATTGAATTATTTATTTACTGTGTATTCACAAAAAGACTGAATTTCTTGTTGGTAAACTTATTTCATTTCTCATAAACATCTTATCAGCTTTATAGCAGTTTGCCGTTCAAAGTTCAATTATACTTTAACTGCAATTTTAATACAACAATTACTATAGGTTTTAAATTAAAACTCTTAAGTTAAGTAAGTACCTAGTGATTTTACAGTAAGTTTTATTTTGATTTACATTAGCTATTGTTTTTTTTAGCTCTAATTCCAATTCAAGTTGTCTCACTATCGTTCTACCTAAGTTGTAAGTATAGTATGCAACGACTCGCCTGACCCACTGCCACTGCCTGCTCGGTATTTACTTAGTTATTGCCGATCAACTGTAGGGGTTACCTATTACTCATTTAAAATGGCTTTCATATTCATAGATGGGTTCTCTTTTTCGAAAGACATACCTTCTATTATAATTATTTAACGGGTAATAATCGCATTTATTTCGACAGGTTTCTGATCGCGTAGGTTCAGAAATATTTAGATGCCTTTTGTCTGTTCTGTCAGTCAGTTACGCATTTTTTATATTTAGTTTTAATATACATTTCAGGGCTTCTGGCCGATCTGTTTTATTTTGCGTTTGATTGCTGTCAGCTTCCTGTGTTTACATCGAAAACAGGCCGGGAATAAAATGTTTTATGTATTTTTAATATCCACAAAAACGTTTTCTTACTTATTTCGTGTAAAGTATGGGAAAATTTTGCGTAACATCTTGCAATCTTATATTTCTAGGAAAAATAAACTAAGAGTAACTATGGACTATCTGGTTTCATTATTAAATTAACTAGACAAGTTTTTTACACAACTTGTGTTATTGTGAACTTGTGTTACTGATATAACAATACAATACTTTACATGTATATATATATTTTACTATACACCATAAACACCTAGAACACCCCGAAAAAAATGTCTGTAGATAGTGCAAATATTTGTCCCGAGGCCGAAATCGAACCCCCCGCATCGCAAGCGGACTTTCGCCTGACACGCGACATAATATTTATTTATTTATTTATGTCGTTGAATCACCAGAAATTCAGCCTCGTTGATTTGATTACCTACTGCATAAAATCTTTTTTGTAAACATAATAGTATGTCATATTTATACATGCAAATGATACATTTTACCTACAAATATTTTATGTATTAGATTCCCGCGAAGGGAATCGAATACGCATTCTTAATCATCTCTAGGGGACCTTCACCTACTCTGCCACAGAGGTCGTTAACGAAGATGGCTCCGTGACTAAAGATACTTCCATGTTTTTTTTCTCTCACCAACGCCGCAAGTTTCCCACAAGATCCCAAAGTTTTTTTCACAGTACCTCTCGCAATAATTACCAAAACGCACGCTTTATTTCCCAAGGCCTAAAACAATATTATTTACAGTTATCTCACTAACCACATCTCTTTCAAAACTTGCAGCTAATCATGCAACTGTATGTAGACGGTTGCCCACGACTGCACTCGCTCTTGATTTTTAACTCACGACGCAAAATGAGACGGGTGTTATAAGTTTAACGTATCTGTCTGTGGTATCGTAGCTCCCAAATGAATGAACTGATTTTCGTTTCGTTTTTTTGTGTCATAGATAATTTTATCCCGAGTGTTCTTATCCATGGTTCATGAAAATCTGTAAAGGGGTTATTAAAGTTTTTAATTTTGTTCTTGTGTATCTAATACATTCATAGACTCCCAGCGACCGCGCTACAATGTCGTCGGTCCATCATCGAGTTGAAGGTCTACTTCCACTTCATTTCGCATTTAATCGCGGTGGTAGTATTATTCTGGTAAAGATTACGGCTGTGGCGGACCGTAAGGTATTTCAAAATTTGCACAACCCCAACACTTCCCGCCGGTGTCGTAAGAGGCGACTTAGGGATATCAAACGGGGGCGGGCAGCAGCGCCTCCTGCAGAACAATTTAACCACCGAACTGCGATCCCCGACATGCGGGTTGGGGATCGCAGTTCGGTGGTTACATTCTTTACCCAGCGGATTTTGGGCCTTGCCCTATATGATAAAAGCCGATAATGCGATTAAAAGCCTCTGCATCCAGCAGTAGAGTATAGGCTGGATGAAGTAAAGATTATAAATTATGATATTGTCTTCTTAGCAGAATTTTGGCCACAGCGGCCTGTCTCAGGAAGGTCCTAAGGACTACACAATACACATGTGTGTAGAAAGCTTTTTAAACTTTCGCGATTTGTTAACATAGTTAATGGTTTAATCGGGTATTTATCGCGTACCTTTGTTATTATTTCCTCTACGTTTCTACCGCATTTCTACAGGTGTGTAGGACATATTATCGTGCACAAGTGTGCACGCAATACACAGGCATTCTCTTGTGATTCTCATTCACAAAATCTCGATGGGACAGCAGACCAATATGGCGAGGGGAGAGGTCTGATAAATACAGGGTAATGGTAACTAACCGACACTGCGTGAACTACAGATTCACGAATACGCTCGCGAAGATGCCACTAGGCCAAGCACGGAGATTTATCTCTAGGGTAGAATAGAAGACAATAATGACATCCCATCGTTATACATTATTGAAGTTTAAGGATTGGATTTCAAATATTTATTTAAAGATACGTAATTATTCTCTATTCTAACCTAGACAATAATCTTCGTGTATGTCCTCCTCACCTCCTCAACCTCAACAGCCTGTATTGGTCCTATGCTCGATGCAAGCCTCCTCCGACAAGCACCTTTTTGACTGGGCATGCGGTTTGGGGATCGCATTTCGGTGGTAGAATAGTCGTGCAGGAGGCACTGCTGCCCGCCCCCTTTGGATATCCCTTAGTCGTCTCTTACGGCACCGGGGGGAAGAATTGGGGTGGAGCAAATTCTAAGCCACACAGGTATATGCCCTGATTTTAATTCTCTAAATTTCATGTCAATCGCCTCCCATCTATACTAATATTATAAAGAGGAAAGATTTGAGTGTTTGTTTGTATTGAATAGGCTCCGAAACTACTGGACCGATTTCAATTTTTTTTTTACCATGAGAAGCCCTCATTATTCATGATGAACATTGGCTACTTTTTACCGCGGGAAAATGCATCATTCCTACGGGAAAACGGGTAATAGTCCAACGGGTAGTAAGAATGCAGCTAGTACAAAATAAATAAACACGTTTGTACATAGTGCGATAGACAGTCAAACCAACCTCACATGTTTCATTATGACAGTAGGCCAATGATTGAGGCATCTCGGTTTAATTTCCCGCAAATCCGTGGCTTATGCCTTACGCAACGTTGGCGAGCCGTCGCCGCTGGCAGTGGCAATGAACTTTACCTTGGATGGTTGCATAACGAGTAATTATTGAACTTTTTGCCCATCAAAACATTGTAATTACTAACTACCTTATTATCTACATTGTACGTACGTACAGTGTATGTGAATAAACATGTGAACTGTGCGGAGAGTGGAAGATTCCAGGCACCGCTGCTCTGCTGATGTTCTTTTTTATTTAAATAATACAAGACCAAATTTTAAAAACCCCCCGACAGATTTACGTGAAACATGGCTCAGAACACCTTTTTTTTTTTTTTTTTTTTTTATTCGGCGAGGAAATTCGTTTACGAATAAACTGGTCTGGGGGGGACCAGAATTATGTGGCGACTCGACGTTCTGAAAAGAACATAATACCCACTAAAACCTCTCCGGTGTCCCTCTCTCGCCATTTTTGCCGAACCACGGGAACATTTAAAACCTCCGCGGCCCGACTGGCGTCCCCTCTTCCTCCTATACATAGCCGGCGAGCCCACCGATCCACACACTCGCCGACCCCATTCTTCCGTCACCTTTCCTCCCCCCGATTAGGACACAGACAGGACAGACGCTGGAACCGCGAATGTCAACCTCTGTGCCCAGATGGGCATTATCGCCCCATACTACAACCAGGTGTGGGTCTCGCATTTACACACTCTTACACTCACACTCTCACTCAAACCATTTATTCTTGTCACGCGGGCACAGTGCCGCGCACACTCAACTACAGCAAGCGCGCACATCACTACCCCGCGTGTCCCACACCTGTGCACGAGTGTCGCAGGTTGTATCCCGCGAGTCTCATGCCATCCGTCACCGTTCATACTCACAAAACCCTTATGGCTACATGGCCCACTCATACGTCGTCACATCTATCCCTCCTCATGGCGCCGCCGTGCCGGGACACTGATACGGCGACAACCCCTCTCCTCTTCGAGCGACAGAGGCCTTTCCCCAAGGCCTCGCGCCCGAAGATCTCTCCAAGTTCGGGTGCTACTAATTAGCACCCAAATCCAACAGGCTCCCGAGATGGCCTCGGGAGTCAAAATAAACAAATAAAACTCTGTGCTTGCACACGCGCAGATGCGTGGCCGAGTACGCCTCCAGCCCGCAATGCGTGTCGCCTCAATGTGGGCAATATTTAACGAGGCGCGCCTCCGGGCTACCGCCACGCATACGCTTGTGCCAGCCCACACAGTCGCAGCCACTTGCCTGCAACAAATACACATATTAAAAATGAAAAGATAAATTCCCTCCCTTCCCACAAAGCTCCCCTCTCTCAAAGACCAATCTCAGGGCGGCAGTCGGCGGCTGTCCGCCGCCCGGCGCCCAGCAACCGCCGTCCGTCGCCTGTTCGCACGCCTCCCGAGGCGCGCCTCCGGGTCACGCTCACGCATACGCTCTGCCTCTTCTTTGGCGGTCATCACAGCCTCCGAGAATGCAGTGATGGCGTCCCATGCTCTCTCGCTATCAACCATGGAATGCACAATGGTTGGCAGCGACAAGTCCACCCCGACCACTGCGACTAAAGTCGCCCTCTCCGCCGCCCACGCCGAGCACTCCACCAACGTGTGGCGCGCCGTGTCTTCGGCGCACCCACAGTGATGGCACTCTGGTGTGGGTTCCGCCCCCGCCACCTTCCACAGATACCTTCCGAAGCACCCGTGCCCAGAAAGGATCTGCGTAAGGTGGAAGGAGAGTAGACCGTGCCTCCTTGTCACCCAACGCTCGAGAACCGGCCGCACCGCGTCGATGGTGTCTCTGCCAGCAGTGGGCTCCGCGAGTGCTCGCAGCCACCGAACATAAAGACGCTTACGCGCTCGTATGCGCCAGCGCAGCATCCCCTCCCTCGGCAGTGGTTCCCCCGTTGTCCGGTGTTCTACAACGCGGTTGTAGACCACGGTGAGCACACGGGCGTCTAGTTCCCAGGGCAAGCAACCAGCGAGCACACACGCTGCCTCGAAAGAGACGGTGCGGTACCCGCGCACTACCCTGAGACACATGACCCTCTGTGGCCGATGTAGGAGAGCCTTGTTTACTCGTCCTAAGGCGTCCTCCCACACGGGTGCCCCGTAAAGCGCCATCGACCGCACCACCTGCACGTAGAGCCGCCTACAGGCCGCGTTCGGTCCGCCGACGTTCGGAAGCAGGCGGCCAAGGGCGCCGCACGTTGCCACGAGTCGCGGCACAAGCTGCCGGAAATGCCCGCAGAATGCTAGGCGGGGGTCGAGGACGATGCCAAGGTAGCGCATTGTTGACCCGACATCGATCCATACCCCACCCACCATCACACGAGCACCAGCCGGCGGCCCCCTTCGCCGCCCGTGGAAGCACATTGCCTCGCACTTCGGCAGAGCTACCTCCAGGCCTAGCCGCTGTATGCGCCCCAGCACGACCTCCACTCCGGCAGCCACGCGCTCGGCTGCTTCGCGGAAGTCGGCACCGCAAGCAGTGACCAGCGTGTCATCCGCGTAGCAGGTCAAGCTGACACCATCCGGCAGCTCTCCCCGCAACACCCAATCGTACCCGATGTTCCACAACGTGGGTCCAAGGACCGAACCCTGTGGAACACCGCGCGTCATGGGCTTGGCTTGCCATGCCTCCCGTGTCGGATACCGGACCTCCCTCTCGGAGAGGTAGGCACCAATGATGCGGCGCAGGTACCCCGGAAACTTGTGGTACCGGAGGGCCTCCTCGATGCAAGCCCAAGGGAGGGTGTTAAAGGCATTCGCTATGTCTAGCGAAACTGCCAGTAGCATCCCCCGATCAGCCATCGCCTCCTTCGCCATCCCCTTCACCCTACAGACGGCGTCAATAGTGGACCGGGCGCGCCGAAACCCGTACTGGGCGTCGGCGAGGTTCGGTCCCACTCCTTCCATGTGTCGCACGAGGCGTGCAACCACGATGCGCTCAAAGAGTTTGCCCACCTCGTCCAAAAGAACGAGCGGTCGGTAGGCGGACGGGGAGTCCTCCGGTCGACCTACCTTCTTAAGCAGGACCAGTTTCCCAGCCTTCCACTGACGAGGAAAATGGCCCTGCACAAGGCATGCGTTGAGCAGCGCCCTGAATCTCTCCTCGAGAGGGTCGAGCGCCACAATCACCGCACGCCCCGGAACCCCGTCAAGACCCGGGGCCTTTCTGCGGCCCCGCAGCCGAAGCAGTGCCGCCCCCAGCTCCGTCGACGTCACTTCCGGGACCTCGACGTTGTCGTCCTCCTCACCTGCTCCCGTCCCATCCGGCCTCTCCATCGGCGGAGGAAGCAAATTGTCCGCGGGCGGAAACAACATAGAGACCACACGATCTACCATCTCCGGCCGGATGCTTTGTGTGAGCGGTGGCGCCCAAGGCCGTAGTTTCTCCCGCACCATGCGGTACGGGCGCCCCCACGGATCCGCATCGAGCGAACTCAACAGCTCCTCGAAGCTGGCATTCTTGGCCGCCGCAATGGCGGAGGATAGGGCTCCAACGCACTCCCTATACGCCGCGTATAGGCGGTCCTCCTCCTCCAAATCGCGACGGGTAATGTGGCGGCGGCGGCTGCGGGTGAACGCGCGCCTCGCACGGACGGCATTGACCCGCAGCGTCTGGCTCAGAACACCTGGGTTAAAATTATCTATGACACAAAAAAAACTAAACGAAAATCAGTTCATCCGTATGAGAGCTACGATACCACAGACAGTTACACAGACGGCCACGTTAAACTTATAACACCCCTCTCTTTTTGCGTCGGGGTTTAAAAAGAGGTCTAACCTATAATTTTTTTCTTCACTTTTGTACGTTGGTTTTACCTAAGTATAAGACGTAATTTTATGATTTACTTTTTGTGTGTAGTTCTGTGATCAGTTAGTTTTTTTTAATCAATATCTTTATTCACAAAGAAAACTACAATCAAATAATATAAATAAATTAGAACTAGTAGGTATTTACAATTGAAACAGTTGAGCTAACATAGTCATTTAATCATTTAATTATAATGATTTATGATGTTCCATTGTTTAGTTTATTTAATGGATATAAAGCCGTATGCGCCAACGAATCGAGCGTTTATTGACAAAAATATAGTTAAAAATAGAAGAATCAGCTTACTACTACATAATCAAAAATCAAAGTTATTTTACTCAACTTTAATAAAAAATTTAATCAACCTAGACTGTTCTTCGAATAGTTTAGTAAATTCTCAAAGAAATTATTTCAAGGAAGTATAGTATAGGCGATTAGCGCCCACTTTACAAAGCTAAATGCCTAGGTTCGTTACTTAGATCCAATTCCTAAATGCCAGCAGTACAAACTACAATATGTATATTCTGCGGCAATAGTGCCAAGAACAAGTAATAATAAAATTGCTTCGTAATTATGCTTGAAACTGGCCAAGCTTACACCTAAATCAAACTGATATTTTAAAGTGAATAATAATAATAATAATTATTTAATAATGCTGGACAATTTACACAGCATTATCTAGCCCCAAGTTAAGCAGAGCTTGTGTTATGGGTACTAGATAACTAATATACATAATACAATACACTACATAGATAGATGTTCTGATGGATGGATGTTTGTTACTACTTCACGCCGAAACTACTGAACGATGGACCCCCTTTAATTTTCAACTCCATTTATAATTATAATTATTTTTATTATATGTTGTAAGAGCTAAAAAAGAAATCTATACAATGTCAAACTTATTACTTTCTACGTATTACGCTTTATGAAATTACTTGACGCCCGCTTACAGATGACAGCGGAGGCTTAGTAATAGCTGTGGTGTGTCATAGGATCCCGTTAGCACCTTTGTGTACGGAACTCTAAAACAGTCACGTACGTACGATAGGTAGTGCCTTGTCCATGTGCTTATTTATTGTTATTCTCTAGGTGTTTCTTTAAAATTATTTTTCAGTTTTGGTAATGTCCTAAAAGTAGTATGTTGTGTACGAAATCAAATTACCCCGAGTGTGAGGGCTTACGGACTATAATAACAACACGAGCAAAATAAAAAATTTAAAAAACCCCCTACAGATTTTCATGAAACATGGCTAAGAACAATCGGGATAAAATTATATATAACACAAAAAAAGTAAACAAAAATCGGTTCATCCGTTTGGGAGCCACGATACCACAGACATATACCTACTCAGATACACAGACAGACACGTTAAACTTATAACACCCCTCTCTTTTTGCGTCGGGGGTTAAAAAAAGCTTTAGTATGTTGTGTGTTTGTAAATCCTTAATCTTTTCAAGGATTATTTTAATCTACTAAAATATTTTCGGTGTAAGTTCAGCTAAGGTCATTTCAACTTCAACTAAATGTTAGTATCTATTTTCTGTTCTAGATTAAGACTTTATAGAATTAAATACCTAATTTACTTGATTACCTACCTAATAGTTTTATTCCGGCTAACTGTAAATAATCATTTTGGATTAAATAAATTATCAAGGTAAAACTATTCTAAAACGTAAGCCGGTAAAATTTTATTTAGTTAAGTACTTACCTTAAAAAGCTCAGCGTGGGGATTATGGGCATTTTCCTCATGAGATAAAAATCAAAGGCGCTTATCAGGGGGAGACCTGGGTCCAGCAGTGGATCAATACCAGGCTGTTGAGGTTACCTTAATTAAATTTACTTAATGGTAAATGGCTAAATGGTATCTATGTATGTTCATAATGCCCATTGTTTTATAAATACTTAGGCAAAGTAAAAACAGTGAAATAGGTAATTAATTTTAAGAGAAAAGTTTTGTTCTATCAACGTCATGTTTCAAACTCCGTTATTTTAGGTCTGATTAAAAAATTATAAAAGGTAAAATTATTTAAAACATAATTTGCTAAAATTTTAATGAGGTAAGTACTTACCTTAAAATTACTTAATATTTTCGTCGGCTAAATGGTATTTATGTTCATAATGCCCATTGATTCTTAAATAGGTATCGTAAAAACAGTAAAATAAGTAGTTAATTTCAGGAAAATAGCATTTTTTTACCCCCGACGTTAAAAGAGAAGGGTGTTATAAGTTTAACATGTCTGATTGTGTATCTGTGCATATGTCTGTGGTATCGTAGCTCCCAAACGGATGAACCGATTTTCGTTTAATTTTTTCGTGTCTTAGATTATTGTATCCCCAGTGTTCTTAGCCATGTTTCATGAAAATCTGTCCAGGGGGTTTTTATTTATTTTTATTTTGTTCTTGTTTTCTATCAACGTCATGTTTAAAACGTTATTTTTGGTCTAGAGAAAAACATCCACGAAAAATTTCATCCCAATCTACTTATTAGTTGTGGCGTGAAAAGCTAACAAAAACCTATACAAACATCCAAACTATAAAACTTTTAAATCCATCATGGTTATTAACACTAAAGTCATAAATAACGGGATATTTACCATGATTTGAATTTTGAGTTTTCCAATATTTCTTTTTAGTGAAGTGCCGTGACGCAAATCTAATACCTGTGTGCGTGCGAATAAAGTCGCGTAATGACATTCCGGGCTCCGCGAGTATTCTAAAGCAAGCGAGTGTTAAAATGTTACGAAAAATGATACGCTACAATAGAAGCCGGTTTCATTCGTTACAAGTGAAATTATACAGTGCGCATTTGGAATGCAGTGAGATGTTGTCACCAACGGATTTTGACGTCTGTGATCGTATCACATATGTTCAAGCCCAACGCTCGAGGGAACTCAGTGCAGAAAAACAAAATCGTAAGTTCGAATTCTTGCGGAACAAACATATGACTGATGTCCCCTACCATGATAACTCAAAACCACCAACGGTTATCAATTTGTCAAGCAAGATTTTGAACGAAACGGCTGCCAAAGTGTTGGAAAAGGGTTTGAACTATGCCCCTACCACGATACGCATCCCTTACGAAAAAGTGATCGGCAATGTTGAGGAAGTTATCCGGAGTAACAGGATACCGAATAGCGACGCGGAGTGTCTGAGACAAGACATCGCCATTGTACTGCGTCATGCTAAACCTCCAGAACCGAACATTACTAAGGAAGAAATGGTCGCGCTTAAGGAATTACGCCAGGACGAAGACCTGTTAATACTTAAAGCAGACAAAGGGAATGCCACAGTCGTGATGGACGTCACCGAATACGAGGATAAAATCCGATGTCTACTTAATGACGCCAATACCTACAAGCCCGTCAACTACAACCCAACTGCACGAACACATCGCAGTACCCAGAAGTTGATCAAGGATTGCCAACACGCCCTGGGAGAAGAGGTAACCAAGTTTCTTTTACGGCCTAAGATCATCCAGCCGCCCAAACTGTACGGCCTCCCCAAGGTGCACAAGCAGAATGCTCCGCTACGACCTATTGTGAGTCAAATAGACTCCCCCACTTATGATTTGGCGAAGCATGTAGCAGCAGTGTTGCAACCAACTGTGGGACGAACAACATCCTTTGTACAAGACTCACGACATTTCATCCAGATATTGGAGCAGATAGAGGTAGATGACACCGAAGTGATGGTCAGTTTCGACGTAGAATCACTTTTTACGAACGTCCCTCTAGAAGACTGTATGAAGGTGATCGCCTCCAGAATACAAGAAAACGGCATCCCTGCAGAGTATGCCAAGCTTTTGCATCATATTCTCTCCACAAACTTCTTCATATACAAAGGGCAATACTACCTTCAAATTGACGGAGTAGCAATGGGAAGTCCAGTCGCCCCCGTAGTAGCCAACATTTGGATGGAGTATTTCGAGAGCGTGGCCATCTTGTCTACCCCTGTAGAAGTTAAGTTGTGGAAGAGATATGTAGATGACGTTTATTGTATTGTGAAAGGAGGGATACAGGATGTTGAGCTTCTACTATCACACCTCAATGGAGTACATCACAAGATCAAATTCACATACGAAATGGAGACCGATCGGCGCTTAGCATTTCTGGACGTGTTGGTACAGGTCGGAGAAGATGGAAGCGTAGGACATTCTGTCTACAGGAAGCCCACACATACGGACCGGTACCTCCATGCCAACTCACATCATCACCCCTTACAGCTTAACTCGGTGGTAACATCTCTGACAAACCGTGCTTACGACCTGTGCGATAATAGAAGCCTACAGAGTGAGTTGGCCCACGTTAGAAATGTTTTAAATAAGAACGGCTATAAGGTAAGATCACTGCCAGTGCGTTCCGGTACCAGCCATAAGCCGCACAGGAGCACGGTGGAACGCAAACCAGCATTCTTACCTTACATAAAAGGAGTGACGGATAAGATTGCAAACATCATTTGTGATCTGCCGGCTTTATTTTCTGTAAAAAAAAACGCTCCAAATCTGACCTATAACCTCTATCGCAGCCTCCGCATTATGCAACAACTCATCAACGGGTCAATGACATAAACAACACAGAATAAGCAGTAGTAAAGATGCGCACGAGTGAATGAACGACTCATCTCGAGGATGATCCAGTACCAAGATATTGGTGCGGTTCGCAGAATGTGGATCGAAAGATGTATCGAAGACTCGCTTCCGCCTCGGCTTTGCGGATGTTATTTCTGGCATGAAAGGACATGTAATTTATCTATTTGTACAAAACTGGAATATTGTCGAAATTTTGTTCAGTCTGTAGATGATCATCATCATGATTATTTATGATTTTGATGTATCTTTCGGACAAATCCTAAGCATTTATAGCATTTTGTAGTTAGGATGAAGTGCATGGATGTATATAGTTTTCGTTACCAAAGTACCTACCAATTTTGACATAGTTACTTATCTATTTTTAAACCCCGACGCAAAAAGAGAGGGTTGTTATAAGTTTAACGTTTGTGTCTGTGTATCTGTGTGTGGTATCGTAGCTCCCAAACGGATGAACCGATTTTCGTCTAGTTTTTTTGTGTCATAGATAATTTTATCCCAAGTGTTCTTAGCCATGTTTCATGAAAATCTGCGGGGGGGTGGGTTAACATTTTTAATTTTGTTCTTGTTACCATTAGTGTAGCACGCTCGTCACCAAATGTAATTTACATATTAACAAAAACTAAACCTAAGTTCTCATTTTAGTGATTTTTTGTAATTCTTATGAGAATAAAGTTTCTTAAACCATAAGAATCATTCTGCCACGGCTTTGCGGATGGTATTTCCGGAATAATAGGACACATAATTTTATATTTTTCATTTGTACTAAACTGGAATCAAAAATGAAATAGGTACACTACACCTACAGACCGTATTTATACAAACTACAAAACACAAAATGTATTTATTGTATTTACTTTTTAATTTTTGCACTAAACTAAATAATAATTTGTCAGCCGTTCGTCCAAAAAGCGATTCGTTCAAATCGCGTTTCGTCCATTAAGCGGTTCGTCAAGAATCCATACGCAGTTTGTCCAATTCTTATTATGTACTTATACTTTTGAATTATCCAAAATACTTAACATCTCATTTTTATTGTTTCATTCAGATTTGAAAAATGACAGTGAATCCCAAACATTAAAGTTGACGTCAGAATGACAGCTGATGTCAAAATGACAGCTGATTTAAAATGACAGCTGATGTTTGTTTGACCTGTCTCTTTGATTTTCTAGAAAATCCGTCTATCAAGAGACCCCTAAAAAGTGGAGACAATTGAGACCACCTGTAGATCGTTTTCAACAGTCTGCAGTTAGCTCAATTATTTCAATTGTTACCTAATAATAGTAATAATAGTTCTTATTTATTTATATTATTTGATTATAATTTTCTTTGTGAATAAAGAAAGTTGCGTCTCAAAATAAAGACGCTGTTTTCTAGCTTCTACATCTAACTTCGGGAACATTTCAGTAACTAAATAAATAACTAACTGATTGGGAAACCCATTGGGCATACAAACTTTCATCCCCTGGTCAACTCCCATTGGTTCCCTATTATTATTAGGTATTTATCGAACCTTTTGACATTATTGGAACAAAATCGCCACTAGAATTTTCATTCCTTTAACAAAAACAAAATTAAAAATTACAAAACCCCCCGACAGATTTTCATGATTCAGTCTCTAGACTTGGTAGCGAAAACACCTCTTTAAATACTGAGTAGTATTAAATAATTATAATATATCAATTATTTAATAAAACTATAAAAGTTTGTAGAGGTTTCTTTGATCTCCTAAAATCTTTCGCTTCGAGAAAGATATATTAATAGTGTGATAGTGTGACTAGTTTCTGCCCGCGGCTTCGCACGTGTTGTTTCTATGGAAACGTTTTCTATCTCATGGATTAGAATTTCCTGTATGCAAAATTTTAGCCTGATTCATTAGTAGTTTTGGCGTGAGGTGGTTACAAACATCCATCCAAACAGCCAAACTTTTGCATTTATAATATTAGTGTGATGTGTCTGGTTCCAATCAATTATTTTTTTCTTGTACTAGCTTCTGCACGCGGCTTCGCACGCGTATTTTCGGTAAAATAAGTAAAATAGCCTATTATTTAAGTTAGGCTAACTTAAATAATAGGCTATTTTACTTATTTTACCGAAAATACGCGTGCAAAGCCGCGTGCAGAAGCTAGTAATATGATAAATTTGAAAGTAACTCTGTCTGTCTGTCAATTACCTTTGACGCCTAAACGGCTCAATAAAATTTAGCAAAATGGTAAATGGTATTCCGGAGACGGACATGGGTACTTAAAAACACGTGCAAAGCCGCGGGCAGCAGCTAGTACAAGAAAAAAATAATTGATTGGAACCAGACACATCACACTAATATTATAAATGCAAAAGTTTGGCTGTTTGGATGGATGTTTGTAACCACCTCACGCCAAAACTACTAATGAATCAGGCTAAAATTTTGCATACAGGAAATTCTAATCCATGAGATAGAAAACGTTTCCATAGAAACAACACGTGCGAAGCCGCGGGCAGAAACTAGTCACACTATCACACTATTAATATATCTTTTCATGCAATCATTGCAAATATGTAGGTTATTTCATCAGGTTCAAAGAAAATTAATAATACTACATAGGCGAATCGCATACAAAAATTCAGAGAAATCATGATTTATAAGCTCGGAGGGATGTCGCCAACCTCTGTCTGAATAATTTCTGAGTAAAACCACCATGTGGTTACTCAGGTGCGCACGTTCAAGATGGCGGACACCAACTTTACCGTTTAGATGGATGGATGTTTGTTACCTCTCTATGTCAAAACTACTACTAAACGGATCGGGCTGAAATTTTGCATAATGATAGTTTTATTCCTGGAATAACGCTACTTTGAAGGCTATTAAAGGCCAGTTTTTATCCCATAAATCAGTTCCCCTGGGATATAAATAACCATAAAACGTGTCCATAGTAACGATGCGTGCGAAGCCGTGGCAGAAACTAGTCTGTGCTAGCTAAGTCTAAAGTATCTAATCTACTAACGTATAAGTTAAACGCAAAGTTTCGTACCGGTAACGTTAAGTTGGTAGACGTCGGCATTGAAAGGTTGCGAATGATTCAGCTACTTTGATGGAATGCGGATTGTAGGCGGACTAAGTTTTAGTACTGTTGGCAAAAAAATAATACAATAATACAATACAAAAATACTTTATTTTACACCAGAATATGAACATTAGAGTTTTAATTTTATATATAGTACCTATTAGTTTGTAAGGCTGTAATGCGTAAAAATAAATATTTTCTTTCTTTCTTCTTTCTTTCTTTCATTAAACAGAGACATTGATGTTACATTAAAGATATTATCTATCTATCTATCTATCTATTACATATGACAGGTAAAATGGGTGGCCTGTAACTACTGTATCTACAATATAAAAAAAAGACGGGTTGCACTCCGGGAGTGCCGGCAGAAGTGAAAACTTGATTATTAACGTTGAGCATGTTTGATATTTTGGAATGGTTAGGGAATAATTTTGCACCAATTGCTTTATCAGTATAAAAGTACTATCATTTATGTGGTAGAATACAATATTCATTTATTGCGCTATCGTACACAAACATGACAACCTAAACGAAACAGTAGGCCCAGGCATACATTTTCGCCGCGCCGTAGAGAGGGGATAGCTGTCTACTCTCCATCCGTCTTACGCTTTTTCGATCAGGTCACGTGTCCTGACGCGAGTTTAAGATTTTATACCCATTACAGAAAAAGTGCTCAACGCCGCTAAAGAAGTTTTCACTTCAAAAATAAATAATGCTCTATAATCCACACAGCATTATTTAGCCCCAAACTACTTAATACATTCCATTACCTAAATTGATATATTTTATTTTAAAAAGGAGTCCGGGACAAGTGTCTACAGATTGAACAATCATTTATCTCGAGGCGGATATTGAACCCGCAATCCCCTGCGTAGCAGGCGGACGTTCGCTCACTGCACCACTGAGGTCGTCATGGCCGCATTCTTCGACAAGGCTGCATTTTTAGACAGTGGTTTTTGACAGATAAGAAAGGGCGGCGTAAGTATAGGCTTCAATATATCTGAAAACTTTTAAGGCAAAAGCTCCTTTGAAAACTCAAGAATGTTTCAAGTAAGTACACCTGTAGCCAGTCGTATAAAATCGTTCAAATGTATGTTTTTTACTATACGTGGAATTAACACATTAATTTAACGACAGCTTAACGCATCCACTACGCTGCCTCGGCAGTGGGTAAGTCGCCGCCGCCGCCGACACGTGAAGGCGCTGACCGACATGTGCGAAAGTGTTAAATTAATAAATAAAAATTGCCACAATTTTTGTGCAGACCGTACATCAAAATCTCGCTATGACTTATAGTATCGACTATTAGTTATACTGTGTAATCGCAAAAGATGGCGTAGACAAAGTAAGTTTATTCTAAGGTAGAGTACCTTACCTAACCAACTCAAGGCTACCATATCCGCTACCTACGTACATATCTACTTTCCGAATTGAATAAGGAACATACTTTATTGAAAAAAAAAATACAACGCAATGCATTCCTTTTTTAAAAAGCGTCAAAAAAAGAGGACAAAACTAGCGCCGTAAATCAATAGACAGAGGATTAATAATTCATCGTATTGGGCTTTTAGGGGAAGATAAGTTACGGCACAAATTCAGTTATAAGTATCTAGTAGTTACTTTATTGACAAAGAAAATTACAATCAAATAATAGAAACATAAAAGAACTAGTATTTACAATTGAAACTATTGAGCTAACTACAGACTGTTTGCAAACAATCTACAGGTAGCTCAATTGATCCATATCAATACCAATTGGAAGCGTCCCCAAGACGCTGGCTGCATTGCCCCGCTGTATGGCAATGCTGATGCGCTGTGCCAGATACTCACCAGCTCTCGGGTCACGCGTCGCTTCAACCAGACGCTCAATATTTTTTTAAAAACTCGAAGAGCCTCGGTACCCCACGGACCTAGGGTCTCGACTCCAAGTTAGATAAGTTAATCTTAGCAAGTCTTATCCATGTAGAATCGAGTCACGATTTTACATAAAAGTAATGTTTTTATCGTAACTTTCAAAAGGAGTAATCTTTCCATTGTTTTTAATGGTTTATGGCCTGACAGTAGTACAAACATCGTGGAGTCCTTAAAAGGAATTTTGAATTTCTTTTCGGAACTACTCATATAACTTAGGTATAACATGATGTAGATGAGGGTAGAATTGTTGGACGGGGCAGTAAGGGTAGGTACCTTAACCGTTGAAGCTAGCTACATGAAAACGGTCTTAGAAAACTACCCATCCTTTTTAGAAAAAATATGATCCCCTTTTACAGATTTTCAAAAAAGTTACGGGTTTCGAGAAAAATGGGCGTTTTTCACAAAAACTTTCTTTGATGCTAATAGATCCTATTTCTTATATGTACTGATCAAAAAATTATATGGGATAAACGGTTTGAGTACCAGAAAAGTCAGAAAACGCAAAAAAGGTTTAGAGAACTTTATTCTCATACAAACACATGGTTCACTTTTAATACATATGGATAAATTAATCTATACCATATCACTTTTATCAATGCCAGAAATTATATTTTATTAAACTCAAATAATTAAAATTCTTGCAAAATTACATTTTCGAATTATCCATAATAATTAAATTTGAAGCATAAAAACACGTCGATATCAATTGGCATTTAAATTGAAGTAGGTAAGCAATTGGATTTTTATTGAAATTGTTAAATTATTAATTACTCGCGTTAAGTAAAATCAAAACTTGTTACATATAATCCGGTACTGTTCTACAGTAAACACACAGCACGTACAGCACGGCCGCTGAAACGGCACATAATCAGTGAATCATAACAATATTACCAGGTCCCATGCGAAATTATCTAAGTCACAGATTTTTTTACTATTACTACGAATTTATCGAATTAATGCTATTTTCTGCCACTACTTGGCTGAGTCAACTTATACTCAGAGAAGCGAATTAAATCGATTTGAACAAATATATATTTTTACTAAATCACTGAGTTTAGGCGGTTAACACACTGTCACGCATCATGCTGCGTTTTGCGTGTCGACTGCGCATTTTCTATACAAACGGAGCTCCGTTTGTATAGAATCATTATTATAATTATCCTTAATCATGGTATTTATTCGTAGGTATAATAAAGTTTTTAAAACTTACGCGATCAGAACACATTATTATAATTATTCACGGGTATTTATCGCGTTTTTTTCTGAAGAACAAGTGAGGGTAGCTGCAAATAATGCTGCCTCCGCTTCGCAGAGGCGGTAGCTCCAGTACTCCAGTCATCCCGTGACCACGACAGAGTGTAAACCTGTTGAAACGTCGGGAAAAATAGGTAAATAAACGTAGGTATAATGTTAAGTTAATTTATTTGTTGGTGTATTTAAGTTAATTTAATCGTTGGTGTATAATGTCAAGTAAGTTTAGTTGGTGTATAATTATTAAGTTCTTATTTAATTGTTTTGTGTATTGATGGTGCAATAAAGATTTAATCTATCTATCTACAGGGTGTATGGTGTATGTAATCTATCTATGTACATATAAATGTTCATAATGTTTTTAATTTACGCCATTAAATAATTGAGATTTTCTGGAATAGTTTTGTATCTACATTCATTGGTTCTATTAAAACATGATAGACCATCAAAACTAAACATTATGTATATTTAAAAGGTCTAATTATAATTGTAAATAATTGTTTAGTTTTAGATTTACAGAGTGTTGAAATAATTTATTGATTAGATAGTTTACCATCTTGGGTCAGTCCGACTCCACGCTAGTAGACGCCTACATACCTGGTAACCTTAAATTTAAAGAAATATATAGTTTTTATTTTTGTTATTAATATAATAATGTTTCATAAGACGATATTTTTTATTACCTACACTACATACTGCTTAACTTTGATCTCATTTATTTAATTTATTATAGTATTTAAATAGTTATTGAATTTTTATTAATGTTGTGTCCGCCTATTATTAGCGTATATATTAGAACCAGCTTAGATAAGTGTTAACTATAAGAATAGTATGCTATTTGTATACGCTGTTGGCGTTCCTTATCAATAAATAAATAAAAAAATAAACTTTATACTATGAAGAGGTAGGTACTATAAAGTTTGTAGTATTTATCCCAGGCAAGTAAACACCTACGTGCTAGCCGCTGACTGTAGCACTAAACGGGGCGTGATATAAATGAACTAGTTTCGTTGAAGGTTTGCGAGCAATCGTTCTTCAAATGTAATGTATATTTTTATAAATTGGTATTTTTATTGAAGTATTTCAAAGATATTAAAGATTACAATATTGCTGGTTTATTTCTTGGTCATCTGGAGGAAGGGCAACAGTTCTGTAATTAATGATTTTTTCACAAAACAAATAATTTTGCGGAAATAAGGGGCAGAAGCCTTTATTCACAAAGAAAATTACAATTAAATAATAAAAATAAATTAGAACTAGTATCTACAATTGAAACAATTGAGCTAACTGCAGATTTTTGCAAACAATCTACAGTAACTGATCCATAAATGTGATTGATAATAATAATATTACCCCATAATAATTTTTGATTCTCGCCATGGACCAAAACCTACAGGATACCTACTTCCCGTTGACCTAGTATCGTGATATTTGGCAAGACACAAGTTCTTACAATTATACGGAACTCGTAGTGCGCGAGTCAGACTCGCACTTGTCGTTTTATTTCTATTATGATGGTAAGTGACGCTAAAAAAAGGTTTTTTACTTTTTCTAGGTTCTACAAGTAACTTAGATATCAGATAAGGCTTCGCGCACATTGTAATTAGCAGTTAACTTTTGTGTATATTTAACACCTCAACTGCGAACTCAAATCCACTTGCCGAGTGGTGTTTATGGAAAAACCCACCTTGGGAGACACGCTCAGCAAAGGAAGTATGTCAAATGTCCTCCTAGCCGAATTTCGATCACGGCGGCCAGTCTCATAAGAGACTAGCCAGATGCGCAGGACATATTATAGTGCACAGGTGCACAAACACAGGTGCACTCTCTATTCCCTCACTCTCATAATCCGATGGAGCGGCAGACTGACACGACTGGGGAGAAGTCAAGCGCAGGACCAACGGCTTTACGTGCTTTCCAAGGCACGGGGGTGTAAAACCGCCGACTTCCTGATTCCGGGCTGCTACTGTGAATTTTTCTTGCTAGAAAAACCCCAATAACAACTTTTTGCCCAACCCGGGATTTGAACCCGCTAGACCATCGAGGCAGTCATGTCGTACATGTACGTCAACTCCAGAAGGAGGATTTCTTGATCTTCTTCTTCAGTACCTAGGTATGTAGTGTACTGCTGGACATCCTCCTCCTATAATGGACTCCTATAATGAGCGCCTTTGCACGAAGTCTTAGCAACAAATAAAATAAATAAATAAATAAATAATGCTGGACAATTCACACAGCATTATCTAGCTCCAAGCTAAGCAGAGCTTGTGTTATGGGTACTAGTTAACTGATATACTTAATATAATACACTACATAGATAGATATTTTTTATTATACATAGAAAACACCCAGACCAACGGAACAAATTTCTGCAGATCGTATACGAATTTGTTCCGAGGCGGGAATCGAACCCGCAACCTCCTGCGTCGCAGGCGGACTTTCGCCCCCCGACCTGCGCCACGGAGGTCGTCTAAAGACAACCAAGACTAAAATCATTATCAAAAAGTAATCTCTTTCTGCGTTATGTAAACTGAGTGAGACTTCAGACCCAGAAACATAAAAAGTGCGCTTGCTTTGTAAAACCACTTAGTGTTACCAACCTTAGTAGTTAGCATGATAAGATAGATTATGATAGGTTTGAGCTGTTATTTCTTCGATATTCCCTGTATAATACCTACTTACCTACTTGCACGACGACTTCCGTAGCGCAGCGGGCGAGGGTCCGCCTGCGACGAAGGAGGTTGTGGGTTCGATTCCCGCCTCGGAACAAATTTATGTACGATCTGCAGAAATTTGTTCCGTTGGTCTGGGTTTTCTATAGCATATATTGCATAGTAAAAAATATTTATCTTTGTAGTGTATTGTATTAAGTAGATCAGTTATCTAGTTCCCATAACACAAGCTCTGCTTAGCTTGGGGCTAGATAATGCTGTGTGAATTGTCCAGCATTATTTATTTATTTACTTGCCTTTCGTTTAACAGAATAATAAGAAAAAATAGGTGGTGGCGCTGTTTTGGGTAGGGGTAGCGCCTTGAGCGTAAATTTCATTTCGTTACCTTTCGCGTTCCTGATAAAAGGGGATTGACAGCGGACAGACAGACAGACAGACAACAATGTGATCCTGTAAGAGTTTCTTTTTTTCTTTTGAGGTACGGAACCCTGAAAAGACTGACAGTAATGAATCCAGCATTTATTTAAATGACTTATACATGTCACCAACATGTTTCTGGCTACATGACAACCTCAAAAGGCGAGGGCGGGACTTGTTAACTATAGAATAGCTATACAGGGTGGCACGCAATAAACTAAACCAAAAAGGGGTAATTCCTGACCCCGAGAGGATCAGCTTTTGTTCTAAGATTTTTAGATTTTTTTAAGTAAATATATTTTTATATGCGTATTTTTTTTTTACTCGTATTTTACATAACGTGACAAAACCCTGGTTTTGCTAAAAAAACGAGCAAAAACATTTTTGAAATATTTCGTGACGTTAAATACCTAATGCAAGAGTGCGTGTAAAAGAACATAAATAGGAATAAAAATAATTATTAAAAAATATATATATATTATGTTAGTATATGACATTGATCAAATAATAATTAGAATAAAATTTGTTTCCCTCGGGGTTCAGAATCACCCCTTTTGGCTTAGTACATATATGACGTGACACCCTGTAATCACTACATAGAAGATTAGTGTACCTTACATTTTAATGACGCAACGGCCTTGCACTGACTTCCTTGTATGTAAGAGAAAGGTCGCCACGTGTGCCTTCGTTTTATTTCTTTTGACGTGGGAGATAAATAAATTAAAGCAAGCCACAGCAACGTCGAAAGTCAACTCTATTTTGTAGCTTGTAGAGTTGAGAGTAAAATTTCTAGTGTTGCCGTGTGGCGTGGTTATTGGTGCAATGACGCAATGTTTGCGGCTGGTTATTTGGATTATAAAGAGTTAATAATTACTGAGATAATTGTCATTGACTTTATTATTAACCAGCAAAATAAAAACTCTGCCAAAAATTATGCGAAAAAAGGTTACAATCTGGCTGCTACGACTTTGGTGACAATGTAAATCAATTTCCGATAAAAAAAAGATTATCACAGCACGCTCTATCAACTTCAAACATCGAACGCGATACAAACCCGCTCGCGCGTTCTAAAAGAGGAACTCGAGCGCGAGCTATTTTCATACCCCGTGGGAGCACGTTCTATTTTTGCACCTGTGTTTTAGGATTACTCTTTGGGATTTATGCTCGCCTAGTACTTTCGGGGCGTGAGCGTCGCGGTGACGTAATGGACATGAGCTGTCAACGTCACTTCATGACTGCTGAAAACGCTGAAATGGACAGGTGATAGGCGTTTGGATTATTTTCATCGAGGTGATTTTTCAAAGTAATTTTCCTATTTTAGAACGCTGAATAATTTAATAATTTTAGCCGCAGTTTTCAGCGCCAATTAGCTGTGCGCAATTAAATATTAAATATTATTTGTGACCAGATTTTCCAAACAATTTTTTTTAATTCATTTTTTCCTAATTATCAAAGCTTTCTGAATTTCAGTGTTTAAAATTAGATAAAGCATTTATATACGAGTTTTTTTTGCTTGCGTTGTACGGAGTCAATTTAGTATTCTACTCAACAGAACAGTCTCGCCACAAAATCAATTTCTAACACCAGACGCCAATTTTCAGTGTTCTGAAAGTCCCGATATCGGATCATCCGGATGCCTTGAAACTTCAGGAATAAGGTTAGGAGTACCAGGATAACATAACGCTCGGAGATATAAATTGTTTAGGCAGCGTACACACCTGGATATTGCGTTAGTGTGCGTGCTACGCGTTCGGGTTTGGAACATCCCTTAACTTGTTAGAGTGATGTTTATAAATTAGGTAGGTAGGTACTCGAAATAAGTTATGAACTGGTTATAACTTAAATTGGTAATATAGCAAAGAACGGAAAATGGATATTATTCTACTGGGGCTGGATTGTTGCGAACTTTTGATATAAGTTTTGCGGGAAAACTGCCAATTGTATGATGGATTCGCTAACGAGTTTTTAATTGCCTGTTGTAGGTACATTGCGCACACTATTTGGTACCAACTTACTAATGTTATCTACGAACTACCACTAGGTATCTAACTTTACTGCAAACAATGATTCATATTGCTGGATAATGTATTAGCCACTATTACCAATCTTGGCGAAAAGGCCTTTAGGGCCACCATCAAAAAGCACCTCACCGAGAGAGCCTACTATGACATAAAGGGTTATCTCTCAGATCACATATTTCGGAACGATATTGCATGAGTCAGCAATACTTTTTCTTGATTCTATGTAAACCTACATTATTATTTTAATTTATTTTAAGACTTTCTTAAATGCAATGTACTGTGACTGTGACAAATAAATGAATAAAACATGAAACATCATAATCGGCCTAACTAGTCAACTGCTCGACAAAGGGCGCCCTATTGCCCTGATGTCAACTCATAGGCTTCCCCTAATGAGCGCCCTATCGCCCTGATGTCAGCTCATAGACTTCCCCTACTGAGCGCCCTATCGCCCTGATGTCAGCTCATAGGCTTCCCCTAATGAGCGCCCTATCGCCCTGATGTCAGCTCATAGGCTACCCCTAATGAGCGCCCTATCGCCCTGATGTCAGCTCATAGGCTTCCCCTAATGAGCGCCCTATAGCCCTGATGTCAGCTCATAGGCTTCCCTTAATAAGCGCCCTATCGCCCTGATGTCAGCTCATAGACTTCCCCTAATAAATAAATAAATAAATAAATAATGCCGGACAATTCACACAGCATTATCTAGCCCCAAGCTAAGCAGAGCTTGTGTTATGGGTACTAGATAACTGATATACTTAATACATTATACTACATAGATAGATATTTTTATTATACATAGAAAACACCCAGACCAACGGAACAAATTTCTGCAGATCGTACACAAATTTGTTCCGAGGCGGGAATCGAACCCGCAACCTCCTGCGTCGCAGGCGGACCTTCGCCCGCTGCGCCACGGAGGTCGTCATCTAATGAGCGCCCTATCGCCCTGATGTCAGCTCATAGGCTACCCCTACTAAGCGCTCTATCGCCCTGATGTCAGCTCATAGGCTTCCCCTAATGAGCGCCCTATAGCCCTGATGTCAGCTCATAGGCTTCCCCTAATGAGCGCCCTATCGCCCTGATGTCAGCTCATAGGCTACCCCTAATGAGCGCCCTATCGCCCTGATGTCAGCTCATAGACTTCCCCTAATGAGCGCCCTATCGCCCTGATGTCAGCTCATAGGCTTCCCCTAATGAGCGCCCTATAGCCCTGATGTCAGCTCATAGGCTTCCCCTAATGAGCGCCCTATCGCCCTGATGACAGCTCATACCCTTCCCCTAATGAGCACCCTATCGCCCTGATGACAGCTCATACCCTTCCCCTAATGAGCACCCTATCGCCCTGATGTCAGCTCATACCCTTCCCCTAATGAGCACCCTATCGCCCTGATGTCAGCTCATACCCTTCCCCTAATGAGCACCCTATCGCCCTGATGACAGCTCATACCCTTCCCCTAATGAGCACCCTATCGCCCTGATGTCAGCTCATACCCTTCCCCTAATGAGCACCCTATCGCCCTGATGTCAGCTCATACCCTTCCCCTAATGAGCACCCTATCGCCCTGATGTCAGCTCATACCCTTCCCCTAATGAGCACCCTATCGCCCTGATGACAGCTCATACCCTTCCCCTAATGAGCACCCTATCGCCCTGATGTCAGCTCATACCCTTCCCCTAATGAGCACCCTATCGCCCTGATGTCAGCTCATACCCTTCCCCTAATGAGCACCCTATCGCCCTGATGACAGCTCATACCCTTCCCCTAATGAGCACCCTATCGCCCTGATGTCAGCTCATACCCTTCCCCTAATGAGCACCCTATCGCCCTGATGTCAGCTCATACCCTTCCCCTAATGAGCACCCTATCGCCCTGATGTCAGCTCATACCCTTCCCCTAATGAGCGCCCTATCGCCCTGATGACAGCTCATACCCTTCCCCTAATGAGCACCCTATCGCCCTGATGACAGCTCATACCCTTCCCCTAATGAGCACCCTATCGCCCTGATGACAGCTCATACCCTTCCCCTAATGAGCACCCTATCGCCCTGATGACAGCTCATACCCTTCCCCTAATGAGCACCCTATCGCCCTGATGTCAGCTCATACCCTTCCCCTAATGAGCGCCCTATCGCCCTGATGTCAGCTCATACCCTTCCCCTAATGAGCGCCCTATCGCCCTGATGTCAGCTCATACCCTTCCCCTAATGAGCGCCCTATCGCCCTGATGTCAGCTTGCCGCATCCAGCATCTGCCTGCAGTCTTACCCACTACTGCAACTGCTAATACACTTAACTACCATTAAGTTATTGTTCATTTACTGATTTGTAATTTTATGAATTTAGCGCATATTTTGAGTGAGTAAGTATTTCATTTCATAATGAGTGTTACCTCGTAGATTACGTCATGTAGAAAGAAATAAATTAGAACTAGTATTTAGAATTTAAGCAATGATAATTGATAACCTAACTGCAGACTATTTTTTTTTATAACAGAAGCGTTTATTCACAAAGAAAATTACATTCAATATTCATCATTGCCATACAGCGGGGCAATGCAGCCAGCGTCTTGGGGACGCTTCCGACTATTGTCGGATTGATATGGATCAGTTGAGCTACCTGTAGATTGTTTGCAACAGTTTGCAGTTAGCTCAGTTCTTTCAATTGTAAATACTAGTTGTAATTTATTTCTATTATTTTTATTACATGTATAATATTTGATATACACAATATAGAAATCACAATAATAATCTGATGTTATTGTAATTTCTGCTATGATACATTATTTAAAATGTATGTGAATGTGTAGTTTTTATTAATTAACATGCCAATATAAATAATAATGTAATGGTGTATAAATTGAGTTAACTGAAGTAAATAGGTAGGTAGGTACTGTACATATTTGTTTCAGGCAAGTGAAATGGAGTTGCTATTATGTAAACCAATAACGTTCGTTCACAATAACTTTTATCTAAAACAACCAGTTTTTGAAAGCTTCGACTTCAGTTGATTTGGAATCGTAGTCACCGTATTTTTAGGCATTTCGCTTGAAAAAATTACAAAATTACAGTCCTTCATCAAAGGGAAATTTGTAAAAGCGCAAATTACCCACCTTCTTTAAAATGTAAATGGTTCCATTCGTAATTGGCGAGGGATTAATTAACGATTGTCCGAATATTTCGACGACCTTCGTGGCGTATTGAGGAAATGATTCGATTCCCACCACCCGACAAATGTTTGTTTGATCTGTATCCATTTGTTCCTGGTCTGACTGTTTATGGGAAACAAAATACTAGATATGGAGGTTGAATATTATTGTAGGCTAGCTTGTGCCTGTGGCTTCGCACGCGTATTTTTGGTATAATAAGTAGCCTATTATCTAATTTAGGCCTTGTTCTAAGCGTACGCCAAATGTCATCTTGATCTGTTCAGTAGTTTTGGAGATCGTAGGTAGGTATCAAAAATACAGATTTCACAAACTTTCGGCTTAATAATATTAGTAGGATAGGATAGTAGGTAGATATTTTTGATTGTTCAGCATTATTGATTCAGTATTATATAAATTAAATTTATATTGATTATTCTATACTAATATTATAAAGAGGAAAAATTAATTTGTTTGTTTGTATTGAATAGGGTCCGAAACTACTGGACCGATTTGAATAATTATTTTACCATTAGAAGCCCACATTATTCCTGATGAACATAGGCTTTTTACCTGAGAAAATGCTGCATTCCTACGGGAAAATGGGTAATAGGACAACGGGTAATAAGAATGCAGCTAGTAATTTATAAAAGGAAAACCAGCAGCATAAATACAATAATTAAAAAACAGAAGGCTAATAAAATGTTTTAGTTTGGTAAATAGATTCTGCCCGCGGCTTCGCACGCCCTTTACCGGCATAGAAAAGAAACCTATGTCCGTTTCGGCGATACCGTCTACCTCTTTGCGAAATTTCGTTAAGATCCGTTCAGTCATATAGGCGTGAAAAGGTTACAGACAGACAGACGGAGTTACTTCGACCTTATAGTATTAGTATTAGTCTGGTCTGATGATGACTCCTAGCTGAATTTCGACCACGGCGGCCAGTCTTTACACTGACTAGTTAATATGTGTAGGACATAATTTAGTACAAAAGTGTGTGCGAAAACACAGGCACACTCTCTATCCCCTATCCCTCTTGATCCATTCATTTCCATCTTGTAATCACATTACACTAATATTATGAATGTGAAAGTTTGGATGGATGGATGAATAGATGGATGGATGGATGTTTGTTACCTCTTCACGCCAAAACTACTGAACGGATCAGGCTGATTTTGTATACAGGTACGTCTAACCCTGTAAACAAACATAGGCTTTTTATCCCATAAATTAGTTCCCATGGGATAGAAATAACCTTAAAACGTTTCCATAGAAACAACGCGTGCGAAGCCGCGGGTAGAAACTAGTTTTATATTATATTTACTTGTTTTAGGGAAATTGATTTATCTATGTTTGCAAAACTAATCAATCATGTTATGTTTACATTTAGGGCTACATTCTGGTTAAAAACCTGTAATTTTAACATTATTAGACGCAAAAATGATTGTTATCTGCTTTGTAAACTTATTACATTAAATAAATAAATACTTAAATAAATCCGATGGTACAGCAGACTATCACGAGTGAAGGTCGATCTAATTTCCAAAACACACATTTGGCGTAAAAAATAACATCGTTAAGTATCTATTTTGTGTTTAAGTATGTATCTTCCATTTTATTTGTTTCAACAGTTCTGATTAAAACGGAACGCAAATATTACTCCATCCTTTTGTTCAGCTCTACAATGTTTGTTCAACGTAAAATGAAACGATAGAGATTGCAAGAAAGTTCCAAGAGTGTCATTATGGTAGGTACTAATTCTGAGAACAATCAGAGAATTGCAATGAAGAGTGGTATTCTTTAGCAAGTTATTTATCTTATTATTTAAATAATCATCGTCATCTACCTATCATCATCCGCTTTAATTTTGTTCACTGCTGGACATAGGCCTCTCCTAATGAGTGCCATAGCGCCCTGTCGTCATCTACCTATACAAACTTACTAACATTTCTGTCTAAAAACTAAAATACTTGTACCTAATAATAATAGCGATAAATCTATGCAAAAACGTCAAGTTTATCAAGAGACCGTTATGGGATAACTGCGACCTATAATATAAACGGTTTTCCATTTGCCTAATGGATGATTTGATAACTTTGTCAATTAAAATTTAACCGTCTGATTATCTATCAAAAGAGTACCCACCCTTAGTACCAACATAAACCTACTCGTTCAAATTCCACAATGAAAGTTCCAAACTAAACCCAAGCATGTGTGCACACACACACATCTACAACTTTTCAGACCGCTTGACGCTTCCTAATATAACTTTCTGACTCGCGCTCACTCCCCTATTTTTGGTCTCTCTCCATCCCGTTCGCACCTGCAGCTTTTCACAGCTTTCCCTATTGTCGGGGAGCATGCGCAGTTCGTCCCGACGCACGTGGTGTGATTATTCCTCGGTGGTTCTGCTCGCCTGGTACAAGACGCGCTTAGGGCGGCAGCGTCGCGTCGTCGCCGCCCAATATCAGCTGCCCCAGCGCCCATCCGCCCAGAAGCACAGACGACAGCCTACGTAACGGTCCGTTCTAAGGCGGGTGGATTAACTCGCGCGCGTGTATGAGTTAGGCGCGAAATTCAAACAGAAAACATGTTTTAAAGTTATTAGTACCCTATTAGTACCCCTTTGAAAATTCTATTATTAATTAATAATATTTTGTTCTTTTCTGTTTCCCACGGAATTGTTAATCTTTGTGTTTTGGACAGGTGTTTACAGTGCAGTGTGTGTCACAGGTGTCCAGCGGAAAAGCTTCTCAATCTACGTTCCAGAAATGAGACGGTACACTGCTTTACCAGGTATGTGGGTAGTTTTAATTGCTGCATTAATGACCAAAGCTATTTTCAGCACTTCTTAGACAATAAATAAAACACAACTGTTCTTAGGTTTTCCGTCGTGACTCTTAGTTTGAATTCAAATTACCACAAAAAGTCGATGTCTGAAATACAAAGGTCTTTGTTCACAAAGAAAATTACATTAAAATAATAAAAATAAATTAGATGAAAATAATGAGTTTTATATTAAAAAAAACCTTTTTTAAAAAAGCTTTAATGCATTGTCATCCAAACTAAACGTGTATAAAAAAATTCAGCTTAATCGGTTAAAGATTGTGTTGCAAGATTCCACACACAGATTACATTGCAAGTTAAATAAAAGCTTGTAAAAATGCGCTCGGTTTTATTTAGAAAATGAAAAGTGTTTCTGGCCAGTTTTTCGCATAATTTTTGACGATAAAAGATGCAAGACTAGCAAAGGTACGTAACCCATTCTACCCTTCACAGGTGGGTCCTCATATTCACCTCAGATAAGGTGCTTTTTGGCATACCTACACACATTTAATGGTAATAAGGAGCGTCTGACGCTAATGGGTGGGCCCTGTCATTATACATCTTTCAGCTTAGCGCCACTTAGCTAAGTAAACTGAAACCCTACTCAAAATAAAGATAATGGTGCTTTTGGATCTTTCACAACTAAAAGATGAGATCTGTTCAAATTGACGCCTCGTTGGTTGAGTGATTAGGTATTGCAGAAAAAAGGTCCTATGCATACTTTTTGCACGCCTAGAAATTTTCATACAATTTCTGCAGCTAAAGCACTTTCGGAATTCGAACAGAATTTGAATTTATAAATCGCATGGTAAGAAGGTCTTTGTGCAGGCAGTGCAATCGGTTGGACAAAGCTGTGGCGCCCCAGTTCAAATCCAATTCGAATTTTGTGGCTTGTAAAATTCAATTTTCATTTCACATTGTTTCAGCTTCCACATAATTCAGTTTTGCGCTCAATTATTCGTTGGCTATTTTACCTATTGTTTCAAAAGAACATAAATTAACACGTTAAGCGGTCCCCGTATTTCAATTTTACACATGTGAAAAAAAAAACAAATCAATTATTCTTTACCCGCATGCCCAGCGTGGTAATTATGGACATTACCTCCCATTAGATAAAGCACAATAAGGCACTCACATGGGGAGGCCTGCGTCCAGCAGTGGACCAATATAGGCTGTTAACGTGTTAATGTGGGTGAGGAATTATTCTAAACTTTATCGGTATGATCTTTATTTCCAAACTAAAAACAAAATCTAGGAGTTTACTACCTTTTAAAATCCTAGCAATTTTCTGGGATAAGATACAAATCGGGAAACTATCTCAACTGTCCCAGTTTCTAGTTCAGAAGTGAAAATAAGTGTTAAATAGGTTCAATTGACTATCAAATCTAAAACTAGAGCGTTAAGTTCGAAAATGGTTCACAGTTTCACACCATAAAACAGCTCAACATTGTATTCGTCTGTAGTTTGTCCATTGTAATTATGCAGAGTGGATCAGTTAAGAGATAACTGATGCTGCATCAATCATAGTGACGCATATTGGACGAATTTTCGCTGTCGAAAGTGACCAACGGATTGGTTCAATTGGTCAGTATCGACAGCTAAAATTTGATGGATCGATTTATGATTATTCAGAACACAATGTAATTTTTTCAGTAATTCAGTAATATTTTTTCTCACAAGACATGGTACAAAAAACACTGATGGAATTATACAGTAGAGCTGCATATTTTAGTAGTAAGTAATAGTATAGATTTTTTGCAACAGTGTGCAGTTAGCTCAATTGTTTCAGTTGTGAATACTAGTTCTAATTTATTTATATTATTTTATTGTAATTTTCTTTGTAAATAAAGGCTAACTTGTTATAAGAATTAACATTAGAATTAGATGTCATGGAAATAATTTAAATAAATATTACTAAATTGTCTGTTGAACTCACTAAGTCAAAACTTAAAATTAAGGTTATCTTCCACAGAATAAAAACAATGCTCAACAAATAAATTAAATAACTTTCTGTTCAATAAGAGACCTTCAGTTCTTTTACGTTGTTTGGCAATTTGTTGTAAATTTTGATAGCCATGTTGTAACAGTTGGGACTATACAATTGCGTTTTTTTTTGTATATTGCTAATCGGTCTTTATGCCTAACATTTACATGGTCCAAAATATGCACACATCTCCCCACAATCCTTAAAGCTGGTAACCGTTGTACCAATGATAGATATAGCTACCAATAAAATTAGTGATATAATTTTATTACTTTTTGAAGGTTTTTTATGTGTAGCGTACAGTAAAGTGTTAATTCATTCATTCATTATTCAAACCAGTGTCTATATTGAAGGTACCTTGTTCCGGAGATAACCCACTCTAAACACAACTTTCAAGCTTATAAATTTGACCTCTGTAAAATATTAGCTTATAAACTACTTACAGATTATTTTTGGACGAGGTTGCTTCATAAACCGATAACTCCATTGGCGGTTTTGTATTACTTTATTATTTTACCCAATAGAGTATTAAAAATCACGCCTGGAACTTACCCATTATAGGTACCTTTTCCATAAAATTATTTTCTTTTTGGTAGTTCGACTGATGATCAAATAATCACGTGCTCTAAATAAAATTTATTTATTTAGTGCGAATAAAATTTTTATTTATATCGATTTTTTTCATGATGAAGTTGTTATCGATTTTGTTATTTGTTTTGGTTCAAATAAAAAAATTGTGTAATTTTCTTTTTTAATATTTATTAAAAAAGAAAATGGTAACATTTGTTACCATTTTGTTATTGTTGCTCAACGTTTTGTATTATTTTACAGACTTTTACTCAGGCGTCTAAATGACTTTATTTTTTGAATCAGGATATTCAAGAGAATAATTTTTGTTTACAATAATTTTTGCTACTAGCTTCTTCCCGCGGCATCACACGCGTTTCTCCGTGATAAAAGTAAAATAGATTGAGTAACTGTGGTAAACTATAACTTTTATACTCTCTTTTAAATATTTTATCAAAGTAGAATAATCTTCGTTACAATTCAAGTTTCAATTTTTATCGAGCCAATGTAGCAACATTGGCTCGATAAAAATTGAAACTTTCGCATGTCCCTAATTTTCGAGACGACAGATTTACATCTCTATCTGTCAAAAGTAACGGTGTCTATGAAATACTCCATTCTGTCATTCAGTCTTCATTCACTCACCTGTCAATAATTAGGAAACTTCAAAATCATGCATAAACCAAACAGAAAATAAATCGTGGACGGGGTATACCTAGGTATAGCAGCCTACTACGAATTAATGATGAATTTTAAATCTACGGAAGCTAATTTAGCCTTACGCCGGATTTCCCGGAATATTCCCAATGGGATTGTGTATTCTGACTAATCCAAGATGCATAGGTACCTTACCGTAGCGTAGGATAATATTAGGAAACACAGGTTAATATTTAGTTAGTTGTTTACTGGCCTTGTAGAGTGCCAATGTTCATTGGTTCAATATAATACGATATTTAGTCGCTTGTGAGCATTTGGGACCCAAAAAATATGGCGCATTCGCCCGGCAAAAGTAGGGTTGGAAGACATAGATAGTATTGGATAAATCGATCTTGGGGAATCACAACTACCCTACAGCTACCGGAAATGGTGGGAGAGAATAAAAAACGTGAAGAAAATAGGGTTGCCTATTTTTCATTTCAGTAGGTAGTTAGTACCTATTTCGATCTCAATGAGGCGTTTTCCTAACGTCAAAAATTATTGGACTAGACTGAAAAAAATATTGGTGTTTTTAGTTGCGCCTCGGCCCTGAATGACACGCTCAATAGGAATTGGGCACTTTCTTTCATAAGTGTAAGTAATGTACTATTATCACTCTCTCCCCCAAATACTCAAGCGCAACTCACATTTTAAGCACGTCTCAAGTGACCAATTTTTGACAGATTTTCATTGAAAACTGTCAAAATATCGCTACTTGAGACGAACTCAAATGTAAGTTGCTTTGAGTATTCGGGCGTCCGTCTCTTCCCTTTTCTGCTCCTGAGTTATTGCTAAAGATTGTATGTTTTCTGTTGACATAAGTCAGAGTGAAAGAAAAGGTGTAGTCTCAGTAGTCCGGTTACAATGAAGTAGACCGGACTTCTGACTCTTTGAGTCGCTAGACGTTTGCCGCTGCACTTTGTGCAAGTTCGAGCTGGTTTCTGATAGACAAACAACGGGTCATAAAATACGTCACAGTCGTAATCGGACTGCTGAAATCCGTCAAAGGATGCGGTATAAGTACTCGCAGTCCATTTAACAGACAAGGGGACACTAAGCAACTGTTTCAAGTTGACATATTTCATTCTACGGCGGTATTGACGCCTAATTAATAATGATTGGCGGAAACTCCATCGAAATAATCCACTCAAGTTGGATCTACTTATAAGCTGTTTGTTTTCTGTTTTCGCGATTCAAAGGGAACCAACTTTGTTAATCTGACTGTCAGGAGTTAGGGGAGACCGACCGAATTTGACAGCTGTGGAGCATGAGTCATGGCAATTTGTAGCAGTCACTAAAACAAACTGGTAAGATTAATACGTGATCAAAAGCGTTTTTCTTGAAATAGCTTTGATTAGTTGCTCCTCGTATGCACAGATATGTATGTACGTCCCGTTACATCGCTGAACATAATGTCCTAGCCGAATTTCGAACACGCCGGCCAGTCTCATCGGAGATTAGCCAGATGCGCAGGACATTTTAAAGTGCACAAGTGTATGCGCAAACACAGCTGCAGTCTCTATTCTCATAATCCGATTTGATGGCAGGCCGACACGACCGGGGCGAGGTCATGCGCAGGTCCAATGGTTTAAGACGCTACCCAAACAGCGACACCGTAGAAAGTACACTTTTTCGTCGCACCGTTAGCCGTTCTCCGACATATTACAAGCCCAAAAAAAAAACAGTGTATAGTCAAATGTATGGAAAAAAGACTTATACAAAAATATTTTATAAAACGATCTAGGATCTTGAAAAAAAAAATCACAAGAAAGAACAAGAAAAAAATTTTTCGTCTCGAAATGCTCAATATTTTGAGTGACAACCATTAATTATTTTAATACTATATGAAAGGAAATTTTATCAACTAAAGACATATGTAAAAAGTTTTAAATAAATAAAACCATTAACATAATAAAACCCAAAAAACACATTTTTGTAAGGCGTTTAGCGAAGTAATTGCAAAAATTATAATATTTTGCCAATAGAATTTCAACCTTATTACTCAAACATCCCTTTCAATATATGCTCAAAATAGCTTCCACTAGCTTCATTCGGAGGCTGGATGCCTCCTCGGACGGACGTGAGGTTATGTAACTTTTTTCGCGATGACAGCTGGGTTCGACGGACGAATTACGATTTTCGACAACTTTTGTTTTGCGGGTTAAATGGTTCATTCGTCATTGAAATAAAGTCTATATTTGATTGAAGCTAAGCCAAAAGAAATTTGCAGGAATTTTATTCATTGACAGACCTACCAATTAAGTAGAATTGGTTTATAGTGGTTTTTTCTCTGGTAGCTAGATAGGTAGGTACTACTCAACATGTTTACAGCACGGAAAGTATTGGTCGAGTTAAAATATGTTAAATAGGTAGGGCGATTTTGATGACCTTATATATAAATAAATAATGCTGAAAAATTAAAATAGGAGCCTACGTCCAGCAGTGGACTTATATAGGCTGATGATGATGAATTCACACATCATCACCAAGGCCGAAGCTAAGCAGAGCTTTGTTATGGGTACTTACTAGATAACTGATTTACTTAGGACCAACCATTTGCATTTTTTTTCTCGTAGTTCTACCAGTAGAACTACAGGCAAATTTAAATTACTCGTAGTTCTATCGGTTTGTTCTCTTAGAGAAGAGAGATTCTCAAAAGGACAGATACTCAAAAATAATAATTTACTTTAAATTTTTAATAACTCATAGAAAAACCTCAACGGAGCGGTTTGTCATAACTTTTTTGTTATTGGCAATATGTGTACATTGACATCAATATAATATATTTTTTTTAGCGTAACAAAGAAGTCAAGTAAAGGAGATGTTTAAAGACGCTAAAAACGTAATAAACATGCAAAACAATTGTATTTCCAATGACAGTTGTCAAAATTATTGTTAATCACTCATGTTAATCATAATCACTCATGAGTTCTTGGAAGGCAGCAACATAATAAAGAATACTTTATATCGGTATGAATATCAATTTGGATAGCAAGGCATGGTCTGTTGTGGTTTTTATGATTATTTTGTAGAATTACAATCTAAACTAAAACTATCTTCATGATTGTTGCGTTTTATTTCCGGAAAATAAAATTAATTATGTAAGCGAGTAGTACTGAGATTGTGTACAAAATTATATCCGTGAAATTCATCATTCAGCATTCCAACATTCACGTATTTTATTTTACGAATATTTTTTTAAATATATATTTATATATTTTTATAGTATCGATTTATAGATTATCTTTTAAAGGGAAATGTATACAATTCTACAACAAAACTACAAAAGTGTTAAAAGTTATCAAAAAATAATTTCAAACAATTTGTAAAACATATCCTTTGTTAAAAAGGCTTACTACAAAATATCAGACTATCTCTAGAGGATAAAAAACTTAGGTATTGCTAATAGTATTGCTCCAGCTCGAAAACTAACACCCTAACAAGGTAAAGGTTTCTTGTTCGCTTCTTTACTTTACCTTAAAAAGATTGAAGTGAACAATAAATTAAAGTAATCACTTTATTTCCCAGTTTTACTCTTGAACCTTATTTGAATTTATTGACGTGTCCAAGACTCCTGTAAGGGGTAAAGGAAATAAATCACTGTTATATTTCATTTTATATCTGATTATTTGATTGACGACCTCTGTAGCGCGGCGGGGAAAGGTCCACCTGCGACACAGGAGGTTACAGTTAGTTTGATTCCCGCCTCAGGACAAATGTTTGTACCATCTGCAGATATTTATTCCAGGTGTTCTGGATGTCTTATGTATATAAAAAATATCTATCTGTGTAGTGTATTTAATAAGTATATCATAACACAAGCTCTAATTACTTTGGGGTTAGATGATGTTGTGTGGCTTGTTCAGCATTATTTATATTTTAATTTTTTTTTTGAGAAAGCCCTCCAAAACCAAATCGAAATATCTTCAACGATTGACACTTTTGTAATCCATTTAGACCTCAGTTGTTTTGACTAAATTAGTATATTTTTTTAATGTATAAAGTATTATCATAATGGTCGGTGATATTGTCGGCACTTTAACATGCATGAAGATGATATTATTTTTTTAAGTGTTTCTGATTTCTATGAATAACTATCGATGAATGTAATTTTTATTATAATTGAGAAGCTTCAAGCGACATAGGTTTTATTAAGGTATTTTACATGCAACGATAGTAAAGCCGCGGGCAAATGTTAGTTAACATTACATTATTACCTTGTGATTGTGCTATCAACCAAAATAAAACAAAAGTTTGCCTCTTCTACAACAGATAAATTTTGCATAAGTCTATGTTAAAAATAAGCGCCTCTGCCGACCACATTTGGTAATATTGACATGCAATCTGACAGTCTTAGTTTTCCATGCACAGCGCCTTAACTTGCTTTCCAAGGCACGGGGATAGAACAACGCCAACTTCCTGACTCCGTGCTGCTTCTGTGAATTTTTCTTGCTAGAAAAACTCCAACAACAACTATTGGTCCGACCAGGGATTTGAACCCAGGACCTCACAATCAGCGGTTGAACAAGCTGACCGCTAGACCAACGAGGCAATCGTACTGCTGAAAATGTTTTCCCACAAAAATTTCTTCTAACTAGTCCATTGTTTGGAAGTTCGAGTTGCTTACGTTAGCGTCGCATCGTCGATGCAACTTATTTCAAACTACCGGCAATCTATCATTTTCGTTGCTTCTTACTACTTTAGTACGATAAACCCAACAAAATTTTGAATACCTACATAATTGTATGTTTCTCTGTAGGTGAATTAACTTCTTTAGAGAAAATAAATAATCGTAAACCAGAAATAAGAGGGTTTGTCATAATCACTACGCTTCGTAGGCGGTTTTGTGATCGCAGTGAAGTTGTTAATAAATACATAGAAGGCTGGTGTCCTACCTCTGGTAGGTTCCTTTAGTCGCCTCGTACGATATCCTCGGGCTGAGTTGCAGGGGTTGATTCTTACGCCGTTACCGGCACGGCTATTGTGATTTGTTTAGCATGAGATATTCGCCACGGTATTGCGTGAAGGTAAACCTGCCGAAACTTCGGTGAATGCTACTGATATTATAAAATCGAAATTTTGTAAAGATGTAAACATGTTTGTTTGCCAAAAATATTCAAATCTACTCAACAGATCAACATGATGTTTGGTGTACAGGTAGAACATAATTCGACTTAATAAGGCTATTTTAATCTTGAAAAAAAAAACCGCTTGCAGAAGCTCGTCAATAAATAACGATAAATTTACGAAAATTTATTTGTTACTAGTATTAGCCCGTAGTTTCGCACGTATTTTTTCCATGGAAATGTATAAAGGTAATTTCTGTCCCACGGGAACTGATTTATGGGATAAAAAGTACCTATGTTTGATTCCAGGATTAGTATTACCCATATGCAAAATTTCAGCCCGATCCATTCCGTAGTTTTTGCGTGAAGAGGTTATAAACATCCATGCATCCAAACTTTCGCATTTGTAATACTAGTTTATGCCCGCGGTTTCGCACGCATTTTTTCTATGGAAATGTAGGTGATTTCTATCCCATGGGAACTGATTTATGGGATAAAAAGTATCATCCGAACTTTCGCATTTATCATTTATGTGTGATTCATAATTCGATTGAATTCCAAGATTTGTGCGTTATTCCCTCCCATTACCTATATCAGGATTCCAGATCGTAATTCCGAAGCCGAGTCCGTAACATAACTCCAAACGTGTACACTGTACAAGTAGGTAATTTATAAATAACCGCGGCAACCCTAGTGAGTTACCTTCACACAGTTTTAATAAAATATGCTTGGCTAGCCGTGTCCGCTGTTTGAACATTACCTAACCTTTTAAAGTTCACTATTTGTTCACTGTTAGGTAAATACTACACAAGGTATGTAATTGAAAATTAATGTCTACAAACAAAGGCTTCTATATTTGTAACTAGCTGCTGCCCGCGGCTTCGCCTGCGTAGTTCCCGTTACCGTGGTAATTCCGGGATAAAACATAGCCTATGTCCGTCTCCTGGTTCTAAGCTGCCTCCCCACCAATTTTCAGCCAAATCGGTTCAGCCGTTCTTGAGTTATAAATAGTGTAACTAACACGACTTTCTTTTATATATATAGATGTCTACAGGAATGTCGTATGTGGGTTTTTACATTCATATTTTGAAAGAACTTCAGATGACCAACTCATGACCAACTCTTTCGAACAACAGAGTTCTGTTATGGGTTGTGCACCGTGCAATAGAAAAGTATTCGTTTCCTTCCAAACATTGAGTGCCCTGCAGCGCCCCTACCAGATAAAGCGGAACTACACACTTCTCGTATCACTGCGATCCAATAGTTTCATACGAATTTTTCTTCTTCTTTGTTTCGTGGCTTTTATGACTATTTGTCACAATTAAGCCAGTTCGCCGCCATGCCAGCACCGACTGACACAGGACTGGAATTTTTATAGCAGGATGGAGGAGGCCTATGTTCCTTTGAGGACGTCCCATAACAATATTTATCTAATTCTATTATCTACGAAATGATTAATTACTAGTTTCTGCCCGCGGCTTCGCACGTGTTGTTTTTATGAAAAAGTTTTAAGGTTATTTCTATCCCATGGGAACTGATTTATGGGATAAAAAGTAGCCTATGTTTGATTCCAGGATTGGAATTACCTGTATGAAAAATTTCAGCCTGATCCGTTCAGTAGTTTTAGCGTGAAGAGGTAACAAACATCCATCCATCCATCCATCCATACATTCAAACTTTCGCATTTATAATATTAGTGTGATGTGATGTGAAGTGTGATAGTGTGATAATTCCAATGTGTACTATGTATATCTGCTAACCTACTACCTACCTACTAACTACCTATTACCTTAATTTCATGCATGCAAATCTATATATATAAAAGAAAGTCGTGTTAGTTACACTATTTATAACTCAAGAACGGCTGAACCGATTTGGCTGAAAATTGGTGGGGAGGCAGCTTAGAACCAGGAGACGGACATAGGCTATGTTTTATCCCGGAATTACCACGGGAACGGGAACTACGCAGGCGAAGCCGCGGGCAGCAGCTAGTTATTCATATATGTACTTATACTAAGTTTGATTAAATAAATTCAATTTTACTTAAATTCAATTACTGTTTTACAAAATTGGGATATAAATAGCTCAATAAATAAATAAATAAGCCATTTATATTTCATTTTTCAAATGATTTTGCGTGATTCGTTGCATTTTATCAGTACAATTTGAACAACTTTGACAAATCAGCGGCAGCGAACGGAAACCAGTCAACTAGCCATTCAGTTACCCTATCTTTAGCAGCCATTGTTACTCAACAGGGGGGTGGTCAATTCGGGAGGGGGGCTTATTAATTAGAGACCCTGAAAATTTCGCGACCCTCACTTAAAAACTCCTGTACCGTATTACACGAGTAAAGCTGGCCGAAGCAATCTAAACATCCTAATTAGACGTGTTTACTTGATTCCATTGTATTTACAGCAAAACTCTCTTTAATAAACTTAAAAAGCATTCTTCATTACAGTCGGTTCACTGAATAATTCATAATTAAATGTTTATTCGAGATCAAAGCACGAGAACGGTATTAAAACGTTGTTGATTGTAAAGCTGTTTGTTGCAAAGAAACAGCTTTTATGAAAATGTTAATGGTATTTAGGTTCTTTCAAATTAGCGAGACATAAAATTTGAGTTTTTGGATAAAGCAGCTTTTCATAAAAACGGGATCCATACCAATAGTAAGGTATTTTGAAATCAAATAATATGCCAAAAATTTTCGACTTCGACGGGACTTGAACCCGCATCCTTCCGTCAGTACTGAAATGTGCTAACCAACTACATACACCACGAGGTCAAGTGACGTAGGAGTCGAAAATCTTTGGGAATTCCTACGGACTCTAGCGCCGTTAGGGCTGGAAGGATGAGGGTTCAAGTCCCGTCGAAGTCGAAAATATCTGGGATATTATTTGATTTCTTAAAAAATACCCAGATTGTGAGGGCTTACGCACTAGATTAACAAAAACCTAAGGTATTGTGAAATCACACTTCACACTAATACATACTATAAATGCGAAAGTTAGTGTTTAGATGTATGGTTGGATGGATGTTTGTTACCTCTTCACGCCAAAACCACAGAGTCGATCGGCCAGAAATTTAGCATACAGGTAATTCTAATCCTGGAATATAAACATAGGCTCCTTTTTGTCCCATAAATCAGTTCCCATGGGATAGAAATCACCTTTAAACGTTTCCATAGAAATAACCGCGGGAAAAAAAACTTGGACAAGTAGTAGAACTTCTGCCCGCGGTTTAATTTTTGTAGGTACCATATTATTATTACAAGAAAAATAAAATCATATCTTCTCTCAAGTAGCAACCTCGTATCTTTTTACATCACACAACACAACGCCAATAAATTCACAATTTTCAATTTAATCCTCATGCAAATCTGCAAACGCCAGGCGAATTACGATGCCTCCACGTCAAACTGTCTGCCTCGTAAAAGGGCTTGACGACCACTTAAACCTAGTGGTGAATTGATTACCCCAGACTATCTTAAAATATTTTTATGAGAAGCCTGGAATGTGCAATAAAATGCGCGAAAGAGTTTGATGGTGATGCGGGAAAAGCAACGAGGCAGACTGGGTAAGTCTACCAGAAGAACGTCATAAGTATTTTTTTATATGTTTGTACGATCTGCAGATATTTGTGGGTGTTCTGGTCGGTTTCTGTAAAAAAAAAATAACTATCTATGTTGTGTATTGTATTGAGTATATCAGTTATCTACTATCCATAACACAAGCTCTGCTTAGTTTGCTGCTAGATAATGCTGTGTTAATTGTCCAGCATTATTTACTTTCTATATTGAAAATGGCGAAGCGTTTTACCACCATCTTACTTATGAAAGTGAAGATGTGACTTATGATGGCCTATGAAGCATGCTTTCCCAGAAGCAACATAATCACTCAGTTGGGAAAGGTAGATGTGTAAGTCGTAATTTGCTCATAAAGTTGTTTTTTTTGATTATGTTAAATTCGATCTTTTCAAGCTAGAGTAGGTAAAGAAGTTCGAAAAAGTATTTTTCAAAAATTGGAGCAGACTTGCAGGCAATTCTTTAGAAAAAAGTATTTCGAAACGCCTAATTGTTTACATTCTGAACCTTTAGTTATCTGCGTTTTCATAACAAGTCTCATGGATACCAGTAGTTACCGCATACTCATAGAATGCGGTAACTCAAGAAGAGCTCTTCCCCCGGACCGCTGCTTAGCGTAGACGTATAAAAGACTACTTTAATTTATTTTTGTAAATAAAATAACATTTAAAGTAATTAAATACAAGTAAAATAATAGGAGTGCATAATAGTCAAGGAGGTATCGTAGCAATCTCTGCTGCACGGTGGCGCTCTGCGGCCCTGGTACTTTTACTACAACAGCTACGCGTAAGTCGCACTCAAATTCATTCAAGCTACCACGGACTGGCACACTGTAAGCCTATTGTTTCGTCACCTCAAACCTAATTGGTCGCACCTCAAACCTAATTGGTCGCATACGCACACTCCAAACGCTGTCTTTGTTTTCGGCAACCAATTACGTACACGACAGAACAGCCATCTTGCCCCAAGAATCTAAGGACGCGTTCATACTAGACTGCAAAATGGAATCATCGCCGAACCAATCTCGAAATAATTCTATGTCAGACACAGATCACTCTCAAAAAAAATCTAAACATGGCTCGTTCGCCTCGCAACGACAGAAAAGGAAGTGGAATACTGAATACGGTGCAGATTTTGCAAATTTTAGAGAAGAGATGAGACAGCTTATTGCCTCTATCACCTCCAATACTGAATCAGCAATAAAAACAATTGATCCAAAACTCAACGATATCCAACAGTCAAACAAAAATATTGAAAGCTCTATAGCATCACTCATCGCGCAGAATGAGGAATACAAAAAGAAAATTGAAAAGCTGGAAAATCAAGCAACAGAAGATCACAAGTACATTTTAATTTTAGAGGATAGAATTGAAGATCTACAGAAGGGAATGAGAAAAACTTGCTTTGAAGTTAAAAATGTGCCTAGAAAAGAAAATGAAACAAAGGATGACTTAGTGGAAATGATAACATGCTTATCGAAAAACATAGGATGTGAAATAAACAAGAGAGATATAAAGGATATTTACAGAGTGCGAGTAAAGAAAGAAAATGTAAGAAACACACCTATTATTGTAGAAACCGGATCAACAATCCTCAAGAATGGTTTTCTGAAAGTAGCTAAGGCATTCAATGTAAAGCACAAGACTAAGATTTGCGCAAAACACCTGGGACTTCGCTCTGCAGAAGATACTCCGGTGTTCATTAACGAACACCTAACTGCTAAGGCAGCACGCCTCTTTTTTCTGGGAAGAGATTTAGTTAAGTCTAAGGTTTACAGATATTGTTGGACCTCATATGGCAAAGTTTTTCTAAGGAAAGATGAAAACTCGCCAATAATCCAGCTGAAAGACGAACAACAAATCCAACAACTTGTACAAAAAGCATGACTGGGCTTATTTCGATTAGTATTATTGTTGGAATTTCATTGTAGTGATTTAAAAATTGTAAGTAGCACTGATATACTAGAAACACTCTTTACATGTTTGAATTTTCATCCAAAAACTACACCTTTGTGTATGCAGCCTTACCTTTTATTCACTTTGACTTGCTGCACTTGTTGTGGTCGACCCGCATTCCACGAAAATAGTGGATGTAGTTGTCGATTACGTTTAACTTTACTGTATACACTTTTTTACATTTCACACATACATTTCAAACTTATTCGAGATCGAACATTTTATTTATTTATTCATTTAATTTATTTATTTAGCGTTTCTGTGAAGAAGTACCTGATTATTGTACGGGCTCGCACGGTAGTTACTGTATTGGACATGAGTACTAACAGAAAAAACAGAAATATTTGTTTGGCATGCAAATCTCAAAGAAACACAACTGTAATACGTATTCACGAATTTGTCGGATGTTATTCAGCAAATTATTTTTTTTTGGAAGTTATACCTGAATACCCACATAACTGTGATTTTATTATAATATTTAATTTGATGTGCAAATCCTGTATTGTAACTGCGTTTTCATTGCACCGCTGCCTTTATATTTTGTTACACAAGTGTAACCTGTTGAAAACTGACAAGCTAACCTCGGTTACTGTTTCTTATGGATAATACACTTACGACATTACAAGAATTAGACGATACGGAAATAGCAACTTCTCATAACTGTGACATAGAAGAATTACATAAATTTATACAAGTAACAAAGAAAGATCTAACCTTAATAACGCAAAATATAAGAAGTGTGCATAAACAAGAAAATATAGACGACTTATTGATAACTTTAACGAACCTAAAATTTGATGCGGATATTTTACTACTAACTGAATGCAGACTTAATCCTAACAAACCAATACCGCAGATAAATAATTACACATCTTATAATACCACTAAACACCTAAATCAGAACGACGGCATTACAATATTTGTCAAAAGTAACTTAAAACCAAAAATAAGTGAAGTAAAACTAGAACATGCGTCGTGTCTACAGTTAAAAATTCTAAATTATATTATTTTGGGAATTTATAGATCCCCATCAAACACGAACTCTGACAAATTTACCGAATCACTTCGCATGCATCTTGAAACTATTAAAAACCATAAAAATATCATAATAACAGGAGACATAAACATAAATCTTATTCCTAAAAATAATGAATCAAACACGGAACAAAAAAATAGACTAGATTACCTAGGTATGCTGTCTACATTTGCCTTACTACCCGGGCATTCCTTGCCTACTAGAGATAAAACCTGTCTGGACCATGTATTTCTAAAACTATCACTTAATCGGATAAATGCTAAAATTGCAGTTCTCAACACAACGGTAACCGACCATAACATGGTACTTGTTTGTCTGGCAGAAACAAAACAATTAAAATTATGTAGTAAAACTAAAACCTATGTTGACTTTAAACAAGCACTTATTTGTTTAGCTAACAAAGACTTACCAGCTCTACTGTACTGTGAATGTCCAAATATACTAACTGAAAACTTAATAACTAAAATATCAGATGCCATACAGGATAACACTAGAACCGTGAGACTTCCGAAAAGTAAGCGTACGATAAAACCCTGGATTACTCCAGGTATAGTCCGATGTATTAAAAACAGAAATCGAATGCAAAAACAGTTAAAACTTAATTCCTTTGATAAAATCCTACAAGTAACTTATAAAAGATACCGCAATTACTGTACTAATCTATTAAAAAAACTTAAAAGAACATATGAAAGAAATCTCTTGTTAGATAAAAACCCTAAAATATTATGGAATAACATCAAAACTATCACTAATATTAAACAATCTAAAACAACAAATCAAGAATTACTAGAGACAGAATCAACTCCCACTAAAGCAGTAAACTCAGTCAATATATTTTTTGCGAATGTAGGTAAGAATTTGGCTAAAGAAATTGAAGACCAGATAACAGAAACTGACCCAAACATAAACAGTGATATACTATCGAATGCCCCACCTAACTCGTTTACCCTACTAGATACTGACTCACAAGAAGTGTGTTCTATTCTTTTAAATCTTAAATCGAACAGTGCCTGCGGTTGGGACAATATACCTACCAGATTCTTAAAGCTAGCAAAAGATATGGTTGTTCCAATCATTACTCACTTGGCCAATCTATGTTTCTCAATGGGAGTGTTCCCGCATATCTTAAAAAAATCAATAATAATTCCTGTACACAAGAGTGGGAACAAAGAAGACGTCAATAATTATAGGCCTATATCTATCCTGCCAGCTATATCAAAAATATTAGAAAAAGTAATAAACAATAGACTTATTCAATACCTAAATAAATTTAACATTCTTTCGGATTCACAATATGGATTTAGACAGGGAAAAAGCACTCAAGACGCAATTCTAAATTTAACTTCAAATATTATTGAACACATAGACTCTAAAAATAAATGCCTAACTGTCTTTTTAGACTTAAAAAAGGCTTTCGACACAGTTTCTGTTCCTACTCTTGTCAAAAAGTTAGAAAATATAGGTATTAGGGGTAAACAACTAGAGTTACTTAGAGACTATCTTTCAGATAGAACACAACGAGTAAAAATAGGGAACTTCATGAGCGAAGATCTCCCTATAATGTATGGCGTCCCACAGGGAAGCGTTCTAGGCCCAACCCTATTTTTAATATATATTAATGATTTATGCAACTACAAAATTCATAACGGTCGAATCTATTCATACGCAGATGATACTGCAATTGTATTCTTTGGAAAGACGTGGGAGGAACTTCACGTTACGGCGGAAACTGGTCTGAGTCATATTTCGGAATGGTTAAAACTAAATCTACTTACACTAAATACCATAAAAACTAATTATATCTGTTTTTCTATTGACAAACGTACACAACCGGATCACTTCAACTTAAAAATTCATTCTTGTGAAGAGAAAACAAACTGTACTTGCGATACTATAAAAAGAGTCTCTAATACTAAATATCTTGGTCTAGTGATTGATCAAAGACTTACATGGTACCTACAGATTGAGGAAACATCTAAAAGAATTAGAAAGCTCAACTGGATTTTTAAGAACTTAAGATATATCGCGCCTCACAAAGTATTACATCAGGTATATTTTGCGTTAGGACAATCTATTTTGACATATTGTTTACCGGTATGGGGAGGAGCCGCTAAAACTAAATTACTGGAGTTGGAGCGAGCCCAGCGATCTCTGATTAAAATTATGTACAATAGGCCGTATGACTTTCCGACGTCAGAGCTCTACTCTACTAGCAAACTATTGAGTGTAAGGAAACTTTACATACTACACTTAATTATTGCTAAACACAAGACTGTTAGTTGTGATCCTAATAGCTACCTGAAGAGAAGAATAAAATTTAATGACGATACATCTGTCAAGACGCGTTTTGCTGAGCAACAATTTACTAAGCGATCTATCTTCCTTTACAAAAAGGTCCATAACATTCTTAATATTTATAATTCACCCGTATTTGCGCTGAAATCTAGTATTACTGAATGGCTATCCACAATGAGCTATGATGAGGTTGAAACATTCTTACTGGTAATAAGCTAAATGTCTGAATCATTAATATAAATGTAAACTTTTATGTCATATACTGTTACTTTAAACCACAATAATGTTTATAAAAATAAAATATGTATAGTACTCTTATTATTATAATTATACAAACGTATACACACACTTTTACCTACACCACCTTTTGGTAGCTCCTGTTGCCCGGACTCTTAAGAGACCGGTGTCCTCAGGAGCACCACACACTAAGACATACATAAACACATTCCCCAACTTACTTTGGCAGCCTCCGTTGCCCGGACTCTGAAGAGACCACCGGTGTCCTCGGGGGCACCACACTCACACGGTATACGCACTCCTACAAATACTCCCTGGCAGTTCCTGTTGCCCGGACTCTTACGAGACCGGTGCCCTCAGGAGCAGCCGTCAGACACACACAATACACACATGCACACACATTCACACATGCACACACATTCAACATAAAATAGGTACTCATATGTTTACTCGCCGTAGGAGCACAAGGCACACTTGATTAATTCAAACATTTCACATTATATTGGAAATCAAATAGGTATCAGCGCTATCACTTTAAAAAGTTCCTATAGAGTTTAATTTAATTTTAAAATGTTCTAAGTTCAAAATTATAATTTTTAACTAAGATTATTTGTTATTGAATGATTATTCATAATTGATTTGGTTATGTGTTATTTGCATGCTTAATCATTAATATTAATAATATTTTAATTTAGTTTATTTGTTGTATTTGAATGGAAGAGCAGGACATCCTGGCACAAGTATATTTATATACTTAAAAGGATGTCCTACCAACTGTTTAGCACGTAGTGTAAAATATTTTTATACAAATAAACAATTTTCAATTTTCAATAGAAGCACTCTTATTTACAGACTTTATAACAAACTCTTACTAATTTCAAATGCTAAACAACGCTTTGCAATTTCCAATTAATTTGTTCAAATATTTGAACGCGCGAGTCGGTAACCGAGTAGGTATTCTCAGTGAAGTATATGAGTAGGCACAGGGTGAACCAAACATTTATGTTCACTGTTTGAAATGGCTGAAATAGTTGGCCTTTGAACTTCTTTAGATTTCCCTTTGGATCAGACCTCTGTTTTCTGTTCCTGGGGGAAATCATTGCAAAATTTAAGGGTATTTTGGTTTTTGATCCAAATAGTAACTGTCACTTAGTTTTGTTGCAAATGAGCATTTGTTTACGATGTTAGATAAATAATTGAATGCTTTTACAAGGTGAACTAAAACATTCCAGTGTATTCTCGAGATTTCGTTGACAATACCAGAGTAAAAAGAACAGTATGAAAATCATAAGGTTTAGTGTAACTCTAAACTAAGCACCAGAACACGTAGATAAAATAGATTTACTTGTTAGCTTCAGGCTAAAATATAATCAGCATCTGTCCTTGAATTACCTACCTATTAATAAATCAAGATTTTCCATCAAATTACTTTTAAGATAAATTACCTTTCTATCTGAACACCTGGGACTGTTAACCAATAATGGTTCTATAAGCTCTGTAATACTCTCGCAGGGCGTATTCGAGGAATGACTGACATAAATATTCTCAATAAGTTTTCCCTGAACAGAAAAAGAGGACTATAATTTCATGTAATATGTTTAAGCATTCTTACGTCTACAGTAGGTCTCATAACATAAAATAATATATCATAATAATATAATAAATGTGAAAGTCTGTGTTTGTACCACGTACCTCCGTAACTACTTAACTTATTTAGATGTAATTTGGTATCGATATAGTCTAGGTTGTAGAATAACACATAGGCTAATCTATTTTTTAACCCATGAGCTAGTATTTTAATGGTTAAGAAATATCATTTTTTAATTTTTTTTATTTTTCATTGGTATCAATCCCGACGTCATTCAACTTTTCGGTTACAACAGTATTCAGTCATTTTGGCTTTCAGGCATTTTGGGAAAAGGTTTTTTTGGATTCAGGCGTATTGAAAAGAAGGTGTTTTGGAATTCAGTCCTAACGGCACGTAAGCCTCTTTTCACGTGGTTTGTACAATGATGCCGTTTTCAGCTGTCTTGCAGCATAGATGTGTTTGACTTGAAAAGCGTGAGTTGCTGGTGAAATTAAAGGCGGCCTATGTAGCTAAACATACGTCGCCATTGAGGTCACAATATAAGAATCGACACCTCCAACTCACTTTATTTCCTTTAGACCTTACAGGATTCTTGGGCACGTCACAAAATACAAATTACATAGTAAAAGTAGGATATAAAGTGATCACTTTGATTTTTTGTTTACTTCAATCTTTTTAAGGTAAAGTAATGAAGCGATATCAAGAAAAAAAGCTTGTTAGGGTGTTAGTTTTCGAGTTTGGGGGAGCCTCGATCAAATCAAATCAAATCTAAAACTCTTTATTTCCATAAATACAATAACTGTATGTACACTTACTAAACACTGACACGGAAATAAAGTGATATTTTTGATTTCTGTCGCTTCGGTATGTAGACTAAAGTAAAGAAGCGACGAAGAAACCTATTGCCTGTTAGTTGTTATTTTTCGAGCTGGAGCAAAACTCGTCCCAAGTTTTTTTATCCTCTAGTTATTCTGATATTTTGTAGTAAGCCTTTTTACAAAGGATATGTTTGACAACCGTATCGGTTTGCACGTATGTGTGCTGAGATGGCTAAACAGCAAGGATTACCTCGGGTTGATGGCGCGAAGCAGTACATTGTAGATCGCCTTCCTTGCCTGCGTGCCGTGCGAGTTTTCGCTTTGTTTAAGAAGGCGATAGATATATACGAATTATCATTAAATGCGCCACTTACTGTTACGTAACTAGTAGGTACCTATTTACAGACAGCCTCAACAGCCTGTATTGGTCCACTATTGGACGCAGGCCTGCCCCTCATAAGCACCTTTTTGGCTTTTATCACATAAGGGGTAATACCCATAATCCCCACGCTGGGCATGCGGTTTGGGGATAGCAGTTCGGTGGTAGAATTGTTTTGCAGGGGGCGCTTCTGCCCGCCCCCGGTGTATATCCCGTAGTCGCCTCTTACGACACCCGTGCGAAGAGCTGGGGTGGTGCTATTTCTAAGCTGGCACCACACAGCAAATATTTATTGACAGAACATCGATTAATTATGGAATGGCGTCCATTTTAAACTAACTACCTAGTCATCAAAATTTAAAATGGTCGATAATTAGTGAAAGGCGGGTCAGGTCAGAAAGGGGATATTTTCTCGATCATTTTGATCTAGTTTCACTCCATCTCTTGGAGATGGCAGATTTAATTTCTACTTTATTTCACTCACTGTAGTGTGTGTAGTTAGCCAGGGTTAAATTAAATAATATAAAACTAGCTCCTCATAAAATTGTTATATCATGCATCAAGTAAGCAAGCAGAAAGAATAAATATTTCAGGCGCTTAACTATGTAGTTTATTTTAACTTGCTACGAAGCTTCATTTAAGACTGCTTTAGCTGGAATGCTTGTGTTGTCCAAACAAATACCTACCTTTCTTAAATAAGTGACATCACCTGTCTTCACTTAGTTTCGTGAGAACACGCCATCTGTTATAGGTATGGTGTCGTAGAATTAACTGAACAACTTATGTTTGTGTGAGTTAAGAAGTCGATGTCGTTTATTAAATTGGCAGTTGACTCGTCTTCTGTTGGTTGGTGCAAAGAGTTATGGAAGTTTTAGTTTTGTCGGAGTAAGGAGTTGGTAAAAATACTTTGCGACTTCTTATGTTTGATCAATAAAGAACCCATGGGTGTTGGATGTTTCTAATTTATTAAAACATCAGACTGATGGAGTACTTACTGAAGAATTTTAGTTTTTTCCAAGGAAACACTAGCATTACCTACAATAGATTATGCACACGCATTATTTAGTGCCGGACAATTCACATATTATATTATGAGACTTAATAATTAATTAAGTCAAATTAATGCGGATATAACCAAACAAAAAATAAATTACACAAATATTTGACGATTAGCAATCGTCACAACAAAAAAAAAGTTAGCTATCGCCCCCTGATATAAAAGAAGAAAGTACATTAGTAGAAATATTAGGTCCTTACATATGAAATTGGCGTTTTGTATGGGAGGAACAAAAAGTCGAATATTTTTTAATATAATATATTTAATTAATCAAAGTATGAACCATTATTTTCTATGCACTTTTGCCATCTTATAGGTAGTTCATTGATCCCTTTACTAAAAAAACCAGTCGGACGGGAATCAATAAAATCTTTGAAGGCGATTTGGACTGCCCCATCGGAGTTGAATTTTTTCCCTTGCAAGTAGTTATCCAAATTTCGAAAAAAATGGTAATCTGTTGGAGCAAGGTCCGGGGAGTACGGAGGATGTCTTAGACTTTCCAATTGAAGCTCTTCTAATTTAGTAGCCGTCTGTTGCGCAGTGTGTGGTCTAGCGTTGTCGTGAAGCAGCAGTGGCGTGGAGCGATTAATCTTCCCAATTTGCTTCAAGTGAATTAAAACAGTTTTATCACTAACACCGCAGCCTGCAGCTAACTCGGACGTGGTTTGCGATGGATCCGCTTCCACAATAGCCTTCAACTCTTCATTATCAACTTGAGTCTCAGGCCGTCCACGGGGCTTGTTCTGCAAGTCGAAATTTCCAGAACGAAAACGTTGGAACCAAAAACGAACTGTGTTTTCTTTTGCAACACGACCGCCATACACATCATTCACCCTTCGAGTTGTTTCCGCAGCACTAGTGCCACGGCGGAACTCGTACTCGTAAATAATGCGATATTTTAAGTTTTCCATTTTGTAAAATGAGTGACGCAAACAGAAAAAAACAGAAGAAAAAAAACAAATGAATGACGATCATCGAAGTACAAATACACGAGTCTATAGCTGTACAAATTTGAATTTGGAATTCCTTACCAAAGAGGAGAAATTTGTGATTAAAGTGGTCAGTACGAAAAACGCCAATTTCATATGTAAGGACCTAATAGAAACTATCTGATCTGTATGAAAAAAGGTACAAAAAGATCAATCAATGGATCTTTGCAATGGATTTAAATGGACTGAGGGAAAGATGCGTGCAGCAGGACATAGACTATGTCCGTAGAAAATAGCGTCGATTAAATGTAATCGACGCTATTTTCTACGCTAATAGCTATATATAAGGTACCCGTACGTCATTACATACGGGTACCTTATGTAATCGATAGCTATTTTCTATGATCCTATATCTTGCACCAACCCAAGAAGACTCCATCGTTTAGCAGATGAGCTATCAGATAATTGCTCGACACGACGCGAGGCACTGCGACAAAATGGACACTTGCGGAAACTTTCGACCATACAGTAAATTGGTATCATTGGCATCGTATGTTCAAATGGGAAAATTGTGAAATGGGAATTAGGAGTTGTGATGATTGTTGCGATATTTAAACTAAATACAAAATTGATCAACCGATTATCCAAGTTTATGTACGTCAAGACCTTTTAGCATAAAATGGTGTAGTGCCACGCTGAAGTTCCATCCATTTTTACAACATAATTACAATGAGAAAATTTTCATTTCACTCCGGGATGATATTGATTGACTTCTAATTTAAACCTGAATAAAGTAAATAGTTGTAAAACGTATCTCTAAATACATTCCGTCACTTGATATGCGCATGTAGCGCATAGCATACCTGAAAAATTACATCCTTTTACGAGAAAATCTACAAGAGACATTGTGACATTCGTCTACTGGTTTATTCGCTACATACATGGATGGTGTGTAATGTAACTAAATTACATACCTACTATCCAAGTATGTAGCGAACAACAACTGTAAAAGGTATCTCTAAATACATTACGTCACTTGATGCAGATGTGCATGAAGCACACTGACAAATGACGTCCGCTTTACGAGAAAATCCACAGGAGACATTGTGACATTCGCCCACTGGTTTATTCGCTACATACATGGATGGTATGTAATGTAGCCACATTGTATAAGACCGTCCCGCTCACAGATGAGTGTAATATTTCTTGCAGGCGCTTGTAAGGAGCCGTCTCGGATATAGAGACTTGAAGGGTATCGTGATAATATTGTGTACCTACCAAGATCTAGTGAAGCCGAAATTTTAGAAATAAGTTTACATTTAATGTTTCTTAAACTTACATCCCGTGACCACGACAGAGTGTAAACCCGTTAAAACGTCGGGAAAAATAGAAAAATAATCGCAATAAAAACCCGTGAATATTTATAATAAAGTTTACATTTAAAGCTACATTCTTCATTTGTACAATTTGTTTCTAGTGCTTCAGATAAATAAAACTATGAGATAATTTTACACATTAAAATTTGTAAAGTTATCTCATAGTTTCATTTATCTACTATGTACATTAAAATTATAACATCAAAAATTGATGAATGCTACTAATGCATGAGAGTAGTATTTCACGGCACTTAGAAGTTTTAGTTAAAAAAAAAACTAAAAACCAATTAACTTTTTACGAAAAATCTTTCTTATTTTCAACATTTTACAAGCACTATTTAGAAGCAAATAAAATCCCAACCATTTTTCGGAGCTTGAAATGAGGAAAGTTTTGACTTCGCGTCACTACGCGCTTGCTACCTCAAGTCTCTGAATTCAGGATATTTCCTCCGCTCTGCGCAATAAAGGAAGATTACGTACCTCATTTGTATCAGAAGGGTACAATGCAACAAAAAGCTCCGCTAATTTATTTCATTGTAGAGTCTCATGTGGCAAACGTTTGTTGAGAGCGTTTTACAAAAGAAATCTTTAGTATAAAATTTTTCAAGCGTTTTATCCCTTGTGAATTTCTGGTCACCGTTTACGCTTTTTCCTTTACATTTGTTTGCTTTTGTGACCGAAGACTTTTTGGTTACATTTCCTTCAGTTTTATTAACTCTTTAAAAGTTTGTTTACCTATATTTTGCGACATAGTTTACATTGTACTGGCAACTGTAGTTTCACAAGTAACCTTCGATTTAAAACATTGTCTACCAAAAGCCGTTATAGACCAAATCGTTTCCTTGCTAGCATATTTTAAACGTTGGGCCCATTTATTATTCTGACATAACAAGATAAAAGTTTGTTTGCAATTTTAATCTCTTGTTCAAGAGTTGCGGGTTGCGGGTTCTACAAAATGAAATTAGCGCCTTTATTAAGTGCTCGTTAAAAAAGGTCAATTTTTTTACTAATGTGTATAATTTTGTGAGTTTGATGTTGTTTTGTTTGATTTGCCGCTGGAAGGTTCGTTCAGATCATCTACACGTGATTTATTCGTCGAGTCACTGATTGTTTAAAAATCTCATAAAGGTCATTAACCACTCAAACGGAACTCAGATATAAACACGTCTCAAGTTTTGACAGATTTTCATTGAAAACTATCAAGAAATCGCGTCTTCAGAAGTCCCTCTACTCTTGTAAGGCCTGATCAGTCCATTTTCCGTTGCCATGTTCCGCGTATGCGCCCGCGCGTGGAAGGAGTGTCGCCTATTTTTTCTCAGGTGCCAGGGGTCTCAAGTGTCACTTGAGTTGCGTTTGAGTGAGCGTACGCGGAAAATTATCAATGATCCAATATCTCGCCAGATAGTTCTTTTTCTTGCAGAGTTGATTCGTCAACAAGAGCTTTGATCCTCATCAGCAAGTCATCAGCCTATATTGGTCCACTGCTCGACGCAGGCTCCAATTATAAGGGCCTCATTGGCTTTTATCTCGTGGGAGATAATGCCACTAATCCCCATGCTGGGCTGCGAGTAAATCGCAGTTCGGTGGTATAATTTTTCGGAAGGAGGCGTTGCCGCCCGTCTCCTGGTCGAATATCCCTTCGTTGCCTCTTACGACACCCACAAGAAGAGTTGGAGTGGTGCTAATTCTAAGCGCCATGGCCTAGCAAGACATTTGCAGTCAATTCATAGAGATGATCAGCGTACTAAAAATCGACTGTTAATCGTTTGTTCTAAAAACCTATTGTTAACGTTTGGGAACAATGAACAATTTCTAATCAATTCTAATCAATGGTTGATTGAATAATGGAGTAACTACTGCAAACAACGTGTTGATGATTTCTAACTTTCGTTGCTTAACAACCTTACCATTTGTCATTCATAAATCGGTCAGTCATCATGTGCAGGTCTACGATATTACAAATAATAGTAATTACGTCTTCAATTATTCTTATTCTATTGCACTGTACAATGGAAGAGAAAACAGGACTTCCGAGTATCATCCAAGGTGACAGTGTGGGGAGTAAACAGCATACAGAAAACCAACTTGGACATCAAAAGGAACATGAAAAGGCTAATGTTACCACACAAATATATAAACATTTCTCAAAAGGCAGCAAAGCGCAGGGTGCTGATACATTTAAACAGTTTATAGAGAATACTAGAAAGTTTTTCGTTGAAAGTTGAAACGACGTTACAAACTTTTTTTTGAATCTTGGATAAGTTTGAGGTGATTTTGTGAATAATTATTATGGTGACTCTATTCGATTTAATTAACCCCCTGTGATAATATGAGTTTGTAACTAACAAACTTCAGGTGTTTTTCCAAGTGAGTGCACATACACACCGGTCCGTATAGACAGGAACGTCTTAAAGGATCCGTCCGGACTATTGGAGACATCGATGGTTGTGTGTTTCCTATGTCCTGAATATTTTCATGTTGTGAACTTGTTTGTAGAACTACATTACGCCGCCATCGCCGAACAAAATCGTATACAATACACCGAACCTGTAGAACAGACCGCTGTGTGAATGTGCCGAGTTAACACAATCGTGGTTTGTTTTGTTTGATTTGACAGCCTGTCAAAGCTGAAGTGAGTCAATACTCACCATTTTCTTGACCAAAATAAAAAAATAATTTTGGACAATACACACAACGTCATCTTGCCCCGAAATGTAGATGTGGAATATTTTTTTTAACTTGTTACTAACTTATTGTAAAAATATACTTAAATATAATTAAGCCTAGCTAACCTATTTTAGTTACTGTTGTTACTAACCCATTACTGGGCAAAAGCTCTCTCCTCCCAGTCTTTTAGTCAGAAAATAATTTGGATAATAATTTTGATCTAATTCGTCCAACTTTATCAAAATAAACAAATCAGTCAAATAACTCTCCCTAATTTATCGGACAGGTCTAAAGAACCAAAGTTTGTTTCCTCACAAATTTCTTGAAAGTAATTGAACCAGAACAACATTGGAACAACTAATTTTCAACAACTTATCGGTTTCCTGGTTTTTTCGATCTTATAAAAGGTGAGTACTTGCAAAACAAGGCATCATTCTCAACCGACGTACTCGCGACATCAGTAAATACTTCAAAATGGTTGCAAAGGTAAGTCATAAATAGCTTGCAAAATATCACTTAAACCTGTCCTGATTCGTAGGTAGATATTATATTATACCTAGTAAATCTGCTACGACTTTTTATGATTCACTTTTTTCTTGTTTCTTTGTGTGTTATGGTCATAATGTTGGTCCTTCTTAATTGTGGGCAAATTCGCCTTTTGTGTTGAATTTGGGTTTAAACAGTGACTGCTAAAACCGAGCAATTTTTTTCCTTAACAAGATCAAATAAACCAATTTACAACACTTGGCAATTAAGCTCAAAATAATTTTTAATGCACATCGTTGTCTCCTTTACTGCACTAGTTTTGGTACTTTGATGATCAAAACAATAACCTTTCTTTCCACGATTTCGATTCTTATTCTGATTTTATCATTACGTTTCTAAGCATATTTCTTTTCCCCCAGTTCGTCGTTCTCTTCGCGTGCGTGGCCGTGGCCGCCGCCTCTGACTACTCGCAGTTCGCGTACAGCGTGGCCGATCCCTCGACGGGCGACTTCAAGCACCAGGTGGAGGCGCGCGCTGGCGGCCAGGTGCAGGGCCAGTACTCGCTTCTGGAGGCGGACGGCAGCCGCCGCACGGTCGATTACGCGGCCGGTGACCAAGGTTTCAACGCGCTCGTGCGCAAGGACCCTGGCTTCATCGCTGCTGCTCCCGTTGCTCGCATCGCCGCTGCCCCCATTGCTCCAATTGCCCCCATCGCTTCCATTGCCAAGTTCGCCACTCCTTACGGATTCGGAAGCTCCTACCCCTATGGATTATCTTACGGAGGTATTGCTGCTGCTCCTTTCCCTTACGCTCGCTACTACTGAACTGTGATCTGATACGACTCGACCTATGCACTTGTAAATAAAGTATGAAATAAGTATTATTTTGTATATTTTTCATTCCTGCAGCAGCTTCAGATTTATAGTCACAGATGAAATGCGGTTATAATTGAAAAAGTTGAAAGTTGGACAATCGGGATAGTTAGCAAGGTCAACTTTGATCCGTAACTTATTTTCCCATTTGGATTGAGACTGAAATTATTACGAAGTTGGGTATTTACCTGATTAATTCCCTAATTAATTTCCCTCGGGTCAAAAGTTCAAAGATATGGCTTCCCGAACCCCGGAAGTGCTTACATAAGTTCAAAGTAACTTATTCGATTGTCATAATGAATGGACCAATTAAAGCGCCTCTCACTGGCCCTTCCGACAAATTCGAATTAAGTTGGTTAAATTCTTCTACCCATAGAGTCCTATGTAAAGGTACACACCACACATGCTTTTCACTGGCTAAAATAGTTTACCAACTCTATAGAAAAGACAAGGTACTTTGTACCTAACTTTTCAATCCCAAAACATCTTTACAAATCTCCCACTCTCTCTTTCTCTAAGGTCTTGAAAGAAGAGAAAGAAGCTCTCACAAATCATGCGACGTAATCAAGAAATTTTCACACATAAAAGCGATAACCTTTCAGTGAACTCGGGACATAACTTTACAGATATTTTAAGACGAAACTCATTCACGAATTTATATCGGTCGAAGTTTTGCTGTAAAGTATTTTCAACTTAGGGTTATCAACTTAGAAATTGTTTTTAAGGTATAAGTAAGTATGTGGCGTAAGTACGCAAGCCTTTATGCACAATCCTAAAATATTATGGCTTATGTTAAAAGAAAAATTACATAAACTAGTTTCTCTCGCTTCACAGCAAGTTCTTTCAACACTACACCTTTTCATTCCTTATTATTATCAATCTTCTCCGTGGTCATTCTTTTAATTTCGGCCGATGAATGTCCAAACAACTGAACAAAGGCCTCCCCTATAGAACGCCACACCCGGCTCTGCGCTACCCGAATCCAGCGGTTGCCCGTAATTTTTACCAGGCACATCTTTCTCGCAAATTCTGTGTTACCTTGAGACTATCAAAAGTCTCATTACTGGCAATACACACTGGTAAAATGACAATGCAAACCGTTAAACTCTTACTCAAACAGAATTAAAAAATATTAATTTACTAGAATTATTTTCCTAAATTTTATTATGACAACCCTAACTACTCAAGCCTACGAGAGACAATATTGCCCCTGCACGGCTCGAACTGATAAATAAAAAAACTTTTTCTCGCAACCACTTTTTTATGTGAGTCGATTTTAGTTCGAGTGGAAAATTGTGTCGGGATAGAAATAGGCTACGGAGCGTTAAACCTTCAGTAAAACTTTACATTTTCTTGTTTAAAATATCTTCAGTTTTGAATGTTGGTTGCTATACATAGTAAACATTTGGGATAAAATAGAATGCATTGAGAGGTCCCAAGTCGGTATTAAAATGGGGTCAATCGAAAATGGTTCAGAATTTTATGGCCAGACCCATAGACGTCTTCGATCCGACATAAACTTTTAAATGGGATGAAATTGAAAAAATAATCTCCTAGTTATTGTACGCGTTAGTGTTTAGGCTAATGTTTTTGAAAAAAAAAACATCAAATTTGATTTATGGAACAGAGTTTACAGCAAAAAAGTCGTACAATATGGATTGAAACAATTTGCAATACCACGAATTAGAATATTAAACTAAAGACTGAAATGTTGCCCAGCTATAAAGTAAATATACTGCCTCGCTGCTTCTAATCATAATTTTCCATTCAATCAAGCGCAAAAAATATAGCCGAAATAAACCACGGCAAAAATAGAAATAGCTACCTACCCAACATAATCTGTCCTCTTGAAGACTTGATCAGGGTTTGGTCAAAGTAAGTGGATTTCTGAAAACCTAATAAATTAATAAATAATGCTTAAAAAATTGGTGCCCTAAATGGGAATACTGTGATTGACTCACAATTTCTAAAATTGTTTAAATTATATTCTTCCCCGAAACAATGAGAAATAAATGAACATTAATATTATGTTATGGAGTACTATACATACAGACTGGATTTTTTGGAAGGGACAGTAGGTATACTTATAGGAAAATGGTCTTAGGATACTATAAATATTATTTTTATGAGAATTTTTCTTAAATTTTTAGAGAAATTACTCTTAAAGTTATAGGTTAGTTACTCTGTGGTTATAGGTATATTACACAAAAAAATGTAGTTTATAGGTATAAAGCAAAAACGCCCAAAATGCGATCAATTGTAGCCCGTTTTTATCATTGACAAAACAAACTCGGTCTCACCAAACAATATCCCATGCAACCCGGTCTATATTTTTCTCCAATCGCTCCCACCAGCACGCTACCCATACGACCTACATTCAATAGATATCCATTGAGATGCTATTGCCCTGCCTACTCCAGACAATCTCTTGAGACTTCGGTATTGTAACACAAGGGGTGTGATTGAGTGCTGTGATTCACTCCCTATTGTTGTACTGTATTGATATATTCTGTGATAAGCGCTTTTGGGACTAGGCTGACAAATTGATTCGTTCAAAAGTTTTAAATTCTATTTATTTTTGATATTTTTTTTTCCTGGTACCTAATGAACAGTTCCCAGATAGAAAAAAAAGTAGATAGACATAATACTTTGAACAATGAGAAAAATAATGATGATTGGAAGAACTTTTGTGCAAAGCAGAAAAGATGGAAAAGCCTGGCTAAGTGACAAAGACAAAGTGACAGACCTGTAGGGCGTTCCCAGTTTGTCTACTCAACAGGACTGGTATTTTTGCTGGTCAAAAATGTAACTTCAGCTGGTCAAGATGCATTCGTGAGTGTATCGTATCACTCTCATATTTTTGCCACTCTTTGGTTCTTTATTTTTTATTGATTTTTGTTCCTAATCTAAATGCATCCGATGGGCGGAGAAAAGTGTCAAGTAGCTACCTTCCGATACTAATTAAATATTCTTTTTAGAGATGTACAAAAGATGAATACTCAAACAAGCAATAATAGGGCGATAAACATACCTACCCAGTACTCTAAAACTAAACATACCGATGGCTAAAAACTGACTGTTTGTCAATTCCGCAGCACCTGAGGCATGGCTCATAAATAACGCTATTTGCAGCGCTGCTTTGGATTTCATCCGGCCAATATCCGACGGAATGCATATGTATATAAATTACTGAAAGCTGGCGCGCTCGTCTTTTGTTATTTATACTACGAAATTTGATACTCGAGGCCTACTTTCATTACTAAATTTCGTTTAGTTTCGCGCGATCTGTATTAATCGAACGAAAACAGAAATTTCGTACGAAATTGAGCTGTTTTTTATTTAGGAACGATAAATAAGCGATGATATTTTTTATTCTATACGCTACCTACTGTAATTTCGTTCCTTATAAAGGTTTATATGTAAAAGTATTATTAAGTCAGAGTCATAAAATTCGTCATAAAACGACCCTTTCGTAAGTTAGAGAGAGTAACTACACGTTGAGTTTGCAGCCGTGCCTTCTACGCAAATGCGGTTAAAAAGAACTATGTAGTAGGCTTCCAGCATCGAAAGATTTATGACGTCAGCGTGGTTATCTGTTTATAAAACAGAGGATAATCGCGCCAGCTCTCAGTAACTCGACTAAATCTACTATGGAATGAGTCAATAGGAAATCAGTGAACAGTGCTGTTGGATCACTCTAAATCTATAACAATGAATCTTTATATTGATAGACCTCATCATTGTATTGTTCGATATTTGGGGGAGTAATTACGCAATACCTGAGAATCGTAGTAAGTGCAGATGGATGCACAATAAATAGTTATTGAGTAAGCGCTGGGAGAACGTACCATATCTACAGATATTATTTAGATCTGGGTAAAATCTGTAGATATGGTACACAAGAAGATAGAACGGAAAAAGATAAAAATAAAACCGTAGTAGATAAAAAGATACCAACCAGTTTCTTCCTATAAGATTGACTATCTCAGAACTAACTGATCTCCTCAAAAAGTAGGTTACTACTAACCACCGATCACTTCCATCGGAACGCGTGATTGATGAATGACTAAACAAAGTACGGACGTTTGTTCTCCCTTGCTGTCTTGACCTGGATAATAGAGATGACCTATTTCTTTTTTCCAATAATTGAATTCATTATCATTACCAGCAACATCAGCATTTTCACAAGCACCCAGGAAGTATTTATCGTTATTAAGTTATAACAAGCACTTAAGTACAAGTAAAATTGATTTTAGGTCCAGCCAATGCCAAAAATTGGACCAACTTCCAAAGCTCTATGCATAAAACAGTCTTGGACAGCAAATTTTAGCTTCGACCGTAATTTTCCGATGTTCATCGCATAATAAATGTTCATTTTTCCCAAATACGGCCTTTCGGACCCCAGTTTTATGTAACTTCTGAATTCGTTACTTTCATAGATTTACAACATTCAATTCAATTCATACTATTAGCACAGCTTACCTATATGCACACAGTCATTCGACGAAGGCATTTTGACGTGGTTCTGACAGAGAAATCGTACGTGGGGCAAGGGACGGGACGGGGAGGGACGCTCCCGAGTAGAATACATCACCGCCTTAGTTACTCGGGAGCGTCCCACCCCCCCGACCCTTTCCTTGGGCCCCGCACGATTGCCCTGTCAAAACGCCTTCGTCGAACGACTGTATGCATATAGGTAGGCTGTGCTATTAGAATACAAACTTACGAGAAAACTCGCGTCGTCCAAAGAATTTTTCATAAACGTCCATTAGCTTTTATAGTTATGGGTCCACTTCAGAAGTCGGGCCTTCGAGGCATCAACTAGAGTAAACGTGACCAGAAAACACGAGATGTTATTACAAGGTAGGCCTACGTACGATGCTTTATGATCTACGTTCTCGCATAAAGGTTCGGTGCAAAATTGTAATCGTCCAAGGTAACCTCTTTTTACCTATCTGACTAAACGTGGTTAAGGTGTTTTTTTTTCATTTTCTAGGTTCTACAAGTAATTTTGTGTCGAGTTCCTAGGTCCGTGGGGTACCGAGGCTCTTCGGGTTTGTAAAAAAATTTCTGAGCGTCTGGTCGAAGCAACGCGTGACCGGAGAGCTGGAGAGTATCTGGCGCAGCGCAACAGCATTTCCATACAGCGGGGCAATGCAGCCAGCTTCTTGGGGACGCGTCCGACTGGTATTGATATGGATCAGCTGAGCTACCTGTAGATTATTTGCAACAGTCTGCAGTTAGCTCAATCGTTTCAATTGTATTTTTTTTAGTTCTAATTTATTTCTATTTTTTGATTGTATTTTTTATTTAGATTGCAGATAAGAAGTTTTGTGCAAATTGTGAGCCACTTGCTATAAACACAAGCTAAAAAAATCTAAGAATCAATTCCAATCCTCCGCTGCGGAACACGAGTAGCGGACCCGCTACTCGTGTTTCGCATGAATTCCGCAGCGATCAAGTGTAGTTTGAGTTGCGGAACTATAGCGGAGGTGTGGCTGACGTCGGAGCAGATCGAAACCGCGCGGGGAAAGAGATATAATTATACTCAAATCTATGAGTTAGAACAGGCAGTTTCGCTAGTGTGCCGCTTCTTCTACATACGGACAATACAGCGAAATTACTGCGGATCCGCTGTTAAGGTTTCGCAGCGGAGGTGTGGTACGGGCGTAAGAGATTATTTTATTTAAATCAACATGTACAAAATAGGCTCTAAAACTACAAATGATTCAAAGTTTTTTTTAGGAAAGATTCATAGCAAATGGCTCACAATAATGATGGCAAAACTTATTGTATTCTATCTAAATTAGGTACTTGCAGAATCCAGAAAACACAAAAACCAATTTTTTTTCGCTAGAACCAGAGAATCAATGAGGAAAGACAATTTAGAACTGTAAAGGGTCCAATAAACTTACACACAAATTCATCAATATTTGTTGGTTATTAAAAAGTAACCTTGAAAAGTACCTTCAAGCGCCTTAGAGTATAAATTCTAAATTTTAATCCCACAGCTAGATTAAGCTTAGAAAGCGCTTGCAGGACAAAAATTACCGTTTTTCTGTAAGTCGGCTAAAAGGTGGATGTTATTAAAATTCATTTATAGCCACATTACGCCGCTGATGCCCTGAATTCCCAAATGAGATTCCTCCCGGGGCATTATAAGGGGTCTGGAACGCAAAACGATCCTTTACAGAGATTTATTGGTGACAAAACATCTCAATGTTCTACCTACATGCTCATTATTAGGTAAAGCCATACAAATGTAATTACGGAATTCCTAGTGCAAGATAGCATCATGGCTACTATAGCCATGCAGGTCATCTAAAACCCAAAGCTCCACTCTATTCGATAAGCCTTTTAGCGAAACGAACGAGCTTTGAAGGAAGTACAACGTAGACAAGGCATTTCGAGTAGCATTTAATGGATGAGCCCGTTACCCTAAGTCATGGTTTGATGCATAGAGCCTGTGCAAAAAGCTAGAGGCTACACGTATTCAATTCATGATAACGCAGAAGCACAAAATAGCTATGCAAATCATAGACAAATATTTAACAACTGTTCTCAAACAAAACACGAACTGCATTCCATATTTTAATTGCAACCAACAAACAAAAACAAAAGACACGATAGTTTACTCCATCGAACGGCTTTTAGTACAATTGCTTTTGCGGTCACAAGTAGATAATGAGGACTTCGGCTTAGATACATCGCACCAGCCGTATTCATCTAGGCTACAGTATTGGCGGACAGTGGTAGCGGAAGATGTGTGGTAGCGGCTTAGAATTTGCACCACCCCAACTCTTCCCGCGGGCGTCGTAAGAGGCGACTAAAGGATATCCACCGGGGCGGGACGCAGAGCCCTCTGGGGAACAATTCTGCCACCGAACTGCGATCCCCAACCCGCATGCCCAGCGTGGATATATGGGTATTACTATTGCCCCCCATGAGATATAAACCAGTAAGGCGCTTATCAGGGGGAGGCCTTCATCCAGCAGTGAACAGGTTGTTGAGGTGAGGTTGTGGTAGCGGAAGTGGGCGCGGTTGTTCTTACTAGCTTCGCTTCTGAAGGAGATATCGGGCATGACAGGTAAACGTGCTATAGAAAACTGTCAATCTGTGACCGGCTCTCGTTCACGCTCGAATACTTCTGGGACAAAAGTGGTCGCAATAGATGCAGATATCGGAATCGGAGATAGGTACAAAACTACAGCAAAGAACTACTGGGAATAAGCAGATCTGTGCACCGAAAGCGCACCCTTAGGTTAACAAAAGCTATCCAAAAATAGAGCCAAGCCAAAACCTCATATTTCTAAGCATGCCGTATCAGAAATGTATCTGCGAAACCTCTCGAGGCCGTTGACCTCGATAATTCAAAAGCTTTCAATATCGAGCCTTTCTTCGCTCTAAATTGAAGGCATCTCGAGTAAACTCACTGAACCATTTAAATTATGATAAAACAATATTACCCATCGGGAATTAAGTCTATTTTCCATGGCGGTGGGTAAATGTTATCAAATATCAAATCTTGATTTAATTCTCCTCGTGAAAATATGAATTCTTCATCAAATACCTACGATATCTTGTCATGTCAATGTAATTTATTTAAATGTGCATGATTATTTTTATAGAATACCCTAAACGTAAACCCAAAGGTACGTACCGCGTTAATCAGTCGGCCAACATACCACGCCACTCGTACGCGGTTGAAGAAAAAGAAAAAATTTGGGAAAATTTCGTTAGATTCTTTTTAAACTATGAATAGTGCTTTGATCCTATTAGTCTAGAAAGCTTTTAAGCCAGTTTAAACTCAAATAAACTGCGGAAAGATTGCGAAAGCTTTCATCAAAACTTCAGTCAAAAGAACCTTACTGAATAGACTTCTATAGCGTGCAGTTGAAAGCGCAATGCTCATGCCAATTTGCTATAAAAGTTTTAAAGGAGTTAGACTCTATTTCAGAAAGAAAGAGAGGTCAAATCCATAATTTGCTAGTTTAAAGAAGCTTTTCAGTGGATTTAAAAAATTATATGTCTTCGTAGTTACTACATTATTATTACAAATCTTCCGTTGCTGGTTGCCCTCCAATTTTTGTTATGATAAATATTTCTTACCTTATCTTTGCATGTGCTTCATGACATAAATTGCCAAGTAAGTAACTAGATAAATCAGGTTGAAAAGGAGGCCTTTTGCCATTTTGCCCATAGAAGATAGCGTCTACCCTTAAAATAGGCCTGAATACCCTCCATTGGGTAACGGCTAAGATATTTCCACGTCATTACGGGTATATTCGGCCTATTGTTCGCTTTGTATTGTGCTACCGGACGCAATTACACCGAGCTGACGGTCTGATTCTGACTGACGTGTGAGGGTGGCCTTTTGTCTATTAGTTAAAGAATGAGGAGAGGCATGGTTGTTGAGCTATTGATCTATGAGAGCATAGTGATCTTTATGTCTGTGAGGATATGGTTCATTTTCACGGACTACCCAACCAATGAGGTTAGTCAAGTTAGGTTTAGTCAAGCTTTGCGGTGATCCAAGTGTTTTCTGACAGTTTGGTTGCTGCTTTTACGATATACGTCAGCTGGCCACTTTGTGTGGTTATCAGTCAATTTTATCTCATATCACAATATATAGCATGTTTTTATTTAATTATTATTCGCTGACTTCTCAGTTGTCGACTGATTTTGAAGATTCTTATGCTATTGCATAGAAGATGATCCAATGATGACCCCATTAATAATTTTTATATCCGAGGAATCAGTATTTGTCCCGGTAAAATTTAAAAACAGTTGAACCTTTAACTAATAAGGAATTTGAAGTCGATTTTTAGTTTATTCAAAACCATCTGATGTAACCATAATATTAGATTCGGACGAGATGTACCCCAACTCAAAAGTGAACTGGACATCTCGTCCGCGGATGAGTTTGAGATTCGGACCAAATGTACCCTAACCCACTTATTATATCATCAACATATCGGTGGTCTTACGTAATGCGTCGCTTGTATTAACAACCATTTGTTTTGAACTCAATTTTGTACCTACTTGGTAGAATGCACTGATATGCGTAGAGATTAATTCTGATAATCCCACTCGCCTATCACTGAAATGTAATGACATGTAATTAATTCATGTTTAGTATGGTATCTACTTGTACTATTCTAATCAAAATAGACATTAATATTAATGGACTAAATCTTGGCTCATACCTATATGATTATGACGCACAATAGGCACATTATTAAAACTGTTTTGTTATTTCGAGCATGGCTAAGGAACTGAAATTTAAGTAACTATGGAAAAGTAGTTTATACGTAACTTAAATTAATTCTATTTCGTTATTAAATAATGCTTCCTTTTGAGCGAGGTAGATAAGAAAGGGAAAAAATAAAAAAGTCGCACATAAAAAGTTTCAAGCCGATATTATGACATAGTTCTGCGGGCTAATAATTGGTAACAGTCTGAGTTTATAGCCACTGCCAGATAAATATGAATATCTCAATTACTAACCGCCTCAGGCTATAGCCAGGTTAATAGATAATGATAAGGATCAACGCAGATTGCAGATAGCTAATTATTTAACATGTCGGTTTTACTATAGCGAAGAGAAGCGACTATCCCATTATATTTTATTTTTATCGAGAACATACCTTTGAACACAATCACACGTGGTAAGTGCGGATGTGGCCAACGATGTATCACGAAGGTCTATAAGACTACGTAGGTTGAACCTTACCTACATATATTTTACCTACATTAATAACAGAAGCTTTGAATAGCTTACTTTGGGGCTAGATGGTGCTGTGTGGATGGTCCAGCATTATTATTATTATACAAAAATTGTCTACTTAAACAGTCTAAAACACCCCACTAGATGGGTATACCAAGCTAAAATTAACCCAAGAATTTTTCTAAAAGATTAACGCTGCAATTTGCTGCAGCTCTGAGCTTTCATAACAAATTTACGTTCTAGAAATAGAGGTTAAAGTTGTGTCGCTGACACAGGCGAGCCGGCTAGGCTTACTTTGGACAGTTAGCTTAGTAAATTTATACTTGGCTATGTGTATAGAAGTGAAATGTGTTCTTTAATAACAAAGAAAATTACAATCAAAGAAACAAGAGAGATACAACGAAGAGAATTAGTATTTAGGTACAATTGAAATAATTGAGCTTACTGCAGACTGTTGCAAACAATCACCTGGTGGCTCAACTGATAAAAGTTAAAACACTCCGCTGTCTGCATTAAGGTTCAAAATAGGTAGGTAGGTTTACAAAGCTTAAATTAACCCAAAAACAATTCTAAATGACTAGTGCTGAAATTTGCTGTAGCTTTGAGCTTTTTTAACAAATTAATGCTTTAAAATAACAAGATCCGTCAAGTGTAACTCGCGCACCGAGGGTTTCGAATGTTTGTCAACAAATATGTACCAAAAGCACCGGTTAGAGACTTCGCAATTTAACGAATACCTAAGAATAATAGGTAGGTAATAACCTACATTTCAGATGGATCTCTCTGCATGCTTCGGTAATGGTAAATTTTTCGACTTTTTCCAAAATATTTCAAAAAGTATGAAACCTACAGAAATCTTAAAAACTGGTTTACAATGTACAAACCGATACCGTTCATTTGATACCCCACATGACCCTGTAGGTATCTTTTAAAATTTCGGCATCACAATTTGTATGGAAAATATGTATTATCATTTTTCATTTATTTTCATTTATTTTTCTTTAAATCTGTACAGGCGCACGAAATGTATTATTATTTTAAATTTCAAGTTGATAGCTGCAGTAGTTTTTGAGTTATTAAGGAGGGAAAAAAGAACAGACAAAGCGAGACCATAAGGGTTTCGAAACCGATCTTCGATCTTCGAAAGTTCTAAGTGTACATTTATTGTATTTATGGAAATAAAGAGTTTTTGATTTTGATTTTTGATTTTGATTTCGAAACCCTAAAAATACAGGCGAGCCGGCTAAACTTACTTTGTACAATTAGCTTAGTAAATTCGTACCTGGCTGTGTAAGATCAACCTTAATTTGAAAAACCTGCATTCATCCATCAATAGTTTTGCTGGACTTTTCTTCATACCCAGAAAAGTAAGTGTTTGTTGCACGTATAGCATTACTACCATAAGAAAATAGAATAATCTATAGATCGATAATTTACCAGAACCAATATAAAATTAATTCAAAATGATTATCAATTCAGAGTCCGGTTGACGAGACGTGATCGTGAAGTCTCTCATTTTTGTATATGATTAGCGCCTATACTTACCCTGTTCGCACGTTAGGGGCGCTGTACCAAATCCTATGGAAAAATGAGACGTCACGATCAGGTCTCGATACTATAGACAACCGGACTCAAGGGTCTGATCTAAATAAAAATACTGAGATGAGAGTGCACGAGCCTAATGTACCCAACCATCGTGCCCATCATCATGTCCTCATCATCATCATCATCATCGTGTTCTCAACGCATCATCATCGTGTCCTCAACGTCATCATCATCATCAACGTCATCATCATCGTGTCCTCAACGCTTCTTGGATGACAGCCCCGATGTTGATTGTTAGCTGACAGCTGGATGTCACTTTCAGCCTACCTCCACAGGTAGGATAGTGTAGGACCGCAGTGTCCTCGTTTTGTAAGTGTAATAGCGTCACTGATGCGCTGAGTACGGGACAGTCGCAACAGCATCCTGATGAATGTAGCAGAGTGCCTATCATCTTCACCCTGGAAGTGTAGTGGGTAATGATCAATGAAGGAAGCTATTTCCTTGATTGATTATCCTCGGCTTATCTTATTACAGTGCCTTTTTTATTTTAGTCTGTGTGTTGAATGTGTGATAAAAAACTACTCGAAATTAAAAATTTATTTATATATTATTTTATTACCTTTGATCGATGAAGACATATTTGTGGCTGAGTGTACCTTGTCGTTTCAGCCTGATTACACTGGCCGCAGCGGCGGTAGTTTGTTCGTTTTGGAAGCTACCTACCTACTTGAAATGTCAAGGGTTGCACTTGGAAATGTTTCAGAGTACTTGATTACTTTACAGGTGCAAATGAACAAGTTTTTCAACGTAATTATGTGCTTTGGATTTAGAAAGCTTATGTTCCTGACGGCATTTGTATCCAACGTTATCTGCATGCAGATATCAGTATCGTGTACCTTTGTAATCTATGAATCATTAATAAACATAAATTCGATTTTGCTTTTGTCCGGAACTTCGGGTCCAATTCTGCCAGACGAGGTCACATCCCAAGAGTTTGGGGGGTGGGGGGGTCACAATTGGCGCGGGACATAGCCAGGTAGGCGGTTGCAGGCTCCACGAGAGCGAGCCGTGAAATATTTACGTTTTTGTAAATTTTTCGTGTTGGTGGGCAGTGATTTTGAACGGGTGTCGAGAACTAGACCAAATATAGAGAAGGACAAAATACCATCGGCGAGCGAAGCAAGCCCCGAAGATTTTAGAGACTTTAGCGAGCGGAGCACGAAACATCAAATAAAAATTTGGAATCCAAATAAGACATCGAAAAAGATGTAACGGCGAGCGGAGCGAGCCGTCACAAACTGGTTTAGAAAATAAATAACAGCGAGTGGAATAAGCCGCAGCCTTTTTTGCCTGCGGTTGGTAGTCATTATCAATGTATCGGAAGTAAACAGGAAAAAATAATCATCGAGCTGTGAGTTGCAATTTATTAATAACTAAACTATGATTTTGGGGGGAGCCACGACCCCCGTGACCCCTCCCTCCCCTTGGCACCATGCCTGAATTGTGCTTATCAATCGCTTCAGTATGATAATAATATCATCGCAAAATCGTTACGTATTAAAATTTTTATAAATAAATTAAAGAAACTCCAGATAGTGCGGTCCATTTGCACGAAAAGATGGTAGAATGGTTTCAAACTTGACACGTGACGTTCGTCCGTCAATCTGATATTTTTTTCGTCTAAGAACTTATTATAATACTATACCTACTAGTTATAAAAACGTGGAATTCTGTGACGACGCCATTGTCTTAGTGAAGCTATTAGTTTAGCAGATTAAGGCCCACTCCATCGATCAGCCCCATGAATAGGTATCAAGTATCGAGACCCTGTGTCTGTGGGGTACCGAGGCTCTTCGGGTTTTTAAAAAATTATCTGAGCGTCTGGTCGAAGCGACGCGTGACCCGAGAGCTAGTCAGTATCTGGCACAGCGCATCAGCATTGCCATACAGCGGGGCAATACAGCCAGCAGCGTCTTGGGGACGCGACGACTAGTATTGATATGGATCAGTTGAGCTACCTGTAGATTGTTTTCAACAGTCTGCAGTTAGCTCAATTGTTTCAATTGTAAATACCAGTACTAATTTATTTATATTATTTGATTGTTATTTTCTTTGTGAATAAAGTATTGATTACTAATTGAACTTTCTGCAAATTTAATTAATATTTATTTAAAGCTATGAACCAGACAGAGAACTTACTAATGTCTGAAACTTAAAAACCCCTCTTTTTAGCAGATCAAAAAGGCTAGTTGCCTTTTAGTGAATGATTAATGACAAGTTCCTCGTCCATCCTCCATTCATCATTGATTCATCGCTTTAGTCGGGTGAGCGACTCCCAGAGGTTGCGGTGCGGATAACCTTTTTAGTAGTTATTAAATACTATACTCGATTCTAAATTCCCATATATTTTATGTCAACAAAGACATTTATGAATTGCACTAAAGGACAATCTTCAACAACGCGGTAAAGCAGACGTGTAGACAAAAAGGTTTAAATTCTAGTAGAACGAAATTATGAATGAAAATCAAGATCAAAAATTGTTTCGAACTTCTGCGATTTGCACCGATAAAACCAGTGTCGTAGAATATTTTCCATTATTTTTTTTTTGTTATGATATGAATATAACCTCTTTGCTTTCAAAAAATATCTAGGATTCTATATCCGAGTCTACGCTCGTTTCTCGAATAATATAGTAAGTTTCTTATTTATATTACTGATATACTTATTTTTTTCATGTAAGATGCGTTGCTGATCTGAAGCGGGGGCGTATTATATTTTGGTCAGATCAGTTTTTTTAACCCTCTAAAACTTATATTAAAAATAGTAACATTTGGCTGACGTGGTTGTTTAGTTGACGTGGAGACTAAAAAACGTGAATTACATTCAACTTAAAGTTTACCTATTTATTTATTACTAACTTCTGCCCGCGACTACGGACGCGTATTTTCGGTACAATATTAGTAGCCTATTGTTTATGTTAGGTTACGTTCTCAGTGTATGCCAAATTTTATCTTGATCTGTTCAGTAGTTTTGGAGATCCTAGGTAACAAAAATTTTCGCATTTCACAAACTTTCGCATTTATAATATTAGTAGGATAGGAGAGTTTGCTTGAGTTTTCTTTCTTCTATAATTTTCGAGATTTTCTGCCACTTCCACTCAGGTTTCCACTCTCGTTTTTGCACCCGCTGATTACGAAATTTCAACCATACCTCTTTGTGATAAAATAATTCTAAGAAATCAAATAATATCGCAAATATTTTCGACTTCGACGGGACTGGAACCCGCAACGGAAGGATGCGGGTTCAAGTCCCGTCGAAGTTGAAATTTTTTGATATATTATTTGTTTTCTTAGAAATTACCCTGAGTGTGGGGTTACGCACTTTATTAACAAAAAACCTTAAAATAATTTTGTTTCCCCTTTTCCGCCCGAAAAATTTCAAAATATATTATTATTATAATAGGTACCCTCCTAATTTACCTCCCAACTTTACAGAACTATTTAGAATTTCCCTGGACCAGATTAAAGTCCAGATCGTTAAGCAAAATCAAGTTTCTCAATCCCGAGGATTTAATTAAAGCTTTCACTGGCGAAAACTTATAAGTCTTCATTTCATTCTGTGAAATAGGTACCATATTAAAAAGAATCCATAAAAGTTTCATAACCTACAAAAACGAGAAAATACACCGTCTTTACGACTAATTAGATAAATGATAGCTGTATTGCCATCATAAAAAATAAAAAATAATGAAAAATAACAAAATAATGGCATTTAACACACTATGACTTGAGCCTTGAGCCTAAAAATACTTTTTAGCTCTTGGGCATCAAAATCACATTTCAGCCCGCTACGCTATAACGACAGACTTTATAGGCAAGAGAAGTAAATAAACTAGTCACAAGTAGTTTTTACCTAACTACATACAATAAAATATGTTTTCGACAATTTCGTTTACAAAATAGGTACTACATGTATTATTTTCACTACGGACTTCAAGTTGCGTTATTATAGAAAGACATATAATACGGGGACAAGTGTAAGAAAGTGACCCTCATGATTAAGCAAAGTTGGCAACACTGACGGCTCATTAAAAATTGTAAGAGCGGAGTTAATTAACCCTGGGGGCGAAGGAGGTTGAATTAAACGACTCATTAGAAGGCAACTATAGCAAAACTTTATGCTTTCATCTCATCATGATTTAGGCTGATTAAACGAAACTTACCTAAAGTTAGGCTCAGATTCAGATTTTAGAGTCAAAAATTTATATTATAGCATGGTATCAAAATAGCCATGACTTGTTTTGATAAACAATATTTTTAGAAAATAAAAAGTGAAAAAAATTATCTGAGTGAACTATGTAAATATCAACAGCGTCCTCCTAGGCGAATTTTGACCACGGCAGCCAGTCTAATCGGAGACTAGCCAGATGCGCAGGACATAGGTATTATAGTGCACAAGTGTGTACGCAAACACAGGTACAGTCTCTATTCCTTCACTCTCATAATCCGATGGGACGGCAGACCGATACGACCGGGGAGAAGTCAAGCGCAGAACCAACGGTTTAATGTGCTTTCCGAGGCACGGGGGTGAAACACCGGTAACTTCCTGGCTGCTACTGGGAATTTTTCTTCCTAGAAAAATCTCAATAACAACTATTGGGAATTTAAACCCAGGACCTTATAATCAGCAGTTGAACAAGCTGACCGCTAGACCAACGATGCTTCCCTACACTTCTTCAACTTTTTTATCTCCTCTGGTTTCAGATTCCCCATACTGTCCCAGATAAAGATCAACTGTACAGAACCCATTAGAAAATAGGTCAAAGCAAACACCATGAAAACACCCAAATAGTCAATACAACGATGGCCTACAATTTCCTAATGAAATTCCGGACAAATTCATAACCCCAGAAACCCCTTTCAGCGTTGAGCCCAATTCGTTTATAGGGAAATAAATAAGATGTTCCCCATTTATAGCCTGTCTGGGGAAACATTGGGAATTATGTGCAAGTTTTATACAGGCTCATTGAAATTATTCACTGACACTGCGTAAACTGCAGTTTCTGTCCTGGTAACGCTCTTCCTTATAAGAGAAGTTGAGGGTACAAATCTACCCTCAACAAATTTCTAAAAATAATTATTCATAAATCTATTTACACTATTTCTGAGAATTGTTTTTGAAATAACATAATTGTTACTCATAATGTATGATAAGGAAGAGCGTTACCTCCTAATACAGGTATTTTTATACTTAAAATGAGGTCTCGAGCACTGAAAAATGTATTAAGTAATTTAAGAGAACGATAATAAACATTTTGTATTTTTATTTTGTATTTTGTCCATCATCACGAACGCGCTATGAAGACCCAAAGTTCTTAAGGTAATTCTTATGGATAGTAGGTACCCCTCCATTCAATCTTAAAAACGGCTGTGCCGTGAATTATCAGTGTGTATGGAAGTGGGAGATCGGTCATTAGTAATTCATTGGGCTCTGGACACACGTGTTTTTACATTATGTATAACATTATGGGAGGTGATTTACACAAAATATTAGGAATGAAGACCTGGCATCATCTGGAACGTGTTCGTGGTGATGGACAGAGCCTGCACGTCACGCAGTCAGTAAATTACCAGGTACCCTGTATATGTTAGTACAGAAACATTTTGCTTATTATTATTATGTTCAATGGTGTGTACTATGTTATATTTTATGCCATTGAACTCGATCTTTAAGTACTTATAGATCGAGTTCAATGGCATAAAATATAACACAGTACAAACCATTATATAGTATATAGTATAGGAATACTACGTACCTATTTCAAAGAGAACAGGGAAACGTACAAAGATGTCGATAGCCGGATGAGGTTTGCATAGTTTACGAAATCTTTTAATTTCCTTCCATATATTATACGCCTTGCAGCGCCCCTACCGGATGAGAGGAACTTCTTTTCAAAGTAATATGACAGCGATTTGATAGTTTCATACGAACTCGATAGTAGTTTTCGAAGTTTTTGAGTGCCTTACTTTTGGTTGTAGGTACTTACTAGACTAGAGTTTTTTTTAGTAGTATATTTTCGTCCTAGCACAAAAATTTGGTAATACTATCGAAAGTTTGATTAAAAAATTATTTAATTCCATGCAAGAGCCCGCACATAATTGGCGGCCACAAAGTTTTTATCACTAAAACCTTGCCAACACACAAAGCAAAATCCACAAAGAAAACTAAAAGTTTAAAATATGCATGCACTTGGCAAATAAGGACCCGTATCAAATTTAATTTTTGAACGTGAAACTTACAAAACTTGGGAGTTTTCAAAGATTTTTTGAAGACAAAATTCAATGCTGAGCTTTTTGCATATTTTCTGTTCTGTAGTAACTACTACTATAACCCTACATAATTATCTAACCCACGGTTTGAAAAACTTATTGTGTGTGAAAGTGTCAATCAACGTCTAATCTCACTCAATAGGATGATCACCTTTCAAAACTTTGTTTTGTTGGGGTGTATCCGAATTTAGAAAATTGTATAATTATAATCCAGGATATTTTCACACAGCATCGTCTAGTCCCAAAGTACGCTAAGAGAGGTAAAATTTAATTTATATTTTGTAAAACATACAAAACACCCAGAGTCATGACAAATATATATAGTACCAGTTCCGCAATTTTTAGCGATTGAGTACCGATTGAGAGGAGCCTACTTGGGAAAAGAAAATCGAAGTTTGTTTTTCGTTTTCGTAAAAAACTAACTCTTATGTCGGTTGCATAAGATTAGCGTTTGCACGAAATCGAAACAGAAACTTCGTATTCATTTTTACGAGTCCACGCCCTGATCTCCACTGTGTGCACCCACTGACTTGCACAAAATCTTGCAATCTCTTTAGGGCTTTCAGAAAAATCTCTGCCCCTGATCTTTAGGGCTTTCAGAAAAATCTCTGCCCCTGATCTTTAGGGCTTTCAGAAAAATCTCTACTGCTGATCTTTAGGGCTTTCAAAAAAAACTCCACCCTTGATAGCACACGCCGTTGACTTACTAAATCTAAGCACTATCAAAGGGCCACACCTGACTACAAACACAAGAGCTCTCGACTCAGTGCATCATTAGAGGCAGCTGCTAATTGGAAAGGTCTGGAAAACGGCCGGCAATGGAAATAGAAGGCTAGGGCTGTCTGGGTAAGGTGCATTGTTGGCTGTCATTTAAAAACATTGGACAGCAAAAATTAAACTAATCGAACTTCTTCTTTAATCTGTAGGGAATCGCCCTGCTTGTTATTCTCGCCACACTGATATTATTTAAAACTAGATTCTGCCCTCGGCTTCACACGCGTTGTTTTTATGGAAACGTTCAAAGGTAATAATTTCTATCCAATGGGAACTGATTAATGGGATAAAAAGTATGTTTGATTCCAGGCTTAGAGCTACACCGATGCGAAATTTCAATTCAATCTGTTCAGTAGTTTTGGCGTGAAGACGTTACAAACATCCATCCATCTATCCATCCATCCATCGAAACTTTCGCATTTATAATATTAGTAAGAAAGATATGATATGATATAAGAGGTTTCAATTGTAAATACTAATTATATTATAATTTTCTTAGTAAGATATACCGCTTGCATTAATGGGATAATAATAAAAATTAGCCGTGGCAATCGTGGCTTAAGAAATCGAAACCTCCAATTTAACGGATGGATGTCGGATGTTGGATGTCGTAGTCGACTAAGAGAACTTATGAGAGGAAGGAATTTTAATACTTCAACTGCGATCATAATTCATAATTCTTTATTGAACCAAATTGGTACGAGTAGAACATTTACCAGGAAAAATAATGGCAACGGCGATCTTAACCTAAAAAGAATTCTCTTCTAACAAACCTTATTGAGAGAGAGAGAGAGAGATAATTTGTAAAAGTAGGCACATGTGCGTAAACAATGGATTTAGATTTAATTTTAACCTACTTATTAAATAGACTCCTACATAATATAATACAAGAAAATACTATAACTTAACACTTCCACTGCCTATAGCGCACACATGTGCGTCAGAAGCGTTAGAAGCGAAGTGTTAATTAGATGTCCAATATCGCTGGCGGGCGGCACCGCCGCCGAGGCTGTGCCGTGAATGCGATAACATACACATATAAATTGAATAAAATACATAAAATAAAACAGAAATCATAAAGATCATCAACCCGCCAAGCGTGGTGGTTATGCGAAACTCAAGGGGAGTTGGGTGTATGGGGAAGGCACGATCAGAAGTAGACGTCCATAAGGCATGTGTGCTGTGGAGGGGTAAAAAATAATTATTTACTTTGAGAAGCAAAAATTATCGCAAATATTTTATTCAACAGAATTAATGCAGCCACCCGATATCAAAATAAAAACGTTTCCATAAATTGCTTTGTGGTTGAAACTTAACATATTTATCTTACGGGGAATTGTGCAAAACATGAAAGGTAAAACTGTTTATATGAGCAAGAACTTTGATTTTAAATACCTATTGTTAGATTTAGTCAGAAAGCGATTTAGTCATAAATGCTATGTAGTCCAATCAAGATTCCAACCCTTTTAACATTGGACCAATTAAATAAACAAATGACCGTAGGTATAAATACGTTTTGGTAAACTACTTACCGGGTAAAACGGGGTGAAAAGAGACTCTCCGAGTCTCGATCAACATATTCTGAAAATCTTAAAGTAAAATAAAAACAAACTACGCTGTACTTATGAGGGTTATCTTGAAAAGTTGTAAACATAAAGCATCGTCATTCAAATAACTGGAAAATTATACAGACTGAATACATTTTCTTTTGCCGCTTGAGTTTTTCTGTTACCGCAATATGTTTTTGGGGTAAATCGCAAAATGACGAAAAATATATGCCCTTATTTTATACGACTGTTGTATTAAAAGTGAAGGTTACAGAAACATTATCAAAAAATAGGTTTCTTCGCTTGCTTATCTTCCTGTATAGCTTTCGTGGGTTCTAAAGCCAATAATTCCGTAACATTGAGCATTTTTATATTCAAACGTTTCTTCACAAATATGTGTGATAAAGTTATAAATTATGTATGTAGTAAAATTAGAAATAAATTAAATCTAGACCAAAATTATGGGGAGGTAATACTGAAGGTTGACGTCAAAAACGCCTTCAATTCCGTAGACAGGGGCGCCTTGCTAAAAGAAATTAAAGACAAAATTCCAGAAATTTACCCTTTCCTTTGGCAATGTTATGGTTCACCGTCAAAATTAATTTACAGGAACAAAGTAATTTCGTCCGCAGTTGGCTGTCAGCAGGGCGACCCTCTTGGTCCGGCCATATTTAGCCTTGCCATCCAACCAATCATTCAACGTCTCCAATCCAAGCTCAATGTTTGGTATTTGGATGATGGAACATTAGGTGGAGAGGTGAACACAGTTTTTGATGATCTAAAAATCATCACAGACGAATTTCAAAAAATTGGTTTGGAATTAAATTTTTCAAAATGCGAGCTTTTTATTTCGGACTCTTGTGTAGACAAAAACAATATCATTGGAAAATTCAATAGTTTAGCCCCCAACATTGCAGTTGTAGATAAATGTTCACTTCGACTCCTTGGTTCACCAATTCTTGATGAGTCTTTTCAGTCATTTGTAGATGAGAAAATTCAAAATTTCAATAAAACTTCGGACAGATTGCTCAAAATTAATAGTCATATGGCTTTTACAATTATTCGGTTCTGTCTATTTGTACCTAAATTTACGTATTCTTTGAGATGTAGTCAACTGTGGAAACACAGCGAGCTCTTGGAAGGCTTAGACAACATAATAAAGAATACTTTATCATCGGTTTTGAATATTGATTTAGATGACAAGGCATGGTCGCAGGCCTCCCTGCCTGTCAAATTGGGAGGCTTAGGTATACGCAAAATTTCAAGTGTAGCCCTGCCAGCGTTCTTGTCTTCTGTCTACAGCACTAGTTCTTTAGTTGACAAAATTTTAAAGCCTTCTCGTTTGGTCCCGCCTGGAATGTCATTAAAAATTTCATTTTTAGACGAAGCTCGAACGGCTTGGCATAATGCTTGCCCCGATGCTGCTCCCCCAAAATCACTTTTGTCCCAACGGCAATGGGACGGGCCTCTGTGTGAGTTGACACGGAATTGTTTGTTACAAACGTGCTCCAGCTCTGCGGATCGTGCCCGCCTCCTGGCCGTTTCTAAATGGGAGTCAGGACATTGGTTGCAAGCATTTCCTTCATATAACACTGGTACTTTATTGGATCCCGTAACTTTCCGTATTGCAACATGTCTTCGGTTGGGTGCAAGGTGTTGCGCGCCTCATCAATGCCAGTGCGGTACTGCTGTCGAACAGCTTGGTCATCACGGATTATCGTGTACTAGGGCAGCCGGTCGGATATCTCGCCACGCCAGCCTTAACGACATCATCCGGCGGGCCTTTGTCACCGCTAACGTACCAACTATTCTCGAACCGAATGGTCTGTTACGTGACGATGGTAAAAGGCCCGACGGTATGACACTAGTCCCATGGGAGTTGGGGAGGCCCATTGTGTGGGACGCTACATGCGTCGACACACTTGCGCCTTCCCATCTTCCGAGGACATCCGTGAGGGCAGGCGCGGCGGCAGATTTGGCCGAAGATCTCAAGAGGCGCAAATATGCAGGTCTCGGCAGAGCCTACACATTTGCTCCTCTTGGAGTCGAGACCCTAGGTCCGTGGGGTACCGAGGCTCTTCGGGTTTTCAAGAAATTATCTGAGCGTCTGGTCGAAGCGACGCGTGACCCGAGAGCTGGTCAGTATCTGGCACAGCGCATCAGCATTGCCATACAGCGGGGCAATGCAGCCAGCGTCTTGGGGACGCTTCCGACTGGTATTGATATGGATCAGTTGAGCTACCTGTAGATTGTTTGCAACAGTCTGCAGTTAGCTCAATTGTTTCAATTGTAAATACTAATTATATTATAATTTTCTTTGTAGTAAAATAAGTGTCTGATATCATATCCAAAATAAATGCAGCTTTTCACATTCAAGTCTCAGTGCGTCTACACTCTGCATCAGTACTTTTAACAAAAAATGAAACATTCCTGAAATGAACCTCAACGAGGCGAATATTGAAGTTTTTCACATTATCTAACTCAGAATATCTTTTTAATTATTTTATTACTCACATCTTTTTAATTATTTAATACCTTAGGGCTTGTGGAGAATTGCCTGATTTATTTTACTTATCAGCTTGCACAAGCATTGCTTGGTTTATAGCTAGATAATGCTATTTATTTTTTTACATGGGTAATATACGTAACCAGTTCCTAACTTTTATTTATAAAATTTTGTTAGGATTATTTATCTTCAAATCAATCTGTTAGAACCGAAAAGGTTTATTTATATCCAAGACATTGAAATTCAATAGAGATGTAGCATGCGTAACGGATTTCAGCCCTAAATAAACCCTAGCTAATTCATATTTAATATACATAATGAGCCAGTATGTAAAATAATACAAAACAAAAAGATACAGACGTTGTCATGAATAATGCGTTAGTACTTATTATCATATAATCTCTGGTTAGTCTGCAATTAGCTAAACTGTTTCAATAACACGTTTTCATAATGTCAAAAACTAGTTCGAACAGACTACAAAAATGGGCGCTTTTTATGCAGGCTGCCAAATGATTGTGGCATAGACCGTGCTTATTTGAACATGATAAGCCATTGAAAATCTAGCTCCTCTCCCTTAAAAATCTACGCCATCTATTAGTTTTAGGGTCAATTTTTGATAGAAGCCTTATTGAAGATACTAGTTCTAATTTGTTTTTATTCTTTAATTGATATTTTCTTTCTTGATACAGTCTAAAATAACGTTTGTTTCAGTTTGATGCTTTAGAAAATTATAACTTTCGGATAGGGAAGTGTCATACCCGAGCTTTTCGTGTTGAAAAAACAGACGAATTGAGAACCTACTACTTTCTTGGAAATCAGTTTAAATTGAATTATCTCAATTACAATGTCAAACTGTAAGCAGAGCTTGGGTATAGTAGTAGACTTTAGGTACCACGATATACCGAAACTCAATATATCGATGGAATACACTTTTATTTATCAAATAAACATTTTTAAAATTACCCAGACCCGGAACAAGAATTTGCAGAACACACAAAATAAAAAAAGTAAACAATTTACCTATTAAGTCTGACTATTTGAATATTGCTCTCCGCATCTTAAACTACTATTACTGTTGAATCATTACCCATTCAGTCTATGTTAAGCGACTATAACAAGGGGCTTACAATCTTGTCAGAATTTAAGTATACAAGATCAAAAGGAGAGGTATAATTTTGATCTTTATTACAATTCGGAAAGGTTGAGAGAAACTTGACATTGGCTGATGCTTGAAGGAATATTTTGAGAGAGGTCGAGCATTGTAAAGCTTTGTAAACAAAGAGTGAAGTTTTTTCTGTAGATTTTTTATTATTTCGTGGCATCTCAAAGTTTTGAGCTCTGTTGTTGTTTATAAGTACGTTGGTGAAAATTAGGCGTAAAAAACATTTTTCATACAGCGTTTGTTTTATTCATGTGAATAAGAACAGGCAAAGTTACCTACTGACGAACCCGATGGAAAGTGGTCGAAGCACATTTAGGGAAGACTGCAACAAATAAATATAATGCTGGACAATTCACACAGCATTATCTAGCCGCAAGCTAAGCAGAACTTGTGTTATGAGTACTAGATAACTGATATACTTAATACAATATACTACAGAGATAGATATTTTTTATTATGCATAGAAAACATCCAGAACACCCTTAACAGATATCTATCTGCGATCGTACAAACATTTCTTCCGAGGCGGGAATCGAACCTGCAACCTCCTGCGTCGCAGGTGGACCTTCGCCCGCTGCGCCACTGAGGTCGTCAGACAACAAACGCAATGCAGTCTGAAACACCAATTTTCAGAACAACATAGGCTTTGAATATTGATTTCATCAAGAAAACCCTATTCCGCTAAACGAATTGCCTCACTATGAAAATGGTTTCGTCACAGAATCACACATTTTGGCATTCTACCTTATGTGAAGGAAACTACAGACGGACGGACGCACGTTAATGGGACCGCACGAAATATCTAGAGTTTCTCTTAGCTAAAGATTCTACGTGATTATTTTGCGACGATACCATGGCCTGAGTGAAGCGATTGATTAGCAAAATTGAGCTTATCAGGACATAAAGTGTCAACAAAATCTAAAATGACATGACAAGGACATGACATGCAATTTACGAGGGAGCTTATTGTTAATTAAATGGCATTTCTCGGAATTCAAAATTAGTAGTTAATCAATTTTTGATCAAGTCCTTCTTTAACATCTTATTATTTTGTCCGTAATTTTTTTAACATTCGCAACCTCATAATCTATCGAATCTATCCAAAGAACTTTTAGGTACGGCCTACGGTACGTAGTTGTACCTACGTACTTACATGGTGTAAGTACCTACGTATCCCTGACTCTACCTAAACGTTTTCATTCATCGAAATCAGACCCTGAAATTAACCCAGTCCTAATTTAACGTTGAAAGACTCCCACTCACTACTAACCCGGCAAAGGATCTGGTAGGCTCAATTTGACCCTGCTCATTTTGTTTGATGTACCTTCAGTTTTTTTTTGTTTTTGTAGTAGTATCCTCCTCTCTACGCATCTCCACTTAATCGGGTGCTGCATACGCAAGCAGGTAAACGTGGGCAAACGCAAATATCCTATTTACCATAAGTACTATGCCGCGGTTGTGGAAGGGAAATAATTATACGACCCTTCCACAACCGCGGCGTAGTACTATTGTACCATTTTTCAAGTAATTATTTAAGTGAGTACTTTGTGATTTGATATAGAATAGAATAGAATATATAGAATAGAAATAGAATATAAATTTATTTGTTAACAGACTTACACATACTAAACTTAGACTAAAATAAATGATAAACTTAGATTAAGATGTAAACCCAGTAACAAAATGGCTCTGCCTCAGCATGGGTTGGTTGACTGGCAAGCTAGCAACCAACGCTGATCTTCTGTCAGAGCCACATGTTGGCTTTACGGACTAGCTACTCAACAGACAAAATATAAATATTATATTAACAATAAAAATAAGAAATCAAATGTTGCCTGCTCGTATTTGAATAAATACAGTAAGTATTTAGTGACTATTTTTATTATTTTAAGAAATTAAGAAGATGAAAGTTATGTATATAATAAGTATTAATGTTTAAATAGATGCAATTTATGAAATACTTCTAAATACTTAATTAAATACATTTGACATGCTTTTAGTCAAAATGAACAACGAAATGCGGGAGGCTGAGCGTACGTTGTTTGTCGGCGACATCATCCAGTTATAATGACTTCGTGACAGATGGTAGCGAAATTGAGGATGTGAATGAAGAATACTTTATATATCAACTAGCAGCGCCTCGCGATTTCACCCACGTAGTTCCCGTTTCCGTGGGAATTCCGAAATAAAATATAGCCTATGTGCTATTAGAGACTATAATCTATCTCTGTGCCAAATTTCAGTCAGATCCGTTCAATAGTTTTTGCGTAGCAGCGCCTCACGGTTTCACCCGCGTAGTTCTCGTTTCTGTGGGAATTCGGGGATAAAATATAGCCTTTTTTATTCCAGACTATAATCTATCTCTGTGCCAAATTTCATCCAGGTCCGTTCAATAGTTTTTACGTGAAAGAGTAACAAACATCCATCCATCCATCCCTACTTACAAACTTTCGTGTTTATAATATTAGTAGGATTAAATACAGGGTCGTCAGGACCCTCCACATCCTCGATGTACCCCTTTTGAACCACATGCTCTCCGGGTTAACAATATCAATGACATGACAAGAACGAGACATGCAATTCACGATAAACTTAATTGAATTTCTCGGAATTGAAAACCAAATAGCATAATATTTTATCACACCAATGCATTGATTGTTATAAAAATAAAAGTTTTGTTAGTGCTGATTGATTTCAAAATCAATCGACACGGTGCGAAGTTGTACTTACGTACTTACCATATCCCTGACCTTCATGTTTTCATTCATCGAAATCACACTCTGAAATTATTAATGCCTTTGAGTGGTTTATTTTGTATAATCCCTTCTCAAATGTCTCAAATGTCTTGAGCACTTCATGCTTCTCACCCAGTCCCACTTTTACGTTGAAAGACTCTCACCCACTATTAACCCGGCGAGGATGTGGAGGGTCCTGATGACCCTGTGTTAATTAGTATTTTAAAGTATTCTTCATTCAGATGACACGTCATGATAAGAATTAGACATTCAATTCAAAATGAAATATCATTTTTTTTATTTCACACCAATGCATTGATGGTGTGAAAAATAAAAGATTTGGTAGTGTCGATTGATTTCAAAATCAATCGACACGGTGCGTAGTTGTACTTACGTACTAACCATGTCTCTGACTCCACATAAACGTTTTCATTTATCGAAATCACACTCTGAAATTAATAATGCCTTTGAGTGGTTTATTTTGTGTAATCCCTTCGAATGTCTCAAATGTCTTGAGCACTTCATGCCTCTCACCCAGTTCCACTTTTACGTTGAAATTGCGTTCTGGCGCCTGGGAAAGCCTGATTTGTTGTTTTAGGTTGGGTTCGTTTTAGATTACATTTGGAAGCTTTTACTTTGCGGTTTTATCTCGTATTTAATGTTCTAAAGTGTTTGAGTTGCTCACATTTCGCTGATTTCAGTGTAAACAAAATTCATTAGACTGGTTATTTGCATTTTTGTAATTTTAAAATTTCTTTTTCAGGTATGAATCGTGTGACGATTACGAACTACCTAATTATAAGGAAATTGTTAAGGTGAGTTTATTGTGTAGGATTTGTATTGTGGAAATTAATATGGTAAAATCTAACTTGTTCCTGCAATTGTTTTGCCCATTCAGAGGGTTGATTAAAGCAGAGTTAAAAAGGATATCCACTCAACCTCCATTTAAAATCTTGACTTTATTGAAAACAATACAGCGTAATGCAAACATGGGCGCATCTGTATGCATCGGCATCCATAGAAAATATTATATCAATACTAAAGTACTAATCTTTCAAATTTTGGCTTACATCTTGGCGAGTACTTTTCATACATATAAAAGAAGTAACAAGTATAAACAAATAACTTCTCGTCGAACAAAATCTTGATTCCAATAGAATTATTGGAAAAAGTATTTCGAAACAATCTGTTACATTCTCGAGCAGATCTCTTTCAAAGAAATAATGAATAACTTATGTAATGTTCTGTGTTGAAGGTTCTTACAAAATCCCAAAATACGAATCCACATGTTGTTTATAAGTTATTTATTTAAAACTTTATTGTACTAAGGTACAAAGGGAGGGTTTGATGCCGAGGCATTTTCTACCTGCCGACCAATAACACATGTTTTTACAGAAAGTTGGCGTGTAACATAGTTATGGCTTGCTTCTTGTACAGGCTGTCAAATAAAACGAATCAAACCGCGCTTATGACGACTGGACATGTCAAAATGGTGACATGTGATCGGACGAAAGTTAAATGCGAGATCAAAAATATTTTTATATCAAGGAAATAACAACAAATACTACTACTACTACTACTACTATCCTGGCGCATCGACCCCAAAGTGGGTCTTGGCCTCCGACACAATAGATCGCCACCGGCTTCTGTCCTGCGCCGCCTCCGTCCAGTCCGGTTCAAAGATTTGAAGTGAGCGAAGGTCCTTCTCCACTTCATCCTTCCACCTGTATCTGGGCCGACCGACTGGTCGTCGGCCAACCGGCGCTCCAAGAAAAGCCCGTTTTGCAGCCCGATCTTCCTCCATTCGTAGCACGTGGCCGAGCCAGCGCAGCCTGTGTGATTTTGTTTCGCCAATGATGTTGGGCTCGGCCACTAGTTCCGAGATCTCTCGGTTCTTCCGTACCCTCCAGGAACCGTCTTCTCGTCGGATAGGACCTAGGATCTTCCTGAGCACTTTTCTCTCCGTCACCAGAAGCTTGTGTTCTTCTTTCTGGGTTAGTGTCCAGGCTTCACATCCATACATCAAGATTGGGCGAATGATCGTCTTGTAAATGCGAATCTTGGTTCTTCGGAAAAGGAGCCTGGACACCAAGACTTTATGTAGTGCTGCACTGCATCGGAGCGTGTTCTGGGCTCGAATATCTATTTCATCGCCTCTGGTGTTAATGTCCGTTATAGTGCATCCCAGGTACTTAAATCTATCCACTCCCTTGAAAATTGAGTTTCCAGCCACAATGTCCTCGCGTCGTTATATACTCGTTATATTATAATAACAACAAATAGAAAATTTATTTATTTATAAAGTTAAGTTAGCAAAAGGCGAGTACACTGTAACTTACAAGGTATCTATATACTTAAAAAACTTGTGAAATGTTAAGTGCACCAACCTCTGACAGGCCGCCACAGCATGCAAAAGAAAACATCAACTATGAACACTCTAATACTTAGCAGTAGATATTGTAGACATTAAAAAAAAAAATTCAAATAGTTGAGTTGAGTTTAATCAACTGTTTTGCAACAATCTAGAGATAGCTCAACTGATCTAAATCAATACCAATCGGAAGTGTCCCCGAGAAGCCGGCTGCATTGCCCCGCTGTACGGCAGTGCTGATGCGCTGCGCCAGATACTTAACACCTCTCGGCAGCTTTCGCACACCTCTCCTTACCAATTGTCACTTAGTTATTAATGTTTCGTTCAAAAAAAAATCCTATTTGAATTAAGTTTGCAATAAAAAATATCTATCCATCTCCTCCCGCTTAGATTGAAACTTCCCCTTATGGCCCAATTCACTATACATCTTCCTAACATCGTGAGTTTCTCCATAAAATACCTGTAGCTTTTCCTTCAGTTTTCCTGTTTACTATAACAAGGAAAAGTATGTACATGGAACCTTTAGTTATCTAAAGGTATAACTCCTGTCGATTCAGTAGATATTGATAAAATGATGTATAAGGAAGGAAAGGTGCGTTTGAAAGATAAAATAAAGAATAAAGTCTTGGGTGCTTTTACGCAGATCAGTGGTAAGGAGTTTTTGATTTTTAGACAAAGAATTCAATGAAAAGTTCGCTCAAGGTGCGTGGTCTTTTGATAACTATTAAAATCAAGACGACAAGTAATGTCTTGTAAATTTTGCTACAAATCATTTCAAAAACTTTTATCAGTTCAAAAAAACACTTACTCTACATTATAAATCTATCGGAAAAAAGTCTACCATTTGTTGGTGCTAGTGATAAATGAATCTGCATTTCGTTTCGCAATCCAATGATCTGAATAATACTACTACGTAAAAATGTATTACCTATCAAATACAGACCTTTTTGTTCCTACTTTTGCATGCACGGTGAATGAATATTTGTGTACCGCTTCGATCAAATATAACTTGAAGGGTATATTTGATCGAAGGTGTACCGTCACAGTACCTATAGGTAAGTCAAAAGAGTGAAAAGTTTACATACGCGCGAGGTAACTTCTGCATCGAGAAATTCAATTTTTGTTTAATAAATAATAATAATAAATAAATACGACGACCTCCGTGGCGCAGCGGGCGAAGGTCCGCCTGCGACGCAGGAGGTTGCGGGTTCGATCCCCGCCTCGGAAGAAATTTGTGTACGATCTGCAGAAATTTGTTGCGTTGGTCTGGGATTTTTCTATGTAAAATAAAAATATCTATCTATGTAATGTATTGTATTAAGTATATCAGTTATCTAGTACCAACAACACAAGCTCTGCTTAGCTTGGGGCTAGATAATGCTGTGTGAATTGTCCAGCATTATTTATTTATTTAATAATCAAGGATACACACAGCATCGTCTAGCCTTAAGCTAAGTAGAGCTTATGTTATGGGTACTAGATGACTGATACACTTATAAAACATTACATAGATAGATGTTTTTTATTATAAATTTAAATTGAGATAAAAGCCAATAAGGCGTTTATCAGGGGGAGGCCTGTATCCAGCAGTGGACCAATACATGCTGTTGAGGTTAGATTGAGGTTGAGGGAGACCTTTGCCTATCAGTGGGACAGTAGTGGCTAAAAACAAAATAAAATAAAAATTCTGTACCGAAAATACTGGAGTTAGAAATGATTAGCAAGAGACCCAACTGTATTTTTTTAAATAGGCTTCGATTTAATCATTAATATTTATCGTACCCAGAATCAATGAATTCCAGCTGCCATGAACAATCACTTCCATTATTTTCCTGCCTCGTTCAATTAATTTTGTTTTGTTCTAGTTATCGAGAATTTTCAATTGTCTTTTGTTGTTTGATTCAAAGCGATTCCAAATAGATTTTTACGACTGGATTTTTGGAATCAAGATTAACAAAGGAAAAGCCTAAACGATTTCATTTTCCTAAATGAAATCCGTCTCGTTCGGATAAAATGTGACGTGACAGCCAATCACATAATGCATGCCTGCAGATATGAGAATTATTTTATTAGATAATTTGAGAAATTATCTTTTAATGATACTTCACAATACTCGCATAATATCCCTCCTGTACAGTATCTGGTTATATCCTCCGAGCCCTTCCTATCTCAAGGAGCGCTTCGAATTCGTCTCAGACTCTCACTCCCTCCCTTTGCATTCCTCTGAAACTCTCCCTTAAAAGTCCCTGCTCACACCACCTCTTTCAATGACAAATCTTTTACTGTACAAGCTACCCGTCTGTGAAGTGGAATGCTCTCCCTCCGGACATCCGACGTGCAAAATTAATTTATTTATTTACTTATTGACAGAAATAATATCAAAACAGGTTTTTTTATTAAGCCCTGAGGCGATGTTATATCTAGGTACTTATCATAAGTTATTTATTTGGTCCAAGGTACATACGAGTACAAGCAATACACAATACTAATCTAAACATTTCAAAAAATCACTCCCTGTCTTCAAACAAGATCCGTCAAGTGCGAGTGTAACTCGCGCGCCGAGGGTTTTGAACGTTTGTCAACAAATATGTACCAAAAGTACCGGTTAGAGACTTCGCAGTTTATTTATTTATTTATTTATTTATATATGGCCCTTAGCTCAGCTTTAAGCTCCAGCATGTCACCATACTGTAGCGCTGGTATTCTGCTAAGGGCTACATTTAGGTCACGGACACCTTGGTAATACAAATTAAAAAATTAAAAAATAGTACTTATAACAAAATAAATTACATTAAATTAAATTAACCAAACACAAAACATGCGCACTTAAAACTCCGATTAAATTTAAAATAAATTAGAATAAAAAGGAAGTATACCACTAAATTACTTACTATATCACACACCCATGATATTGAGCCGTTTAAAAGACCTATGATGAAGGGAAAACCGTAAGAGATAGAAAAATCGCTATGCCAGCCAAGGTTGGTTATTTTGTGAAGTTAAGAGATGTTTTTTGTAGTTTGTTCTGAAAGTGTTAACATTATTTAGATTTTGAAGAGGAGGTGGAATATTATTCCAACACTTGGTGGCGGCATAGCGAAAGCTGCCTCTGAAGGCTGCGGTTCTATGTTCAGGAATTGCCAGCGTAGACGAAGACACCACTCTGGTTTTATACCTAACATTGTAGTCGCAGAACCATCTTAGCTTTTTAAATAGGTATACTGGCTTACGGCTCTTCATAAAACCAAACCAAAAAGTAAAACAGAGAGATGTAAGAGCCTTCTGCCATTCATTTTCAGGAGTTTTGAAGCGTTTAAGAATGGAGTAACATGTGCTCTAGGGGCAATAAAAAAACTAAACCTGGCGCAGGCGTTATGAACTCGCTGAATGACTTTTTGTGTTCGTGCAAGCAATCTGGGGCCATACACAGTATCAGCGTAGTTCAATTTTGATAGTACAAGTGATTCACATAAGTTTATACGTATATCTTCGCAAAGACAGTTACGAATACGATATAGGACTTTTAACCGAAAGAAGCAGTTTCTAACACAGTCGGCTATATGTTTCTCAAAGCGCAACTCACCATCCATCATTACTCCGAGGTTGCGTGCCTCAGTGACGCGGGTGATTGGCTCACCTTGGATACTGATGTTAGGAACATTGATAACAATTCGATCAATTTGCTTCCTTGTACCCAAAATTATGTATTTTGATTTGCTAGGGTTTAATACCAAACAATTTTTCACTGACCATAGCGCGATTCGGCGTAAGTCACTATTTATCTGTGCCACAGCCTGTGATGTTTGACAAGGTAGGAACGAAAAGTAGAGTTGCAAGTCGTCTGCATATAAATGATATTGACAGTGACGAATGTTTTGAACAATGTCAGAACAGTATAGTATGAATAACAAGGGTCCAAGTATAGAACCTTGGGGTACACCTCTAGGCACGTGGCGCTGAGACGATAGAGCCTTGGTTCCGTCGGTTTTAGTAATCTCTACCAGTTGTGAACGACCCCGAAGGTAGCTATCAAACCAGTTAATAACTGTGTTATGGAATCCATAGTAGGTCAACTTGGAAAGAAGAAGGGTAGAGTTAATACAGTCAAATGCGCGAGAATAGTCTAATAGAACCAATATCGTACCCATTCCCTTGTCTTGCGCACTGAGGATGTTATCAGTTACGTCAAGCAGCGCTGTAGCAGTACTGCGACCCCTGCGGAAACCAGATTGAAGATCAGGAAGAATATCATTGTGCTCGACAAAGCTATACACCTGTTCATAAATAATTCTTTCCAGAATTTTAGAAAGACAAGGAAGAATACTGATGGGCCTGAGATCCTTAAAGGTATTCGCATCAGTTGTTTTAGGAATCGGTTTCACCATAGCTATTCTCCAAAGTTCGGGAAATGTGGAAGTTAGTATGGATGTGTTGATAATATGTGTAATCGCTTCTAGAGAGTGCGGCAAAGTAAGCATAATCATGTCTAAAGTTAGGTCATCACAACCTTTAGCGTTCGATTTTAGCGATCTAAGGGCCTTAAATATTTTGTCAGGCGTAACAGTCTCAAGTTTAAAGACATTGTTACTGAACCGGCTATGTTCATAATACGTGAGCTGACTGATATCTATATCATTCGATCCAGGTATATCAAGAAAATGATCACATATAACCTCTGGGTCATTTAAATGCTGGGGTAATTCAGGTCTATCTCTGATTAGCACGGTTTTTTTGAGGTTTTTCCAAAGACTTGCAGGGTTTTTTAAATTATTGTTAATGTAATTGCGAAAGTAAGCACGGCGATCTGATTCCAAGGCATGCGACACGGATTTTTTTAACTCCTTGTAGTAGTCTCTGTGTACGTCATTTTTAGTAGCACGATAACGCGCATGCGCTTTATCTCTGAGCTGCATCATGAGCAACAAGGTATCGGTTATCCAAGGATATGATTGTTCTTTAATAGAAACCTTTTTTTCTGGAGCATGTAAATCAAATAAATTTATAATCATTTCATTAAAAATTAATACCATGTCATCGACACTATCAAGAGTTTTTATATAATTAAAATCAATATTTAGCAAATCATTGTTAAAATAGTCGGTTAAAATATCCTTAAGAGGTCTGTAAATAAAACAGGTACTATTAGGCTTTTTCTTTTTAAAGTTTAGTTCGGCTGTGATAAAAGAATGGGCGCCAAGCTCAGGGATATAACTGACTCGGACTTGTTTTACAGGAGCGTCAGTACAGAAAAGGTCAATAAGCGTTGCACTATGTTCAGTAAAATGAGTAGCTTCAGAAACAAACTGCGATAAGTTTGTAGTACTTAGGAACATATTCAACTTCTTAAAATCAATATTAGTCTTAACCATCATATCGATATTAAGATCTCCAAGAAGGACCAAATAATCATAGGAAGCAAAGGAAGATATCGAATCAGTCAACGCATCCAGGAAGACATCCGTATTTTGCCAAGGGGGTCTATACGTAGAACCAATAATAAGTTTAAACCCATTTACATTGAGTGATATCCACATCTGGTCAATAGAGGGATCAATCGGATATGAACGCGCAACAACTCTAAGCCCATTACGAACGTAGAATCCGACCCCACCACCTCTGGAGCGAGCAGAAGCGGACCGCTGCGTACGCCGAGGTGTGTGGCGAAGCCGGTATCCAGGAACTCTAGGTGCCCTTTCTTCCTCTCCACTCCGAAGCCAAGTTTCATTTATAGCTACAATATCAGGCGTGTAACGTAGCACCGCAGAAATAAATTCGTCATGTTTTGTGTTTAGTGAACCAGCATTAAATAAACTTAGTTTTAAAAATTTGCTTTTAGTAGTCATATAAAAAAGAAACTAAAAAATATAAACCTTAGTAACTAAAAATAATAGTATTTTTTCCAAAGAAGTTAGTATTTTTATGGAAAATATTAATGCATGTATGTACCCAAATCGTGTATTGCAACGGCTAGCGCAAATAAACACTACTATTATTATAATAATATAACAATATTATAAAAATAGTAGTTTTTATAATATTGAATAAAAACTACTATTTGCAACTGACAGACAATACCTATACCTACATTCTGACACAAATTGTGAATATAAAATAGCTCAATCAAAAATTACACACAACACCGATCGGAAATAAATAGGTAGGTAGGTGCACCAAATAAATAAATAAAAAATGCTGAAGCATTGGTAGAACTTACGTACCTACCCATTCTTACAAGAAAAATTCAATGTTGCAATGGTGCGGTAGGTATTTAACTAGAAGATACAATAATATTTATTGATTATCTATTAATCTACACCAAAAATGCCATGAAGGTTTGCCATGCTAATGACACGATACGCACTTTTGCCTTGTGCCTGGCGAACATGAGTAAGGCCAGATTTGGTCCAAACAAATTTCCAATTGTGCTCACGGCACAGCTGTCGCGCATGGTAAAATATCTGTTTGTTATGTTTAGACAGTCTCTCATTGACATAGAACCGGCGCGACTCGCCACCGGCAAATCCTAGATCGGACGCAGTTATACCGCGTCGCACCCGTGCTGCTCGGACAAAGTCTTCTCGAAGCCCGCGCCGTACGAACCGGACCAGTTTAACGAATACCTAAGAATAGTAGGTACCAACCTACATTTCAGATGGATCTCTATGCATGCTTCGGTTAAGGTAAGTAATGGTAAATTTTTCGACTTTTTTCGAAATATTTCAAAAAGTATGAAAGTTACAGAAATTTTAAAAACTGTTTTGAAATGTCCAAACCGATACCTTTCATTTGATACCCCACTCGGTGGGGTAGCCCCCCTTTTGAAAATTATTCCTTTTTGACCATTTTTCAAAAAGTGTTCTTTTTACAGACTTCTCTATATTTTTCCTGTAAAATATAGATCCATATCTACAAACGCTTCATACATTTTAAATGGATCGCTCGGCAAACTTCGGAGATAGGGGGGGGGGGAATGGGTATTTTTTCGACTTTTTTCAAAATATTTCAAAAAGTATGAAACCTACAGAAATTTGAAAAACTGTTTTTAAACTTAAAAACCAATACCTTTCATTTGATACCCCACTCGGTGAGGTAACTCCCCCTTTTGAAAATTATTCCCCCCCTTTTTGACCATTTTTCAAAATGTGTTCTTTTTTCAAACTTCTCTATATTTTTCCTGTAAAATATAGATCAATGTCTATAAACGCTGCATACATTTTACATGGATCGCTCTGCAATCTTCGAAGATAGGGGGGGGGGAATGGGTATTTTTTCGACTTTTTTCGAAATATTTTCAAAAGTATGAAACATACAAAAATTTCAAAAAATATTTTGAAATGTACAAAATGATACCTTTCATTTGATACCCCATATGACTCTGTAGGTATCTTTTAAAATTTCGGCATCACAATTTGTATGGAAAATATTCATTTTCATTTTTCATTTATTTTCATTTATTTTTCTCTAAATCTGTACAGGCGCACGAAATGTATTATTATTTTAAATTTCAAGTTGATAGCTGCTGTAGTTTTTGAGTTATTAAGGAGGGAAAAAAGGACAGACAAAGCGAGACCATAAGGGTTTTGAAACCGATCTTCGATCATCAAAACCCTAAAAACTGCTTCATCAGCATTATTTATCCTTGTAAAAGTTAGACAACCTTATTTTATGTTTATGTAAGTTTATTATAATGTTTGTAGACTAAGGTATTAAAGTATGTAGTATACGTCTATGGTTTTTGTTTCTAAATCACGGATTTAGAATTCTCTATTCTGTAAATAATCTAAATAGATTTATTAATTGTAATCTAAATAGATTTATTCAGTGCCACCGTCTATTTTGTTCTTTTCATGTCCAGTCCATCCCAAGGTTGCCTGCAAGATTGCTCTCAACGATAAGGCCGCTCTTTATACTGCCTGTATTATAAGCTTTTTTCTGTATTGTTTCCTGTCTTTGTGTGGTATAGTAAAGTATTTTCTATCTTTCTATCTTTAGTCATCTGTGTGCATGTCAAAAAAATCTGAATTCGATTAAACCTTAAATCAGCCTACTCAGTTTAAATCCTTCCCTGAATATAGTATGAACTTTTAATTCAGGTGGGAGAAGGGATTTCATCCGTTAATTCTCGTAATCCAATAGCGACCTATTTTCAACTCTCCTTTTTGTTGGCAAAGTACAGGTACATTTGCCTGACAAATTCGGTAGATTGGCCTTGTTGTGTGCTTGTTTTACTGCGACATTATGAAAACAAAGGCGATCTCTATGGGACAGGGGATAAAAGAACGCCTTAGACAAGGAAGGTACCGGATCGATTTCCGTTGTGAAACATTTATTTTAGGAACTGCATGTATAGGGTGTTTTCAAATTAGTGCACATGTTAATATTCAGTGAACAATTTGTAATAATGAGAATCGTTTGCGGTTTTTTATTCGATGAATATTATTTGTGGCATCAGGTAAATAACCTCTTTCAGTATGATGCACTGTTGCATCCTGTAGTATTTGTTCCGGGTCTGGGTGATTTCTATGTAAGAATAAGTAATTTTGTTAACAAACATAAAATTATTGTATCATTTATTACTCACTGGACTGCTTACCAGCCTCAAGGCTGTGAGGTCCAGATTTATTATTATTTATTACAATTTTTAAGACCCAAACCATTTTTCTACTTTATTTTTATTGCTAGTTTGTACCCGCGGCTTCGCACGCGTTGTTTCTATGGAGTCGTTTAAACAAGATTTCTATCACACGGGAACTGATTTTTTGAAGAAAAGTAGCGCATGTTTGATTCTAGGATTAGAATTACTTGTATGCAAAATTTCGGCCCGATCCATTCAATAGTTTTGACGTGAAAAGGTAACAAACATCCATCCATCCAAACTTTCGCATTTATATTATTAGTGTGATAGAGTGAAGTGATGTGATTTCAGACCGATCCATTCAGTAGTTTTGGCGTGAAGAGGTAACAAACATCCAGTCATTCATCCATCCATCAAAACTTTTGCATTTATAACATTAGTGTGACTAAGAAGTTCTTCGATTTTCACTCAAAAGTTACATTGAAATAAAAAACTAGCAGCTTTTAAACTAAGCTCCGCCTAGTTAAAGTGCAGTGTCGTTTTCATCTTGCATTGGCTGTTTCGTGAGCTACGGATTTTCATTTATCAAGCACTCACCGATCGCACGCTCTACTTCACAATTCTTTTCAAATGAAGCTATATTTAAATGTTTAAAGCACTGAGCTCCATTATACAGTCATACTACGAATGCTATTTGATTTTTGCCATTTTGGAGCTGAGCGACAAATGTTTGCACGATCTTTTGATATTTGTTCAGGATGTTTTGGATGATTTCTCTGTATATTAAAAAAATCTATGAATGTAATTTAGTGTAGTAAGTACATAAATTAGTTCCCATAGGATAGAAATCACCTTTAAACGTTTCCATAGAAACAACGTGTGCGAAGTCGCGGGTATAAACTAGTAGGTACTATACATTTTAATATGCAAATCTATTCTTTTAGTACTAATTATCAACTAAATCCAATCCAAATTGTCCTGTCTGCATCTGCTTACGCATAACTAGAGATAGTTTGGGCGACCAAAGCAGGAATCTAATTCAATAGAATTCTCAATCTAACAGAAGCGTCTCAGCAATTTTCCTTACACCATTGAAAGCCCATTGAGAGCTCCGGAATGCGATATACCGTCGGATATTGCCCCACGATTGGTACGCTATATCGCTTGAGGGGTGATAATGAAAAAGTGCAATACAGCGTACCTATTAGATATTTGTTCAGAGTGTTCTGGGTGTTTTATAGGTATAAAAAAATATATTTCTGTTGTAAGTATTATGTATAACAGTTATCTAGAACACAGCCTTTGCTAGCTAGATGATGCTGTGTGAATTGTCCAGCATTATTAATTTATTTATAGGTTTCAGTGACAAAGTAATTAGAGATAAGATAAGAAGTATAAGATCATATATTAGCTAGAAAGATTATATATTAGTTGCGTTGTTGATTTACCAATAAATAATATAAAAGATAAATAAAGTAGGTAATGCAAAGCGGGGCAATGAATCCAGCGTCTTAGGGACGCTTCCGACTGGTCTTGATATGGATCAGTTGAACTACCTGTAGATTGTTTGCAACAGTGTGCAGTTAGCTCAATTTTTTCAATTGAAAATACTAGTTCTTATTTATTTCTATTCGCTGTATTCACAAAAAAAATTGGGCAACACTCTGGGTAATTTCGTCTTAGAAATTACCATTATGCTTACGCTCTATAATAACAAAAAACCTAATCGTCTTTGTTTGCAAAAATCCGTGATTCTAGATCCAAATATACAGGGTTTATAGAGGATGTCTGCTCACCGGTGTCGGAGCACATATTCTATTGATTGATGCAGTATCTACAAAGTCGCTCACAACTCGCTAACTGGCGTCAACTCTCGTTAGTGCTCGCTCGCAGCCTGATGCAACATCGCAGACTACTGTCATTAGGCTAACGTCTGTACACAATGATCTACGGATTCTTGAAGAGACTTTTAGATCATAAGAGACTTTAATATTTTATACTATACACACTTACACAGTCCCTATTTAACCCCCGACGCAAAGTTGGTGGTTATAAGTTTAAAGTGTCTGTCTGTGTATCTGTGTATCTGTGTCTGTGGTATCGTAGCTCCCAAACGGATGAACCGATTTTTGTTTAGTATTTTTGTGTCATAGATAATTTTATCCCGAGTGTTCTTAGCTATTTTTCAAGAAAATCTGTGAAGGTTTTTAAAATTTTAATTTTGTTCTTGTTGGTAGGTACTATCCAATGATCCTATCCGTCCAAGGCAGAGAGCGCTCTTAACGCATCCACTGCCTAGCTCCGCTACACGGGGCTGAGAGAGATCATCTGAGTCGTGGGCCATGAAAGTGTTAAGCGATATTATTATTATTATTCATTTATTTCAGATCAAAATCCATATGACCACCAATATTATTGTCACTTAGTATTTTACTCTGAATTTTTTTTAATAGTCAATTAGTATATTGATTTTGATCAGTTGAGCTACCTGTAGATTGTTTGCAACAGTTTGCTATTAGCTCAATTGTTTCAATTGTAAATACTAGTTATAATTTATTTCTATTATTTTATTGTTAGTTTATTTTTGAATAAAGGTATAATAGAATAGAATTATAAAAAAAAACAACTTTACGTTTTGGTTAGAAGTGACTTAAAGCCTATGTTAGGTTTAACTAGACACAGAGTTCTCACCTGGTTCATTAAGAGGTAGATAATCATATCGATAGATAAAGTTTCTGATTTAAGTGTGAAATAAAGTACTTTGTATGTATCTACTTAATTCGTTTACTTAAATCCACCAAAGTTAGTGTGTAGTAAGTTAGTTAGGTTTAGTGGCGCACTTTATACACCAGCTTGACAAATCTTTTGCAAGCGACCCTTAGAATTCAATACTTAGTACCTACAAATACAATACACCAAGGGTAGCCAAGTCAGCTGAATTCCGGGTCGCATGCGGGCCGCGACCGGCCCATCCACGTCCGTTCCATTTGTAAGGGCAGTGTGTGTGAAATTATTCTTGTAATAAATCCTCTCAGCACGGACCACTGGCACGGAGAGGTTGCTCGTTATAAATAAATAAGTTAAACTTGATTAAGATTTATCCATTTTCACCAAACTATAAACGCGAACTCCTCTTTAATTCAGCTAAAGATAGATAGCGTTGATTTTTTTTCTTTTTATAAGGTGAGTGTGTCTATGTCTGTCTCTCCGTCGTCGATTACCTTTACACGTTTAGACGGCTGAACAGATCGTCATGAAATTCCACGAAGAAAAATAATATCCCGAGGAACGACGAGCCGTTGGATTAATATGCGCAAAGCTCTACATTTTAAACCAGGGGCGAGATGTGTTGATAATTTTACCGTTACGAATTATTTGCTACAGGACTGGTTTTAAAATAAATATTGGTAATTTCGAGGTACAACACAGGTTGTTTGTATTGTCTGTGTTAATCTATGTTTATGAATAACCTAAAAGTTTGTATTTCGGTTAACTGATTCAGGAATTTTGGGCCCAGTATTCAGATTTATCGAATAATTGTTATGTGTCCGTGTATTCATGAATTTCAGTGCACTAGTAGTCTTAGTTATTGTAGATTTTCAGAGAGTAGGTAGTATAACCTTAAAACCATTTAAAGACTTCGAAGGTCTTAGCACAAAACTGAACACTAAACTTTTACGGTTTTAGAATCCGAGATATTTTGTGTCAACAAAGGCATCTTGAAAACTTCGACCAAATACTAGTAACAATAATGGCAGAAGACTACAAGGTAACAAAAGAATCACTTAAAAACAAAAAATTCATTGCATTATTCAAGCGCAGCAAAAAATTTTCAGTTCTAAAACGGACGACAGACGAATGAAATGATTAAATATTTTCAAACTGTTTCTTTTTCGTACCTCTGCGCTTTGCTCCGACGATACCAGCCAGTCTCATAAAAAAATCCACCAATATTTTTTCATTTTGAAATCCCTTTGTTTAAAAAAAAGACATCCAGGATTCCAGAACCGACTATAGTTTAATCGCAGTCCACACCGAGTCGGACGAATCGTCAGAATTCATTTCTTTTTATTCAATTTCTTTGGTACCCTAGGCGCGTTTGGTTGGATAGATGTTCGCTTAGCGTAAGTAGGCCTTCTTGCGAATTTTAAGGTAAAGCCTCATTTTACGGTCCAAACAAATTGTGTTTACCGCTCTACCCCAAGTGGCGATTATTTTTAATATAACGATACCTCGTCGGATATTGAAGTGTCTTGTTTCAAATTCGCTATCACAACATGAATACAGTGTTGCACGTTGGTAACTATGTTTAGTCAAATTCAAATCATTGTGGTATCATACTTCCGATTTGTCATAACAAATAAATAAATGTGTTTTACCGCAATGATAAAGCGTTATCAGTGGTCCGCTTTGATTAGATTATGAATGTTATATATGTATTTAGATTTATGACGATCTCAGTGGCGCAGCAGTCAACAAAGACTAGCCACTTGTCTTCATGCCACCAAGGTAGCAGCTGAAAACATATCACTCGGGAGAAGATGCGATACCTAGCTCGTGTGTTTTAAGCCTCAAATGGCACTTTCGTTAGGAATCGGCACTTTCTCGCCGCTGTAAACAATGTACTATTTCTTGTCTTTTCTTCAGCTGCGGTTTATGAGCTCGGGCCCCGTAGTGGCCACCACCCGCGCCCTGATCGGCCACGTGAATTTTCCCCGAGGGAAAACTTCGCTTCGACCTGTCTCCGTAGGGCTTGAAAAACGTGGTGCACGCCTCGGACAGTGTCGCAGCCGCGCAGAGAGATCGCTCTCTGGTTCGCTGACGACGAGCTCTGGACGCAAGCGCACGGAATAAATTTTTGGTATGAAACGGCAAAAATGAATTTGTGGTGAGAACCTGTGGTGCGAAACAGCACTACACCTACTTTATAAATGATGATAAGGGTCTGATTATCGAATGTTGAGACTGGAAGTATTTGAAAACTTTATTTAGGTAACTTTTTGGTACTTTTGCAGGAAATGGAATTGTTGATTTACAAACCTTTAAATAACTCTATATTTAAATGACGACAGGAATACCACTCGAATCGTTGATTGGTTTCTTACTGATATTGTACCTATTAACGATTGCAGTAAACGCTTAAATATGGAGTGCGTAGGATAAAAATAACTAAACAAACCTTTATAAAATTCAATCAGGATTAGTTGAGCTGACTCTAATGTTTGCAAGAGAAGATAGCTCCACATTTTCATGTGTTCATATAAATACTCAACATATTTGTAATATTATTTGTACTTCTTATCACACTAATATTATAAATGCGAAAGTTTGGATGGATGGATGTTTGTTACCTCTTCAGGCCAAAACTACTGAACGGATCGGGCAGAAATTTTGCATACTAATCCTGGAATCAAACATAGGCTACTTTTTACCCCATAAATCAGTTCTCATGGGATAGAATAAACTTTTCCATAGAAACAACGCGTGCGAAGCCGCGGACACAAACTAGTATTTTCATAATAGCAGATAATATAATTTTTTTAATACTGGGCAACTGTTGTTCGGATTGTTTCCCGTTTTTTTTAGGATTTTCAACACTTTCTGTGGGCCAACGGTAAGGACAGAATTTAGCCTACTCTATAATACCATTCTTTCCGGTCCCTTGGGAGTCGGGACCAGTGATGCCAACATATAATACAAAAAACTTAATGTTTGGTTTATAAAATAACAAATTATTACACAAAAATACTATCCAACATAACTTTTAATGACCCATTCGTAAGCTTTCACAAACTAATCAACCAATATAGACCCTTCACACGTCGTAATAAAGTCGTTAGCGAGACATGTGGTCAGCTTCTCCAATGTGGACCCTGAAACTGTAGTATAAAGCCTAGTTTATCTCAGCAGGGGTGTTAAGAAATGGTAGTGTACATCAGTTTAATGTAAGATCGTATATCATCGTTAAAGGGAGTGCCCGCACATCGTAAACCATGAAGGATTTATCTTTTGTCTTGGAGTGCAGTTTTTGATGGCGGGAGACCAAAGAAACGTCCCAACAGTTTCGAACAAAGAACTTGCCATTTTAAAAAAGAGTATGGTTTTGGTTTTCATTTAAAGTCATAGTAGATATTTCTGTACTATTTTTATCTACAGCTACTTTCTGAGTACTAAATTTTATCGGATTTATTACCTTCAGATTTTAGAAAATACGAACTGACTTAGGCCGAAATTTACGGATTACTGATCCGTAAATTTCGGCCTAAGTCAGTTCGTATTGTGCGCACGACAACGGATTGTACCTACACTTACCAACCCACTTTAAAATGTACACAGGTGAGACAATCAGAAAATATTATACACACGTATTATTTCATGAAACATAATAAATAAACAACATAAAATAACATCCAGGTACCATCTGTACTGACTCAGGTAATGAGAAGCAAAATATGAGATAAAAATTGACAAAGGAAACAAAAAGTTAAATTATTTTTCGCCACGACCCGTAATGTATTTTTAATTTTTTTGCTTTGTTTTCCCTGTTTTATGTTTCACTGAATAAATATCTCCCTGAATATTTAGGAAGTTTCGGATTGAGCTGATTTTTAAAAGCCAAGTTGGCATTTTCCTTGTGGTCTTTGACTTGTTATTTGTTGGGAACATTTTTTAATACAATTTTATTTCCGATTAAATCAAAATTTACTTCATATACCCATCAAAATGAATGATAAGAAGAAAATTAATACGTCAGATTGTAGAGGTATAGACGTACAGTTATAATATTTATTTGTATTAACCAGAGTGTGGCGTAGGTGTTTATCTAAATGAAAATCACTGCAAAAAAGTTTTTGCATTCGCCAGTTACACATTGGTATACATACAGCTGATCCCCTTCAGTTCCCGTACACGATAATCCTGGATGATGAGGCATTATTCAATGTTATCTTTTCTGACAAGGAGATTGTGAGCAAATCCCGTAAGCATGATTGTACCATTGTTCTGAGCAATTGAAGTTTGATCACTGGTATTTACACTTGAAACAATTGAGCTAACTGCAGTCTGTTGCAAACAATCTACAGGTAGCTCAACTGATCCATATCCAACCAGTCGGAAGCGTCCCCAAGACGCTGGCTGCATTGCCCCGCTGTATGGCAATACTGATGCGCTGTGCCAGATGGTGACCAGCTCTCAAGTCGCGCGTCGCTTCGACCAGACGATCAGATATTTTTTTTTAAACCCGTAGAGCCTCGGTACCCCACGGACCTAGGGTCTCGACTCCAAGAGGAGCAAATGTGTAGGCTCTGTCAAGAACTACATATTTGCGCCTCTTAAAATCTTCTCTTAAGGGTCCGGCGACGGATGAATTTCCCATACAAACGTAGTACCAAAATGATTTGTAATTTGAGAATGTTTTCATCATGGTTTGCTATTATTTGTGTTAGAATAGTATTTATACAGGTTCCTGATATAAGATTTTTTCATAATACTTATCTACACAATTACTAAGACAACATTCATTCGTTGATGTAAAAATGCGATTAGGTCTAATTTCATTTCAGAAAGGTATTTTGAAAAAAAATTGTGGCAGGAACCTAGATAAATATTATTTTAATACAAATAAAAGCAGACCATAGTGAAAATATGGTCAAATTAAAAATCATTTTGGTATTACGTTTGTATGGGAAATTCATCCGTCGCCGGACCCTTAAGATAATCTGCCGCCGCACCCGCCCTCACACATGTCCTCGGAAGATGGGAAGGCGCAAGTGTGTCGATGCATGTAGCGTCCCACACAATGGGCCTCCCCAACTCCCATGGGACTAGTGTCATACCGTCGGGCCTTTTACCATCGTCACGTAACAGACCATTTGGTTCGAGAATAGCTGGTACGTTAGTGGTGTCAAAGCTCCGCCGGATGATGTCGTTAAGGTTGGCGTGGCAAGATATTCGACCGGCGGCCCTAGTACACGATAATCCGTGATGACCAAGCTGTTCGACAGCAGTACCGCACTGGCATTGATGAGGCGCGCAACACCTTGCACCCAACCGAAAACATGTTACGATACGGAAAGTTACGGGATCCAATAAAGTACCCGTGTTATATGAAGGAAATGATTTTTGATGTAAAAACTTCTTTAGGCACATTTCTGAATAATGTTATACGAAACTGCAACATCACGTTCGGGTCGGTTACGCTGAGTCGTATTTACTCGGCTCCAGTCGTCATTAGCTGGACCGTGGACGTTTACGGTCTACATAACAAGGAGTAGGTACATCGTATAAGATTATAGTTAAGTATATCATGTGGTTTTATGATTAAAATCACTCTTTATATGCAATGCATCCAGCATCTTAGAGACGCTTCCGTTAGATTTTTATTTGGATGAGTCAAACTACCTCTCTGCAACAGTCTGCAGTTAGCACAACTGTTTCAATTGTAAAACTTTTAGAAAATAATATTAGAAGGTTCAATACTGATATCATGGTAAATATCCCTAGCCCTAGCTAATTTTAGTTTTTAAATTGTAATTACTTTTTATAAGAAATTAAATATCATCGCAAAAATTTACGACTTCGGCGGGACTCGAACCCGCATCCTTCCGTAAGTACCGGAATGTGCTAACCAACTACACCACGAGGTCGAGTGACGCTGGAGTCGAAAATCTTTGCGACTTTCTACGGACTGTAGCGCCGTTAGCAATTTTTGCGATGATATTTAATTTCTTAGAAATTTGCCAGAGTGTGAGGCTTACGCACTATAAAAACAAAAACTTTATTACTTTTTATAATTAGTTTATAATCAAATGATGTAGTTTTTATTTTTATTTTTAGGGGAGGTATAGGATCATTGGGCATTCGGGAGGTTTGGGCATCCCCTCTTAATTCCAATACGGTTGTTTTATTTTTATTTCTTTTGATTTGGGAACGTAATTTGGTGATTATAATCATTGCTCACTTATAAACTATCCGGCATCTCATTGAGTTGCCAATGTTACAAGCCATTCGTGGCTTGGGGCACGTCAATGTGAAGATTTCGTTGTAATTTCGGATTAACAAAAATAGAAACCAGCGTCAAGATACGTGTTTATGTCTAATTATATTCCATTGTGTGTATAATAACGTATTAAATAAGCTGTACTTGAATCACTTTATAATATTTGATCAAACAACATTTGCAAGTTAAGTGTAAAAAAATATGCAGGGGGAGGAACGGGCAGTTATTTTGAGGGAGGTTTGGGCATGCCAATTTTTTTTTTATTATAATATTTTTTGTTTTTTACAACTTTATAACAGTTCTTTGAAATACTTCTAGCCAAATATATGGTGCAATCAACCTTGGCAATACAATTTACTACTACTAGACTAGTGTAATTGGAATTTCTGTACTAGTTCAATAAAATAAATAAATGAATTTAGATTTTTTTTTATAACATTTTTATTAGAGTTTATGTGAAAAGTGCCCAATGCTCCCCTACCTCCCTTACAGTGTATTCATGATAAGTGAGCCCTCAAAGTATAAAAGTAAAGGCCCATTCTCCCTTTTCTGAGTCAGCTCTATCGTTAACGATGTTGCTTCGGTGTGATTTAACGATGACGTCACATATTTTGTAATGACGTTCCTAATGGACATTTCACATTTACCCCGCACGGTTTTTTGAAAAGGTGTTAAATTAAAATGACATCAAAATGCTCGCTTTTTTGCTCTAAGATAAGCTATCAGGTCTTTCATTGGATGCCCCACAAGCACAATAAGCACCCGGATAAGGTGGTTGGTGTCATCTTCTCGTTTACCGCCGCTAAGGTGTCAACCGCCACCTTGTCGCATATACGGTAACTAGCAGCGCCTCGCGATTTCACCCGCGTAATTCCCGTTACCGTAGGAATTCCGGGATAAATCTCTGTGTGTCAAATTTCATCCCGATACGTTCAGTAGTTTTGGCATGAAAAGGTAACAAACATCCATCCATCTATCCATCCATCCATCGAGACTTTCGCATTTATCATATTAGTGTGACTAGCTGTTCCTGCGGCGTCGCCCTCGTAAAATTCACAATTTCATTCGTTTCAATTTTTTTGGAACCCATGAATAGTAAATCGGGAACCATATTCTTTTTCTAAAATAAAAGTAGCCTCAGTTACTACAGTATAAGCTTTAGCTCTGTCAAAATCGGTCCAGCTAGACAACAGACAGACGATTTTAAAAATTTGCTTCGTTGGACGTATCATAAAAACAGACACTTAATTTTTTTTACTCAAAACAATCTAAAAAAGGACTTGTTTCGCACACCGCCTATCTATCTACACAACAATCGAAATAAGTACCTAAACACTAGCCAAACTCGATGTAGAATATTTGTAAACGAACCACCTATACTTAACCTAAAATTCACTCTGTTGCCGCGTCGTATGGAATATACAGAGGTCCACACTCAATTCCGTCAAACACTTGACCTCTTATTTCGCACTCCGTATAACAGAGTTTGGATGGAACTGCATTTAATTATTCAGCAAAATGAGACGCTGACTCGGACACATCTGAATTGGCAATCTAGATAAAAGCCCTGATTCAATGAGGAGCGTGTTAGGAAAAGAAAGAAATAAAGAAAATAATTTTATTTACCTTAGATTTACTACACAAAATAATAGCTAACTAAATACTACTTATTTCTTAGATTAAATTTTTGTGCGTAGTAGATTTAGGGCAAATATAGTCTAAACTCAGCATTGTGCTGGGTATACCTGGTGTGTCTACCCAGCGCTGAGTTTCAGTGCAAGCCAAAGACAGGTCACGTCACGACCACCCGTGGTAGTGCGTTTTTTTCCAAAAATTAGGCACTCCAAACAAAAATTAGCACAATTTATTTACATTTGTACGTACATTATAAACCTATTGAACTATGCAGAATAAATAAATAGGTAGTTACACATTAATACATAATACAAAATTAAAATTGACTTGCATTTATGTGTCTGAGACATAGAGCAAAGGCTGTCGTCGTCCCCGAGGTCGGCCGGTCGAGTTTGTTATTCTGCGAGTTAGATTGATGCTAGTAGGATGCTGCGAACTTTGTTTTGAAGAGGCAAATCTAGAGCTTTCATAACCATAAACAAGATCCGTCAAGTGCGAGTGTAAGAGGACGTATGGAAGTTGGTGTTCATTTGTAACTTTAGGGGTGAGAGTGATCGTCGTTGAATAAGGTTTATTGCTGTAATTGTCCGGTCGTTTTGAGATAGTTTCGATTAAGTGTCGGCACAAACTTCGGCAAGTAGTGTTTTTTAGAGTTAATTATGAATATTGTTGAAAGGTCACGTGAGACTTTGAACTGGGCTGGTCCACCAGTTAAAAGTCGTTCAGCGAGCTATGGAAAGAGCTATGTTCAGAGTCATGGCATGGAGAAACATGGCTAAGAACACTCAGGATAAAATTATCAATACCACAAAAAAGACTAAACGAAAATCGGTTCATCAGTTTACGAGCTACGATGCCACAGATAGATACACAGATACACAGACAGACTTGTTAAACTAATAACACCCCTCCCTTTTTGCGCCGGGGGTTAAAAAAACACAGCTCAGCGCAGATCGTAAAGTGCAAAGTGTGAAAATACCTCTAGGATTTATTCAATACCTACGCAACAACACAACGTAACTCCTGATCGGATCGGACTGAAAATTTGCATGCATTAAGTTCTGGATTAACATACAAAGTTACTTCTCACCTCATAAAAACGCGTTAGAGGATGCGGGAAGCAGCAATTTATGCAAATAAATATACATTTCTAAGGGCAGAAGCTTATTCTTTATTCATAAAGAAAATCACAATCAAATAATAGAAATAAATTAGAACTAGTATTAACAATTGAAACAATTGAGCTAACTGCACACTGTTGCAAACAATCTACAGGTAGCTCAAATGATCCATATCAATACCAGTCGGAAACGTACCCAAGACGCTGGCTGCATTGCCCCGCTGTATGGCATGCTGATGTGCTGTGCCAGATACTGACCAGCTCTCGGGTCACGTGTCGCTTCGTCCAGACGCTCAGATATTTTTTTAAAAACCCGAAGTGCGTCGGTATCCCACGCACCTAGGGTCTCGACTCCAAGGGGAGCAAATGTGTAGGCTCTGTCGAGACCTGCATATTTGCGCTTCTTGAGATCTTCGGCCAAATTAATAATTAATTGATATATACATTTCTTAAAGTTTGGTGTTTTATTGTTACCTGTGTTTTCATACTCTGAACTGAGTTCGTATCCGTAAACGGAGTAAACCCGAAATTGCGGTTTACAACCACAGAGCTTGGGATACAACTTTTTGATCCATATAGTTGAAACATCAGACAAATTCAGAGTACTACCAGTATAACGGTATTTCCTTGAAAAGCTGCCCAAAATCCGTTTCCGCTGTCAAACGAAAATGCACTCTGACAACTCCAGTTGAAACTTCACGCCGCATAGAGCATAGGCTCAATTCACACCGGGATGGTAACGACCGGCAGGTAAATTTACACCGGGATGGCAGCGGCCGGCAGGTAAACTCCAAAAGTTCATGCGGGACCGCGCGCGAACGTGCAAGCTTTTCGAGCTTTTTAAGCGATACGCTTTTATGTATTTATACCAGATTTTTTTTATATCTGCAAAAACGCTAATAGTCCCGCAGTACTAACCCAAAATTATCTTTCTTGTTATTGATTTTTAAACACAATACATAGTACACAGTACTTTGCAGTCAAAATTTTTTTTAAACCAAGTTCTTTACGCTGAGCACACGTGTGTGAAGTCAGTGGGAAAGAAAAATGAATAAAAAGAAAGCGGATGGTGTCCTACATCAATGACCACACCCTACAACGCAGCGACAGTGACTGACCAAGCACTGACTTGACAATTTATCCGTTTTTTGTACCGCAGCAGCGCGCTGGCGCGGTAGGCCGCGGCGGGTTGCGCTGACTGACCTCAAAATATTCGTGCACAAGTCAGCGCTGACTTCCCACCGCTGCACTGACTTCAAATCAATTTACATTGGGTTTTTTGGGGTCAGCGCTTACTTGTCTTGAATTCGGAGTCAGTCACTGACCCTGTCTAAACCTACCTTTAGCAGTAACTATTGTCTACGGTACAAAATTAGCACCTAATATCAAGTTGCGGACATGTCATGACAGCGACTGACATTGTTATTGACGTTGACCTGTCAATGTCGTTTTGTGTAGAAATTACCTATGTTTATGTAGTTCAGCGTCTCATCCTGAGTTTCTGTATTGTGTATGATTTCATGACTTCTGTATTGTTTGTATCTTGTATTTGTTAACCGTTGACGTAGATTATGTATTTTTTTATTGTTATATTTGACGTGACGTCAGCAAACGGCTCTGTCGGAAGACCAGCGTTGGTGTTAAGTGTTTACAACTAGCTCAAGCTGAGACAGAGAAAGTTTTGTGACTCTAATCGACGGAAGCATGTCTTTTATTTTATTTTTAAATCGTGTTGGTTTCTGTTGATATAGTTACAAAAAAAATATTATCATTCTTTCTCATTGTTGTGGTCGGGCCGCCGACATTTGTCGCGGACATTTTACAATAAGTTGGCGGTCATTGTCGCCGACATGATTCTTTAAATAATTTACATTATTTAATTTTACATTTACTTTAAATAATGTAAATGTAAAATTAAATAATGTAAAATGTAAAAATAAAAAATCAACCTACCGCCGCCTTGCTGTGTCGACAACGTGATCGTCTTTGGTGTGTAGACTCTATTACGCATAGCAAGCGACTCGTGCGAGAATATAACAGGGCCGCGATCACGGTGTGGTAAGGCACGACATTACGGCTCAAACGTTAGCAGTTGAAACGTTAGTTTGCGCGTTTACAGGCCGGCGTCATACAATCCGCACTGGACCTATCAATGATTTGACATAAAAGATCCGTACCGCACTGAGCAGACTGTCGGCAATGCTGGCGAAGATTCTTCAAGGCAATTTTTCCATTTAATACGAATGACGTCATTCGGATTGCTGATCAGTGGACGAACTTGTCAGCGGATTGTCCGATGCCGGCCTGTGAATGCGCACACTAATGTTTCAACTGCTAACGTTTGAGCCGTAAAGCCGTTCCTTACCACACCGTGATCGCGGCCCAGGAATGTCACCTTTTAGTGACTAGACAGCATGAGTAATGACTCATTTGATTAGTAGACAGACGAGTGGTGAGTCGCTTTGTGTAAAGCAATCGACACATTTAATTAAATGGTTTTGCGGTAGAAATTTAAAAAGTTCTACAAAAACAGGCCTAACAAATTAACTCCCAAACGTGCTCAATCTCGGCTTCAATTAATCTTCCATTCATTATCTACCAGGCAGAGTGTAAAGGGTGTAACTAAGATATTTTGTTGATTTGAAAAGGGTGATAAAAACCTCCGAAACTGGGAATAGAATATAGTTAATAGAAAATCCATATCTCTGATTTTCTAACTGTGACTTACTTTTTATTTTAACAAAATCTTGTAACGCTGTTAGGTATTCATTTATCTATTAGATAAAATTAAGAGTGAAAAACCAACACAAAAAATAATTCCAAAATCAACACAGTCATGCAATAAATTATTGGCTTATCGCTGAAAACGATTTTCTTGGGGGATTTCTGCCTTTGAATGAGAGAATAGAAAATGAAACGTATCCCAGTTCACCCCATGTATAGTGATATAGTGATGGCCTACCAGTAAGTGTATTTGTTCAGTAAAGTGGGTATGTGACGTTATATCAAATGACTAACAAATAAATAGAGCTTAGCTGAGAATTAATTAAATTTAATGGAAATAGCTCCCAATTACCCAAATATACATTTCACTCAAGGACATTAATTAATAGCCCGAAGATTAAGCTTATTAATGACAGCTTTTTACCAGTTATACTCCTACGTTTTATTCTTGAGAGTTGAAGCAACATAAATGAAAGTGCTACGAATTCTCGTTGACCCTCTACGAAATGTCCGTAGCAGCTACGCCGTAGCCGGGTTTCGTAGCCGCGGAAAAAAGTACCAGGGCAACATAAATTTATAAGGGGTTGGGATTTTCCATTGGGAAAGCGTGTATGATATGTAGTTAGACTCCTACGAGTTTTATTCTTGAGAGTTGGTGCAACATAAATGAAAGTGCTACGAATTCTCGTAGACCCTCTACGAAATATCCGTAGCGGCTACGCCGTTGCCGGGCTACGTAGCCGCGGAAAAAAGTACCAGGGCAACATAAATTTATAAGGGGTTGGGATTTTCCATTGGGAAAGCGTGTATGATATGTAGGACTTTTACTGAATTTGCGACAGAAAGTATTTATTATAGCGAAGAGTGTACCAGTTAATGTTATTTTTTGATCGGAACCTCGATAATAACAATAATAAGTAAGTTTTCTCTAGAATTACAATGACTCAATTTTCTTTAGCCAACTTTCACAGAAGGTCTAAAACAGCTGAAAATATTGCGAAGTTTAATCTCAGTCCACTTATTTTAGATAATTTGGATAATTAAGAGGGTCATTAACCGTAACGAGGCTTGAGTAGCGCTTGCGGCCTGGCACGGGGTGCAATCATTTTTCATTTTTCTGGTGGTGGACTTACGATCTATTTTTCAATAATCATCGTTATTTCAAGTGTCCATCGGCTAACTTTTTGCGTGCCTGGCTGTATACCTGGTAGAAATTCAGTATTGGCACAGAATAACTAAACAGGGTGCTACGGAATAGTGTACTAAGCCGAAAGGGGATGAGTCGACGTTTGTTCTACATTGTTTTGAATTTCGAACTTATACTTTTTTCGAAAAAACATACACTTTTTTTCTTCATATTTGTGTTATTTTGCGTGTATTCTTACATTATAATTATTGTTTGGAACTTTCAAAGGATTTATATAATTTATATGTATGTAATAATTTCATGACAAAACACTGCTTTAGCTGAAAAACAAGCAAAAAACATTCGTGAAATACTTTGTAACGTTAAATTGTACTATTTAACGTTACAAAGTATTTCACGAATGAGAGTGCATGTAAAAGAACACGAACAGGAAGAAATAAAAGTTTTTTTTTTTTTCAAAAAATATAATGTATCTGACATTGAATAAAATCCTTATTCAAGTGTTGATCCCCTCGGGATCTAAGATCACCCTTACCTATTTGGCTTACTTTTTCCGTGGCACCCCGAATAGTACGAACGTAATAGGTAGGTACTTTTTGGTGATTGTAAGTACCAACTTTGTAAATAAACAGCTTTTGCCGGATAACAGATAGCTTTAATGGAATAGGTTAGCCGCTTTGATTATTCTTTCTAGGCACTTGTGAGATGCTACAGTCAGAAAATAGCAAAACCTAATAAGATAACATATTTCAAATTATCATCACACTAATAATAAATATTGAAAGTTTTTATGTTTAGATGGATGGATGGATGGATGGATATTTGTAACTTCTTCACGTAAAAACTACTGAACGGATAGGACTGAAATTTTAGTATAGATGTTGTTCTAGGCCTGGAATAAAACATAGGCTATTTATCCCATTAATCAGTTCCCATGGGATAGAAATAACTTAAGCATTTCCATAGAAACAACTCTCACATATTTTTCAATTGCGAAATAGGTAAAACGATTCGCACCCCGCATCTAACAACGTTACAAAATATATTTGGGATGAAAATAGGGTAAAACCATCAATAAATCTACCACTTGCAAACTATTCAACAGGTACAACGATCTCAAGATACATTATCTCTCGAACACCCGAAACTTGGGTAATTCGGGGTGCAATATGGTAATTTTACCGTCTAACTTGGGTTATCACCGTTGTTTGCCCTTGCTAACTATCAGATGAAGTATTTACATTGAGCCTTCAAGTTTTACCTTGAATATTTGATGGGACATTGACCTGTTTGGTTAGGGTAGGGTATTGATGACATTTACATATTATCGCTTGAAACTGGATCAACCTCTTCGCTGACTGTTGTTAATTGAAACGGATAAAAATTGCATTAATTTTGCAGTCGATCTGATTTTATAATCATATCATTTGTGTTAGCTTATTTAAAATTATTGTTCTGATTTTAGATGCCTCGCATACATTTTTATATTTATTTGCCATCATTTTTGTAAATAAGAAGCTGAATTTACTTTTGTAACATTTCTACACTAATACTCCCATAATCAGGTAGTGGAAACAGTCACTGGTTTGACTCAACTGGTTTGCGAGTCGATTGGGCGGAGTCAGAAACCAGTACAGAAAAGTCGTTGGAACAAACGTTTTAAAAAGCCGGAATCCGACCAAAACGGGGTTCAGTCGTTCAAGTAAATCCTTAGGGGTAACTCTGCCCGATAAGGAGAAGTAATGAAATTATAAAATCAGTGAAGTACTAGCTAATTGTTTTATTTAAACAAAATCTATAATACAAAGAAAGTTAGGACAAGTGTGTGTAACAAATCAGAAGCAGGGATGCACCATGGACTTCTGGTGTATTCATACCACCTTGGTGTGACCGTACGCCCACGGCAAACAATGGTATGTAATTTACAATTATAATATGTATTTACGATATAATTTTCAATTTTTAGCTTATTTTGGAGTATAACATTTTCATGTTACAAAAGACATTATGTTTTCCAAAAAGTTTAGCAAAAGTATGTAGTAGTAATAGTAACTAAAGATAAATTCATTTAAGCTACCTACATTTAATTGCGATAGAAACCTTTTCTTGTGAAATCTTTCCATAATACTGACGGTTTTTTTTCCAAAGAATGATTTTGGCCATTTTAGCAATCGTTTACCTACAAACTGTGAATTTTCAACCATAAGCAATAATAACCACGTTGGAATGCCTACCTTCATATAATCTTTTCTCGTAGGTGAGCATGTTTTTTTTCTAATAAGTACCTATTGCCTTAATTGCATTCCTTTTACAAATTAAAAACAGTATTAAAGCACAATTATAGTATCCGGATAGAAAAAAAAATACCACGTTGTCTTTCCTTTTTTAAAAAAGTCCTAGTTTAATACTTTTAGTTAGCTCAAGAAATAAGATGGCGTGAGGAATTTTTAGAAATCGGTAGAAATTTAATTTATTTGAACACATAACACGACATATTACAAATAATAGGAAGGTACAGAAAACAAAAATGTACATAAGAAGAATACAGATAGGTAGGTACAAACAGAAACAATTAGACAATTTGTTATAAAATGGGGAGAAAAGGTTGGTGTCTCAGCATTATGCCGCTACAAGCCAAACTAGCTTTGGCTTGTAGCGGCATAATGCGTTGATCGTTATCAGCGTTGATTTTCAGACAAGAAGTAGTTTAATGGTACATCGAGCATTTTAAATATTATGATGTGGGCTCAAGCCTGTGGCTAAATAATAAACATGTTTTTTCGAATGGTGTACTCGCTGTTGAAAACATTTCAGGTCGATGCACCAACTGAGCCATGCTGTCGACGTTTGCTACAACCACGTAGTCGTCGCTCGCCGCCCGCAGCCACGCAGTCGCCGCTCGCTGCAGCCACGCAGTTGTCGCTCGCCACAGCCACGCAGACATCGCTCGCTGCAGCCACGCAGTTGTCGCTCGCCACAGCCACGCAGACATCGCTCGCCGCAGCCACGCAGTCGTCGCTCGCTGCAGCCACGCAGCCGTCGCTCACTGCAGCCACGCTGACATCGCTCGCCGCAGCCACGCAGCCGTCGCTCGCTGCAGCCACGCAGACATCGCTCGCCGCAGCCACGCAGCCGTCGCTCGCTGCAGCCACGCAGACATCGCTCGCCGCAGCCACGCAGCCGTCGCTCGCTGCAGCCACGCAGACATCGCTCGCCGCAGCCACGCAGCCGTCGCTCGCTGCAGCCACGCAGACATCGCTCGCCGCAGCCACGCAGCCGTCGCTCGCTGCAGCCACGCAGACATCGCTCGCCGTAGCCACGCAGCCGTCGCTCACTGCAGCCACGCAGACATCGCTCGCCGCAGCCACGCAGCCGTCGCTCGCTGCAGCCACGCAGACATCGCTCGCCGCAGCCACGCAGCCGTCGCTCGCTGCAGCCACGCAGACATCGCTCGCCGCAGCCACGCAGCCGTCGCTCGCTGCAGCCACGCAGACATCGCTCGCCGCAGCCACGCAGCCGTCGCTCGCTGCAGCCACGCAGACATCGCTCGCCGTAGCCACGCAGCCGTCGCTCACTGCAGCCACGCAGACATCGCTCGCCGCAGCCACGCAGCCGTCGCTCGCTGCAGCCACGCAGACATCGCTCGCCGCAGCCACGCAGTCGTCGCTCGCTGCAGCCACGCAGACATCGCTCGCTACAGCCACGCAGTCGTCGCTCGTTGCAGCTACGCAGTTGTCGCTCGCCACAGCCACGCAGTCGTTGCAGCTACGCAGTTGTCGTTCGCCACAGCCACGCAGTCATCGCTGGCTGCAGCTACGCAGCCGCCACCGATCAGTAGCACAGCGCAATACCGTCACCCGTCAGGTACTTAATAAGTCTCGACTAGTAACAAACCCATAGAACTATTGATGTTGATAGTAAGGCAGAGGCGTCGCAGTCCGATTCCTTGTAGTAAACGTTCTATTAAAAAAAATAAACAAATCAACGCAATGAGAGACCTCGGTCTGTGACGCCACAGCCTCAGACCACGAATACTATTATTTATGAATTGTTATTAAGTATTCATTATCATACCTTTCGATAATTTAATTAAAAAAGGATGGAGTATTTAATTATTTAGTTATCCATCCTGATCCATGAGGATGTCGTGGTAAGGATCGGTAGTAGGTAACTTGAAAATTCGTGGGTACAAGTACAATATGTAAGAGACGCGCACTCCGTCTTTTGGCCGCCGGGTGCGGGTTATGTTTTTTAACTTCAAAGCCTCTAAACGGTTGAAGCGATTTGAATGAAAGAGATATTTAAATATTTTTCTGGATAGGATTCTATCTCGCGTCGTATCATATTGAAAAAAAAAAAGAGTTAAACGCTGGGGACTTAGTTTGGTCTTTTTTCCTTTTAATAAAGTTTCGATTAAAATTTGTTTATACCAATAATTTAATCACTTGTTCAGTGTAAACCTCTCTCTTTCTTACCTACAATGCAATTATTTGAATCACCATGACCGACGGAGGTCGTTCCAACACGTGGGTTTTCAATTTTCATCAGCGCATTCTAGCATTCGTTCACTTTCTAACAACTCCTAGGTTTTTCATTCATTTTATTTTGTCATTTCTAGTTTTAGTTTTAGTTTAGTTAGAATAATACGTCTGTGTAAAATTTAAGACAAACTCTATAATCCAATGCTATAATTACGAGTAACCGTACGAACGAACGTGCAAACAAACTGCACCAATATCGAGGTGTCTGTAGATTGGTATGGTTTATTGTAGGCAGGAATAGGAATGCCGTCAATTGCATTGTTTACGACTTTAAGGAATAGAAGTCAAAACTGTGTAACCGATTTATTTTTATTACCTTTAAAAAAAAGTTAGTTTCGCGGGTACTTGGCCTAAAATAAACTTTCTTGGTGTTAATTATCGAATACAATTTAAAGTACCTATACTTGCCGATTTGAGATCCTTTCTTAAATAAATATTACCAACAGAACAACTTTATCCTTATCTCGACTCGTGTAAATTTTTATTTTTATTCAGATTTTTTGATATTAATTGCAATTAACTTTTTCGACCAGAATTACGCAACCTCACGTAGTCGCAAAAGGTTTTTTACATTGGTGTTATTATTAGGCTATTAGAGAGACATGAAACAAGCTGGTGGACATTGAAGAACCATGACGTACTACGTACCTACTTACGACGTACTACTTATATTATTCCAGAAACAAAATGAAAGCAAAGAAAAATAATATTATTGTCCGTAGTGTTATATACTGTCATGAAACAGCTCATTTGCAGGATGTGAAAAGAATTGTAACTGTCCCAATATACCTGATCGCTTAACACATGAAAAATCTCGCTTGTAATATAAACGTTTATAATAGACAGAAGTCACCTGGAGAGATTGTTTTTTAGCCTTTTAGCGCATGATTTGGAAGCTCCTTCTATCATTAACGTACCCAGAATAAATTAAATTAGAACACGAATTAGGTACTTTACCTACTTTACACAATACATGTGTAAAAAAATAGCTAATATCGAGTTAAAATTTAAATAACAACTCTTTTTTCTGCTTGATGTGTTTTGTCGTTATAATAGTTATATTCTCAAAAGAGTAGTAGCACTTTTCCAGTAAAGACTGTTTCCAAACTTAAAATTGTTCTGAAGGGAGGTATGAAATACGAAATTCGCATCAACTACCCCGAACTTTAGATCTGTCTCCTAGACGACCTCAGTCGTGGGGCAAGTAGAGGTCCGCCTGCAACCCGGGAAGTTGCGAGTTCGTTTCACGCCTCGTGAGAGGTTTAGTACGATCTGCGGGTATTGTTTCGGGCCTGGGTGTCTACATAATGCTATGTGGGTTGTTCACCATTATTTAGTTATTTGTCTCGAGATACTATGACTAAAACACAATTGAGGGACATTCAGGTTACCAAAACGATTAATAATTATGGGATGTTTTGTCAGCAATATTTGTACATCATATTATCGATAAGGATGTCTCGCCTAGAGCGAATGGTCAAAAGAAAATTACAACTGGACCAATCCAGATGATAGCCTCTCAAAATTTATGGTCAAGATCGTGGGACGACCGACTCTTAGAAGTACAATGAGGGGTCATATCACCATTAACTAGGATACAATTAGCTTCTTCTAAAGATTAAATTGGCCTAAGACCTGTCGGAATAAAAAGGGATATTTTTTTTGCGAAATAGACAAGGTACAGTGTAGTTAAGACGATTTTCTGAAGCTGAAGCTAGTTTTGATCAGCTCGATTAATTGATAGTATTTTGAGTTACCTACATGTCATGTTTTTATGCGAAAAATGAGTATGGTCTTGCAAAAATAATGAACTCTTATAAGAATAAAATAATAATAAAATTATTCAACTTAAATATAACAAAATAAATATATTATAATCCTTATTATAATAACCTGTATTCAGTCAAAAGGCCGATTGGTTTATCTTGCACAGTGTTATGTTATTTGAGTCGCTTTTTGAGTATCTTGTAGGGTTGGATGAGGTAACCTCGAAGTGGTTGTTCGTCTAGAGCAGGGGTCGGCAGACCGCGGCTCGCGAGCCGCATGCGGCTCTTGCTATAGGATTATATGGCTCTTACAACTCACTCACTGCGTAACTGCGCCGCCTTAGCACAAATAAAACACCTAAAAAACAAGAACGTCAAGTGCGAGTGTAACTCGCGCGCGGAGAGTTTCGAACGTTTGCCGATCGCTATTTGATGAATACCTACCTAAAAATAGTAGGTACTTACCAAACTACATTTTAGATGGATCGCTCTGCGAGATTAAGCCAATTTATTGACTTTATTCAAAATAATTCAAAAAGTGTACCTACTCTTCAGAAATTTCAAAAAATGTTTTGAAACGTGCAAACCTTTCATTTGATAACCCAACCGGTGAGGTAGTGAGGAAGGTTGACCATTTTTTGACCATTTAAAAAAAAAAATCGTTTTACAAACTTCTCTATTATTTTTCCTGTAAAATTTAGATCCATTTCTAGAAACGTTACATCCATTTCAGAAAGATCGCTCTGCAATCTTTGGAGATAGGGGGGTGGGAATGGGTAATATTTCGACTCTTCGAAATATTTCAAAAAGTATGAAAATTACAGAAATATCGAGAGAACTGTTTTGAAATGTACAAATCGATACCTTTCATTTGATACCCCATATGACCCTGTAGGTATCTTTTAAAATTTCGACATCACAATTTGTATGGAAAATGATCATTTTAATTTTTCTTTTGTTTAAATGTCTATATGTCAATAAATATATTTTTCATTTCTTTCATGTTTTATAACTGCAATAGTGTCATTATATTTTTATTAAGATTTGTAGTATGAAGCAAATTAGACTCTTATTATTAGACTAATAAAATTCATGTTGCGGCTCTTTGAAGGCATGGGAAAATCTACGAACTTGATATTTGGCTCATTTGGTTGGTAAGTCTGCCGACCCCTGGTCTAGAGTAATGGAGGTTTATTGCGTGTACTGTCTTGAAATAATTTTGAAATCTTAGTGGTTCTTGAAATGGGTTGATAAAAAGAGGATAAATGCAAAATGCTCCATTAAAATGTGAGGATTAGTTAGTAAAGCAGACAAAACATAGATAAGTACCTGAAGAAGTGGGAAATTGTTGCCAGAATGTTGAGGGCATACCCAACCACATATTATGTATACAAATATTGTTCCTTTTGTAAATTGAAAATAAATGTCTTATTTATTAATTTTTTTATAATGTCGGCTTGGGGTATAAACCAGTTACAAAAATAAAGAAGTATATGTTTCACTGATAAAATTAGTCAAAGGTTTGTCACCATAGAATCATGACCCTCCTCATTGCGCGGTCGGGTAGCGAAAACGTTGATGACTGGTATGGTAATGAATCATTCATAAGTAGGTATCACAAACACATTGGAATCTTACTTGTTTGTTATTGTACTTAATTCAGATGGTAAATGTACTTGTGAAAAATGTAGTTTATATGATTGTGACTAAAATAATTACGATTGTGAAACCACCTTGAAATGTACAATAAGTTTCCAATGATACTATTGTTGTATGTATTTAATAAACTGGGATGTGCAGTTATTATTTATGTAAGAAATGCTATGTACAAATTGAATATTATGTAGTACTATGAGCACATGAAATCATATAAAATGCACATGATGATTTAGTTTAAGTAAATAACAAAATCACGGTTATGAAACCACCTTGATTATGTACAAAATGTTTTAAATCATACTATCATTTTATTTATAAACTGCGATGTGCAGTTATTATTTATGTAAAAAAATACGATGTACAACTTGAATATTATGTGGTGCTATGTGCACATGAAGTCGCACGAGGTGCTATGTGCACGTGACTTAGTTTTAGAAGTGCTATGTGCACTGGACTCGCCTAGTTTTAGAAGTGCTATGTGCACAGGACTTGCCTAGTTTTAGAAGTGCTATGTGCACTGGACTCGCCTAGTTTTAGAAGTGCTATGTGCACAGGACTCGCCTAGTTTTAGAAGTGCTATGTGCACAGGACTCGCCTAGTTTTAGAAGTGCTATGTGCACAGGACTCGCCTAGTTTTAAGTGCTATGTGCACAGGACTCGCCTAGTTTTAGAAGTGCTATGTGCACAGGACTCGCCTAGTTTTAGAAGTGCTATGTGCACAGGACTCGCCTAGTTTTAGAAGTGCTATGTGCACAGGACTCGCCTAGTTTTAGAAGTGCAGAGTGCACAGGACTCGCCTAGTTTTAGAAGTGCAGATTGCACAGGACTCGCCTAGTTTTAGATGTGCAATGTGCACAGGATTCACCTACTTTAGAAGGACAATGTGCACAGGATTCACCTTTTCTAGAGTGCAATGTGCACGGGATTCACATACTTTAGAGGTGCTATGTGCACATTGATCTTGTATAGATTAAGATTTAGACACTAAGAATGTGACTTTTTGTGTTACCTATAAAAATGTGTTGTTCACGAGGACGCGAACACTTTATCAGGATGGACGAGTTGTTAGCTTATTTAAAATTATTGTTCTGATTTTAGATGCCTCGCATACATTTTTATATTTATTTGCCATCATTTTTGTAAATAAGAAGCTGAATTTACTTTTGTAACATTTCTACACTAATACTCCCATAATCAGGTAGTGGAAACAGTCACTGGTTTGACTCAACTGGTTTGCGAGTCGATTGGGCGGAGTCAGAAACCAGTACAGAAAAGTCGTTGGAACAAACGTTTTAAAAAGCCGGAATCCGACCAAAACGGGGTTCAGTCGTTCAAGTAAATCCTTAGGGGTAACTCTGCCCGATAAGGAGAAGTAATGAAATTATAAAATCAGTGAAGTACTAGCTAATTGTTTTATTTAAACAAAATCTATAATACAAAGAAAGTTAGGACAAGTGTGTGTAACATTTGCATTAATATTGGTTTATGTTCAGAATTTCCAAATCAAAATCATGCAAAAGTTTAAACCTTATTACCTTACATTTAAAAAGTTGGCCTGAGATAAAATAAAATTACTTGTGCGTTTCATCTTAAGAGCTAAGAGATCATTTTTTTTTCAATGAGTGCATCTAATTAAAAATAACATTTATGCCTGATTTGATTTAGCCACTCAAATCATGTCACGTGTATTTGTATGGTTAGGCCATACAAACACACATGACATGATTTGATTTAGGGTGGAAAATACACTTTGTGTTTCGGTTTCTGAACATTATTCCTGACTTTTAAGAAAGATTTTATGTGGATACCATCTTGCATTAATATGTACCTGTCGTTTTAGAATTTTCGAAGCGCCTGTGCTTATTTTCAATAACCAGTTATCACAAAAATTATTTCGCAATATCTCTCGCATAATCTCTTTCCAAGCATTTCCTCGCCGACAGCCGATTTGTCGGGCCCAGAAATAATATCTGTACTTCCAGCGATATAATTTAATATTTCGAATTGAATTTTGTGTGTTTGGTAAATAACGGGTGGTTCTTATCTGTGAAATGAGAAGTAAATATTTGAGAGCTTTACAAACTCGGAATTTAGATTTATTTATGGCGATATAAATCGTTGTCTGTTATTTTAAGTCATCATATAATAAACAAACTTTTTGACTTAAATTGCCGATCTTTAATCAAGATAGCTCAAAATTACCAACGTTTTTGTATTTTTTTTTTAATTTGCAAATTTGGTATCTAAAGATTACTAAAAGTTTACCTTTAGTAATCTTTAGTTAGGTACCAAATTTGCTTCTTTGTAATTTTACTAAACTTCGGTCACTAGATCCCGCATATCTAAAACTATTTCTAAGTAATAGCTTACAATAATTTATAACTGGTTTCTTCCAAATAGTTTTCGCTATCCCCATTCTGAATAATAGAAAAATAAATTGAATGGCCAATTCATCACGTTACTAAGCTGTTTTTAATTGTTGATACACTGGTATTAGTCCACATTGTTACAACTTGACGCTAATTGCGTCCATCTGGTAAACATGAACGAATTACAGCGTAGGTAGGAACAGCTGGCGCATTATCTTCTACACCAATATTATAAACAGAAAAGATTTGTATTTTTTATAACGAAAACAGTCAAAAATTACTGAGCCGATTTTTTTAATTCTTTCATCTTTAGAATTTTATCATCTTCTACACCAATTAATAAAGATTTGTATTTTTAACGAAAAAACTCAAAAACTACAGGGCTATCAATAAATAATCTACTGAGATTTCAAAAATTCTTCCACCTTTAGAATGTTACATTATCCCTGAGTAACATAAACTATATTTATTACTAGAAAAAATTAGGGATCCCTACTAAAACATAAAGATACATTTAAAATGTTAAAATAACATATGTCCACCCGTGTGAAGCCGGCACGGGCCGCAGTAACGAATACACGTTATTTCGTAAACTTGATTAAAGGCTATTTTGAATTCCTAAAGGTAGGTTCTTTTTATATATATATGATCGTCAATTTCTCCGTTAATTACAGACTTATGTTATTTCGCTATTACACAATAGCGAAATAATTTCATAATCAGTCCGTAATCTCTACACAGAGAATGATCCCGAATCGGTCATGATTTTTTTTTCCCGAGGGATTAGTATATATCCCGAAAAACTTAAAAAAAACAGGTAAAACTGTGGGATTCGAAGTCGGCTTTTAGTTTTTAAAAGATGAAATTATTATTCACATTTACCAGATGAGACTATTAACGTCAAGATATAATTATATTAAAAATACTACCGAAATAAACGCCAGCACTCTACACAATTAGATTCCAAGTACGCCAGCTGTTTATGACTAACTGTTTTCCAACCTCCGGTCGTGGTGGACAAATTAAATTCGCCCCCCTGGTCTCGTTGGCTTGTTCGTTTGTTAGCATTTATCCGATGCCAGAAACTGGGTGGCTTACCCTAAAAACTTTTAGTTCTCTCGATCTAGGGAATTGGTGCTGTTGGAAACATTTCACAGTTTATTTTGCTTGGCAATGGTAAGAAAATAGTGAATTATTTGAATTTTGATTTGCATGCAACTATATCCACACTAATATTAGGTACATAAACATCTTTATTCACAAAGAAAATTACAATCAACTAATATAAATACGACCTCTGTAACGCAGCGGGCAAAGGTCTGCCTGCGACGTAGGAGGTTGCGGGTTCGATTCCCGCCTCGGGACAAATCTTTGTACGATCTGCAGACATTTGTCCAGGGCGTCCTGAATGTTTTCTATGTATAGTAAAAATCTATCTATTTAATGTATTGTATTAAGTACATATATCAGATATCTAGTACCCATGACACAAGCTCTGCTTAGCTTGTGGCTAGATAATGCTGTGTGAATTTTCCAGCATTATGTATTATTTATTTTTGTTATAAATAAATTACAACTAGTATTTACAGTTGAAACAATAATTGAGCTAACTGCAGACTGTTGCAAACAATGTACAGGTAGCTCAACTGATATAATAATATAACTAACTAACTATCATCAGTACATAGTATAAAACAAAGTCGCTTCTTGTCTGTCTGTCTGTCCCTATGTATGCTTGGATTTTTAAAAGTACGCAACGGATTTTGATGCGGTTTTTTAATACATGAAGTAATTCAAGAGGAAGATTAATATGTATAATATAATACATGCATAATATAGGAGAGAAACATTGGTATAATTTTAGGTTTCTAATGTGATGTCGTTAATACACACATTTTTTGCGCTTACATTGCAAACGCTAGCTGAACCATATGAGATAGATCAAAATAATGTACCTATTACAGTATTGTACACCTGAAAAAGGTCTACAAAAAAGTCTGTGATGTTATATGTAGGATAGGGATAACCCACAATAACCATTTTATACTGTACTTTTTACGAAAAATAATGGCATATCTACGAAGAAATTTTAGGCAATATAGCATTCATCCTTATCCAATTAAGTATCATAAATACATTGTGCAGTTAATATAGATCAATATGGCTCTTTACAGCATGTAATTTAAATGAATATTTTCGAAGATATTACAGATTTAAATGCAGGGACATAGCGGTTGCGGCGGTACCGGCTGGGGGCCGATTCTGTAGTATATTTCGTATCAGCATTGTACCCGTGCGAAGCCGGGGCCGCTAGTTAGGTATAAATTCCTTAGTCTGTCTGTCTATCTGTCTGTCTGTCTGTTACCTTTTCACTCCTAAACGGATGAACGATCTAAATGAAATTTGGCAGGGATGATATTTCGCGAACAGAAATTGGCTAGGTACTTGAAAAGCACGTACAGTACAAGTACTAGGAGCTAGTTTTAAGGGGCAAACCTAGCGGGTTTGTTTGTCAAACTTGGCCTAGATCTCATCCCATCCCATGTTTCCATACTCATTCACGCTCGTATGACATCCACCAGCTGAGTTGAAAGGGTCGATTCTTTCGTCACAACCGCCACTTCACTTCTTCACTTTAACAGCCTATACTGGCCCACTGCTGGACACAGCCCCATCCCTGATAAGCGCCTTATTGGCTTTTATCTCAGGGGGGGGGGGGTAGTGCCTTTAATCTCCACGCTGGGCATGTGGGTTGGGGATCGCAGTTCGGTGGTAGAATTGTTCAGGGGGCGCTGCTGCCTGCCCTTGGTGGATATCCTTTAGTCGCCTCTTACGACATCCGCGGGAAGAGTTGGGGTGGTGCAAATTCTACCCGGCACGCAACAGCCACGAGAGAGTCAAATGATGCATTGAAGACTGTAAAAATTATGATCCAGCTCCTTCTTAGCTTCTGCTTTCAATCCCGCTGCCCACCGAAGCCTTAAAACATTATTTTATAGTAAATTGTAATACCTACTAGACATTCTCATTGAAATCAATAAGGCTCTTGAGTTTAAGAGGCATCCAATCGAGACAATCGCCTCGCTATTTTCGGAATTCGCCAATATTGTGCGAACACAATAAATTTTCCATTAGTGAAAAGTCCATGCCGTTAGGGTGGTATCTTAGACTATGTACACATTATGTGTTTTGAAACGGTTGGTAACGTGCGTTTTAAAAACCATTGGGACGCCAAGCACAGCGATTGTAGTCAGGTTTATAATAGACAAAAATGACATCGCATGGTCATAAATGACGTAAATTATTGAAGTCGAAGGAATTAATTCTAATCATTTAGGCATTACAGCGGGGCAATGCAGCCAGCGTCATGGGGACGCTTCTGACTAGTATTGATATGGATCAGTTGAGCTACCTGCAGACAATCTACAGGTAGCTCAATTATTTCAGTTGTAAGTACTATTTCTAATTTTTTTCTATTATTTGATTGTAACTTTCGTTGGAAATAAAATTTACGCATTCGATGACTATTGACGAAGCCATATATTTTTTTTCTATTCTTCCCTATACAACAATTGTTGTGTTTGGCGTACTGGTCCGATACGTCCAACAATTGTTGTGTTTAGCCTACTGGTCCGATCCGTCCGTACACACGCAAACGCGCGCTTCTATCACACTAATTATAAATGCGAAAGTTTGGCTGGATGGATGGATGGATGTTTGTTACCTCTTCAAGCCAAAACTACTGAATGGATCGAGCTGAAATTTTGTACACAGTTAATTCTAATCCTGGAATCAAACATAGGCTACTTTTTATCCCATAAATCAGTTCCCATGGGATAGAAATCACCTTTAAACGTTTCCATAGAAACAACGCGTGCGAAGCCGCGGGCGTAAACTAATTATTATTATATTCAAGCGTACGTCAGAAGTTGGCCAAAAAACGCGTGGCGCGGCCGGCTTAAACGCGCGTTTCAAATAGCCTAATGTGTACTCGCTCTTGTACATCGCAATTTATGGTGACGACAATGATTTGGAAGATATTTCTTGGGAAAAACGATTACGTTATGTCACACTGCTCGTTACCAACTTTTAAGCGTGGGGCTTGGGCGTTTTAGGGTAGGTACTTCACTTATTTTGAAATCTGTTAAAATATTCACGCTCCGAATCATAAACGCCCTCAGCGCCATGTGTATATTTTAGTCACACAGTGTCTGAAACACTGTGTATTCAAAAGTAGTGTATCCCTCTACTTGGTTAGAACACTGTGCTTTCTCTTGACGCACACTTTCTATAAATTATATAGGCAAAAATTAAAGCTCTGGCCTTGTGCATTTTTGGCTGTATGTAAGTGGGTTGGAAATCGGTTATTTAAAAAAATTATATATCCTTTTGAATTTTAATGTCCTATTTTTCGGGTACATGGAAATGAACAAAATGGTTTACGGGGCTTGGCGCTGAGTGTGTGTCTCAGCTAAAGTCATATATGGATAGATGGAAGCAACATTTATGATTTACTTTTGAACTTCAACCCGCATCCTTCTCTCAGTACAGGAATGTGCTAACCAACTACACCACGAGGTCAGGAGTCGAAAAACTGTCTCAATTTTGTATGGGATTTGCATAGTAAACAGTCCACATGATAGAAGCACGGCAAAATCTGGAAAACCGATCACGTCTCGAAACTATCGTCAACCGAACTCGGGGCTTAGGTCACATTAATCTTGACTATTTAAATAATCAATTAAGAAAATTATCTGTATCTCTGCAATAAACTATTAGGCATGAAATTCACGGACAAATAAGTAAGCATAGCCACAGACAGAAACTAGATAAAACTAAACTAACAACGACTGTGACAATATCGAAACCGGAAATTAGAAATATGATTGTTTGCGTCTGACAAATACAAAACTCAAAATGGATCGATGTTTTCAAACCCAAAGTGTTTCCAGTATTTCATGAATTGCAGTCTATAATAGCGGTTAAATTATACTTAAATAAAATTTAATAGTTATTTAACTACTATTTTATTTGTTTCAAAATCTCAGGGATATATCATGGATAGATTATATTTGAAGTGAATTTCTATGAATACAGAACTATTTTAAGACTACAATCTTTCGGTAAAATGAAGCAAGCCCTTTTATATAATAACAAAAAAAAACAACTACATGCGTCGAAAGACTTGCGTTTTCCCATCTTCCGAGGACATCAGTGAAGGCGGTTGCGGCGGCAGATTTGGCCGAGGATCTCAAGAGACGCAAATATGCAGGTTTAGACAGAGCCTACACATTTGCTCCCCTTGGAGTCGAGACCCTAGGTCCGTGGGGTTTTAAAAAATTATCTGAGCTTCTGGTCGAAGCAAGACCCGCGAGCTGGTGAGTATCTGGCGCAGCGCATCAGCATTACCATTCAGCGGGGCAATCTAGCCAGCGTCTTGGGAACGCTTCCTTTTTGTAGATTGCTTGCAATAGTCTGCAGTTAACTCAATTTTTTTGATTGTAAATACGTAATAGTTCTAATTTATTTCTATTATTTGATTGTCATCTGTGTAAGTAAAATGTGTTTCTTTGTGAATAAAAAGGAATAAAATACTGATGTAGGTAATTACGAGACTTGGAACCTATTCTGGGTCAGCTCACGATGAATGCCCCTGTATCAGAAAAGGGAAAAATTATTTTCAAGACAAAGATTCCTATTATAAGCGGCGTTTAGTGAAAAAAAGAGTTCCTAGTAGGAACAAATACAATTCTACATATATGTTGTGCATTCTTTCTCGTGTTTTTGATAGCCACTAGACCTCAAAACAGAACTTATAAGCTCATATAAAATTAACTCATTTACTACGCATAAAAATAGTTCAATTAGAAGATAAGATTTACTTATTTTACTTACGTTTTGAATTAAATAAAAGAACATCGTAATAAGGAAATTTTCACGCCAATAAATTCTTTGAATAACGAACGCAAGAAGTTCTTAATTTAAAAATTCCTCGGGTGCTTGCTGGGTGCACATCAATTCGAATTTGACGTTCCATTTCACACAGCGTATATAGAGTTTACAGCTGCCAATTTTTAAGAACATAATATCATATCCAGCATCACTACCACTCAGCATAAAAATAAGCATTCTAATATTTAGGTAACTAAGGGACTCGTAATCTTTTGATATATTTTATCTGTGACATGAAACTATAAAAAGAAAATAGAAGTAAGCATACTTGCTAACCGCAAGCTTCGAGCGAGTGATCCGCGCGTTATTTACTATTTTATATTACGGTCACTGTAAAATGTATCTAAAGATTACCAGCCTTACCACAAAAAACATAGACACGACTTAGACACGTGTTTAACAGTTGTGATACCACAAAACTATGTTTAGCCGTTGTTTAGAGTTAGACAAGGTTTAGACAGTGTTTAAATTTAAACAACAGCAACCCCCTGTCTAACACGTGTTTAACCATCGCCATATTGCTTTCTCTCAGTGCGTAAATAGCAATGGATATCTTCGATTATGCTGATTTTAATGATTTGGACGACATGGAATTTTTGGATAACTATCGTGATCAAGTGTATCGAGTGCGAGTTAATCCTTTCGAACATTACAATGAAAGTAACTTCAGAAAACGGTACAGGTTCAGCAAAGCTTTCGGGAAAAAATTGTTGACCTAGTTAAAGATGATATTCCACATGATTCTCGTGGTAGGTGCTTAGATCCTCAAATTCAAGTTGCCTGTGCCTTACGAAACTGGGCCCGCCATCAGGTACGTGCCCTTTCTTAGACACTGTTTAACTAAACACGTGTTTAAACATTGTTTTATTAATCTTTTGTGGTAAGACTGTACGAGTTTAAGGCTTGTTTATTTTTGTGCTGTACGGTAGCGGTGTTGGATGTATATATGTGTTATGTTCCTTATTAATATTACACAGTGCCAGCACTCGGCTTTCTTTATTAAAGTTAATTATGGTATGGGTGTTGCCACGGGTGATCAAAGTATTTGGAAATTACACTCTCCGTAAATTTACTAGTGCTGCGTAGTCCGATAAATCATTCTTTAATCGAAATTGAGAAGAAGGCTGTTACGTTCCTAATAAAAGTAAAGTATCTGGTTTTATGATTTTGAATATATTTTTATAAGATCATTTTTGAGAACAGGCCTGTGTTATGGTTGTATTCTATTACGCTTTTTCGTTTCGGTTCTGTTTTCAGTTAATATGATTTGTTTGGTTTCGTAGCTTGCTTGCCATGCATGAACTACTGTTAGGTAATAGATAAATATAGACACCTATTTATTTAGTTTATCAGTTTCCAAACAGCCAGCGGGTAGTTAGTTTTTTTTAACAAAGTTAGGTTACCACCATAGAGGATCCGTGAACTCTGTGTATTCGTGTAGGATGAACAAACTTTATGCAAACCTTCATCGTTCCTTCGGAATGTACATAATAAACAGACTTAATTTAAAAAAGAAGATACCTACCCTGATTATTGATATTCAACATTTGAATTTTTAAAGCATTCTGGATTTCTGTTTCTGCTTCTTTTTAATTGAAATTAAAAGAAAATCACATCCCCGTGCGACGTTTTTTGTTTCACAAGGCAGTGGATTTATTAGTGTCTAAAATACTACTTACTAAAATGATAATACCGTTCAAGACTTATACATATGCTTCTTCTGTACTTTAAATTCTATTTAGAATTATCACAGATTGCATTGTTTGAGTTGTTGTACATTTGCCACAAAGCAAATTCGTCACGAAAAAAGTGTTATAGAGATAAATTAAAATGATAGGTCTAGCTAGCTAGTTAAAATACCTCTAAGAATGTAGAGAAATGCTCTACATTGAATAAATATAGTTCTTGAATACATCTCAGAATGTAGAGCACGTGATTATGACTGGGTATTAACATAAATATCCCTCGTTCTTGGTACTAATGTACGACACATTAATAGACGGCTTTTATAAGAGTTTTCTTGGGCTTATTTATGGTAGAGAGAGAAAATTTAACAAGCGAGACTTGCTTTTTGTAAGCAGACAAGTGTGATTTTTAGAAAAGTTTACCTGCGTATTAATAAATCAAAATGTATGTACTCGTATTACCATCTTTTTTCTGTGACTAACAAACCTGTCTACCTACTCATTAATTATAGCAATGGGCAAAATTATTTGTTTTTCCAGTTTTTCCCCTTGACAAACTCCCTTAAGAGGGAAAACTGGAGTAAAAAAAAGAATTGCAGTTTTCCCCTTGAGAATTTTTTTCAAGGAGAAAAACTGGAATTTATTTTTTCGAATTCCGCTTTTCCCTCTCAATGGTTTTTTGCGTTCCAGTTTTCCCATTGAGAGAAAGAAACCCACGGAATGTGAAAGTAAGGTTAGGTTTAATAATAATTTCTAATTTCGTGAGGAAACCAAAGAGAAGCAATAAAAACTACAGTAGTACGAACAATTTTTATTTTGTATCTCGACAGCAATGTCAAAAATGAAAAAAAAATTCAAAAACTAAACCAAACTTGAAAAATTAAAAACCAGATAATTTTTTTTTGTCTTATTCAACGAAAATGTTTACGCAATCAACGGCGGATTTACGGATTTACTTCATGATAACAACAACTTCTGAATACAGGGTATTTTTCGCAACAATTTTTTAGCATTAAAATGTAAAAAATAAATCTTTCAAAGCTCAACAATACACTTCTGAATGATTTGTCCGGAACAAGAGTATGAAACTGAAATAATCAAGAACAAGTAAGGTTCTGTGAAGCGGTCCCTAATGGCTTGTACGCGGTCTCAAGTATTCATTATGAAGACAATGCGACGACACGCAGCTTAAGGCAGGACAACTGGCCTAGTTACGGATCAAATTTAGTTCTTAATTCTTGGACTATTAAAACATACATGTGAAAATTCTCACATATACCTACATGTCTCTCTGAAGGATCTGTTGTTTGCAACAGTCTGCAGTGAGCTCAATTGTTTCAATTGTAAACACTAGTTTACAATTATATACTATTTACTTTTATTTTATTTCATTAGTAGTGTACTGTAGTGTCTAATAAATAATTTTCTTTCTTGCTTTCTTAGTTTTAATTTATTTCTATTATTTGATTGTAATTTTTTTCATATACATTTAAGTACATTTTAAAAGTTTGTTGTTTGTTGTAAATAATATACACGTACTTACCCACTATTACAAACTTGTCTCTCACTCCCAATAAGATAGAAAACTATTTTTAGGGTTAAGCTCGCCTTTGCCAAAACCCCTCTAGTCGTAATTTTTACATCATCATCAAGATCATGAGCCTATATTAGTCCCTGTCTTCAGCTTGCCGCATCCAGCATCTGCCTGCAGTTTTTCGCAGATCGTCATCCCACCTGGCCGGAGGGCGTCCTACACTACGTTTGCCAAGTCGTGGTCTCCACTCAAAAACACGTTTACCCCAGCGGTTGTTGGTTCTTCGCGAGATATGAGCGCCCCACTGCCACTTCAGCTTGCTAATTCTTTGAGCTATGTCGATAACTTTGGTTCTCTGTCGGATGTATTCGTTACGAATTTTATCCTTCAGAGAGACTCCAAGCATAGTTCTTTCCATAGCTCGCTGAGCGACTTTGAACTGGTGAACCAGCTCTATCGTGAGTGTCCTCTTCTCAGCTCTATAGGTCATGAGAATTTTTATAAGAAAACTGATTATTTAAGACTTCATTACTAAATTTTGACAAGTCGGTATACAAGTTTGTCAAAATTTTATTACTCCATTCTTAAGTTTTTTATTAATAATCCGAGTTGTCCTGCTAAAATGCAATAAATCACTCAAAATTTACTAAAGTCGAGTTTGTATGAAACTATTAGATCGTGTCATATAATGAAAAGTAGATCAGCTCAGTATCTGGCAGGGCGCTGCTAAGCACTTAATGGGACTATGCAAAACTCATCCCAAAGCTCTGCGCGCGTTAATTCAATACGGATATCGCAAAGCACAAATATGCATTCAAATATATACGTTAACTCGTATAATCCTTAGATACATTTTACATTTGTATGTATTTTCCCACAAGCTTCAAACGAGTGACCCGTGAACTGCCTGTCATCTAATGCAGTCAATATAATGCATGTTAGATAGACAGATGGGAAACACTTTATTATACCACACAAAGACAGGAAACAATACAGAGTAAATGCTTAGAATAGAGGAAGTATAAAGCGCGGCCTTATCGCTGAGAGCGATCTTTTCAAGGCAAATTTTGTATGGACTGGACATGAAAAAACAAAATGGACAGTCGCACAGAATAAATCTATTTAGCTACTTAAAAAAAAACAGACAACAAATACTTACACTACACACCATAGTACCACATTACACCACTGACATTAAACATAACTTACATGAAATAAGGTTTTTTAACTTTTTATAGGGATAAATAATAGGCAGCTTGTACAGCTAATGTTATGAGTAAATTATAATATAATTAGTATTTACAATTGAAACAATTGAGCTAACTGCAGACTGTTGCAAACAATCTACAGGTAGCTCAACTGATCCATATCAATACCAGTCGGAAGCGTCCCCAAGACGCTGGCTGCTGTTATGAGTTAAAGCCCATATTTTGATAGCACATTTTTCTACTGTGCGGCAGCGGTGCTTTCCAGGTGTGCGACAAGCTTAAGGCGTGGGCTAGTTAGGTGTGGGTTGTGGGTTTGTATACAAAATTTTGAACCATTCCAGCATAATTTCAGTTTTCAGGTTGAAAGTTATCGAGGACTCAGGTCACTCAACCAGTAAAGCAAGCCACTGACCCGATTTTTAAGAGTTAATCAACCAATACTATCTACTTACGGGTTTCATGTTCAAAATCACTTCGTTCGTTTCTAATAGCTTATTTACATTATCAATGACTATCACAAATAAGTATTATCATGCGGTAGTGTCTCATTATATTTTTTTTTACACTTTGCAGTGTTACACTAGATTAAGGTATTCCTCAAAACTTTAAACACAAAACTTAACACTTTTCTAGGCTCTAAAAGTTATTATTTGTTTCGAGCTAACCGCAAACACCAAATAAAAAAAAAAATTGGAAATCCCTCATAAAAAAAAACATGTAACACCTGGTAAAATAACACTAGAATAAACTTGCACCAAATATTTTTTCGCTTTAAATAAATGTATGACATTCAAAGCGTTTTAAACTACAAAGGCGGGTGATGGGGGCGGATTAACATATTACTTTTTACGCTCTAAAGCCTTTCCGAGCTGTCATGTTTAAAAATGCACTTTGCTGACATCCTAGATTTTAGCACTTGCGGATTCTGGTCGTGATTGTACTGCCTCTGTTATGGAAATGAGTTAAATACGTCGGTGTATTTGAATTTCGCCAAGCAGTTTTGACCTAGGCTTGTGAGTAGTACCTTCATCTTAGCCAAGCAATTTTGACCTAGGCTTGTGAGGTGTCGAAACTAAAGTTAAATCATGATCAATGACCAATCATAATCTGGAGTAGCTTTTCTGACACTGATTTAACTTGGCTTTAGATAAGTACATAAGTACAGCCGGCTGCATTAGTATGCCTCGGTAAAATATAAAAATAACGTGTTTGCAGATGTTGAGAGATATCCGAGTAAGAAATTATAATTTAAGCGTTATCACTAACGGTGACATAAACACTCTTGTATCATGTCACTTAAATTTTCACTCAACCACCGCGTTCCGTCCGCCATTATACGCACCTTAAAGTACAGGTAATAATTAATGCACGAGACTACATGTATAATTTAATTCGTATAGTTCCAACTTCATCAGGGGCTTCGGTAGCGGCTCCACCAGGTCGATTAGGCGCCCGCCACCAGGCATCCTTTCCCGAAGCAACTCGAGGCACTATTGAGCTATCAATATCTTTGTAAATAAAACTTAGGAACTGATTGTATTTTGCAGAAACTAAACTAAAATCACCAGACAATACAAATTAAATCAGAACTAGAAAAATTCTGAGCTTGGGTCGTGAGAGTAAACCACCTGGTTTGAATAATAAGAATAATAATAATAACTCATGACATAACGTTGCATTTTTATAGTTTGCAACTATCTGTAACTCCAGCTGTCTCGCTGACAAGGAATAACATTTTTCAAAGGCTTTTGTTGAGAGCTCCGTATTTATGAATAGCATCTCTGAGTTTTATGCCAGTGCAAGAGGTCACAGTATACTTTCTGCTTAGCTTAGCTATACTTTGAGTACGATGAAGTTATTTTTATTTCATGGTAAGAGAAAAAGGGAATGAAATCTACCTAACGCTGATACAGTACCGAAACGTCAGCTAATAGTAAAGTCTACATGACACGAGGGATAATTTTATAAGCATTTCAGTTTAATAACCAAGCTTTTATGATTTGTTTTCAGGACAATAAAATAAACACTTTGGTATTTTTTGTCTTTTCTTATCTTGTCCAAAGGGTACAATTATAAAGTCCGTAGGCATATGCCGTTAAAGTCTTGACTAGAAAAATATCACGCGACAAAAAAAAAACCTTTTACAAAAATTCCACAAAACTAGGTCCAAGAGACTAATTAAATTAACAAAGAGAAGAGATCTAATTCTGTCATGTCGGAAGGTTAGTTGCTTGGCCTCCGCGACGTGCGATAAATTGGTTAGAATTGGCTACGAATGGTCCCTTGTGGGGACAGGGAGTGCTAGATAGGGTTCATTTGCGGCTAGATTGTTCTGAGATTTAGATGGTGTATCTATTCGTTACCTAAGCTGTTTAAGCTATAAAATATATGCATGTAAGCAAAAACACATAAAATTATGAAATTAACTCAAACTTTGCCTTGGTACCTATTTAATAGTTTATTGTTTCTAAAAATGATGTAAGGAACACCCTGTCTGTGAGCTGGTGCCTGCAACACAGTTTTTTTTAAAACTACTGAGGATATCATCGAATTCCAATATACACCACTACAGTTTAATTACCAGAAAAAAAAAAACTGGGATATCTGTAGCAGTTACTGAACCCATATTTGAAATAAAAAATATAAAAAATTAAATCAAAGATTTGTCCCACATATCGCTAAAAATACAGACAACATAAACCGGCATACTAACTATTAAACACTTACTATTCTGTGGTAGGCGTAGCGTAATTTCGCGGTTACAACTATTCATTCATTAAATTTTAGCAAACTCGCGTCGAAGCTCAACCTGCTGGCCACCGGACCCTACCCCTCACCCCCGCTTCCCCACCCGCACCGCACGCGCCGCGCGCCGCGAGCCCGCCTCAGTGGTACGGGCGCACTTGTTGCGTAATTATCTTATCGCTTATCGTTTCGCATATCATTACAATGGCTTATCAATTTACGTCGCGAGAGTACACATTAATGGTTCGCGCGTATTTTTTAAGTGGTGAAAATGTGAGTGCCGAGTGAATATCTACACATAGGTACTTAACTATCGCCGTAAACAGAGTAGGTAGGTAGTCGGTGGCGCGGGTGGCGCGCGCGGCGCCGCTCGCGCTCGGGCGGCCGACGAAGGAAAGCGGTTGCGCTCGCCATAAGAGTGAAAGAGTACAAGATATTAGCCTCTTTCCTATCTACGCGTCCGCGATAGTTTAATGAAATTTAGTAGTGTGGGTGCAGAAACGAATGATCAGCTGTCTATACAATGTACTATGTCCAGAATTTCGAAAAAACTTTAACATGATGTAACTTTCTTATTAAAAGTAAAACATAAAAACTAACTTCACATTTACAATGGTAGCCCTCATTTACAGCAGCTAATTTTTTTTTTCTGGTAATTAAACTGTAGTGGTGTATTTGTGAAAAGGGAGTTTATGGACTAACTTGGATATGACTATGAAATTTGCATGTCATTAAAACAGTAACTTTTAGTTCAAGAAGGATCTCCTCTCGAGTTTTAATAAATTACGGAGGGGCTGGCCGCTTTGTTTATTACAATTCTAGATATTTTGAAATCGAAAACGTCTGAATCACACCTTAACGCAACATTATTTAGAGCATTTTCACAAGCAACCCAGAAAATTAAGACCATTGATTTTATCATTCCGGTGAACGAAATCTCATACAAAATCTCCCCATAAACTTTATCCCGTCATAAAATTTAACCAAAGTAGCGTTTTCCGACTATGTAATAAAACTGCGCGACCGAACTGAACACATGACTGATTCGTGTCAGGGGCACGGAAGTGAATAAAATCGCAACTTAGTGAAATTTTTACTGAAACTGTGGGGTACATCGTTGGAAAGAATGTAGGCATGAAATAAACATTGGAAATCTATGTTAAACCAAATCACACTATCACACATCACTTCACACTAATATTATAAATGCGAAAGTTTGGATGGATGGTTGGATGGATGTTTGTTACCTACCTCTTCACGCCAAAATTACTGAAACGGATCGGGCTGAAATTTTGCACACAGGTTATTTTAATCCTGGAATCAAACAGAGGCTATTTTTATCCCATAAATCAGTTTCCATTTGATAGAAATCACAACTTTATGCCCGCGGCTTCGCACGCGTTGTTTCTATGGAAAAGTTAAAAGGTGATTTCTATCCCAGGGGAATTGATTTATGTGATAAAAAGTAGCCTATGTTTGATTCCAGGATTAGAATTGTGCAAAATTTCAGACCATTCTGTTCAGTAGTTTTGGCGTGAAGAGGTAACAAACAGCCATCCATTGATCTACCCATCCATCCATCCAAACTTTCGCATTTATCATATTATATATAGTGTGATACCCAGATTACCCTAAACAAATATTTCCAGATCGTACAAATATTTGTCCCAAAGCGGGAATCGATCTTGCGTTGCAGGCGGATATTCACCCGCCACGCCACATCGGTCATAGTAATCTAAAGGGTCTTGTGTGGTTTTAACTTCAGCATCATCAATTCATCATCATATGAGCTCAGGGACGTCCAGTCCTATACTTAATTTTCTTTAATTTTCTTACTTTATTATTATTATTATTTTTTCTTTTATTTCCGTTTTGATTATTGTGTATGTTGTGTTTGACTAATGTTTTCTGTAATTTAAGTGACTATTTTATTAATATGTACCTACCAATTTAATGAAATCTATGGACCTATGTATGATGTCTGAAATAAATGTTTATTATTATTATTGTTATTATACGACACCGCAAATGCCGCCTTCATCCATCGTCGACTCCCTGTGACCGTGACAATGTCTTCGATCCATAGAGTGGATAGCGCCCAACACCAGAGAATTGGAGTGGAGGGCGGATCTTTGTGCTGATAAAATGTAAATTATTGGATAAAGAAAAATATTACTCAACTCCGCGATTGATAATATTTCGAAACTTCTTTAAGAATTTAATTTTTAGAATTATACTTCTATGATTGTACTTGTTACTACCAGTTGAGCTACCTGTAGATTGTCTGCAGTTAGCTCAATTGTTCAATTCGTAAATTTTATACTAGTTCTATTTTATTTCTATTATCTTCACTAATATTATAAAGAGGAAACATTTTATTGTTTGTTTGTTTGTATTGAATAGGCTACGAAACTACTGGACCTTTGATTTGAAAAAATATTTTACCATTAGAAGCCCACATTATTCGTGGTAAACATAGGCTACTTTTTACCGCGGGAAAATGCTTCATTCCTACGGGAAAACGGGTAATAGGACAACGGGTAGTAAGAATGCAGCTAGTTTGATTATAATTTTTCATGTTAATAAAGACTTTAGTTAGTTTAGTCAGAATTATTATTATGATTTAAGACATGTAAGTTTATTTTCATTGTGGTGAAGTAACTTAACTTTTAAGTCTTAAAATAATAATGTTACTTATTTAAGGTAATTTTTATGTTTAGCTACAGAGAGTCCCGGATTAAATTGAGGTTCCCAACCCAAACATAAATACCTATCCGGTGTCAATTGTAATTAATGAGCCGATGAAACTGTCAATTCATTTTGACAACTCAATTGATTACGGTGGCTCCACCGTTTGGCAGACGAATAAATCATGAACTTCGGTTTTCTTCGTTTGCTAGATGGGTTCGAAACATCTTTGAATATGAAAATTTGTTTTTGGTAAAATAATGCATTTTTCGAATAGATTTACATTATTTAGTAGGTGTATTCAAGGTATTCAATCAATTGTTGTAAAAATTCTTGATTAAGAAACATGACTTGATTTATATTCAGAACTGGTAGTTTTACTCAACTTGAGCGTAATTTTTATGAAAAACTATAGAAAATCCTCTACCACTCTCGCTTCTCGCTCCCAGCAAATGTCCCTAAGTTGTAGGTACCTCTCTACTGTTCCCGTCTGAATATCAATGAACTAGAAAATTAAAACCCTGATTTCATTTTAGATTGCCATTTATATGACAAAGCACTTCGTTAGATCTTTTTAAATTCAAAGTGCTGTAACTTTCTACTTGGAAGCCCTTTCAAGTGGCTTTTCATTAGGTTATGGAGCTGGTTAAATTGAAAACTGGCCTGCTTGTTAGCAAGAGAATTTTATTATAGACATCTAGAATATGCAGCACCAGTCAACTATTTACCAAAACTAGATAAGTCCATGTAGTTATTTTCTCTTTTCCGCTACTGGAAAAAACTTAAATAAAATTAATTTATTAATTCAAACAACCCAAAGATCAATAGATTCGAGTAGTACAGAAGATTATAAAATGCTTTATGTCCCACTAGCTTTAAGCTAGCGCTAAAATGCATCAGCTCAACAGTGTTTGTGCATTGTGTTATATTTTCAGCGCCAAAACAAAAGAATTAAAGAATGTTCTTATAAAGTTTACTGAATTACCTAAATGCCACTCCCCGCATCAATTTACCAAACTGTTTATTCCTCTTTTGCCCCAAGAAACAAAGACACGATATGTCTTCTTTTTTCTTTAAAGATACAATGTACCGTCTAAACACCAAAATCTTCGAAGGGTTTGATTTTCCTAATAGTAGCATGTTTTTAATGCATGCTATTAACTTTGCAAAGATATTTACGCGAAAATAACTCAAAAACTACAGTATTAGGCCGAAATTTAACTCAGATATGAAAAATCATTAAACTAGTGGTATTGTCGGATCAGATGAGCTACCTGTAGATTGTTTGCAACAGTCTGCAGCTAACTCGGTTGTTTCTATTATGAATACTAGTTGTATTTTTTTTTTATTATTTGATTATAATTTTCTCAGTAATAAATAAGGTAAGTCAAACTAGTGTAGCGTTTTTGAACGATATAAGGTATTATATCGTTCAAAAACGAGTGCGAAACCACAGGCTGTAGCTTGTTTAAAATTAACCCCTCTCGTAATGTACTGAGCTGGAGGTCGAGAAACGGAACGGCTCAGCTGATGAATATTTATCCTCATCCATCAGTGTGCAGTACACCCTTGACATTTTACACCAAGTTTATTAATATCATCATTCTTCGTGGATGAATTATGACGGGTGCAGGTCTACTGCAGTGTAGTGGAGTCTGCTTTATGTGGTACGTTAGTACCTTTTTAACCGACAAAAAAGGAGGAGGAGATTATATAAAAGAAATGTTTATAACATGTGTATCACCATTTACAATAATTTACCAGAAAACTTATTGAAACTTATTGGAAAAAAATCAAATGGATGGTTACTTGAGAAATGTTTCTATAGTGTAAAAGAGTATTTACTGAATACAATTGCATAAATAGTTATAAGATCTGACATTGCGAAATTATTATGTATTCTTGCAAATAAATGATTTAATTTGATTTTATTTGGAGGTTCTATTTTCAGCTGTATGTAGGTATGTATTTTTTAGATTCCTTGGAGATTCCTTCGTCATTAATGGACCTATTTGGATGATTCTTTTGCAGTGGTATTGAAAATGACTCCGTGGTGGTCTTTTAAAAATGTATTCACGATTTGCCAAATTTGAAAAATTTTCACAACATTGCTTACATCAAAGTGGAGGAATATGACCCACTGCATGTTAATTTTTCTGGTATGCAGAGGCGCTGCACCCTTGCAGGTTGCACTGCTAAGGATGGGCAGTGAATGCGTCAATAAGGGTAATGTGTTCAACGATTTCTGTCCTTTAAGCACACTAACAAACGACGGTAATGTATGCATTATGAATGTAGGCGGGTTAACTAAGAACCTAGTTTGTTTTGAAAAAACACCAACATGTCATCCCTTAGTGAGGGAATTCATCAGGGTGAGTGCGGTTCGCGTCGAACCACCCATTTACACACGCACATTCACAATAAATTCTTCAAAGTACGAAAATTTATACATAATATAGGTAATGTAATCCGTTAGTTGTTGATTTAATAATACCTTATTACTTTTCACAGCCAATGGCCACTGTAGATGTTCCTAAGACCGATAACATAATATATAATCAATCCTATACCAGTTCGCCAGTGCCAAGGTATTCATTAAGCTTTCCGTCAGTAGGCAACCGTTCAACTGTCAACTGCGGATTCCCGCTCTTCCGACCTCAGAAAAACGATCCTATGGAACTGCCCTAAGCATGTACTTTGCCTGGATACCTAAGTAAACAAATCGGTTGACAAACATGGCGGATTAGGGATGTTCACTTGTTCGTCTAGTCGATAACATTATATCGATGGACGAGCTTGTCTTTTTAATCGAGGGCTACCATTTTTGTGCTTATCAGTTGGCGCCACTGTAAAGTAAGGTCAGGACAAACTACTAATAGGCGACGGGAAAATATATTTACATTTATATCATACCAGCGACCCGCCCCGGCTTCGCACGGAAACCTCTAAAATTGTCAGTGTGCCTCTACTATATTATACATGTAATATACCTACATATAAACCTTCCTCTTGAATCACTCTATCTATTTAAAAAAACCGCATCAAAATCCGTTGCGTAGTTTTAAAGATTTAAGCATACATAGGGAAGGACAGACAGACAGCGGGAAGCGACTTTGTTTTATACTATGTTATGAAGAGCGCATTTCTGAGGTAGTGCCATTGAACCAAGTCAGGATCGGATAGTGGAATCCCGGAGAAATCGAAGGAAACCCTCATTTTCAGAATCAGAGCTGGATCCGAGGGTTTACCGGAGGTGAAGCAAGAGCAGAATATGTTTTAATAACTATCATAGGTAAACAACAAACACAATAAATTTTTATACAATCATTTATTTTCAAAGATAAAATTAAAAAAAAAACAATCATACTTTTTTTCTGAAAAAAGTAATGTAAGGTACCTACCAGATAAGAAATAATGTTATTCATTGCGAAATAAAATAATCTTATTAAAATAGTTCCTAAAAGAAATTTTTTCTGTTGTCTTTTTACCGAAATATCTGAATCTTATGTCAAGATAAGTTTTTACAACTGATTTAATTAATAAAAGTTGATGCTTTGTATCATGTTCGCTGGAGTCGGAAGAGAATATTTTCGAACATTCTTCAATGTTCTCTATTAATAAGGAATATGTGTGGAGATAATATTTTTCATTGTTAATTTTCCTGAAATTACTTTTTAGTATCTTCTCGGTTTTCAGACAGATTTTCTCTAGTTCTTTCGAAGGATAAATAAGGCCCCCGTGTGTTTTGTATGTAATTAATGACTTTGAATAAATTTGAGAGTCTCCACGCAACAATGACTCACAGACTGAACTTCGTGACAGTTTCCTTGCAACAAACCCTGCAATATATATTATGTGACTACAGACCTTACCTAATTTATCGATATCGTTCGATGTTCGATGATGTTCGACACTAGCAACGATTTTTATGTTTTCGATGTGAATGAAATATTGAGAATATTGCGGGTTTCTACAGCTCACAACAAAGATGATTCAAAATAACAGGTTTTTATACACTTTATATCAAATACACTATACAAAAGACAACAGTTTAACAAAATGTTAGCCACTTGCCGGTGAAAGGTTAGATTCGGCCTGTTTTTGCTTTGGCATAGGCCACAGCATGCTACAGAACACTTCATGGTACCTCATCTATATGATTTTCAATTAATATCACAGTTTGGCTCAATAAATAAGTCGAAAACACGGGGAAAACATAAATATCTCACAATGACATCTCCTCACATGTAAACAAAACCGTAGACTAATATGGCGCAAATGTCATCGAAACCAGGAAGAGGGCGCTGACAAAAAGAGTGTGTATGCTTTTTCATAACGTAAAATCACTGTTGTGAGAAAGAGACTGGTAGTCCATTATTGCTTCCGTGTCAAATTGAACATTAACGGCAGTTCCATAGGATCGTTTTTCTGAGCTTCCGACTAAGTCCGTGTGACAGCATGACAGTGACAGCTCGATTAGCAACAACTTGACGTACGAGATGACGTTTAAAGTCCATATTATATTACCTAAACATAAACTACATCCACTTTTTAACCCCCGACGCAAACACAGAAGGGTAACGTGTCCATCTGTGTATGCAGATACATATATCTGTCGGTGGTATGGTAGCTCCTAAACGGATGAACCGATTTTCGTTTAGTTTTTTTGTGTCATAGATAATTTTATCCCGAGTGTTCTTAGCTATGTGCCATGAAATTCTGCCGGGGGGTTTTTCAAATTTTTAATTTTGTTCTTGTTTTTTTTTCAGGAGGTTTGTCACAATGCAAAACAAAAACAAACGAGACTACCAAATTGTGATTGTTTTTGGACACACTCTGTTTCAAATACGTTTCAACTTAATGAATTGACGTTTTAATCACCTTAACAAAAAAGCTCGTTATCTGTCTGCAAAGTATCTACAATCCGTTTTATTTCCCGTTAAATCCTACTTTGGACAGATGAATCACATTATCGCGTCCGCAATGGTGATGAACGTCATTCAAGCTTCTGAGCTTGAATTTATTTGAATGAATTTGAAATAAACAGACGAATAAACATATCTTCACAAGAGGTATAAAAGAAAAGCTTTGGGCGATGTAATAATGAATATATTTACAAAGATCGTGACTGAACCAAGTCGGATGTAGTTAGTGCTCTTATATTCATATATTCAACTTGTTTATCTCTTAAAAAAACGTCAAGTGAGAGTCGTACTCGCTCATGGAGGGTTCAATACAACTATAAGACTTTGCTTTGTGCCAAATATCATGATTCAAGGTCAACGGGAAGCACCCTATAGGTTCTGGTCTCTTGCGAGACTAAAAAAGATATTTTCTTGATATCAAAAAATAAATTTGTTTTTTTTTTCGGATTTTCACCTTTAGGTACTTGGGCTAGAAGACCTTGCTTGCTAATTTTCATGGTTCTAGGTCAACGAGAAGTACCCTTGAAATGGGTTTGCACCCTCTCGCTAATATATGAAGGGACTGCATCGACCTTCTGCGACCAACACCTTCACTGCGATCGGCAATCAGCCTGCCAAGTGCAGCGTGATGATTATTGCAAAACTTATTTTTTTCTCACTTCAACATGAGGAAACAAACGACTCTCAGCTATTGCTTAGTGTTGAGGGAAGTTTATAAGTGGAAGGGTTTATTCTTCTTTTTGTTAACTAGGTACATTGTTTTTATAGGTAAATTTATATTTTGTCTCCATAGCCAATTTCGACCATTGTTTGACTTATCTTGTTTTTCTAAATTGTATGATTGCATAGCGTTTTTGATATACACACTGTTATTTAGTTGTGAAGGCCATTCATAAGCTTTTTTGTTGATAGATTCTCGTAACTTATTTTGTAATTATATAAGCTGTGGCTTTCCTAAAAATAATAAAACCTATATTTTGGGGGAGGGATATACAGCAATGGACGTATGTGTTAACGTACTTAGATATCTACTAAGACGAATTGGTTCCTGGCAGTTAACATGCACACAACACCTACGTAGGTACCTCACTTTTTATCTTTCTAGATATTTATGAGGGAAAAAAACGGTTTTTTTCGCGTCGTTATTTTTGTGTTTTAAATAACTAAAATTAATGTTTGTAAGTTGCTTTTCGGTTGAATTCTCGTCACTCCCAGTTTGTCGCTCACTTAGTAATACTATAAAACTTTTAAATCCATCATGGTTCCATGGTTTTAGATCCATCATGGACACTAAAGTCATAGAAATATTGGAAAGATCAAAACTCAAATCATGGTAAATATCCCGTTGTAAATGACTTTAATGTTAGTAATACTACAACGTAAATTAATTATTTTTGTCACTTAAAACTTTAATTTACAGTCACTCGATTTAAATACTACCCTTGATTTCAATCCTATGTAATTCTTTTTTAAATAAATGAAATACAGAAACACAAATATGGGCACATACCTATAAACGAAAATCAAGCACGAACTTAGTTGAAAACTGGGGCACCTTAAAACAAGGTTCATGGGCTCAGTTGTGACGAAATAATAATCTTGAAAATTAATTCGCAACCCGATCTCATTGCGGTTCCGTTCGAAAAGGGATAGTAATTAATGAAGCGAGGTTTAATTTGATAAAGAGTCCCTCTTTTTAACCCCCGACGCAAAAAGAGAGGGGTGTTATAAGTGTTAGGATTTGTTCAATATTAAGTCGAAATTGTTGATGTTTACGAAATTTGGGGTCTTGTCTACGACCAAATAATATTTATATGAGCTTTGTCTACTTAAAATGACTATAATTAAGCGGGCATTTTCCATGAATAACAACAGCTGTGCTGAGTCACAGCGCAACACAGCCAGGGTAATTAGCGAAGTGTCCCGAGCCGAACCGATGTTTGTTTACTTAGGAATAGTTTCAACCCGAGCCGGGTGCTTATAAAAAGCCAATGCAAACGGAACGGGCATTCATTCTGTTCTGAGATTTAGGAAAAATAACATTGTATTCTCTAAATTGTGTTCTTTGTGTTTTGTAAAGATAATCGAAATAGTAATATAAATTGCTGTTCTAAGATCAAGAAGTGTTTCCATTATTTCCTTACTGCTGTAGGCGATTAGGCTTATATAATCAGAAGTGCGATAAAACCTACATTAAAATACACAATGGATGAATTGGAACGTCGAAGCCGAGATCGAGATCGGCAAGGCAGCCAGAGGCGCGAAGTCGTTCCGGACCCTGAGAGGAGAGTTCTCCGAACTGTTTCGCGAAGTCGAAGCAGTTCTCGAGCTCGCAGCCGGGAACAAGAAGATGCACGAGAGCGCATCAAGACATTGGAGGAGGATCTCTTGCGGGAACAAGTTCTTGCATCTAGGAGGCGTCACCCCTCATCATTGGGACCCACCAGTGAGCATCGAGTGGAGCGCCATCGTGTGCCATCGAGGCACACGAGCACAAACCACCGTTCGCCATCGAGGCATGGTCACGAGCTACATCATGCAGCGTCGAGGTGTAGCAGCGAGCATCATCGTGCGCCTCCGAGGCAAACGAGCACGCACCGCCGTTCGCCATCGAGGCACGGTAGTGAAGTACACCATGCAGCTTCGAGGCTTCGCAGCGAACATCATCGCGCGCCATCGGGACCCATCAGTGAGCATCGAGTGGTACGCCATCGTGTGCCATCGAGGCACACGAGCACAAACCACCGTTCGCCATCGAGGCACGGTCACGAGCTACATCATGAAGCGTCGAGGTGTAGCAGCGAGCATCATCGTGCGCCATCGAGGCAAACGAGCACGCATCGCCGTTCGCCATCGAGGCACGGTAGTGAAGTACACCATGCAGCTTCGAGGCTTCGCAGCGAACATCATCGCGCGCCATCGGGACCCACCAGTGAGCATCGAGTGGAGCGCCATCGTGTGCCATCGAGGCACACGAGCACAAACCACCGTTCGCCATCGAGGCACGGTAGTGAAGTACACCATGCAGCTTCGAGGCTTCGCAGCGAACATCATCGCGCGCCATCGGGACCCATCAGTGAGCATCGAGTGGTACGCCATCGTGTGCCATCGAGGCACACGAGCACAAACCACCGTTCGCCATCGAGGCACGGTCACGAGCTACATCATGCAGCGTCGAGGTGTAGCAGCGAGCATCATCGTGCGCCATCGAGGCACACGAGCACACACCGCCGTTCGCCATCGAGGCACGGTAGCCAACTTCGCCACCCAGCTCCGAGGCAGAGCAGCAGGCAACTAGAGCTAGGTCATCATGTGCCACCAAGGGACACGAGCACACACCGTCGGTTGCCATCGAGGCCCTCTAGGAAGCGTCACCGTTCGCCATCGAGGCACGGTAACAACCGTCACCGTTCGCCATCGAGGCACGGTAGCAGGCGTCTTCATTCACCATTGAACGAGCATCGTTACCGCGAGGAACGCTGCTTCGACCAAGGCAGTCCTCATCCAGCACAGCATGAACCAGTGCGACGGATCGACGCGCGCCAACCAAGGTCACGTAGTACTTCATTATCTAAGAAAGATGTTGTAGATATTCTTAAGTTTATGAAAGAGGGTATTTCGTCTCATCCCCATGCTACTTCACATCCTGCTCAGAAAGTAGATTATAAAAACATTTTGCCAAATTTTGACCCTTCCACAAAAACGCAACGTGTTGATGTTTGGGTAAAGAAAGTTAACGAATGTGCCTCCGTATATGGATGGGACGAAAGGACCACGACTCATTTTGCTATGCAGAAACTACAGGGTCTGGCCAAAACCTGGTATGAAGGTTTAAGTTCCATTCTTTACTCATGGAAAGAATGGCAAGAAAAGTTAATGAATGCTTTCCCCTTCGAGCTGAACTATGGCCAGGCCTTGGAGGACATGCTGAAGAGGAGAAGTAAGTTTAACGAGCCAATAGAGGTATATTACTATGAAAAGCTGTCGTTACTCAATCAATGTGATATTGTAGGAAAGCGTGCAGTAGATTGTATTATCCATGGCCTTGGAGACAAGACTTTACGATCAGGTGCCCTATCATTGCGGTGCACTGACCCTGATCAGATGCTTCAATTTTTGGTAAGCAATAGGGAGATAAGTCAAGCTGCGGCCGAGCGGTCAAATTTTAAAAACAAAAATGTTCACGCTACCAGTTCCGAGGATAGCTCGAAAATAAAGTCAGCCGTCCACAAGGTTAAACCTAAAATCCCATCTGGATGTTTTAATTGTAAAGAAATAGGTCACAGCTTCATGTATTGTCCTAAAACACTCATAAAATGTACAAAATGCCATAAGGTAGGGCACACATCAGACAGTTGTATTGCGAATAAGGTGACTGACAAAACTGACGTATCAAAGACAATGCGTATTGATACAATCAGAGATAAGAATCTCTCTAGTCCGAGCATGAAATTTACTAAAGACGTCAGAGTAAAAGATACCCTCTTAAAAGCTTTTGTAGATTTTGGTAGTGACGTGACTCTAGTAAAAGCTTCTGCTGCTCGTAGTTTAGGTTTAGAACACAACAATGTACCTTCGACAATGCGAGGTTTCGGAAACAACGTGCAGGCATTAGGAGAACTGACTCTTGATTTGGAAATGGACGATGTCACCGCTACGGTTTCATGCAAGGTGGTCAACGACGAATATTTAGATAAACCATTACTGATTGGACAATCTTTTACAGAACAGCCACACATAATAGCTTATAAGAATGCACGTAGGTTACAGTTCCTCGACATCGGTAAAGAAGTTCCGCAGCCAGATTTTGAATGTGATATAGGTCGATTATTGATCATTTTTTCCTCCCCCGACCGCGGACCTGTGCACGCGCCTCGCGGAGTGTTGTCGTATTCTCGCGATCGCGATGTCGAAGTGTACGCATTGTAACAAAACCGTAACCAAAAAGAATCCCGGGCTCGAATGTAACAAATGTGGGTGCATAGTGCATGCAACCACTTCGTGCACGGACTTGTCCAACAAGCAGCTGAATGTAGTGCGTTCAGCCGAAAACCTAGAGTGGACCTGCAATAATTGCTCCCAAAAATCGATGAGAAGAGGCTCTTCGTTCATTGTACCCGACGACGATGCGGAAGACGAAGAGGAGACTTTTGGGACCCCCTTTAGTAATTACCCATTTGATCAGAAGAAGTTCCTGGCGGAGATCACGGTAGAAATGGACAAACTACTAAAGAGAGAGATCAAAGAAACCAATAAAGCAATTCAGTTTTGTTGCGGGAAGGTAGATGACTGCCTTGAATTTATGGAGACCTTTAAAGGTAAAATTAAGGACCTGGAGAAGAAAAATACTGATCTTCTTAATCAGAATAGACACCTTGAACTAAGGATGCAAGCTCTTGAGCAACGCGTAAACGAAGAAGAACAGAAGAAGTTGAGCAAAGTAGTAGAGATACAAGGCCTACCCTCAACTGAGGCAGAAAGTCTCGAAGAAATTGCCAAGAAACTGGCCTACAAACTCAAGGTTAGTGCTGAGGATATCAAGACAGTGAAGCGCCTGCCAATGAAATATGGAAGACCAGGAGCTCTACTGATTAAGCTCCATAAAGAAGAAAAAACAACTGAGTGGGTATCAGCAGCGCGCAATGTAAAACCTACAGCCAAAGATGTTGTCACTAATTTGCCCGAAAAGGAAAAAAGTATGAAGATTCTTGTATTTAGGGCTCTAACTCCTCACTTTAAAGGACTGCTTTGGGCTGCTAAGCAGAAACTTAAGGACACCTACAAATACATTTGGTGTAAAGATGCGAAAGTGATGGCTCGAAAAAGCGATAACGAAAAAACCACAATAATTCGTAGTGAGTCAGACATCAAACATCTTATGCAATAGTTCCCTAAATACATCCTACCTAGTTATACAATAATTTTAACTAAATCATGGATGATCTGCCAAGTAACGTCTGCGAAATCCTAAATTGTAATAATACTACTGATTATTTTCGGCAGTTACCCTTGCACAATAATAACGCAACATTACTGCACGTCAATATAAGATCAATTGTTAAAAACTTTGGTAAACTAGAACTCCTCGTATGTACTAGTAGCGAAATAATAGATGTGATTATATTAACGGAGGTAGGCATATCTGACTGTGTGAGCTCACTGTTCCACTTACCTGGCTATAACATGCATACAAAGCTTCGTCGCGGCCGTAAGGGAGGGGGCATTATTATTTACACTTTGACTAAGCATCAATTTCTTGAATACAAAACTTCAACGATCACTTTTGAATCGATAATAGGAACACTCAGCCTTTACGGTAGCGACGAGCTGGATTTGTGTGCAATCTACAGGCCGCCTTCGTCAAGTAAATCACTATTTTTAAAGGAATTACGAAGCACAATAAGTTGTTACCCCAGGAACGATCTATGGTTACTGGGAGATATAAATATCGACCTGAAAACATGTAACAACATCCAAGAACAGTATTTAAACCTGATGTACGAGTATGGTCTTGTGTGCGGGATCAACGATTATACTAGGATCGAGTCCCGAAATGATGAAATGTCAAAAACATGTATTGACCACATATTTATAAGATCCCGTTCACTAGACGTCTACTGCGCAGCGATCGGCACTGTACTGGCTGACCACCGTGTCATACTTGCTTCGGCAAGAATAGGGAATCCAAGACAGGGTGAGCCAAAACTGATTACTCGTTATAATGCAAATATTTTAAATAAAGAATTAAATGAAATTAAATGGGAAGAGGCCGAGCGTATGTCAAACCCTAATGATATTTACAACTACATAAAAACTAGTATTCTAAATTGCTATAACAAATCTAAATATACAACTAAAATTAACAATTCTTGTAGAAATTATAAGCCTTGGATAAATAAAGAGATTATAAATAAAAGCAAATTAAAAGATGCATTATTCACTGAACTTAAAAAAGACCCTTCTGATAAAATACTTAAATTAGAATATAATAAATTACGTAACCAAACAAACAAACTAATAGAGAGAAATAGAAATATGTATCATAAGAATGAAATTAATAATAATAAAGGAAATATGAAAAAACTGTGGACTATCTTAAATAATATGACAGGACGCACCCAGTACTCACTGGACGAAATTATACTAAAAGCATTTAAGAAAAGCTACCAAACAGAAAAGGAAATAGCGAACAAATTTGCTACCGGATTCGACGACGCTGTTAAAGTAATCATTCCCTCATGCCCTGTCAAACTACTTAGACCAGAAAATTACACCAACCATACAAATTTATCTATGCGTTTAAAAAAAGCAGAACCTAAAGATATTTACAAAATAATTAATAAATTTGATCACAATAAATCTCCTGGGATAGACCAATTACGCCCGATAGATATAAAAAGCCTATCAGAAAAAATATCTTCCACCATAGCCAAGCTGATTAACACGAGTATCGGGACTGGCATCTATCCCGACGAACTTAAGACTGGTATTGTAAGGCCTATTCATAAAAAAGGGAAAAAAGATGACTGTAACAACTATAGGCCGATTACGATCTTACCTATCTTAGACAAGGTAATGGAAAAGTACGTTTGCAATGAAATTCATAACTTTTACAGAGATAACGATATACTATCCAATAAACAATACGGATTTCAAGCCAGGAAAAGCACATCAGAACTTCTCTCTCATTTCACCGACTACGTCAATGACTGTCTTAACAGCAAAAAACACGTGGTTATGGTATTCGTCGATTATACGAAAGCTTTTGATACCCTAAAACACGATGTACTTAAAAATAGGCTAGAATGCAGTGGCATCAGAGGTCCCCTACTATCGTGGTGTGAAGAATATCTAGCAAATAGATCATACTGTGTGAGAATAGGTTCCAGCTTCAGTGATAAGGTGCACGTAACGCAGGGTACAGCACAGGGTTCAGTTCTGGGTCCACTTCATTACCTGACGTATGTCAACGATCTGGAAAATGTAATAGAGCACTGCAAGGTGTTTCAGTACGCAGACGATACGTGTCTGATAGCAGACAACACGGATATTGACATAGCGATGAACCAACTGCAACAGGACCTTACTAACCTAAATAAATGGTCACATGATGTCGGACTGGTCATTAACCCACAAAAAACCAAACTACTGCATGTATGCTCACATCAAAATAAAAGTCACCATCATAAAAACATAATAATACTTGCCCATAATCATAGCTGCCTACACACAAATAGTATTAATTGTAAATGCGATCCTATAGAGTTAGTGAAAGGAGTAACTTATCTGGGAGTAACAATAGATAGCCGCTTTAATTGGGGAAGACATGTCGATAACGTGTGTAATAAACTACGGGCGATTTTGGCTAAGTTTTTCGTTCTTAAATATAAAATCCCATACACAGTTTTACTAACATTATATAAAACACTCGCGGAGAGTATTATGTTATATGCTATAAGCAGCTACGGTCGAACGTTCAAATCATATCTAGATAAAATATATAATTTACAAATAAGACTTTTGAAAGCCATTGTACCAAAATATCTAAAAGAAAAACACTGCAAAAACTACGAAAATCTTCTAAAAGAATGTAACATATTATCTGTTTACGACAGAGTTGAACTTGCATTACTGGTCGAAAACTACTTCAAATTCTCAAATTATAAGAGCCATTACATAACCACAAGACAAATCACCCAAAAAAAACTTGAAATAATAGACGCGAAAAATATTTACGGAAAAAGAAAATCAGACTACATTGTCCCAAGATTAATAAATAACATACCTTTAATTATTAAAAATAAACTGACGCAAAGAAACATTAGATATCAAATAAAAAATTACTATATACAAAAATTTAAAGTTAAAGGTGACTAACAATAAAATATAAATCCAAAAACAACAATACTTTAATAGACAAAAACATTAAACATTTAAGTTTAAATGATATGTGTATCAGTGTTGGCACACCCTGTACCGGAGCGAAGTTGGTGCATTCCGCAGCGTTCGTGCAAGCTCGGGAGGCCTCGCCACCCGAGGATGCCCGAACACTGCGGCAATAATCTACAAACTCTGACGAATCCGCTCTTTATTCATTAATTTGTTAAAAGCACCTACCTACCTCACTTTTTATCTTTCTAGATATTTATGAGATAAGTATGAGAACAATGTAATTGTGTAATAATGACTGAGTAGCTTCATACTTACCTTACCTTACATTACTTACTCATACGTAAGTACCTACATGCAAAGATGTATACTTCTTTTTAAAGTTAAAACCGAGGAATGTAACATTCGGGTCAAACCCCCACGGGTTTAAAGAGTGTTATTAATCTAAGTACTATGTAATTCTTTTTGAAAATAAATAAATAAAAATAAAAAATTGAAAGTCAAAACTGTAGGTGCCCTAGAACTGTATGGGTTGGTAACTGTGCGATCACGTATTGATCCTTCTATTAGTGGTAGCGTTCTGGTAAAAAACAGTATGGCAGGTGAACCAAATAATCAATATTTTGTCGTCGGAGGAATTTACTGTGCAAATCGGGGCTTGATAGATATTGAGGTTGCGCCTTGTGCAAATTTTTGCCAGTAGTGTGATATGCCGCGCACAAAGAATTGATCTGGTAAATAGCGTCGTCGTTGAATCTGTTTCAGAAATATCAGAGGTTGAAAATGATTTGGATGTAGATAAGGTTCGAGTAGGAGAACAAATTTCTAAAAATGATAAGCAGTGTCTTTTTGACCTGCTTAATAAATACAAACACTGTTTCGCTACTTCTCTTAAAGACTTAGGTTGCGCCAAAACTGTTGAAATGACGATCGAATTGAATAGCGATCGCCCAATAGTGTATCGTCCGTATAGGCTGTCCCACCATGAGCGGGAAAAGGTACGGGATATGGTAGGTGAAATGAAGGATGCTGGAATAGTTAGGGACTCGGTTTCGGATTATGCAAGTCCAATTTTGCTAGTCAAAAAGAAAGATGGCTCGTTAAGGATGTGTATTGATTATCGAATGCTAAATTCTGTAACCGTGAAGGAGAGGTATCCTATGCCAATTATTGAAGATGAGATAGCTCGTTTGTCAGGCCAAGCTTGTTTTATCACTCTCGACCTTGCATCGGGGTACTACCAAGTGCCAATTGCTGAACAAAGCAAACGCCTCACGTCATTTGTGACGCCAGATGGACAATTCGAGTTTAATCGAATGCCATTTGGTCTGGCAAACGCGCCAGCGGTGTTCCAGCGCATGATGAACACTCTTCTAGGATCAGCTCGTTTCAGAGAGGTGTCAGCGTACATAGACGACATTCTCATATTTGGTACAGATCCTAAAGACTGTTTGCGGCGCCTTGAAGAGGTTTTACAGGTGCTGGAAGGAGCTAATCTTACCTTGAATCTAGCAAAATGTAATTTTCTTCGTGACCAGATAAGCTACTTAGGGTATGAAATTAGCTACGCTGGCATAAGACCAGGTGAAGGACAAATTGTTAGTGTTCAGGAGTTCCCTCAACCTAAAAATATACACCATGTTCGACAATTTCTTGGATTAGCAAGCTATTTTCGTAAGTTCATCAAAAACTTTGCTGTAATTGCCTACCCATTAAGTAAACTATTAAAAAAAGGAGTAGTTTGGCAATGGCAGGACGATCAAATAAAAGCTTTTAATGATCTTAAATCCAGATTGATAGAAAGACCAGTTCTAGCTATATATGACCCAGAAGCAGAGACAGAATTACACACAGATGCGAGTAGATTAGGTATTGGTGGTATATTGTTACAACGCAAGGCAGGGAATGAATCTTTTCGCCCAGTAGCTTATTTTAGTAGGCAGACAACTCCTGAGGAAAAAAACTTTCATTCATATGAGCTAGAGACCCTAGCAGTCGTCTACTCGTTGAGAAAGTTTAGGGTATATTTGTTAGGTAAGGAATTCAAAATAGTAACAGATTGTAGTGCCTTACGCTCTACGTTTCTGAAACGTGATCTCATCCCTAGAATCGCTCGTTGGTGGTTAACTTGGCAAGAGTTTGATTGCTCCATTGAGTATAGGCCAGGTGTAAAAATGAGTCATGTAGACGCGTTATCTCGCAATCCTTTACCTACGGACGAAGGTGTGGTTGAGACAGATCTCTTCCCAACTGTTATGTCAATCAACAGTGACGATTGGTTGCATACTCTTCAGTTAGGTGACTCCGAGCTGGACAGAGTACGGAATGTGTTGAGCAGCGAAATTGACGAGAAGGGCCTTGCTTATATAAAAGATAATTACCTTCTTAAAGACAGTAAGTTATATCGGTATCTGAATGGTAACAAAGATGACATTCGTTGGGTGGTACCAAAAGGGGCAAGATGGCAGCTATGCCGCATTAATCACGATGACATAGGACATTTTGGCGCTGAGAAGACACTGGATAGGATAAAGAAGCATTATTGGTTTGGTAAAATGGCTAAATTTGTTAAGAAATACGTCAACTCCTGCATTGAATGTGCCTACGCCAAGAATAGCTCAAGTTCTCGAGAGGGTTTGCTGCATCCTATCCCCAAGGTGGCGGTGCCGTTTCACACTTTACATATCGATCACCTAGGGCCGTTCGTTAAGTCCAATAGGGGAATGACACATTTGTTGATCGTTGTAGACTCTTTTACGAAATTTTGTTTCGTGAAACCGGTGAGGAACACGAACACACAAAATGTTATCAGGGTTTTGGAAGATATATTTTTCACGTTTAGAGTACCTGATCGACTTATAAGTGACCGTGGTAGTTGTTTCACTTCCCATGCCTTCAAACGTTTCGCACTCGACAAGGGATTCAAACACATACTGAATGCTGTTGCTAGTCCTAGGTCTAACGGTCAAGTAGAACGATATAATCGTACTGTTCTAGATTCTCTTAAAGCATTTAACGTAAACCATGGAGAGAAAGAATGGGATACACATTTAGGCAAAATCCAGTGGGGACTTAACAACACTTTCCAAAAGACAACTGGTCGAACTCCTTCTGAAATATTATATGGTACTTGTATGGATACGGAAATTAACCCCATGCTTAATGAAATTAGCTTGGAAACTCGTGAGTGTACAGATCGATCAATTATAAGAGAAGAGGTAAAAGATAGAATAGATAGAGAACAGAGTAAACAAAAGGAAAGATATGATAGAGGTAGACATCCAGCAAAACAGTACAATAGGGGCGATCTTATTAAACTAACAAAGACTTGTTTTAGTAACGATGGGAAAAGTAAGAAGCTCTTGCCTACGTACATAGGACCCTATCGAGTTGCTAAGGTATTAGGAAACGACCGTTATAAGGTAGCTTCTATCCCAGGTTTGGGAAGCACAAAGAATAAGAGATCGAGTATTGTTTCAGCGGACCGAATGAGGCCTTGGATACATATAACCGCACTTGAAGTACAGTTACAGGATTGAATCCTTTAAATGAAGGTTTTCCATGAATTGATTTCTGATTACTATGCTTTGTTCCAGATCAAACAAGGACGAAATATTCGTGTTCCGATCTGTGGGTGAGACCTACTAACTAGAGCAAGCGAGGGGGTATCGATCGAATATACCTACTTTCCACCTGTTTAGGCTTCGAGCCAACCGAGATCTGTGGGTGAGACCTACTAACTAGAGCAAGCGAGGGGGTATCGAACGAATATACCTACTTTCCTCCTGTTTAGGCTTCGAGCCAACCGAGATCTGTGGGTGAGACCTACTAACTAGAGCAAGCGAGGGGGTATCGATCGAATATACCTACTTTCCTCCTGTTTAGGCTTCGAGCCAACCGAGATCTGTGGGTGAGACCTACTAACTAGAGCAAGCGAGGGGGTATCGATCGAATATACCTACTTTCCTCCTGTTTGGCTTTGAGCCAGGCTTTGAGCCAACCGAATTTTGAATTAGCTAAGTCGAGATCGAGCGAAATTAGCTAGTCTCCTCGATCGAATCAACCTACTTTGACTTCGAGTCAATTATTATTTATAACGGATATTTGAAAGAACCGAATACGATTGAACTTGTTAATGACATTGTACTAAATAATTTATTCTTGTTTAACTAGCAAATTGTTATTTCTATAATTTTTTTTTATTTACGAAATGTTAAAATTGTTGATTATTCTCGTTGTCATAAAAATACTTAAGTACTTACTCTATTTCTACTTATAGATCTTTTTCTTTTTATCATGTTTCTAGATTTCGATCAATAAGATAATTTTTATCAATAGTTATAGGGTTGATGAGAGAATTTGTTATTAATTGTTCCTTGAAATGTAAAACCGACCAATTTGACCGATTGTTAGGATTTCCACCTGGATCGTGTACGAGGGCGCACACGTTGTCAGGACGGACGATTGTTAGGATTTGTTCAATATTAAGTCGAAATTGTTGATGTTTACGAAATTTGGGGTCTTGTCTACGACCAAATAATATTTATATGAGCTTTGTCTACTTAAAATGACTATAATTAAGCGGGCATTTTCCATGAATAACAACAGCTGTGCTGAGTCACAGCGCAACACAGCCAGGGTAATTAGCGAAGTGTCCCGAGCCGAACCGATGTTTGTTTACTTAGGAATAGTTTCAACCCGAGCCGGGTGCTTATAAAAAGCCAATGCAAACGGAACGGGCATTCATTCTGTTCTGAGATTTAGGAAAAATAACATTGTATTCTCTAAATTGTGTTCTTTGTGTTTTGTAAAGATAATCGAAATAGTAATATAAATTGCTGTTCTAAGATCAAGAAGTGTTTCCATTATTTCCTTACTGCTGTAGGCGATTAGGCTTATATAAGTTTAACGTGTCTGTATGTGGTATCGTAGCTCTCAAACGGATGAACCGATTTTCGTTTAGTTTTTTGTGTCATAGATAATTTCATCCCGAGTTTTCTAAGCTATGTTTCATGAAAATCTGTAGGGTTTTTTTTAATTTTTATTTTTGTTCCTGTAACTTAAAACTTTATGGGATCTACATATCTGATTAACGTTGATTCATATAGAGCACACTTTCCTACCTAAACGAAGTGAGAGTTGAGGGTGTTACACCTTTATGCCTCGGAAAGCACATTAAGCCGTTGGTTCTGCACCTGACCTCTCCCCGGTCGTGTTGGTCTATCGTCCCGTCGGATTATGAGAGTGAGGGAATAGAGAGTGGACCTGTATTCGCACACATTTGTGCACTGTAATGTCCTGAGCTCATGTCTAGTCCCGTTTAGACTGACTGACATGGCCGAAATTCGGATTAGAAAACATCATATTGGTGAGTCTAGTCAAAGAGTCCTGTAAGGTTTATAGGAAATATAAGACTTTGATTTTTATTTTCTGGTAAGAGTAAAATAAGTGAGGAGTGAACAGTTCAAAGTTTTACAAAGTATAAAACAGTGAAGGATGTAAAGTGCTATGTTTGTCACAAGACAACGCTAGACCTAGGTATCTACTTATAAAGTTCAGGACCTGGAAAAACATACCTAAAGGTTGCTTTTTATCTCGGAACGGATTATTTCGGGATTCGGCATATTTCTAAAGACTAACTTCACGTTTCTGTTAATTTAGTGTGTAAGCTCTCACACTCAGGCTAATTTCTAGGAAATCAAATAATATCCCAAAAATGTTTCGACTTAGACGAAACTTGAACCCGCATCCTTTCTTCAGTAAGGAATGTGCTAACCAACTGCACCACGAGCTCAAGAGACGTAAAGTCGAAAAAAATTAACGGCGCTAGAGTCCGGAAGAAGTCCCAGTTCTTCCGGACTCTAGCGCCGTTAATTTTTTTAGGTATTGTAGGAATTCCCTAGATGTCTATTATACACAGTAAAGATACACCCGCTCGGCAATGCTTCAAGTATTCACCAGCCAAACTCCCGCTCATCGTTCTCTGTCTCCGTTCTGTCATCGTCCTCTCCCGCCTTCCAAGCTCGTCCGAGTGACGTCTGACAGTGACAGTTAGCTTGGCAATACTTTGACACACGAGATGGCGTATGCACGCTTTGGCACCTGCAGGTATAATTCGGATTTCAGATTTATATATTGCATACATAAATATTATTACAAAGTTTTAGCGGAGATAGTAATCAGCTTAAAGGTAAGTACGTACATGTACCCTATAAGGATAAATAAATAAATAATGCTGGACAATCCACACAGCATCATGCCCCAAGCTGAGCAGAGTTGACTGCCATACATAATACAATACATTTCATACATAGATTTTTTTAATATACATAGAAATTACCCAGAACACCCGCAACCAATATTTGCTTCCTCCTGCTTCGCAGGCTGACAATCGCCCCCCGCGCCACTGAGGTCGTCAAATTGATCTAAAGACTATTATAATAGGTAGGTACATACTCTATAATTATTATCTATTAATTATTATTATTATAATAATAGAAACATAGAAGTCGGAAAATATAGGCAATGTCAGCTACTCCTAACTTCACGTTGTTAATCTGCAGCTTTCAAATATTTCTAAAACCCTTTTAAGAAATAACAAACTCGTTCCGGTCCTAAGACACCACTTTACTTAAAGGACCCTCGATGCCCCACGGTTTAGGGTGCTCTTGACCTGCCTTTTGCCTTTTTTCGCATCTTATGTTAGAGAATTGCGTCACTAAGGATTTTCTGAAGATTGAAGTTGGAGCAAATAACCTTCCATTTGAGTTAGCCACAGATTATAGGTGACGCTCTGGATCATTAATATATAGATATATCCTGACGACCTTCGTGGCGCAGCGGGTGAAGGTCCGCCTGCGACGCAGGAGGTTGCGGGTTCGATTCCCGTCTCGGAACAAATTTGTGTACGATCTGCAGAAATTTGTTCCGTTGGTCTGGGTGTTTTCTATGTATATTAAAAAAATATCTATGTATGTAGTGTATTGTATTAAGTATATCAGTTATCTAGTACCCATAACACAAGCTCTGCTTAGCTTGGGGCTAGATAATGCTGTGTGAATTGTCCAGCATTATTATAATTATTATTATCCATACCAGGTTGTCTGGCAGAGATTGTTCTTGAGCGATAAGACCGCCAATTGTCACTTAGATTATAATTATTTAATTTTAAACAGTTTCTTAGTTTTAAGTGTGCAATAAAAGTATTTTCTATCTAGCTATCTATATGGGTATCATCATCGTCATCGTCATCTTCAGCCTATATTAGTCCACGGCTGGACATGGGCCTCCCCAAATGAGGGTACTTAAATTGTTATGAATAATATATGTTCTACCTATAATTAAAAATATCTGTCTTTGTATGTCAAATCTGAAATATATTATATTTCGGATATCAGTCATCTGAGCTCAGAGCTACTATGGGCACTCCATAGACATAGCTCTCCTTAGTTTGGGGCTAGATGATGCTGTGTGGTTTGTCCACCATTATTTATATATTTTTTCCTAAGTAGATGATTCAATAGAATTTAACCTACAGCCGCTCATTTGTTGGCTGAGATGGAATCCCTTGTTAAGTATTTTTTTCTCTTTTTAGATATAGGGCTGATTGTACGAACTACGAATAACAGGCTGGTAAAATGTGGATCCATCGCATCGAAATCGGAGCATTCGCCGCGTAAGGGTTTGTTGCTTTGTATGTTGTTGATTTCTACGTTACAGCGTCCACTGTATGGGCTTATCTTCGATCCAGTGGGCGCTGTAATCGGTATCGACCGGTGCTAAGTATATACTGGGTATGGTAGGTTATTTTAAACTTGGAATTAGAAGCGAAATGTTAAAAATGTACATTTTTAGTCTGATTAGAGGCTTGGTACACAACCCTCTGGTTTTAATGAACATAGGACTGCACGTACCTAACAAGTATGTGTATGGACGCCGAAGACCTAGGCTACTTGCGATTCCGAAGGCAAGAACTAACCTCCTGAGCCAGTCCCCGTTCACACGGGCCCTTCGGGCTATTAATAGTTTATGTGCAGATGAGGATGTTGATATATTCTCTATGTTCTTGCCAAAATTCAAGGATGCGGTTTTAATTTTTTTGGATAGGACGCATAGGAATATTTAAAATAGAATTAAGTTATAGTTAGTAGCTTGCTGGTGTAATTTTACTAATGTTAATGTGTGTGTGTTTTTCTCAATGTTTCCTTTTATATTTCTTTGTCGATTTGGTGCTTCACTGTTATGACAAAGTAAATATATTACTTAATAAATAAATAAATAAATATTAAATATCGCTGATCTGGTAGTCGTACAGCTTAAGAGTCGTGTCCTAAAACAGAGATAGATAGATATATACAGGGTGTAACAAAAATAAGTAACCAAACTTTCAGGTGGGGTGTAGAATCGAACACTGAATTCAGGAAAAATATTAAAAAAAAATCCCGCCCTTTAGTTTTCGAAAAATAAAATAAATACGGAATTTTGACTACATTACGCAAACGACTGATGCATGTGTTTATTTGACATTAAAATATGATTAAAAGGTCTACGTACCTTGTGTACACCTTTTTAGCAGATAAACATCTTTTTACGGGGGGCACCCACGACCGGACACGCGATATCGCAGCAGCGCGCGCGGCGGCGGGCTGCACGTGTTGTAGTTATGTAGGAAGCTAGCCAATGCATTCCAATTTTCCCATTTCAATTTTCATCTCGTGGTATTCAATATCTGAATAACGCATACGAGCCATTTTTACACAAAAAACCGATAAGCGCCGCCGCTACCTTCACCTTGCGCTGGCAATGATGCAACTAAACGGCCATTGACCCTATGATAACATTTCTGTGGTATGACAGTTTGACAAAACTAACAATAAGCCTAGCATTGGGTGAACCTTCGGATGAACTAAGTTTGTATACCTATCTCGCTCTCGCGCGCTAAAAGTTTGTGCCTTTTCTTGTCTCAATCTGGTGCTTCGGAAATGCAAATTGTAACAACCTTTTATGGGGTTCATTGTAAGTTACTCACCGTGTTTTTAAAGGTCAATGTGAAGGTAGGTACTTAGGTAGTCAACGAAATGAAAAAATAAAAGCTAGTAGTGAATATCTTTTAGTAGGAAGGTGCATGCTTAATGAATGTACCTACTAACTATGCATTTTCGCGATAGAACGTGGAAAATTGGAATGTATTTGTTGTACGTAGGCTCCATATCTAAGCACGCCGTGCAGCCTGTTCGCTTCCGCTGCAATGATGTCGCGGGTCGATGACCGCGGTGGCCGCTCATTAGGGCACCGTTTAGGTGTTATGGGCTTATAAAAGAGATGAATACAGGTACTTAGGCCATTTTTTTTAATTCCAAATAGACACATGTATTATAGTCTGTTGCCTAATGTTGTGAAAATTTCGTACCTATTTATTAAATTTTTCGAAAACTAAAGGGCGGGATTTTTTTTCAATATTTTTCCTGAATTCAGTGTTTGATTCTACACCCCACCTGAAAGTTTGGTTACTTATTTTTGTTACACCCTGTATATATTTTTTGACAGAAATATTCCATGTTTTTTGGTTAATAATTCCTTTAATTGCAAGCTCCAGCCTCTCACAATACAGGTTATTATAGTTTCGCACTGTACTTATAATAACTAATTTTATGTAAAACTTTGTGTAGAGAAAATACACAATAATTATTATTATTATTACTAATTAGGTTTACCGCTGGGGAAACCAGACACTAGGATTCTCTAAAAATAGCCAATATAGATTAACGCGTTAGAGACATGGGATATCAGGGCAAAACACAGCATTAAAAATAAAACGGTTGATACGTCGATAGAAGAATTAGGAGAAAATAATAAATAATTATGTACATAGGACATAGAATTTCTTTTAACTCGTATGGTTCAGCCCACTGCTGGGCAAAGGCCTCCCCGGTATAGACATAAGTTTAATATTTAAAAAAAGCCAGGGTAGAAATGAGCATGTCGGTACTATGCCAATAATATTGCTTTTTTACCATTTTGTAAAACGTCTTCATAATAAATTACCTAGTAAAAACCGAAAACATGTGCTCGCAGGCAGCTCATTAAGACGCTGTCCAAACAGCGACACCGTAGAAAGTACACTTTTTCGTCGCACCGTTAGCCGTTCTCCGACATATTACAAGCCCAAAAAAAAAACAGTGTATAGTCAAATGTATGGAAAAAAGACTTATACAAAAATATTTTATAAAACGGTCTAGGATCTTGACAAAAAAAACACCCAAAAAAGAACAAGAAAAAAATTTTTCGTCTCGAAATGCTCAATATTTTGAGTGACAACCATTAATTATTTAAATACTATATGAAAGGAAATTTTATCAAGAAAAGAAATATGTAAAAAGTTTTAAATAAATAAATCCATTAACATAATAAAACCCAAAAAACACATTTTTGTAAGGCGTTTAGCGAAGTAATTGCAAAAATGATAATATTTTGCCAATAGAATTTCAACCTTATTACTCAAACATCCCTTTCAATATATGCTCAAAATAGCTTCCACTAGCTTCATTCGGAGGCTGGATGCCTCCTCGGTCGGACGTGAGGTTATGTAACTTTTTTCGCGATGACAGCTGGGTTCGACGGACGAATTACGATTTTCGACAACTTTTGTTTTGCGGGTTAAATGGTTCATTCGTCATTGAAATAAAGTCTATATTTGATTGAAGCTAAGCCAAAAGAAATTTGCAGGAATTTTATTCATTGACAGACCTACCAATTAAGTAGAATAGGTTTATAGTGGTTTTATCTCTGGTAGCTAGATAGGTAGGTACTACTCAACATGTTTACAGCACGAAAAGTATTGGTCGAGTTAAAATATGTTAAATAGGTAGGGCGATTTTGATGACCTTTGGGCCTGCGACGCAGGAGGTTGCGGGTTCGATCCCCGCCTCGGAACAAATTTGTGTACGGTCTGCAGAAATTTGTTCCGTTGGTCTGGGTGTTTTCTATGTATAATAAAAATATCTATCTATATAATATATTGTATTAAGTATATCAGTTATCTAGTACCCATAACACAAGCTCTGCTTAACTTGGGGCTAGATAATGTTGTGTGAATTGTCCAGCATTATTTATTATTTATTATAATATAAATAAACAATGCTGAAAAATTAAAATAGGAGCCTACGTCCAGCAGTGGACTTATATAGGCTGATGATGATGAATTCACACATCATCACCAAGGCCGAAGCTAAGCAGAGCTTTGTTATGGGTACTTACTAGATAACTGATTTACTTAGGACCAACCATTTGCATTTTTTTTCTCGTAGTTCTACCAGTAGAACTACAGGCAAATTTAAATTACTCGTAGTTCTATCGGTTTGTTCTCTTAGAGAAGAGAGATTCTCAAAAGGACAGATACTCAAAAATAATAATTTACTTTAAATTTTTAATAACTCATAGAAAAACCTCAACGGAGCGGTTTGTCATAACTTTTTTGTTATTGGCAATATAAGTACATTGACATCAATATAATATTTTTTTTTTAGCGTAACAAAGAAGTCAAGTAAAGGAGATGTTTAAAGACGCTAAAAACGTAATAAACATGCAAAACAATTGTATTTCCAATGACAGTTGTCAAAATTATTGTTAATCACTCATGTTAATCATAATCACTCATGAGTTCTTGGAAGGCAGCAAAATAATAAAGAATACTTTATATCGGTATGAATATCAATTTGGATAGCAAGGCATGGTCTGTTGTGGTTTTTATGATTATTTTGTAGAATTACAATCTAAACTAAAACTATCTTCATGATTGTTGCGTTTTATTTCCGGAAAATAAAATTAATTATGGAAGCGAGTAGTACTGAGATTGTGTACAAAATTATATCCGTGAAATTCATCATTCAGCATTCCAACATTCACGTATTTTATTTTACGAATATTTTTATAGAAATATATTTATATATTTTTATAGTATCGATTTATAGATTATCTTTTAAAGGGAAATGTATACGATTCTACAACAAAACTCCAAAAGAGTTAAAAGTTATCAAAAAATAATTTCAAACAATTTGTAAAACATATCCTTGACACTTTTCAGTGTTGCCAACCCATACCAAATTTTACCCCCAGTATTTTTATTAAATCCCCCTAAAAACCCCAAAATTCTTTTTTTCAATTTTCTTTTCTGTATAGTGCTAATCACTTATCAAATTTTTTCAGAGACATGAGAGCTTAGAACTGTGATCACCTATTTTCTATAATTTTAGTATTGTAGTCCCCAAAGCCGTAGGCTTTGAAATATCAATACATAAATGACATGTGTGATCGTGTCGTGCGATCCGTTCTACGCACGAGACACATGCATAACACGCAGGCTTAGTTTTATTTAATTTAAATGCAGGTCTTGTCAGCCCCCCCCCTAAAAATAACCCCAAATATTTTCTACCCCTAAAATTGCCCCTGTTTACATTTTTTACCCCAAAATTTAGGGGGAAAACCCCTAACTTGTCACCACTGACACTTTTGTAATCCATTTAGACCTCAGTTGTTTTGACTAAATTAGTATATTTTTTTAATGTATAAAGTATTATCATAATGGTCGGTGATATTGTCGGCATTTTAACATGCATGAAGATGATATAATTTTTTTAAGTGTTTCTGATTTCTATGAATAACTATCGATGAATGTAATTTTTATTATAATTGAGAAGCTACAATGAGCGACATAGGTTTTATTAAGGTATTTTACATGCAACGATAGCAAAGCCGCGGGCAAATGTTAGTTAACATTACATTATTACCTTGTGATTGTGCTATCAACCAAAATAAAACAAAAGTTTGCCTCTTCTACAACAGATAAATTTTGCATAAGTCTATGTTAAAAATAAGCGCCTCTGCCGACCACATTTGGTAATATTGACATGCAATCTGACAGTCTTAGTTTTCCACGGCAGCGCCTTAATCGTTAGCACAGGGCTCGAATATTTCACGTCATTACTTCAAAATTACCTTGTACGTTCAGCTTTAAACCTGTCGAGCGATTTTCAATCGTACTCGCTGAAAATAGAGCTGGTTGTAGAGCATGGTACGGAGAGGAAGTTAATATGGCAGGTTGCTGTACCTATTTCCGTCTTGCTAATAATATTCTGATGGCAAAGCGTATGTTGTCTCGATTTCTGATATAAAATTAGGACGTACCTAAAATATCAGCGCGCTTTTGTTGATAAAACGTAAATAGAAATAAGTTCAAAAAACTAAATAACTAAAACCTCTATTTACAGACATAGTTAATTATGCGTTTTTTAATAGGTCAAAAGTAATTCAACTTTACTAAAAAGAGTAATTATTTTCAATTTAACTCAATGCGTATAATATTTCAGATTTTTAAGATAGGTATGCACATTTTCAGCCACAAGGGATACAATCCGCCTTCACACCAGAAGCCATCAGACAAGAAGTTGAAGTAGAAAGCTTTTACGGGGCCCTGTCAAATTGAAGTGGCATAGACCCATCTATGGTCCATGAAAACAAGATTTGACACTCCGGGAGTGTTACTTATTCTACGTCATCGGCGGATATGGCGGTATTCCAGCTTTTTAGCTTGGGGAAATAGTAGATCTATTCGTAACCCAAACTCGATGTAGAATGTTTGTAAACAAACCGCCCATAACCTCAAATTCACTATGTTGCCGCGTTTTTAAACACGCAATTTACATTACCTGTCGATTTCAGATCTTTCCTTCAATAAATATTGCTTACCTACAATTATATCTGAAACGCGGCGCCAATCAAATGAGTTTTTATACCTATGTGTCGTGGTTGGTTTACAAACATTCTACATCGGGATTGTCTAATGAATTTTAGATCTAATTTTTCCCCAAACCACAGAATATATTATAATACTATCTCAAACTAAAAAGTTTGAGAGTGGCCGCCATATCCGTCGATGACGTAAAAAGTGTAACCCATCACGTGGGTAACACTTTTTACATCATGTTTCATCGTAATGTCTCGGATTGCTATACCTGGCGAAGTATGTTATTACTTGCTTGCTGTTACCCGGCGGGTAACAGCTGTTGTGGGTTCACAACTTCGTTAGCGTGGTAGGTAGGGTACCTACCTAACTAAAGGACACATCAGTGAACGTAAAAAACATTTGCATAGAAAAACCGAATACATCTGTGACTTCTTTCTTACAAACGAAGCATTTATATTATCAATAGAATGTACCTTTAGCAATTGATTGAATAATTTCGTTTCTTTGCTGAAGAAATATATTCTGATTTATTTTCATATTTTACAAAGCTGATATGACAACCATGACAACATCACAAATTCAATCACTGTTTTGACAAAATGGGCAACGTTGCATAGACGGACTTTTTATCTATTTTATGTTGCTCATTGGACGTGATGTGTAAATTATCAAACCTTTCTTTATATTCTAAATCAGGGGGGAAACCCTTAAATAAATAGCCAATTGTTAAGGCTACATTATAAATGTATAGGTACCGAATTTCATAATGATCTGTTCAGTAGTTTTTGAGATCCTAGGTAACAATAATTTCACATTTCACAAACTTTCGCATTTATAATATTAGTGGGATAGGATAGGATAGAATACCATGGACCCATCATAGAATGTGCTTATTTTGACATGACACCCAATTGACATGTTCTACTCTCCGCGAAACATCCCCGACGTCGATTGTGTTCTCAGGTAAAAAGGTACTTTCTTATCTATTCGGAAACCGCCTCACTTTATTGTAAGAACACGTAAAAAGAAATATAAAATGCTAAAATAATATCCATGTCTAATATTTTGGGACAGAGAGCAGAATACCCACTTCCGAAAAAAACAGAAAGCTGCCACGGCCTCGTCTCTGATGCATGAAATATGAATTATTCACCAAAACAAGATATATTGCGGTGTTCGCGCGAGAAGCGACGTCTCGCCGACACATATTTAAAGAAATGTCATATTTGTAAGGCTGGTCTGGTATATTTGTTATTGAATAAAACATTTTAGGCATTGAGTAATATTTGTATCGAAAATAGAATTACAAGCTTTATTTAGTTGACATTCTTTTCCACCATAACCAGGTTTGAGTTAGTGGGATCAGAGTTTATTAATTTAAATCCTTTGTTGCACACATTAATCTAAAGTATACAAAAGGTAGGCATAATGCCAATGGCATTATCAACCTGCTAACGAGACATGGAAGTAACAAAGCAAAAGGCGTGCTATAATTAAATTATTAAACAGAGTTGTAGCAACGCTTTTCAATTCCTGACGCCCGTACCACACCTCCCCGATGCGAAACCTTATCAGCGGAACCGCAGTAATTTTGCCATGTCTTGTCCGTATGTAGGAGAAGCGGAACACTAGCGAAACTGCCTGTTCTAACGCATAGATTTGACTATAATTCTATATCTTTCCCCGCGCGGTTTCGTCGCTCTGCTCCGACGTCAGCTACACCTCCGCTATAGTTCCGCAACTCAAGCTACCCTTGATCGCTGCGGAATTCATGCGGAACACGAGTAGCGGGTCCGCTACTCGTGGTCCGCAGCGGAGGTGTGCTACGGGCGTTAATAAAACTCGGAAATATGAGATTTTAGAATGTGCTTGAATATTAGAAGTAAATATAATTAACAATTTCTTCTTGCTGAATTTCCACGGCAGTCAATGTTATCGGAACGTTCTTACAGTAGCAAAATGGCTTACCACAAGCTTCAAGCCCATATTTGAATGCACATTTTTATGATTTGATCTACGACAACCTCTATACGACTGGTAAGTACCTCACGGGGGGGTAGTGCGTATAATCCCCACGCTGGGCATGCGAGTTGGGGATCGCAGTTCGGTAGAATTGTGCTGCAGAGGGCACTGCTGAGCCCCCCCTGTGGAAATCCCTTAGTCGCCTCTTATGACACCCGCGGGAAGAGTTGGGGTGGAGCAAATTCTAAGCTGGTATCACACGGCTGGTAAGTACGAAGTACTATAACAACCCGTGATCCAAATTTGACCGCTCCAGTGTAAATTTGCCAACCGCGTTTGTTGCTGTCCTAGCTAGGTCCACCCACGGATAAGTAAATTAACCCATTAGCTAAATCAAACTCGCCCAACTATTTTGATTCAAGCTATCTTAGTGGCGGGTCGGATCTCTGTATTTAAGCAACTTTGCGTTAATCATCATCATTCAGCCCTGCCGAAAAATCTTCTTGAAACGCGCTATATAAATACAGATTAATATAGTAGTAGCATAATATAAGCTTTTATTTTAGATAGCATATTAGTGTTGTTACTAAGACACATTGGATGCTTTAATTTAATTTAGAAACTATCAAGAGGGAAGTTTGGTTCTCAGTAATGCAGTTTAAATTAAAACTAAAACAAAACTCAGGGTCACTTATCACTTGTTTTGTATCCTTGTTCAATTTTTGAATAAATGATTTTGAATTTTTTGTATAGTTGTAAATCTAAAACAAGACTTAAAGGCCAATCTAAGTAGAAAATCAATTAAAACTCAATTTACAGTTTCTTTTCGATGTGATTTTTTATGTCCTTAGTAGACACGAGTTCTATTTTGGGCTACACCAAAAATTTCCGGGCTCTAAACGAAATTCTCTTTTGCAGGTAAAACCCTCATGTGTTCACATAAGGTAATTAATTTTACGTTGATAAAATAGATTTGAACTAAGCATTTTGCATGGTTTCGACGCGTGAGGTCACTTGATATTTCAAACAACAGTCATCTTTCCCAGATCTATTTTGTCAGGGGAAATATTAATTAGTTTAATTTAGTGTTTGATTATATGAAATATGTACAACAAGTGATATCCATTCCTTAAGTTCACACTACCTATTAAATTATGAGATTGTTACCCTAGTTTTGTTAAGGGTGCCTCCATAACGAGAGGAAATTGGTATCTCAGCTCCAAATATCATTTATCGTATCCGTAACCGCTTTAAGCGCGACGTCGAAACTTTGGAAAATAAACATAAAGTTACGCAATCAATAATTTTCTCGATATATGAATAAATAAATAAAAAAATTAGGACAAGTCACACAGCATTATCTAGCCCCACGCTAAGCAGAGCTTGTGTTATGGGTACTAGATAACTGATATACTAACGTATGTTAGCTAAGCACCTAATGACGAAGACGTGGATTTTTAATAACTAGTTGATTTTAAATAAAGCTACATTCAAGCCAAATCTAGAATTTGCTTATACTCGTAACCACACCGTAAACTCCACTACCTGGAATTACAGTGCTTCGTTACTTTTCTTCTGAATAAAATTATTTCACTCTGAGTGAAAATTGTGGTTGTAGGTTTAAACAGTTTAATCCTCAACGGGTAATAATTTAACCAGGTTTCAAAACAGGCTACGAAACTATACTTGTTGCACAGAGAAGCTTACTGTTTGTAAAGGATTCGGTATATTATTTAGATTCAAGCTTGTAACAGCGAGCTTAAAAAATAAGGTGGGTACGATTTAGGGACGTTTTACATAGATAATAAATTAAGACAAATTATATTTTACCATGAAAAGGGACATATCGGTATTAAAATCGTACATTTCTATTTGTATGTATTTTTGATAGCAAAGTCCCTATATCCCTTTCTTATTGAAGTTTTGTTAAAGCGCCATCTATACGCAAAGCTAGAAACAAAATACTGAGCGGGGCTTCTAAATGCGTGAAACCTATGGTTGACTGGCAGCGTTGAGAGCTTACTGTTTGTATTATAATTCAATGAAAGCTTGCTAGGTGGCGCTGTTTAGGTTTGATGTGAATTTTCTGAAAGGAATTCAGTATAGTTGTAGGATGTTTAAAGTTATCCGAGTGCTATTTCTTTCAAACTGTAATCCTTCAAACTGGCTGGTTATTTTTATAAAATAAGCCTAAAATTATCATAACGAAACGTGCAAAGCTTATCTTACTTGAAAGCACCCTATTAGCAGCTTAACATTGCGCATGCGGAATATAGCACCGCCTACATTCGCTTTCCTTATCTAACCCTCGCTTACAAGTCCGTTGAACTCCTACAAACCTCTGCTCGCCTGGTAGAAAGTAGACATTTTCCGCTCTAATCGGGATTTTCACAATCCTATCCACTATCCAACCGATAGAACCCGTAGATAGAACCAAGTTAGAAAACGTTTATCCTCCCTGCGCACACTAGGGGAGCTTTCGTGAATTTCCACCAATTTTCCCTAACTTCCTTTGCATTTATGTTGCCCTGGTACTTTTTTCCGCGGCTACGAAGCCTTTTGCTACGCGGCGTAGCAGCTACGTAGGCCTCGTAGAGGCTCTACGAGCCGGTCGTAGCTGCCTCGTAGCCTTCGTAGCAGTGGCACAGATTACGTAAACGTTTGTATGTCAATTTTTATAGCTTTTCGACGTTAGGTAATGGCGTAGCTTCGTGGCACTTTATTACTTCTTATCACGGATAGGAGTAAAAAAAATATAAAAATATTGTATAATCAGAAAAGAATAGGATTCTCTATCGCATATTGCTTGAAACCTAGGGTCACTTCCTACGATGAAATTCTCTTGATGTTAAAATTGTTTGTAAAACTCGACGCTATTCTCAAAGGACCTCTCGCTTCATCAGAAAAATTCAATATGACATTGTACCTTAATTTTCGAATACAACCCTCGGACAGTAACCTTTAGGGTCCCCTTGGGTCCAGTTTTCCTTATTTTTCGACGAAGTTTTTACGATAGTGTACTTTATTAGGAATTTGTCCGTCCAATGTTCACATGTCACTTGGGGTTTGTTATGCCGTAAATTTTTCTCTCTGACTTTTGGTTGCTAAATGAAGTTGTGCTTTTGGGTACAGGTGAAGAACAAAATAATAATTATTATTTGAAATAGGTAGCATCGGACTCCAAAGATGGAGTTATGGGATATACTTTAATATAGTCTACCCTTTGAGTATTAGACGTGCCTACTATTGGTCCTCATACAAAGCACGTTTCTGGTAAATAGGTTTTTTAATTTATCCTTATATTAACAAAATAAAACGTTTCAGTAATCGTTACTTCGTGGATTGTTTTTCGTTTAAATAAAAAAATTAAAAAAATGCGAGTTTCTTGTGTAAAAAAACCCCAGAAGTTTTTTACTTGATTTTTAGTTTTAGTTTTCATGTTGAAGTTATGTATAAATTTTGTCATTTTGCAATGAGTAAACCAATTGTATTTGTGAATATTTTATGTAATTTAATGTAACATGTGACAAATAAAATGATTAGCTTACTTACTAAAGAGATTAGCTTAAAATGATTAGCTTACTTACTAAAAGAGCTCAAAATCGCAAGTTATGATCTATCAAAAAGGCACCTTACAATTACTATCATTACTCATAGACTTACAATTTAGAAATACTTTTTAAAGTTAATTGAAAATAGTGTTGATACTAGTGAGTGGAAGAAGAAAGATCGTTGTGACAAAGCGGCTTGACAAAACGCCTTGACGTGGCTTGACCCTTTTCTATCAATCACGCCGCCTTGTTTGTGCAGATTTGTATTTCGTTCTTTTTGCTTTTACCACTATTGGAGGAAGGAACGTAACCTACGTTCCGTAATCAATCTCAGGCCCAGTCTTGCTCAGTCATCGGTCTATGCTTAGTGACGTTTATGCCATAGAAAAGCGTTACTCGAGGATAGCTCGATGACTGAGCAGACTTTCATAATACGGGCCTTAGATTGTAGGCTTGTCCTATTCATAGACATAGACATACCATTTATTTGGCACCACACATTTAAATAACACATTAAAAATAAATTTAATCTTAAATTGCACACTTCGACCAGACTTGAATCCGCATCCTGCCTCAGTACGGGAATGTGCTAACCAACTACACACACCCCGAAGACAAGTGACTGATATAACACTGAGGCTAGTTTTTATCTCAAAAAGCGTTCAAAGCCGCGGGCATTATGGCAGTGCTTTAATATTTTACACGTACTGTGAATTGTAACAGATTAATTATAATGAAGTACGGTTTGCACACAAACTTCCAAGGTTTTTTTTTATAAATTTAACAGAAATTACTCGTTGCGTACACTCGGGGTAATATCTAAGAAATTTATTAATCTAACTACCAAAAACAAACCAACTTCGACGGTACTTGAACCCGCATCAAAACGCATTTCATAAAGAGGGAGGGTTTGCGGATTCAAGTCCCATCAAAGTCTGTAGTTTTTGGGACTTTATTAAGTTTCTTATCTTCTTATTCCTTTCATAACAATAACAATGATGATAACTTATTACCAATTCCATCAACATCTAATTTCCAACTTATACAAGGAAAATTTATGGCTCCCAAACAAAGCTCAATTTTGGAGGTTCGCATCATTATGAGCACCACGTACCATCCCGAGGTGATTCCGCTTACGCTCGTAAATATTCAAATTAGTGTTTTTCGCTGGTTTATTATGCGAAAGATATTGTGTGAGAATTTTCAGGTAGGTTTTACTCTAGATAGTATCTCAACCTCAACCTCAACAGCCTGTATTGGTCCACTGCTGGACGCAGGCCTCCCCCTGATAAGCGCTTTGTTGGCTTTTATGGGAAAGACTTTAAGGGACTTACCTTCATACTGTCTGTCAAAATGGTGTATAGATTAATTTTTATTCTTATACTTCACACCGTACGTACACGATTTTTTACACCAGTGTGAAGCGGAAATTTTCTTCCTTACCTTCACACTAGAGACAGAGAAGGGTACGGTGTGAAGGTTAAAAGGAATAAAAAATTCTATCCGTAACACAAAACATAAATATTTATATTATTATTCAGTCTTTTTGAAAAATAAATAATTGGTATTCGATATACAAATTCAAATTCAAAAGTAACATTTTCCATTTATCCTAACTTGAAATCCATTCAAAATGAATTAAGTTCATCCAAATAACACGGATAAACATTTTCCGAGGCGCGTAAAGTTTATGTTGATTACTTTAACTGAGTCGAGACCGAGTTTAGACGAACAAACTTGTTTAAATTTTGTGTTGTTATCTTTTCTAGGTGGAATTTATTTTTCATCCGTAACAAAAAAAAGGTTGGAAGCAAAAAGACGTAGGCCTCCCGTGCCTGTCTGATAATTTTCGAATTTTGCATTGATGTATTATTTTGTACAGAATTTTGTTACTGAAATTTCTGGCAGTACATGATGGTTTTTATACAAGACCAGCTTCTGCCCACGGCTTCACACACGTAATTTCAGTATATTAAGTAGTCTATTATTTAATTTAGGCTTTACTCTAAACGTACGCAAAATTTCATCTTGATATGTTCAGTAGTTTTGGAGATCCAAGTTAACAAAAATTAAGATTTCACAAACTTTCGGCTTTATAATATTAGTAGAATAGTAGGACGATAACATACGAAGCATAGAAATAAAAATATGGTTTTTATTCATGTCCTTTGTATGGTATGGATTTATTGTCGGACAATACGGTACCAACAACGTAGATTTTTATATTGATAATATTTTGATTAATTTTTAAGGTACGCCAATAAAATTGATTTACTAACAAACAGCTTATTACTGCGTTTTGTCAGTGCAGTAAGATTGAAATTGCCTCGACACGTTAGCGAATCTCAAAGCTCGAAGACAAAGAGACGAAGAGAGAGAGGCCATGCAATAAGCGTATTATAATGTATTTGAATTATTCATGAATACCACACACTGACTGCAATTCTACGTCCAGAAGATTATCTTGGTTATTTGCACTGGGGCCCCATTCTGCTAAACTAATCGCTTCACTATGACAATGGTATCGTCACAGAATCGCCACGATAGACACATTTTGGTATTCTACCTTAGATGAAAAAAAATACAGATGGAGGAACGTCAAAAGAGTCGAGGTTGAAGCCAATCTAGAACCATTATTTAAATCTCTCCGTGGAAAGAGCATCGCACGCTCTCTGAAAAAAAAAATTGCATTTGCATGAAAAAATGTTTATGACATCTTAATCTTATACAACTAAACAGCTTAAGATATCCGTGCAACATACCTATAATATACAAGTTTAAGAAGATACGGTTTACCATGGTAATAAAATATCTATCAAAACAACTGATCAGATCAAGATTAATTTTGGCGTACGTTGTGAGCAGTTTTACTTAGATAATAGCCTGCTTAGTATACCGAAAATACGCGTGCGAAGCCGCGGGTAGAAGCTAGTATTATATACACAGAGAACGAACTGCCATAGATAAAATAAACAGCAATAACTGAGAGAAATATGTATAGCCATTTTCGACCCTAAATCTTCTGAAGATCGCGATGTCCCATTATCAGCTCACTGCTCCGATACAAAACGATGCGAGACCACTGATATTAGTTATTTCCCGGGACTTCGGTCGCGTTTTTAAGAATTATCCAAAACTAGCTGCTGCCCGCAGCTCCGCCTGCGTAGTTCCCGTTCCCGTGGTCCCGTGATTCCGGGATAAAACATAGCCTATGTCCGTCTCCTGGTTCTAAGCTGCCTCCCCACCAATTTTCAGCTAAATCGGTTCAGCCGTTCTTGAGTTATAAATAGTGTAACTAACACGACTTTCTTTTATATATATAGATTATTATTTATGTGTTTCGTGACGCTAAAATATGTATTTCCTTCCGGTTTTTTTGTAATTTTCGGGTGCTGGAAGGTGCGACATAGTTTTTAACTGATGCGCTTTCCAGTGTTAAATTGTGTTTTAGCTACAATATGTGTTTGTTCATAAGAAATAAATAAAGATTTAAACATTTAATTTACAATCAATTGAGATTTGCCTAGCAATTTTTTTTGCATCCTTTATAAGGCATTTGCTATGAACCCCTGATAAAACAACTTCTTATCTATTGTCATTTTGAACATGGAAGAGATTAACCCTTAAGGGAAATTTTCAGGTAAGTTAAATGAAATAAGCCTATTAAAATCAACTTAATGGCGATGAACAAAATTTGCGCTCTTTCTAACGACGTAGGGTTTATAGTATCTTAAGGTGGGTAGGTATAGGTACAGATCAGCGTAACGTGGTGTAATGTAACGTATTACACAGCAAAGCATTCTTCAAGGTACAGCAACGTAAGAGGTATCGAAAGTTGCGTTATTTCACGTAGATTATGAAACTGGTAAAAAAACTGAAATAACTCTCCATCTTGAGGCCTCTACCGCTCTTTGAAGTTATGTAAATTTCAGGTTGATACTGACCTACATCATGGGTCTAAAATAAAACAAAAGTAAAGTTTAGGGGGTGTTTAATTAATTTGAAGGATAAAACTAAGCATTAACAAGGAAAATAAACAAAATATATCTTAATGTTGCTGACAAATAATTAAAATCCAAAATTATTTTTGTGACCAAAATTCGGCATTTCAGCACGCGATTGCATCCGGGCTTTAATGAATCCATCTCTCGATTTAGCGTGAGTTACGCTTTGTGAGGCCTCTGTCACTAATTTCGCACACCTCTCAACAGATGTTGATACGCAAATTTTTATCTATTGTCATTTTTTGAAGGTCCTAAGTTGAAATGTGTCGAAGAACCTGGGCGGTGCGGTTTCTTGACATCTTGTCACATAATCGTTTCGGTGTAATCACTGCCATCGAAGTTTATTTTAGGAGGCCTACATATTCGAGGTGTTTTGAATTATTTTCGGCTTCTCCAGCTTTAATTTTATACACAATCCAAGCTCCCGAATGTGGTCTCTTTCATCAAAAATCATGGCGATAAGTATAATCTCTGGATGCGCAAAAAATGCGTTTCTTGCGATCACAGAATCTACAACAGTTTTGAGATTTTCAACTAAGAATCGAGAGAACATAGTCAGTTTATATAAATGCTCGGCTCCGTCCTTAAAAGATGCCTTGTACTTGAATAAGAACCAAATCGGTGCGTTAACTCTAACAACGTAGTTAGTAAGCATTTGTAGGTTTTCAGATGGATTTGGAGTACTCACATAAAGTCTGAGCAACCGATTAGTTGTAGTCAGCCATCTCGAGTGCACCATTTATACAGGTTGTCGGTTAGCTAACTCAGGACTGCAGGAACCAGTTGAAACAGCTTGTCATAACTCATAAAGATAGGTTTTATCCGTACTTACTTAGCTCTTCAATCACATTTTTCGGCTCTCGAACCTCAGCTGTTGTTTTTTTTTAATATAGCTAGGTATTTCTTGTCTGTCTAAACTGCTGCTAACCATTTTCCTTTAATTACTATGGTCCAACAAAAAACTTCGCTCAGCGATGGGAACTTCTGATGGTTTTGACCACAAACAAGATTCAAATGAAATTAATGTATTACAAGCAGCAACATAAAGACGATTCAACAAAACATTTCAGTATGTTTTCATAACTATATTTTCGTTTGCTTTTGGGGTATCCTTTTGAACTGAGTTACCTTTTAAAATAAGCTTGTAACGATTGGAATTGAAGCTTTCGTCTAAATTTTGTTGATGTCCAAATATAAAATTTGTAGTGTCACTTCGCCTCGAACTCCTTCTTTAAAAGTCAATAATATTCACTTTTGATACTATTGTAATTGAAACTGTACCTTATGGCATAAAATTTACTTTGGATATAAACTAAAAAGTTGAAAATTTAGGGTAGTTGGAGGTGGAATTGAGGGTAACCCTAACAAATACGAAGCTGCTGGTGTCGTTTTTAACCGCGCAGATTAAATATTCATTCAGGTACTATACTAAAACATAGTAAAATAGTAATATTTTTTTCAGGATTCATAATTATAAAGAGTCAAATATCGACAAAAAAATGACATTTTTTGAAAACTTTGGAGGCCGGTAGAGGCCTAAAGACCTTTCATCAGATTTTTTTTTACATTTTATTCGTAATCTACATACAATTTCGCAACTTTCGAGTGGTCTTACATTACGGAAATCCAAAAAAAGTTTCTACGGGACACCCTATTAGACAATGCCCCTTTACAGCAGCAAATATTTAAATCGATTAATATTCTGACATTGTATCATTATTATTTTCTTTGTATATTATGTTTGTAATATTGTACATTATTTTTAGTATAGTTTGACAATGCCCTTATACAGCAGCATACCTTGACATGCCCTTTAATTAATTAATTAATTATTTATTTGATCATAATCAATTATTTTTAATTTTTAATTTAATTTATTTTTTCTCTCAGTCATGTCTGTCTGATTTTTTTTTCTTTGTACCTTATGGTGTTTCCTACAGCGAAATACATGTGTGTTATTGTTTAAGAATAAAATATAGAATGTACCTAACGAAATCAAGTGTAACAACAAGTGTACCTACGATGGAAATAAATACAAATACAAATACAAATACAAACGTTCGTGCAGTCAGTACAGGGAAAGAACGCGCTCGCAACGAACATGGTGACTGATTTTAGCACACCGCGTAACGTATTATGCTCGCTGCGAATTTTTTCAATTTCAAAAATTCTTTATTAAGAACCATATTTAAAATTTGTCGGGTACAATTACTAGTGTAAATTTAATCCTAGAATGCACAATCATACTCAAATATAGAACGTTATACAAGCTAGGACGGGCTCTTATCAAAACTTATGTGGGTATTTTAAACTTCGCGTTACAAAACATAATTACTTAGTCATAAGTAGATGTGTTATAACGTGTATCTTAGATTTACCCATCGGAAAACTCTACTCTGCGTTAAAAGTCGTTAAACGTCATAGCACTTTCCAAATCGTTACAATATCTTCTTCAAGAAATTATCAAAACTGTGTGTTGTCGGTCTGATCGTAGAGTTATGTAGCTATTTCATATGTAGGTATAGACTATAGACTCTGAGACATAAAGTAGGCTTACTACACTGGTCAGTGGGGACACTCGAGGCAAGATGAAATATTGCTTGGATTATTGCTGCTCCTTGGGAGCTTTGAGAGGATCATGGTTCTTAGATCTATGTATTGATATTGTATGCCTAGCGTTATTTCTATAAAGTATTACTAAGGAGAGAAAAAAACTCTAAAAGATGGGGTATCTTTTACAGTTTTTTTGCTCTCCTTCCTTTTTTTTTATTTATTATTAAATAGGTACTAATTAATTTTGTTAATTCATTAAAAAAAATCAACAAAATAAATTAACCAAACACAACACATACGCACCTAAAACTCCGGCAAAATTTAATATAAATTGGAATAAAAAGGAAGGATACCACTAAATTACTTACTATATCAGATCACAGTACACCGATGATAAATAAGCCGTTTAAAAGACCTCTGATGAAGGGAAGACCGTAAAAAATAGAAAGCTTGCCACTTATTTTTATTTATAATATTTTACCTCCCATTCGAATTCATATGGTTTCTTGTCCTAATTAATTTTTGAACGGGGCCGTCCGAACAAAATAATTTGAGAATAATATTGTGCGAATATATATTTATCGGATGGAACCATTTCGAACTGAATCAAAAGCTGTCAGAATGACGTTTACTTTTTACAAGGTTCCATTACATTGTGACAATGCGTAGATTGGATGAGAACTGTGTACGTAAAATATTTACTATGACAAGGTTTCGTTCTATTCTGATCGCGTGCATATTTATGTACGTACTGAAAGTATGTATTTTTTTTATTATATTGAAGTAGTGTTCATTCATTCGTTCAAAACTCTAGAAAATCCTGTCCTCAAACGCATGTGATAAAGTAACTTAGGTACTATAGTATTATTGACCTATCCATGTTGTATTAAGTATATCAGTTACCTAGTACACATAACACAAGCTCTGCTTAGCTTGCGGCTAGATGATATGAATTGTCCAGTTCAATTAATTTATTTAATTCCAAGATATTAATATACTTCCCAAGCCTACTTCACTTTAGCAAGCAGCTTACAATGTCATATCAGGCTTATGATAGATATTGCCCAAAGCTGATGCTGCCTCAGTAAGATAAAAGGGATTATTAAACGTCGCTTGGCTTAGGGTATGTGGCTGGACATGGAAAATTGGTTGATAAAGGAGAGGGATTGGACAAATTAATTGTTCAGATTAATTAATGTAGGTACAAGGTATCAACAGGGGTATTTTAATTTATTCTATTCGTTTCCGAATCGAATCCGACGGATCTTTAAATAACTATTTTGATTTCGCCTCGGGTTGATGATCGAAATAAGGAGCTCCTCCTCATTGACATGGCCATTAGTCAACAGATTCGCTTCGGATTTCCGATCATCAACCAGAGGCGAATTTGAAATTAAGTTTAAGTTTGTAAAAAAAAAATAGAATGGCGTCTACGTGGCATTTATTTTTTCAGTAAACCATGTGATCGTGTCGTCTACTTTTTCCATACAATTTGATACAGCCCCTCTATCGTTCGGACAGGGAACTACGCAATCCATCAATCAAAAAGAAGACGCCACGATTCTCGTTAACTACTACCGTCAAATAACCCCTCTCGTAGGTTACCAATAGCCGACGACGATCGGTAGGTTCAAGATTTTTTTTGGATAAGGTACACATCTACTCTCTACGTCTATACTCTAATAATTGGCCCTCAAGTATTAAGAAGCATGCTATTATAATTTGAATATAACGACTGAAAAAATACTTATAATTCAAGTTTAGGTACTAGACAAATAATAAAAATGCTGGACAATTCACACAGCATTATCTAGCCCCAAGCTAAGCAGAGCTTGTGTTATGGATACTAGATAACTGATAAACTTAATACAATACTAGTGTATTGTACATAGATACATATTTTTTATTATACATAGAAAAACATCCAGAACACTCTGAACAAATATCTGCAGATCGTACAAACATTTGTCCCCAGGTGGGAAGAGAACCCGCAACCTCCTGCGACAGCAGGCGGACCTTCGCCCGCTGTGCCACAGAGGATGTCAATAAAATAAAATAAATTTCATGTCACTTACTAGACCGTACCGTACCGTTGTTGTACAGGTAGGTACAAGCTGGCTAGCGGAACAAGTCGTGGTGATTTTTATTGCCTTCGCCATAAAAACCACATAAAGTCAGTTGACGTTGCGTGGCGCATTCCTGCCCTAAATGTCAAAGCTCGCTCGGGCTGAAATTAACCTCACCTAGATACCTATATTTCTTGAAGCCAGCACCACACTATTTTTGTGTGGTGTGTGTAGCATAAATAATGCTGGACAATCCACACAGCATCATCTAGCCCTGAAGTAATTAAAGCTTATGCTATGGGTACTAGATAACTGATATTCTCCATAAATTACATAGGTAAATAATTTATATCGCGAAGGTAAACCTAATTAAAACACCCGGTAGAATTATCTGCAGATAGTACAAATATTCGTCTCGAGGCGAGATTCGAACCCGCATGCGCTGCGTGAAGCCTGCTGAGCCACTGAAGTCATCAGTGATATTACAGCAACACAAATCACACAACACTCAAATAAAGCTCAGTATAAATAAGTACGTTCTTAAACATAATAATGTCCTCCTAGCCGAATTTCGACCACAGCGGCTCATCGGACTATCCAAATGCGCAGGACATAATATACTGCACAAAAGTGTGCGCAAACACAGCACTCTCTCTCTATTCCCTCACTCTCATAATCCGATAGGACGGCGGCAGACCGACACGACCGGGGACAGGTCAAGCGCGGGACCGCCGGCTTTACGTGCTTTCCGAGGTACGAGGGTGTAATACCGCCAGCTTCCTGACTCCGGGTTGCTACTGTGAATTTTTCTTGCTAGAAAAATCCCAATAACAACTATTGGTCTGACCCGGGATTTGAAACCAGGACCTCATAATCAGCGGTTGATCAAGCTGACCGCTAGACCAACGAGGCAGTCAACCATACTAATATTATCAGAGAAGCATATCGGTTGCAAGCACACTATTGTAGTGTGGTGTGCCACACTACAATTAGTGTGGTCCTAGCTTCACATCTTTAGACAGGGAAGTGCCCTTCCAAGAATAGTAGAACAGGAACAAAATAAAAAATTTTAAAAACTCCCCTACAGATTTTCATAAAACATGGCTAAGAACACTCGGGATAAAATTATCTTTCACACAAAAAAAACTAAACGAAAATCGGTTCATCCGCTTGGGAGCTACGATGCCACGGAGAGACAGACACGTCAAACTTATAACACCCCTCTCTTTTTGCGTCGGGGGTTAAAAACACAGTCTCAAATGGTGATAAACTCAGTTCTTTTATCCCGATAGGGTCCCACCATTCGTTTAACTTCATTGAGCTGCCGTACCCTGTCCACTTTTACCTACTTTCACAAAAGCTTTCCAAATGTTAACAAAATGTAAACAAGGTTTGACATGTAAACATACGCTGGAGCAAGGTTCCATGGGTCAGTAATAATGCCATCTGCAAATAGGCACCTTTGTGTGTGCCGCCCCAGAGAGAAGAAAAACTAAGTACTTACGTCCACTGAATCGGTAGTAGAGCGTACGGAGCGAAAGGATTTGTTGCTTTATACTGAATTCTATGGTACAGCGTGCACTAAATCGGCATAACTGCCGATACCGATGCCACTGAGCGGTATTTCTGCCGATGACATCATCCGCAACGATATTGTCGTCACTACGAGAATATTCACAAAAAAAATTACAATCAAATAGACTGTTGCAAACAATCAACAACAGAACAGGTAGTTCAACTGATACATACTAGTTGAAAGCGTCTCTAAGACGCTGCTGGCTGCATTGCCCCGCTTATGGCAATGCTGATGCACTGCGCTAGATACCAGCTCACTAGCTCTCGAGTCGCGTGTCGCTTCGACCAGACGCTCCGATAATATTTTTAAACCCGAAGAGCTTCGGTACCCCACGGACCTAGGGTCTCGACTCCCAAGGGGAACAAAATTGTAGGCTCTGTAGATACCTGCAATTTTGCGCCTCTTGAGATCCTTGGTCAAATTTGCCGCCTTACCCGAAAATATTATTGCAGATGAAGTCATCGGCAAACTCGACCGCTTTGAAAATACCTTTATTGCCAATGCAAAATCCGAAAGCACTAGACGTACCCTATTGGCATATTGTAAATAGCGTTCGCAGCGTCGCTATTTATTCCGATCCAGTGAACTCGGTACTTTATATTAATACCTATAACGTTCTGATTTGGTAAGTCTCTCCGTTTTGACGCATTGATAATTCTAGACGCATTAACTATCAAAATTAAGGATAGGGTAAAGTCCGGATTGATGCCCTAGGAGAGATTTGGACGTCACTGCCAAAATACACAACTTCCAAAAATCGCAATCAAGTTACACTAGGCGGACATGTAGTCTAGAAAATAAGCTAAATTTTTAACCAATCAATTCTTGATTGCAATTTTCAGAAGATTTTTGGCAGTGGAGAATAGGGCAACTGTCCAAACTTTACTCTATGATATAATATTGGTAAAAAGAGAGTAAAAGATTTTGTTTCCCCATAAAAACTATTGTAGTTTGGAGTTTTAATTACGAATGTAAAAAGATTAACTACGAACCATAATTGTGGTAAACATTGGTGTTCTTTCAACACAAATAAGGTTGTAGTCAACCCGCTTACATCCGTAGAGTAAAAGAAGTTCCAACTGTAACCTAATAAATAATAGGCTGGAATAAAATACCCCTTCTGGCCCTTGTCTGAGCAGCATTTTCGTAAAAGTGCTTTCGTCGTATTTGATAGCCAAATAAATTTTTTATTGCATTTGAATCACGGAACGGTGCTCATACATTATTATGCTGAACTTTACGACGGGGTAATAAAGGCCATATTGCAGTGAAATCGTAGAATTATGTCTTGGTTTTAATAATCAGCTACACTACCAGGGATGATTTGGAAAGTGATGAATAGAAAACGAAGAAATCGAGGTGGAAATAGTGATTTGTCGAAAAAAACACCTTAATGCTTAATACAAGCACCTATTTACAGGAAGAAAAACGGAGCAAACTTATTTAACATCAACCAGGTACCTCTACCTAAGTATTTAATCAAATTATTATTTAATCATATTTAATCAAATTCTTAAAACTGCAGCAATCATCAAAAGACAAAGTGCCCCAAAATTCAATCAGCATTATTTAATGATACAATTAATTTTATTCATAAAGAGAATAACAATCAAATAATAGACATAAATGCTAGTATTTACAATATAGCAAACTGCAGACTTTTGCGATCAATATACAGGTAGTTCAACTGATGCATATCAATATCAATACATAATAATATAATTCTTTAATTGGACGACCTCAGTGGCGCAGCGGGCGAGAGTCCGCCTGCGACGCAAGAGGTTGCGGGTTCAGTTCCCGCCTCGGAACTAATTTTTATACGATCTGCAGAAATTTGTTCAGATGGTCTGGGTGTTTTCTATGTATAATAAAAAAATATCTATCTATGTATGTATATAATGTATTAAATATATCAGTTATCTAGTACCCATAACACAAGCTTTGAGTAGCTTACTTTGGGGCTAGATGGTGCTGTGGGGATTGTCCAGAATTATTATATTATTATATTAATAGTATTTTATTTTATTATCAGAACGCGGCGCAAATAATCAACAAACCAAACTGAAATAATCCATAAAACTCCAGCAGCACCCTTTATCAAACTTCACTAACATACGATTAGCGGTTGGTGGCGGGAAACAACTTGATAAGAGTGTTTATAGTCAGAGTGATAGGGTTCCTTTTACATATTTTCATAATAGATAGTCAAAGACAACCGCTTATTCTCACGTTCTTGGGTTTTTAGGCAAAGTGAGTCTTTATAGATCCAAATGCTGTGTTTCAAGCTCACGTTTTTCTCACCTGTTATTTTGTTGGCGGAATTACATCTAATTAACTATACCAACCTAATTTTACTAGTAGGTACAGTATCTTATTGATATGGCTATTGGCTAGCCAAACCCTTTTGTGAGACATAAACATTAAATATGTTTATGTATGACGTAACAAATTCAGGCCTCCAAAATACTAAAAGCAAAACGGAATCACGCTAGTTTTAAAAAAATTATCTTTACCGACCCCATTGATCTAACGGTTACCCGACACATTTCGTTTCCATAGCCAAAATTTAATAAACTAAGTTCATAAGTACAAGTACGCTCACGAACGAAATGATGTTTATTTTTTTCATAGCCAAGGAACCCTGACATCAGAGAAGCAAGCCATTTGTTCGCACAGCGGGAGGCAACCGTTCCGACTTCATAAATTCGAACCCTCCATTAAAAGCTATAGTTCACCCTCTACTAACGTTAAAATGAGGAAGTATGAGTGAATTTTATCATTCTTATAAGTCCAAAGTTGGTAACAAAAGGTAAAATAATAATTGATAGGTAAGTACTTTTAGTTTGGAATCTCTTTTCGATCCATGGGTGTTGAAAAATAATAATAGGTCTTAATATGACTTTCGTTAAAAATTAATCCTTCGGAGTTGTTAAGAAAAATATTATACATTATCTAATATAATATAAATTATCAAATTATCTACAGGATAAAAAAGCTTGGGACGAGTTTTGCTCCAGCTCGAAAAATAACAACTAACAGGCTAAAGGTTTCTTCGTCGCTTCTTTACTTTAGTCTACATACCGAAGCGACAGAAATCAAAAATATCACTTTATTTCCGGGTCAGTGTTTAGTTTTATGATTTGACCTTTTCTAAGTGTACATTTATTGTATTTATGGAAATAAAGAGTTTTTGATTTGATTTGAATATATAAGAAATTATAAGGTTAGATACAGTACCTAGGAATACAAATATTTGTCAACACATACCTTTACATTTTTTGGTTCAGGCCCTTTCAAACTTCAGTCTTTCGTGCGTGCGGTCGAAGACCGACCCTTATAAAACGTGAGTAACTCTTCTTTAGATCTGAATCTGGTCTACCGCGATGCCATCTTCCATGATTTATACCAACTGAACCTCCTTTTTGCCTCACTTACCTGTATGCATAACTTTGCGACCAAATGTGTTTCTTAGCGATAAAAGATGTCGTAATATCAGTCTATCCTGTGAATTTTCCCTCTTTTCTCTCGTTGACAGACACAGATTTTAGAAATATTTTGATCTATAAAAACTATCGTAGTTTGATGAATTCATTACGGATGTAAGCGGGTTAACTACGAACCTTATCATCTTCGGGATGAGTGCGGTTCTAGACGCGCGCGTTTCGCATCTCTCCGAGAACTACGCACGAGCGCGCGTTGAGCCCGCGACGTGAGCGCCGCCGCGCTGGTGTTCCTTCCAATGTGATTAACGTTGGTGTTCTTCCAACACAAATAAGGTTCGTAGTTAACCCGCTTACATCCGTAATGAAATATTTTGATTTCTTGGTAGCAAAGCCACGATCCATACCTAGTTTAGAATTATTACTAAGAGTATGTACCTGCTATACCAACGAATATCACCTCATTGAATACGGTAGGCCTGGAGTAAGACTACATTTACGGCTTTCCATCTCAATTTCGTGTTCCTGAAGCGAATTATCGAAAATTGCCAATCGCAAACTAGTTCAACTGCCTTCGGCCGCGTATGATACCAGAGTTTGGTAACCAGTATCATACGAAGAAAAAATGATCGTCATAGGATACCGGTGTCCAATGAAGACGATTTTTTACTTTTCTGATACCGAGTATCAACTCAGGAAAATATCAAATAATTACAAGGGAGTTTTTAACATTTCCTCGCATGTAACTGATAAGCATGCCATGTGCATTTATATATCACCTCTTTTGATATCAATGCACTGGCACTTTAGATAACTGAAGTTTTTATAACAATTGTTGTCAATGTCAGTGTATTAGAATAACAAGTAAGTAATTATTCATTTCATGATTTTAATATAGGACATTATAATATACTCTTTATATACTCTTTGATTTTAATCTACAACGAATTAATTTCCGCGTTGTCTGTTATCCAAATGAGTAAAGAAATTGAATTTATCTCTACGAAGAGAGGAGGAAGAGCACTGTTACGTGATGGGCGCAAGTACCACAGGAAAAAAACTTACTCAAACCACTCTACCTTTTGGCTTTGCCACAATATTAATAATGGATGTACAGGGAGTGTTACACTAAATGTTAAAAATGAAGTCGTAAAAATAAAAACCCACAAGGAAAATTGCAAACAAGACTTTACACGTAAGAAATTTAAAATTTTAAATTTCTTACGTGTTTATTAGTCCGAGAAAGGAAATAAAGCACTTTAATTTTGACTTTTTTATTCAAATCTTCGACATTTCGTGCGTGTTGTTATCAACTTATCACTCTGCAGGTAAATTCAGATGTATTCGTGACTATCACCCATACTTTTTTCAATGTACAATAGCTGCATTTTTATAAAAAACAAATTAAATAAAGATCGATCGCAATCAATCGATATTTTTTTTAATATGATCGATCGCAATCAGTCTACAAAAATAAGTGTCCCTTCCTCTCTTTTAATAGGCACCCCTTTATTCATCTTTTGTTTCCTTTTGTCCAATGCTCCATTCGAATTTTAAAATGAACACCATTTATTATCTCGCGTCGTCTTTTGTTTCTTGGGACAAAAGTAGACACTTTCATATTTCGTAACTAGTTTCTGCCGGCTGCCTCGCACGCTTTGTTCCTATGGAAACGCTTAAAAGTTATTTCTATCCCATGGCATTAGAATGTTGGATAAAATGCGTATGTTTTATTCTTCTGGAGAAAGTGTTCTACAGCTTCGGGGAGTTTCTAGAGTTACCGGAACTGTAGAATTATTGTATTCTACAGTTGCAAAAAAAAAACTAAATGAATCTTTAAGAAGCGAAGAATATATATAGTTACCCAAGTTTATGGCAGATAAGATTAATTAATTATATTTATAATATAGATGTTTTTGTAACGAAGATCATGTCTTATTTGACGTGTAAATTTTGTTTTTACCAATAAATTCTTGAGTCTTGATTCTTGATTCCATGCCTAGAATTACATCTATGCAAAACTTCAGCCCGATCCGTTCAGTACTTTTGGCGAGAAGAAGTAAGAAACATCCATCCAGTCGAGATGCCGTAGTTCATCCATCCAAACATCCACCTACCTAATCATCCCAACTTTTGCATTTACAGCAGTGTGAAGCTCGTATATATAAAGTGGTCGTGTTGCCTTCATAATAAATTTATATTGGAAGATATACATTTCTTTTATTATGAAGGAAGCCAGTGCGTGTTTTATAAATCTTATTAAAAAACAAATAATGTGGAAAAGTTGGTAATAATCCTTTACTTTATGTCGCGAACAATTTCTTTCCGAACTCTCAAAGGAAGTTCACAAAGAAAATTTCCCTAAGTCCCTATCAAAAGGAGCTCATTTTCTTTTACAATAAAATATACAAGCTTCAGCCTACTACTTTACTTGCATGGTTAGTAAAAATAAAAGAAATGTCTCTTTAGGACCTGGCCGTGATCACGGTGTGGTAAGGCACGGCATTACGGCTCAAACGTTAGCAGTTGAAAAGTTAGGGTGCGCGCTCACAGGACGGCATCGGACAATCCGCAGTGGCACCATCAATCGTTTGATATAAAAGATCCGTACCGCACGGAGCGGACTGTCGGCAATGCCGGCGATGATTCTTGAAGGCAACTTTTCCATTTAATGCGAATGACGTCATTCGAATTGCCGATCAGTGGACACACTTGTCAGTGGACGCACTTGTCAGTGGACTACATCTTTCTATCTTTGTTGTTTATTATGTAGGAATGTTGCAATAGATTAGAAATAGCGTGTCTCTGCGTTAAGTTGGAGGTGAGGTGAAGATGATGGCTCGGACATGAGTTCACAGATCTCCCTTACTCATTCTGCTGATATTCATTATTTACTTGACTCTGACGTTGATGCTGACGAAACAACTGTACCAAACATCCAGATACCTCAAATTAATAGCTTGATAAACTATACGTCTAACTCACTGCCTGTTAAACTAAGTACATCCACAAAGAGCTGTTAGTGTTTATTTGAACAACCGGTTAGTTCTAACGGCGCGGCGTCAGATTGGCAGCATGCCAGATCATCACATCCTAAACGTAAATAACCAAAACTGCAGCATAAATTGTTGAGTAAAATCATTGTTTGGCGGAATAGAGTTCTTCCACGAACTTCAAAACTTCTGTTCTTGGAAAACTCAATTTTAGCGTTCTCTTTGAACGAGCGTGTGTGAGTTATTTATTTACGACTTTCTATCTTAATTAAGGGTCCGGCGACGGATGAATTTCCTATACAAACGTAATACCAAAATGATTTGTAATTTGAGCATATTTTCACCATGGTCTGCTATTATTTGTATTAAAATAGTATTTATCTAGGTTCCTGCCACATTTTTTTTTCAAAATACCTTTCTGAAATGAAATTAAACCGAATCGCAATTTTACATTAAAGAATGAATGTATTCTTAGTATTTGTATAGATAAGTATTTTGAATAAAGCTTGTGGCAGGAACCTAAATAATACTATTCTAATACAAATAATAGCAAACCATGGTGAAAATATTCTCAAACAACAAATCATTTTGGTACTACGTTTGTATGGGAAATTCATCCATCGCCGGACCCTAAAGAGCTACTTATTACCTTTTTTAGGATTCCTTAGCTCATAAGGAAAAAGGAATCCTATAGGGTACTTTCCGAAGAAATTTGGTGAGCAGCAAGGTCTTACAGTACAAGTAAAGGAAAAAATCCGAAAACCATAAATTTGTAATAAATTCACTAAAAAAATTACTTTTAATGCTCGCCATGGACCAAAACCTATTGGATACTTCCTGTAGACCTAGAATTATGAAATTTGGCAAAAATCATGGCCTTAAAGCTCAAATAAATAAAAAAATCCTAAACCCCTAAATTTGTAGTTTACAAACAAACAATAATTTTTAACTCTCTCCCTCGACCAAAATATACAGGGTACCTACCTACTTCAAGTTGACCTAGAATCATTATATTTGGCAAGAAACAACGTCTATCAACTAAACGGAACCCTTAGTGCGCGAGTCTTACTCGTACTTGACGTTTTATTATAAAGAGATCTTTAATAAAACTAAAATGAAAGGGTCATTTAAGAAGAGGCCTAGGATCCAACAGTAGGTGCAAATCGATTAAAATAGGCACCCCTAGGCACCATAGTGCTATCAGTCTACCACAAGTTGTCATCCCAAATAGCCAAAGGGCGTCCTACACTACGTTTGTCAAGCCGCAGTATCCACTCAAGTGCACAACTATTTTTTTGAATTTAGTAAACACAATCACGTGTCGAAGCTTTAAAAGTTATTGTAATTCAAAAGATTTACAATTTTCCAAAAATAGAACCTACTCGTATTAAAACTTATAATTTCCAATGTAATCTCCAAAAGAAAAACCACTACAAAATTCATCCAACAAGGCCTATTTCGCAAAGAACATAATTTTAACATCAAAAGTCAAACGAGCCTCGCCCGGGGCCAACCGGACTCGCCCTTTATCTTGGGCCTCTAATTGGAAACCGTAATCAGAACCACTAAAGGCCATATCTGTAATTGGGCCTCTCGATTGTCACTAACGGGTCGCATTGCCAAAGGGTGTAAGTAACCATTTTTAAAAATTCATTGAACCTGTAAGTACCTATTTTTTATTGCTTTGAAAATCCTTTGATCGAATTTGAATTTAAAACGAGAAATCTTGCAGGGAACCGCAAATTTGAATGGGTCCGTTGAACATTTCCATATTAATATTAGGATGAAACAATATTTAGTAACAATTCCGCGCAAAACCTCTTCCGACAAGATCCAACAAAATGTGATTTGTGTGTACCGCCCGCCCTCCCACAAATTGTTCCTACTTACAATCAGAGAAAGTAAACAATAGACTTAAAATTAATTAAATTAAGTAAATTATTCCTACTTATATAGAGGTTTTGCGCGGAATAGTTACTAAATATTGTTTCATCCTAATATTATACAATGGATTTCCGCAAAGTAACGCCTGAATCTATTATTTCCATATCATCAACAACTCGCGTATATCTGTCGCCGCTAGGTCTTAGAATCAATAAATCGTTTGTAAAATCGCTAGGCCGCTTACAAAACGAACGTGGGTTTGTTGGCAACACCTTCTTAATTGAAATCGATGAGCTGGCTATGTGACGTTTAGCCATATTATTGAGCGTTGATCGTTCAAAGATCGGCATTGGTATGAATGAATGACGATTTTTAAATCGCCTAGTCATTTTACAAACGGGCTGATTCTGCGATGCGGCGGTGAAATACATACATGTATCTAAACACAATCATATGCATTGCTTTATCTCAAATTGCATTTTTTAGAGAACCTTGAGCGCAGAGGAAGAAAAAAATATGATTTAATTTTATCTTGGGTTGAATTGACAATATATTTTGGGTCGAAATAACAATTTTAAATTCGTGATGAGAAACTGTGGATTGAAATAAAAATGTACCAGGTTTTACAGTTTTCTAAGAAACTGTCAAAAATCGGCTTCCGCTCTGCTTAAAACCCTTCCGGTTAAAAACATTTAACTCATTATGAATGTAAGCGGGTAAACTACGAACCGTTTTTGTTGGAAGAACACGAACGTTTTATCCCTTATCGAGTGACTGCTTTTGGGTGAGTGCCGTTCCAGTCATGCGCGTTCCGCGTCCCTGCGTGTTCTTCCAGCCCAAACGAGGTTCGAAGATAACCTACTCACATTTTTAATGAATTCATCAAAACACCTAGTTTTTATAAAAAAAACATTGAACCTCTTTATGCTCCCCACTTTGAGTATGTATTTGGACTATTCGCAAAGAAATTGATCTTTCTATCAAGGAATTTGAAATGTTCAGGCAAGTATCTTCAAAGACTCTGTAACTCGATTAATCTAAACTTTTCCCATTTAAAATAAATATAGAAGTCTCAGCTTGTTAGGATTCCGCGAACTAGTTAACTTATCTACGTCTTGCTTGACTTGTCTCCAAAAGCAATACTACAAAAATAAATAAATTTATACAGGTTTATTGGTAATTGACACTAGTAGTGAACTGCAGGTTCTGTCCATCATCACGAACATGTACGTGAAGACGCCAGATCTTAATTCTTATTTTTTTGTGAATCGCCTCACATACAAAATGACGTCCGAAACCTAATTAATTACTAAATAGCGATCTCCAACTCCTATTTAAATCCACATCATCAGCATTGGCTTATTTAACATCTACTCAAGATGATTTTAGTGGCATTAGCCTGGCTGGGTGACAGCCGAACACACACACACCCATTCAGGACGGAGTCAGGGAAAATTAAGCCAGTGTATATTTTGTTACTTTCCAATTAACACCATTGTGAGAAAAAAAAGCCTTAGTTAGCCAGAGCAGGAGCTCTCGCTTCTTAATACAAGTTTCGAATAAGCAAGAGCGAGGAACTCACTAGCGAGGCCTTAAAATGGGTCTTTTTCATACATCAGGTAGATAGAAAAATCATTTATATGCTTCTGCAACACAGTACATAGGTATAGTTATAAATATTTGACAGAAAATATAATGAGCTGACAAGGGAAAAAAGAATAAAATAAGAAATAGAAGAAAATATAGCACAAACTAAAAAAATTACAAATAGGCAGATAAAGTGTGTGCTGCAGTCCAGCAAAAAGGCAATAACTCAGCGCATAGTTTTGCTCGAAGAGCCAAACACTGATTTTCAGATATACCCTCTGAGGTGACTAGAAAAACGAGATACGAACAAGTAATGATGTGTCAAAACAATTTAAGTCAAGATACCGTTGCAGTGCTTGATAAAATAAATAAACTTAACGTTTCGTTAGTATACCTACTTACAGGTACCAACTATCTTAAGACTAAATCAGTAAGTTCATTTATTTAGAAATGTTGATGTGTAACTTAAGACGAAATAAACATTTTTATCTTTAAAAAAAAGCCACAGCCGAAAAAAAATGATACCAAAAATGATGTAATACAAGACTTGGAAGCTGCCAGGGACTCAGCTAGCAATAAATGTCAATGTATGTACATGCTTCGCTGTGTGGTGCCGGCTTAGACTTTGCACCACCCCAACTCTTCCCGCGGGTGTCATAAGAGGCGACTAAGGGATATACACCGGGGGCGGGCAACCGCGCCCACTGCAAAACAATTCCACCACCGAACTACGATCCCCAACCCGCATGCCCAGCGTGGGGATTATGGGTACTACCCCCATGTGATAAAAGCCAATAAGGCGCTTATCAGGGGAGGCCTGCGTCCAGCAGTGGACCAATACAGGCTGCTGAGGTTGAGGAATGCGGTACCCCAAAAAATTTATAATCGTGTGTATAAAGTAAAAATCAGAGCATATAAATGGGAAAATTGGATGTTTAGATATACAGGGTTACTTGCTTACAAGTAAACAAATTAGGTACCTCTTCTCACCACTGAACGGATTAGGCTGAAATTTTTCTTAGATGTAGTAAACCTGGAATAACATTCTTTTTATAACGGAAAATCACATGTCAAGCCGCGGACGGAAGCTAGTTCTTCGTAGGAACACATAAAAAGTCCTTGAACACAACTGAATAAGTATTTAACAAAAATATTGTGACAGGCACTTTACATAAATGTTGACATAATTCTAACAAGCAGCTCATAAGGGATTGGATGAGCTCCAGATTTCTGATGAGAGAGCATAGGAATTGCTCATTGTATCAAATAAAATCACTGTAAGTATACAATTTCTCTTTTTACCAAGAGAAAAAATAAAAGCTACACGCTTTCAGTAATCTGTACTTGCACTGTACACATCCGGTCAATAATCCGTTGCCGCCACCGCCGCCGCCGCGAGCTGTGCCGCAGCTGCTGCGCGCCCTCAGCCTGCAGCGCGTCCCAAAAGGAGGCGGAAAAAGAAGAAGCAGCCATGTGAACCTTCATGTGCCCCTGCGCCTGAGCTGGCTTCTGGCAAGGGACCCTGTGATTCGGATGGATTCATCAGGGTAGTTCGCCGGAAGCCCTCTAATCGAAACCGGTGCGGTGTTGGACCGCTGGATATCACATCTGGCTTCAGGGCGGAGGTCCCTACAACGCAGCTGTACATCTCACGCGTCCACTACGCTGTGCAGACCAAGGCTGTGGAGGACTACCTGAAGACGAAGACTGGGCTCTCGCTGCGCGTCGAAAAGCTGGACTCTCGCCATAATTTAAGCTTCTGTTCATTTATGGTGAGAGTTCCAACTCAACATCTATCGACCTACATGAGTGAAGAGTTTTGGCCGAAGGGTGTCAAGTTTCGACGGTTCACTGGCCGCCTGCAAGGGGACACCGCCGCCGTGCACCGTCGTCAGCTGACACCATGATTGCGTCATACACGTCGCCGTCGCAATTAAAATAACGTGTGCAATTTTATTTAAAATAAGTTTTTATATTTTTATGTATGTTAGATTTAAGGTATATATTAATATGGACCGTAGAATAAGTAAATAAGATCAAAACTTTTTCTAATGTTGTCTGAAATAAATGTGTTATTATTATTATTAATAATAAAGTTAAGTACAGCTGTACGGTAATAGGTTAGAACACAATCAAGTATTCTGTGGTTTAACCTACCTACCACAGGCACTCGATAACATTTTATTATAATTCAAAGCACGGGGATTGTTCTCTAGGGTAGAACAGACAATATTAACATCACATCGTCTTACATTAAAGTAACCTAACAGGTAAAGTAATAACTAACCTAAAAATCACTTTCTTGTTTATAATTTTTAGTCAAAATATGCACTACTTGTCGAGTTGAGCTCTTCCAATGCTAAATTATTTTGAAAACGAGAATTTTGTATTTTTGTGTTGTGAATTGTTTACAAACATTACTATGAATGACTTGAGTATATCTGGGATCTTCGGTGACACATGCAAAGGTTTAATATTGCAAATGGCGTACGTGGTTCCATTGGCCTAGATATAGTTGTACCGTTACACATGTATGGGTGCATTTTCATCAATGCTCGCTAAATCGCTACCGATGCGGGGACAATTGAGATCCGGTTCATTTTGTCCGTTCGGCCCAACAATCCAATTGTGAAATGGAACGGTATTGGATATACATGGCGTGCGAGAAATCCTAAAATTGAAATTAAAATATTGTAAGCGTTTGGCTAAGACCACTAACTAATACAGCAGCCACCAACGAAAAAAGTCACAAATATATATGTGGTATCGTACCTATTTATAATATTGATCCCAATAACAATTACAAAAATTCTCAGTAGCACCCTGGAGTCAGGAATTTGGCGGAGTTACATCACCGTGCCTCGAAAATCACGATGATGTGAGTACTAAAAACTACTGTGTACTAAAATGTTTAGTATTATGTACCTTGAATTATAAGTGCTTATTTATTAACAAAATATGGGCTGGTTCCCGAAGGACTCCTTGACTCCCAAACTGCTCCACGAAAAATAATAGATTATAAAATTCTCTCTTTTTTGTCCGAAATAAAATATTTTTATTTTATTTTTATTTAAGTCCTACTCCTGACTTTTTCCTCTCCCGGTCATGTCAGTCTGCCATCCCATCAGATTCTGAGTGAGGGAATAGAGAGTGCTCCTGTGTTTGCGTCCTTGTGCACAAAAATATTTCGTCCTGCGCCCAAGACAAGAAGTCTCCGTTGAGACTGCCGCCGTGGCAGAAAATTCGGCTAAGAATAGCACAAGAAAAAATCTATTGAAATCGTTGGTAGATTTATAAGGGCCAAATTAGGTTATATTCCGTATTTAGCTATTATTCTATTGTTCGTTTTCTATGCAAGCACTATGGGATGGAAAAGAGTCGAAATTGAAATTGAATGCTGGCTACATCCACTTCAATGTGTGTCAAGTGATCGCCCTCTCTACCGATTCCCATTCCATTCAATAATTTCACTTCACATTGGAGAGCAGGTAAGCTCATACAATTCGATTCAACGTATTATTCTATTTCCGTTAACGATGTGGGTTTATTTTAACTCTTTTCATTCTCGATTGAGAGATTTTGTTGCTTTAATTAGACACACTGGAAATACCTGAACATGGTAAGGATTCTTTTTCTTCTTTTCTTTTTGGTAGCAGTGGAACCTTAGGAACAGAAAATTCCATATTATTTCTTGATTTAAAATTTGAGTAAAATTAATTCTTCTTGACAAATTGTAGTCTAAGCACCTGAAAATGTTTGGTTTTTTTTTTTTTTTGTTTGTTTGGTTTCTTTTGTTTCTTTTTTTTGGTAGCAGTGGAACCTTATGAACAAAAAATTACAGAATTCTTCCTTTATTTAAATTTTGAGTAAAATGAATTCTCCTCTGACAAATTGTAGTCTAAATTGTAATGTTGCAATTTATGCCACTGATTTAGAAACAATGCTATCAATTGTCGCTCTTATTTACTTCCATGACAATGATAAACAACCTTCAAATTTTAACCTCTTTACACATAAATTCCAACTACATCCTCAACCAAGATCCACTTTACAGATATAAACCTTTTCTCGTTACACATAAAATTCAAATTCTCCGCCAAGGTTTCAAGATCCAGGCCGGTGGCTACACCTTACCCTAATTACCTCCAAGTGGGATGTTTGCCGGCGGGCCTGCGTCAAATCGTCAGGACATCAATGTCAGGCGCAAACTAAGGTAATACGCGATAAGTCTCAGAGGGCGCCACTTGCGGATAAGCTATTCGTAATGGTATGCCAGCAGAGGTAAAACTGTTCAACGTGTACCTACTCAAATGCCCACTTAAGATATATTTATTTATTTTACGACTACTGTCACAGCATAGTTGAATAGTATTACTTATATGTAGTTTTTAATTTGAGTAACATGTAAATTAAGTTACTGTAATATTAGTTAAGGATATTGTTAATACCAATTATATTATAATTTTCTTTGTGAATAAAGGCTTCTGCCATTTTAATTTGTTAAGGATAACGTAGGTTATACTTTTTGTTAGACCTGAGTTAACCAATAGATGGTTCAATTTAAACAGTTGTTTTAAAACGTTTTTGACAGAAGTTTTCATTCAAAGTTAATCGACGAAGCTGCCTTATTTCCCAGTATCTTTTGGTGAACACAGACCTAAATAGACTTTTTTTTCAATCTGTCCAGAGGAGGGCGATACTGAACGCGACACAGTTTCCACTTTTGGCATCAGTATTGTTTTATTATGTTTTAGGTTATAAATATGTTTGGTATCAACGAAACGATTTGTATTTGTTGATAAGTGGATTATGGTACTTATCATTCTCATTTACAATTCATTCCGAACTCGTAATAGCAGGAATTAGTGTAAAAATGTTTTTTTTTACAATACGTTAACTATCATCTAGGCCAGACTACCTACTTGTAAAGACGATTTAAACGTGAAATAAATTACAAAAAATATGGCATTTTTAAATATTAAATAATATTAAAAGATGACTTGCTCAAACCTACCGATTTCAACACTAAAATTTTTGACCAAGTCTTTTTTTCTTTCGATTGATTCCGCAAATACGTGCCTATAATAAAATTTCCTTATTTGATGGAATGAAACAACAAAGCCCGGCGTACATAAGTTCGAACATCCGCAACGTTCCTAAGGGAACAATGTTTATCTTGGCAGCTATTGAAGCTGTGATATCGGTATTGTGAGAAGTGAACACGAGAATATTCGTAATAATCGAGACAGTCGAATGAGCGATGGAATTACCTAGTTTGTAATCGAGGTGTAAAAAATCGAGATGACATCCGAATGTATGCACACTGAAACTAAATTGTTCTTTGAAATTGTTTTTCGTGTGCTAAGTAAGCAAGGAGCATGTTTACATGGAAATGACCAAATGTAAGTCTAAAAAAGCATTTGAAAAAAACTTAAACGTATCGAAAAAAGTCACGAAACTGGTATACAAAATACAAATACAAAATAATTTATTTGTTTACAAAGAAAATTACAATCAAATAATAGAAACCAATAAGATGTAGTGGTTACAATTGAAACAACTGAGCTAACTGCAGACTGTTGAAAAACAATCTACAGGTAGCTCAACTGATCCATATCTAAAACAACTAACATAATAATTTATTTGTTCTAAAGATTTACAGAACACAATCATGCTTTAATGATGTTATAGGTACCTTATTATTGTGTAACTGAGAACATAGTTAATTTATTACCCATGGTCTCACAAAAGCTTGGCCTGTTTTGCAAGATACCGACTGTACTGATTGATTGAAACTCCATCTACTTACATGGAGTTTTAACCGATTAAGACGCTTTTGTCTCGCATTAAAAAACCACAGCTTCCGGATCAATCCATATAAATTCCACTCCATTCTATCATGCGGTCCTTATAAGTTTAGGTAAAGTTACTAGGAATTCCATGCTACTCACTTCTTTCTGCATCGTAGCAAGCTACGGCGTAGCTCGCGGGGCATAAGAGAAACAAAGTCTCTTTTGCCAAAGTGGGACTCGCAGGAAAGTAGGGCTCTGTGTAAGTGATGAAAATGATCATGTGAGTGAATGATGAAATGGATACCAAAATCTATAATGGGAAAGAGGCGTGAAATTAGTCAGATTTACTACAAATTTATAGTTAAAAACTGAAACCCGAGTACGTAAAAATCCGGTTGTCCTTATGATGTTCTTTTAAAATTCCTTCTTGATTTTCTTTCAAGTTTTCTTAGATAGTCGAAGGAATCTTAGAATCGATCTTTGTTCCAACTTGTACCTAGCTAGTATATTATTATAATATCTGTGACCTAAATGATTACCTAATGATTATATGATGGGTAAGCGCCTCCGACTACCCTAAATTATTGACTGAAGAAAAAGCTAATTTCTTTCGTAAGGAATTTTGATTTAATCCTCCAATAGCTCGTATCAAAAGAAAATATTAGCAAAATCCGTGAACACTTGTTTAAGACTTTTACTTAATCAGATTTCGGTTTTTATCTCTATTTTTTCCACATTTTTACAGATTGCTTGATAACAGTAAACTTTTTAAACCTTAAAAACAGGTTGATGTCCCGCACAAGCATATTAATTTAAATAAAAACATTTTCGACCTTTACTTAGACCCTTATTCGTCCACTTGCGACGACAGTGTGACATCTTAAAAATCGTTACTTTACAGAAAACGACTTTTAAACTTTTAAATGAACATAGTTCTTAAATTGTTGTCAAAATAGCCTTATTATGTATGAAGTGAATAAAGTTTAACTAATAATGAAATGAAATATCAGAAAGAAAAAACATATTCAGACATAAATTAACTTTTTTTAAGAGTTTGAAAAAAAAAAGGAAAACTTATTACGTTGTCCTAGAAAAAAATCAAGTTTTTAGCGTGGTAAGTTTAGTTGTTACGTTGAAGATGATGTAAACGTTTACGTTTAACTAGGTTATAATATATGTAAAACATTATTCTTGAAAATTAGTTTTTTATTGTACGAATAATCTAATCATTCAATATAGTGGTAACTATTTTAATAATAAATTCTGTAACCTTCAATTACATATTGAATTAAAAAAAAGTTAAGTATGAAGACAATACTGTATTTTTCACATGCTGTGCTATGCTAACAGTTCTTTTACTTATTCTAAAAAAATATTTTTACTAAAGCAAACGTTAAAATGTAACATATTTTACTGCAAATAACAATTTCGTAAACTATTACTTGAAAATATTACAAAAACCTATCAAGTAGAGACTAAGTGACTAATTCCTTAAAGAAATGACGCGCTTTGGTGCTATTGTTCCGTCAGAATCAATTCTGACATATCGCTGGGGTGGTTTTACCTCTTCCATTGACTGAATTATAAATGACCACTGTCTTTCAATTTCACCCAAATCCCAGTACTCTTTTAAAAGTTGTTGTCGTTGAATCTCCGTTATATTTGCGTGGCATTTTTTACAGGTTTCTTTACAGGGGGGCTTAAGTCTTCGTTCTGGAATATCCTTATGAGTTTTTGCAGATTTATAGGATTTCCCACTATTTCTCAATTTTTTTGCAATATACTTCTTCCAATTTGTTTCTTGTCTTGGCCTTTTTTCCCTTTTTTAATGGGAGTTTCAACGATAGTTGGAGGATTGTCAGATTCTGTCACGGTGACGACTCTAGCTTCGATTGAAGGCGATTTATTTTCGGTCCTTATAGCATTAGGTACATCGATTAGTATTTCATCGCAAGTAAAAAATACTGATTCGATGACCTTTCTCCTTGGTTTGTCCTTTGCTGGCTTGTCATAGCTGTAGGAACATTGTGACGACGCGAGCTTCAATTTGAGGCGGTTGATTTTCGGTATTCATAGCATTAGGTGCATTTATTGGTATTTCATCAGAAGTAATAATTACTGAGTCGTTGTCTGACCTTCCTGCTTGGTTTGTTGTTTGCTGACTCGTCATAGCTTTAGGGGCATCATCAAATAAATCATTGAGTGAAAATACGCGTCGACGGTTTTCTTGAACTTCTTTATAGTTAGGGTCTTGTACGGAATCATCACTGTCCTCGGAAAAAGATGAAGAACTTGAAGAGCTGCTACATGAGGAACTTGAAGAAGAACTCTTCAAAATACTGCGATGACAATGAGTTTGTGTTGTTCGTTGATCATCTACTGTTTCATTTTCGTGAACAGTTTTTAAGTCCGGGTTTATTACGAGCTACTGTGGTACTTAAAAACGACGAACTCGTCGATTCACTGAGATTGGAATGAGTTTGTGTCGTTTCGTGGTCATCAACTATTTCAACTTCGTTAACAGTTCTTGAATTTGGGTTTTCACGAGTAACTAGGTTGCCACTAGACAAACCTTCGTCCATTTTTGATTGTGCTAGCCGCATTATTATTTTAGACCTTGTCCCCATCTGTAAAGATAACTGAAGTTTCATATTGCTGCTTAGTTCATACAACGTGACAAGTATACATAATCATTAAATTTTATCAATATGTATTCTGCAACAACAGGACATCAATAAATGACCCACAACATATTTCCAGTATAATAAAAACGTGTATCATCTTCAACGTTACAATTCAAGATGACGCAGTGATACTGTGAATTTCTTACAAGAAAACGGGACATTATTAACATGTCTCGTTTGCTTCGCTTTATATTTTACAAGAACATTATGATAAGTATGACGTGCCACATTGTCGAAAAAAGAAAATTATTAAAAGAGACTTACCATTATCAACTAAATCGTGGTATCCTCGTGATGTCACGTTCTTCATGAAAACCGAGAGCACTTCAAACCTCAAAGACCAGGTGACAACTGAACTGTCACTGTGTTGAAGCCAACTAGATCACCAAACGAGACAGCGCTATATAGTGATAGGTTGTCTCTTTCTCTCAATAACTCTGTTGTTTTTGTAGTAAAAAATATCCCGTTTTTGTAGATAATAGAACGAGAGATCGCGATTCAGAATATCAGTAAAAAAAAAAAACGTATATTTCGAGATGTCACACTGTCGTCGCAAGTGGACGAATCTCGTTAGACCCCTCATATCATCTAACACGCACACACTTGCATTGCAGGCTGCGCCTGCTTTACCGACCGACACCTTGCGCCTATGTTGCGTTGCGATAAGCAGCTAACTTCGCGATGAATGAAGGCAATTTTATTTTAACAAAATCCGGACCGTTGCTAAATACTTGTTTGTTGTGTGCGTCATCATGCGTACGGTTGTTTTTGTTAATGAAGATGTATGAATATATAAAAAACTAAAAATTGTATCCAGTATCTAGAAATTGTATCTAGTATCTATAAGCATTGTTAAGATAAGCTTTATTAAAAGTTATGTTTCTCAACAGGCATCCGATATTCATCGGATTGTCTTAGTTGATATTGTAACTATTCTAAAAATAGCTTGAAAGAAGTTGTTATTGTAACCATTCTAAAAATAGCTTGATAGACTGTAACCTATATAATTATGTATTTCGATCAACATACCTACATTAATACCTCTTAATAAAGCAGGTGAGAACTCTAGTGTCTAGTTAAACCTAACATAGGCTTTAAGGCACTACTAACCGAAATGTACATGTTTTTTTTACCTGAATAAATAATTCTATTCTATTCTAACGTCACATAAACTATTACCACCGGGGTATTGAGACAAATCAATGGATACCTCATGTGATGAAATCGGATTAGTAGATTCAGCGCTAAGTGGGAACATAGAAATCGGCTACATCCATGCAAACTTAAGAACATACATACTTAAGGTACCTCATAACCCTCCTCCATCGGTAGTCGGGTAAAAATGACTTAAAACGTAACACGTTCCCTAAATAAACCCATGAAAAGTACGTACATTTTCATACATAACGTACTGTACACAAACCATTAGTGACATAGGAAATCCCTGGAGCTGATACTCAAAGGCTTCAATCCACTTATATTACAATCTCGCATACAAGCGTTGACGTAACGTGGAAGTACAGTGATCTACGAAAGTATTAGACAAATCTAAGTCGGCTGCTACAACCATAAGATATTATAATACATAAGACGCTAACCCGACCCAAATCAGCGCCACCGCCTATTTTATCGTATTATTATGAAAACAAAGGAATTTACAAAAATCGATTTTGCGGTTAGTGATACCTATCATAAGCTTATTTTTAATGCCTCTGTTAAAGTTTTATTTTGTAGAGCAGAGATGCGAAGTTGCTCTTTTTGCTCACCATGAACAAAAGAGCAACTTCGCATCTCTGCCTCTCTTTGGGTCGGGTTAACGCATTAATTCATGTTTCATAATATTTCTGATAACTGTCATCATCGACTATAATTAGGATTACACGATTTGTAGGTACCTATAGATGTTTTAATCAGACCCCTAAGACTTAATATAAATAAGAACAAGTATTTACTGTTGGAACAGTTCTCACTGCAGAGTTGCAAATAATCTAGAAGTGGCTCAACTAATCGATATAAAATAAAAAAAAAAATCAGCTCTTTGTGATTACACTTTTTTACGAGATGTGAAACTTAAATAATATAAGTGAATGAATCAGCTAGTAAAAGCAAAATAACAAAAGCCCTTTTGCAAGTCACTGTACTAACGCAATTTACATAAACGTAAAACCAATTAAATTGATTGCAAAACGTTACGAATTGGCTAATTTTAGCAAATGGAATAACGCTTTTAGCTTATTGCGGAAAGCAAATGTCATAAAAGCTGTTTATGGTTTTAGGTTTCACTAAGAGATGGCGTTGTATATTTTTAATTAAATTGTGTTTTGTTTTTTACAGGTAAGATGCGAAAACTGGCGTCGTGATACGTCTTGCTCTGGAGGAAGCTGGCAGGACCAAAGGTAGGGCAAGGAAACACGTAGACCTACACCTCCATACAGAAGCTAAGGAGATCTTTAAGGAGGTTACATGACTCCTTGGGGTAGATATCACCTCTCTTTAAATACTCGCGTCAAAAATGTCTTGCACGTAGCTGAAATCTACCTAATGATTTTCCTTACCTGTGTAATCATGACCTTTTTAATTTACGAGGGTTTTGTGTACCTTTCTTTATTTGTAGCCTTTTGTTAAGTTTGGATGTTTAGATGTATGGATGGATGGATGGATGGATGGATTGATGTTTCTTACCTCTTCACGCTAAAAGTACTGAACGGATTGGGCTGAAATTTTGCAAACAGGTGATTCTAATCCTGGAATCAAACATAGGCTACTTTGTATCCCATAAATCAGTTCCCATGGGATAGAAAACTTTTCCATGCAGGCAACCTACATAAGTAAGCAACCAAACCAAGGTTCCTACATAAGTAAAGTTATTGCGTAGCTTTCTAAAATCACCATGTAGATTGTTATGAAACTTCATTATTTTTATGAACATCTCCAAATAGTCCAATTTAAGAATCCACCAACTTTCAACAAAGCAAGACAGCTACAAAGAACGCTACTAAATACTCCATTTAAAAAAGTTTCCAACAAAAATCTCGACATTAATTCACCCTAATCCAGGATGCGATTAAATTACCACAAAAGGCGGGAAGATGGGAGTTGGAAGTACCTATAAACTTGTGTTGTGATGACGTCACAATCTCGAGAGATTGAATGCCTGGAGATGATTTATTCTCATCAGTTCTTAGGTTAAATGGAGCAGCAGGAAAATGAAATGACCTCAGTTAGGTAAAACACCGAAGCAATGTTAATAAATAATAATAACGTAATTCATCGTTTTTCTTAAAGATAGCGGCGGAATGGTTTTAATGATTTAAAGATTAATTTCTTTTTAATCTGTTTTTAATTACAAATACAACAATAACTCAGTCTCCATGACTTTTTTATGTAAACCCATAACTATTGTTTATATTCGTCTAGATTCCAAAAGTAAAAAGCTCGGACAGTCAATGTTAGTTCGTTTAGTAAATCCTCTCCTTCACTCAGGAAAAGAAGGGTCAGTAAATATTATTCATTTAACACCAAATCAAATAGGTAGCATATGACAGGAAGAAGATAAAGGACAGTGTTGAATAGGCTGGTACGGCGCAATGCAGTTATATTTTCAGTAAGGGCGGGTGGCGATTTTACCAGACGGCCCGATAACGCTCTATGGAAAGCACGCCTCAGAACGGGCCCGGTTACGTAAAGACTCTTTCGTTTACATTCTCTTTGGTAAACTCCGCGAGTGCCATAGACTTTGTACAGCAATTAGTGAACGCTTCTGAATTTGGAATTGGACTGTGAAGGTTTGTAGTGAATTTGAATAAGTGTTCGGAGTTTTGTGAACTGTTTTACTTTTTCTTCGATATTCAAAGTTTGAATGTTTTTTTTTGGTCGATGAATTTTTATGAATTGGATTGGTTAGCTTTTTTTGACTTTATTGTAAGGAAAAGTTTTTTTTAGAAGAGTTTAATTATGCTCTTAATTACTTATTTATATACTTGAGCCAATTTCATAATATATACGAAATTTACCACAGCAAAATACTCGAATTCAATATGAGGGATAGCGTATGAATTTTATTATAATATCTGGCTTCTCTGCGGTAATAATCTAAATATTCCATCATCATGGTGTCAGACCATAATGGAATAAATTATGTTAATGACTGAGCTTATGGGTAAGCCTTATAGGTATTCGGTTTAATAATGCAAATATTTCTGATATTTACTACAACAAATACGTAATATAAGATGCAATTCGTGACGATACTACGTAACTACCTATGTAGTTTAGGTAATGATAATATTATGTATTAGGTATATGTATATCCTCTAATAACCTGCACATTATATTATTAATTAATCTCACATTATAAAAGGTCTCAATTCAGTTAAATAATGTAGTACTTACCGAATATTCGCGTAGTGACAGAAGTATACCTACATAACTAAATGGATTCATGAACGTAAATAATAAATCTAATAAAATCATACGACACGTATAAAACCTCAGTACGTTCAAGACGTGGAGCAATAACCCAATTTAGTAGCAAATGTTATTTCATCCGAAACCGGAGGTTTTCATTGCTAATGAAATAATTATTATTGCGAAACGTTTTCACGAGACTGTAATTGAAATGGAAGGTATGAAATGAATATCGTTAAAATATTTAAGGGAGTGATTTAGTATTTTGCAAGTTAGGTACCTAATTAAAATGAGAATTAATACCAGAACCATGGAGTCTCGATTCTGTAAAATGTGTTCTATAAAATATTTATTTTTATTTTTCGCAAAAAAAATCGTGAAAATGGAAAAGCTCAGCCGGACAAAATGACAAATTGTATGTTAAAGTCGAACATTTTTTGATATGTAAAACAGATAAGTAAGTTCTAATTCTTTTGATTTGTTTGAGAATTAATGTATGGGATTTTTATCTTTTTATAACAACGGAATGGAGTACTTCGGGAACAACCCGCTCACAAACCTCCCTGTAATTCTAGAGATTATCAATTAAAAACAAACAAACTTACAAATACCTCCTTATAACTTAAGTAAAGATAAAATGTGTATCCTACTCCTCGGCGTACAATTGTATAGATGTGGTTATACGTTATACTTACCAATAAATTAATGTCTATAGTTTGTTCGCTCGCAAATTGAACCAGATTTATCATCTCCATATTTCTCTCAGCGACAGATCACATCAGCTTCTAACAAGGATTCTCAATTTCAGTCTGAAATCACAGTAAAGATGCTGCGCAGTAAGGACACTGCCTATAAAATCACATTAATTGACCATACTTTCTGAGCTTTGAAAAATATAGTGATTAGTTTTAAAAACCTTTATTTCTCATACGAACTGCCTGCATCCATTTACAATGGGATAAACTTTTATTTATAATGTAAATTAATGTAACCACTGGAATCTATTTTAAATAAAAAAAAAGTCTTAAAAATAAAAAACTAAAATACTAAGGAGATAAAAAACTTATGAGATAAGGTAGTTTGAATTGGTTTCTGCGAATCAGAGCAAAACAAAGCCCCTGGCGTATCTGAGAAATGATGTCTTTTAAATAAATATTCAAAAGTTACACAGACAATTATGCACATTCTTTAATCTTCTTTTTTTGATGCTAAACATGCCTTTGAACCAGGAAGGTTTTTCCATAGTTTCATACACAGTGGAGTTGTATTATGAAAGGACGAGTATTCTTTGCACAAGAAGTTTGTATCGAGTATTTTTTGCGCAAGTAGGTTGTAGCATAGCATTGAGATGGATGTTGCTTATATTGGTATGTTCTAAATTCAATTACCAAAATAGTGACTAATAGTGCTTTTACGCTTTTTTCACTGTTTTCAGTTATTAAAATAAGCTTTTTATAGGGGAATGATTTGAAATTAGATTGATATACCACCTCCACACTAGTTTTGTGTTCCTTTCCAAGTTCAGTGACCACTTGAGTCGAAATAACTGTACTTATTGTTAAATAATTGAATGTACGTCTCTTAGCATGTAATAAAATCATGCGCGTTAGTGAAACCAAACTGACATCAACAACAACAACAAAAAAAAGAGCAAGGTTCGTATTTAACTTGCTTACATTCATAACTAGCTGTTGCCCGCTACTTTGCTGGCGTGGTAGGTAGGGGTAAAGGACAAATCAGTGAACGGAAAAATCGAATAGCGAATACATCTGTGACTTCTCACACACGAAGCATTAAATATAAATCGTAAATAAAATATATATATTTAGAATAAATTGAATTTTTCGTTTCTTTGGTGGAGAAAAATATTCTGTTTATTTTTCATGTTTTACAAAGCAGAATTTAATGTTGTCATGGTTGTCATAGCCATGACACCATTACAAATTCAATCACGATTTTGACAAAAATAGACACCATTGCATAGACGGATTTTTTATCTATGTTTTGTGCTCTCGGAGGTGATGTGTAAATTATCCCTTCTTTATATTCTAAATAGGGGGCAAAGCCCTAAATAAGTATAAAGGCTATTGTTTAAGTTAGGCTACATTCTAAATATAATGCCAACTTGTATTTTGATCTGTTCAATAGTTTTGGAGATCCTAGGTAACAAAAATTTCACATTTCATAAACTTTCGCATTTATAATATTAGTAGGATAGGATTTATTCAAAGTGACAGTTAACTAGTTTTTATAATAAAACTAGCTGCGACCCGCAGCTTCGTCCGCGTGAAATCTTTCTTGATAGGGACACCTTAGCGGTATGAAATATACTCAACGATCTATTCAAACATAAACATTTCATAAAAATGGCTCAAACCGTTTCGGAGGAGTGTGACCACAAACACCATGAAACGAGATTTTAACAGATATAAATAGATTAAAAATATTTTAAAAGTGTACCTAACTTATAAAACGTCCCTTCTGTTTGTAAGTCCCCGTGCTGTGCGTGGCTTTTTGGTAGGTTCTCAAAGTCGAGTTAAATCGATCACGATCGACAAGCGTAACGAGATATGATTGATAGAACACCGACATCTTATCACACTCTGCACCTGTCGGCGATTAATTGAAACATTGGCGCTTTCCATAAAAGAGAAAAAAACTTTTTTACATTAGACGTCAATATGCCAGAAATCTCTCGCGAAAGAATAAAATTGTGGTCGCGTGTCTTGTCAGCTTGAACGGAGTCTATGTTATCTAATTTTAAACTAAAAGAGCCATATTTTCAGTCTGGTCGAACTATTTTTTTGACATAAATTTTTATTTTTAAGTTCTGTAGTTATTTTTTATGTTTTTTATTGCTTGTCTTTGGTTTGTTTCTCTCAAGGGGAAAAACTGGAATTGAAAAATATTTATCAAGGGGAAAACTGGAAATAACTCTAGGTACCTACCGATTTTCATGTAATAACGGGCAGAAGCCTTTTTCACAAATTAAATTACAATAAAATAATAGAAATAAATTAGAAGTAGTAGTTGCAAGATAACTAACTAACTGAAATAACTAAGAACACCTCGAAGAACTTAATCAAATTTGGTTCATCAGTTTAGGAGCACAGACAGACACACCGAGGATTGTGGATATACGCGTTAAACTCCACAACAACCTTCTTTTTCGTCGAGGGTTTTTAAAATATTTGGTATGACCTGCGAACTTAGGTAATGGGATTGAGAATGACGTCGTCTCTCATGCTGTTCCGCTCAATGCCCGTATTCGTAAAAATGAAACTCTAAGTTTGTGATTCGTTTTCGTGCAAATGATATCCCATGCAAGTGACATAAGAGCTTTATTTACATGTGAATTAAATTTAAATTATTTATTTTCTGACATTATATCATTATTATTTTCTCAGTTTATGATGATTGTTATATTGTACATTATTTTTAGTATAGTTTAACAATGCCCTTATACAGCAGCATACTTTGACTTAATTAATTAAAGGGCATCTTTAATTAATTAATTTATTATTAATTTGATTCCAACTAATTATTTTTATTTGTGTTTCAATCATATCTGTTAGTTTTTTTTTCTTTGTACCTTATGGTGTTTCCTAAACCTGTCCTGTGTGTTATTGTTAAAATAGGAATTATATATAGAATGTAACGACATCATGTGTACCTACGATGGAATTAATAAATACAAATACAAAGTTGGTTTTGCACAAAATGGAATCTGAAACTTCAATTTTTGTTTTTCTAGTAGGCCCTCTGATCTGATTCGAACTGATGGCGGTAATATCCTAGCCACACCGAATCGGACAAATTAGCAGCCATTAATTTGTTTGAATTCGTCTGAAAATGGAATTCCTCTGAATCCCTCGACGCGTTCGTTTCCGACAAAAGTGTATTCAGCATCAAAATACATCATTAAAAATTTCAGCTCAATCGATTGTGTAATTTTACTGGAACTCGAATAAATAACACGTTGTGTTATGTTCCCTGCATGATGCCAGGAAATTTATTGCCTCTAGTTGCCAAAATCTATATTCTGGACTTTCTGAAAATTTTCTTTAGTTAAATTCTCAATTCCACTTCTGGTTTTGGAACAAAGCCTGTTTTTTGTACATTTTCAATGCCAAGCGTTTATAATATACACACCAAAGACAATGAAAATATATGTTTTCTATTTGCCAAATGACGTGAGGAAAAACCTTGAGAAAATAATCTTTATCCAGTTTTTCATAATAGCGTCTCTCCACCTCAAAAGAGAAAATATCGAATTACCAAATAAATTTCCCAACATCCATTTTAAAGCTTTAGAGCAATTTATAAAAATCTACCTTAATTTATGAACAAGCTATATTTTCATTACTTATTTTGAAAAGGCAAGTCTCACAAAGTAAGAAATTAACACAGTAATTTGAACTTTATGGACCTTGCATTTCTTTTATCAAGTCATAATACAGCCAAGCGTTTGTGACAACATACCCAAGAACATAAGGAATGCTTAATTACCGTATAGCGACACCGTGATGGATTGTTATACAGCGACCCCTTAAGCGTGGAACATACCTACCCTTAAGGCCTTCGTTATTCTAATGAGCACGTTATAAATCCACCTATTTATATAACAAGAGTAAACATTGTTTACCTGAAGATTATAATATTTGGGTACAATGAAAATTCATTTTATTCAAAGCCTTCCATAAAAGAAAGCGGTTGGTTGTTTTAATGTTCACGAAAAAATGCTTAGGGGGTAAAAGCTGCGTGCTACGAGTAAATTCGTGGAAGGCCTATGTTTGTTGAAGCTTATAAAAGATAAGATAGAGTTGCGTTTGTAAAAACGATTTATGTGTAAATAAAGGTTTTTTTATAGTCCTTCGTTTGAGCACAATATCACCTGAGGGAAAGTGAAGATGTGGCCAACAACGGTGAAACAGAAGGTCTAGTAGACACCTATTCACTTTTGTCTTGAAGAGACCCAGGTGTTTCTGTTTTAGAAGGTTACAGTAGTAATTAATAGTAGTGTAGAATTGCTACTATTATACCTCTAAAAGTAAAGAGCACTACGATTGTAGTAGTGTAGAGGAGCTACGCTTGTAGAAGTGTAGAGGAGCTACAGTTGTAGTAGTGTAGAGGAGCTACGCTTGTAGAAGTGTAGAGGAGCTACGCTTGTAGAAGTGTAGAGGTGCTACGGTTATAGCAGCGTAGAGGGTCTACGATTGTAGATGCTTAGAGGGTCTACGCATAAGCGTAGAGAGTAGCGTTTTTGTTCGTCTCAAATTTAATATCGTTTTTAAATGAAAAAACTGTTGTTTTGTGTAACTCTTTTGTCAATTGTTTGAAACAGACTCCAGTTAGCTCAATGGTTAATTCTGGTTCTAATTTGTTTCTATTATTTGATTGTAATTTTCTTTGTTAATAATAATAAAGGCCTAAAAATTTATAGAATATAATTAAAAATCGTTTCAAGGGTAAAAATGTATTACTTTATGTGACAAATATTTTCGCTTATGACGAGTTTTGAACCCATTAATTTTTAGTTCATGTAAGTAAACTCTTTACCAAATCAATAGAAGATATAATCATCGTTAGCGCTATCATGCTGTGAAGATATTATTTATTCCTATTACCTATCATATGGCCCATCATTAATCAACTAAAAACCAACCTGTGTCTAACTAAATCAACAAGAATATGTTGTTTACTCGATTATTCACTAAAAGGTACAATTCACCACAATATTTATCAAGGAAAAAACGTTTTTTAAGCCTTAGGAATCGACGTATACATTAATCAAATACGGATCCAGGATAACAGTGTTACAAACTTCTTCTGGCGGTGAATATTAAATGAATAAATATTTTGGGGTTGCTAATATTGGCCTGTTTTTATTGGGAAATATTAGTTGAAAACAGTATTGTTCCAGTAACTGGTTATCATCGTCGTAAACAGCCCGTAACCGGTTTTGTTGGACTAGCACCTTCTAAAGTAGGAGGAAAAACGTTGAGGAAAAATGGGAGGCTCTCAATCAACGCGTTTTTGCCCATGGGAACTGATTAATGGGATAAAAACTATGTCATGTTTGATTCGAGAATTAGAATTACCTGTATGCAAAACTTCAGCCCGATCCGTTCACTAGTTTTGGCGTAAAGAAATAACAAACATCCATCCATCCATCAATACATCCAAACTATCGCATTTATAATATTAGTGCGATCTATTAATGATCACACGAATAGTGATAAATACGAAAGTTTGGATGAATGGATAGATAGATGTTTGTTACTTCTTTACGCCGAAACTACTAAACAGATTAAGCTGAGCATCACTGTGGCGGTTTGAAATCATACAAAGGCTACTTTTTATCCCAAAAATCATTAATAGGATATTTTAAGACTAGTTCAGCCTGGTCAAAAGGATAACCTTTTAAAACGCGCACTGAGTTCAGTGCGCGTCTCCGTTCATTTTATTTTATTTATATAGACTACAACCTTTTATGTAGGTTATATCATGTTTTACTAAATATACGTATACATAAATAGCTAGTAATAAATATCAAACTGTTAAACTTAGTTTTAATTAAACTTAATGAGCACAAATGACACTGTTAATGATTACAAATTAAACCGATTTCAAACAATTTAAAATTTCGTAAGAAAATTGCGAATACAATTTTTACAAATTAATTTTCTATTGAAACTTTTTCGTATCAACATCGACATTTTGTTAATTGACAATTACGCGAAATCTAATTAATTTCGATGGTTCAAAGTACGATAGGAATGCTATGATTGGTTTTTCTTGAAACTCTAATCTTGGCCTTTAATGTAACCGAATACTGAGAAAAAAGCTTTCAGCGACGATATCGAGTCTCGTCAGGAACAAGAGTTGAAAAGCGATCTTTGTTTATACAGGGTTATTGGTAAGTCACTGACACTGCTTGAACTGCAGGTTCTACCCATCATCACGAAAAGGTTTCCTCTGTAAAATTTAAAAAAATCATAATCAAAAACTCTTAATTTCCATAAATACATTAAATGTACACCTAGAAAAGGTCAAATTATAAAACTAAACACTGAAACGGAAATAAAGTGATATTTTTGATTTATGTCGCTTCGGTATGTAGACTAAAGTAAAGAAGCGACAAAGAAACCTTTAGCCTGTTAGTTGTTTTTTTTTCGAGTTGAAGCAAAACCCATCAAAAGCCTTTTTTTCCTATCTATAATTTGATATTTTATAGAAAGCCTTTTTGCACGACAAGGTTTTGACGATTTGTTTAAATTTATTTACAAGTAATTATTGCAACTCACTAGGAGTTTTGTTGTGTCAGTGAATTATCAATAACCCTGTATAAAACAAGGTTTATAGTCATTTGTGTGCAAGGGCCTACACACAAAATTTGTGGCAAGATCCAACATACATAATCGAAATGCCTATATTTGTGCTTATAAGTTATCATGTCCTTCTTGAAATGATCTTTCATTTCAAAGATGATGATGTCCTCCTAACTGAATCATCGGCCACGGCGACTAATCTCAACAGAGACTAGCTGGGTGCGCAGGACATATTATAGTGTACAAGTGTGTGCGCAAACACATATGCGCTTTCTGTTCCCCTACTTTCATAATCCAATGGAATGGCAGATCGGCACGATCGGGGTGAAGTCAGGCGCAGACCAAAGGCTTAACGTGCTTTCCAAGGGGGCGTAACACCGCGAACTTTGAAATACAGTGTTTCAGTCAAATAGTAAGAGGTTATGAAACGTAATGTCATCGGTAAGGCTTAAAAACTTGCAAACTACGGGTATCTTGTTCTTGCAAACACTGTTCAAAGTCAACCCTAACTAGCCGACAGTAGGTACAATCGTTAAACATGTTTATTCTATTGCATTTATTGCTTCTGCTTATTGCAACCGTGAAAGAAAAATCTGTGTTTAATTTAATTAGCTAGTATCAAATTATTTGATGTCACAGTTTTATATCTGCAAAAATAACTAATTGCAACATAAAATTAACCATAAAACTATATTTATAGAGTCCACTTCACGTTGTGTCCGGGATATGAGCTTCCGTTTTTGTCACGTTCATTTCTGTAGACGAATTTGCGTTCTCATCTTCTCGTGATACCTACAGTAGATTTACAATGAGAAGCTAAAGTCACGTTTATTGAAATTTAAACTTTAAATTGAAGTAGGTACGTCAGAATATTGAATATCCATTCATGCTCTACATTGTGGTCGCTGTGAATAGAGGCAATCTTGTTTCCAAGTTTGGTTTACAATATATTCATAACGTATTCTACTGGCTGCCTGTTTGAATTGAGCTCATAAGGCAGTTTACCCTACCTAAACAACATTGCCCGGTGGTCAGACTATATTATAACTTATTCATATGAAATTTTTTATGAGGGCTGTTGAGCAGTCAGTGAATTTGGCTTTTACAAGACGCCTACGCCTAGGCAAAGAAAAAGCCGTTTAACACTATCATGACGCAGATGCCAGTCTTTTCCCCATGTTGCGGCGGCGCGCCCCTGCGGGTCGCACCACTAAGGCTGGGCAGTGAATGCGTTAACTGACAGCCTCGACTTACACTATGTCACCGACCCACCACACAACACGGTGTCTTTCTTTTTACCAGCCTCGCCACCGGATGCTCCTTTTTGCCTATCCTCGGTCAGCATGTTGTCTTAACATGACTCAAAAATGCTCGCGCGAGGCCTTGTCAAATAAATACTTTACGTTTGCTGCCACATAAATTTTTCGTAAGATTGGAAAAACTGCCAGTATTTTGTGTCAGTTTCCTTCTCTCGCCGCTCTTTTCAAGCATGTTTATGATTCAATTTACTCTACCGATCGGTGTCATAAAAATAACACTCTGTATTTTATCCGCCGGTAATCTGAAAATTCTGTCAATGCAGTTTGTCTTATTTTGGCAAAAAACGGAACGTTTTCTTTCAGTAAAAGTTCCTACCTTCAATATTTCTAATACTATGCCCTCCATGTCATTTGGCCGTGGAACACAATGTATATTTATTCTGTGGCATAGGTGACTAGCTCTCGAGCGAGAACTTACCCGCTCACCTTGTTATATCTAAACTGGGACGACAGATTGACACGACCGGGGAGAAGTTAGGCGCAGGACCAACGGCTTAACGTGCTTTCCGAGGCACGGGGGTGTGTCACCGCCAACTTCCTGATTCCGGGCTGCTACTGTCGCCCCTTTGGATTATGAGAGTGAGGGAATAGAGAGTGCACCTGTGTTTGCGCACACACTTGTGCACTATAATATGTCCTGCGCATCTGGCTAGTCTCAGATGAGAGTGGTCGAAATTCGGCTAGGAGGACATTATTATTATTATGTCTAACCTAGCCGAATTGCATAGAGTTCCATGATCCGTGTTCCGGTAGCCCACCTACTCGAATCTTATCTAAACACAAGCGTTCGTTCTCACCTAATCACTATGTTTACATCTGCGATACGCTAACGTTTTGAAGTGATTTGTTTACAGTAAACAAAAACAATTCAAAGGTTTGAGGTCGGGTTATTCGATTGAGTTGATTCTAAACCTATTGGCTTTTGCCTCTGGTTTAGAATCAACTCAATAACACACAAACGGTACATGCGGTAACTACATAAATTACATCACACATAAACAGTCCATAGCTGGAATGGCATCCGCTTTCAAGCGTCATGCTCTTATCATTAGGGGTGATTTCATAATCTTTACGTTGGGCGTGTGTATGTGTGTGTGTTTGTGTGTGGGTTATGGATCACTGCACAGTTCAGTGGTGAATCCGTTTTACAGGTGGACAGCTACCCACTCCCGGTGGGTATCCTTACTAATAGTCGCTTCTTACGACACTAGCAGGAGGAGTTGGGGAGGTGCATTTCTAAGCTGGCACCATGCCACTTACGACACTGTTCGTAACACTAAGGTAATCCTTTTATTCACGCTTCTACAACAAAAATCCTAGTGAGTTGCAAAAACAATCGGTAAATATATTCAAACAAAGTTCCAAAACCTTTGTGTGCAAAAAGGCTTACTATAAAATATCACTCGAAAAATAACAACTAACAGGCTAAAGGTTTCTTCGTCGCTTTTTTAATTTAGTCTATATACGGAAGCGACAGAAATCAAACATATCATCATTTATTTCCGTGTCGGTGTTTAATTTAATAATTTGACCTTTTTTAAGTTGTCATTGTTTATTGTATTAAGGAAATAAAGAGTTTTTAATTTTGATTGAAGAGTTTTGCCAGAATCTAATTTTCAATACAACTTACCGTGTTCAGCAATTTAAGGAATGGTAGTGATTGGCGAATTTTGTAATTTAAACTTGTCTAGAATTATTGAAGCATTGTATTTTTAGTTCACCCAGCTAGCAGGTAGCTAAAAAAATTTCTAAGTGGGGATTATTTGTTATTGGTGTTGGGAACATTTCATCCCAGTACTAAGTGACCGGAACTACGCACAAAAGCTAGTATTAACGATAAACGAGGTGTTATTCTCGTTAAAATGGTTGTCAGCTTACAAATCCATGTCAATTCCTTGTCCCTCATAGGTATCCTATGTCACATATTTCACGAAGGGTTCACTTTATCTGCAAAATGGATCTCTTTGTCGCAGGCTTCCTGAAAGATTCGATGTTCACAATATTCTTGGAATTTTGGGGGATTTGCGAACCAAAATATTTTCATAGGAATGTGATATTATTCAGCTTATAGATCTAGGTATAGGTTTTAAATATCGAGTAGGTATACCACTTTAAACGGAACCATATTTTAAACAAGTTTACTCACCATACCCGTTTTTTATTTCTGATCATTTTGAGAGTAGATTGGTATTATCTGTGTGATTTTAAAAGCCTTCTCACCACAACTTAATTTATACATACTACACCTGCTCGGAAAGTTGCCTATTCCTTTTCCATATAAAGAATAGAAAGTATGTCTTTGCTGGCCTATAGGAAACCGGGAGGAAAAACTCTATGGAATTTCATTTCTCACGTGTTTTAGCGGGAGGAAAAAGTGTATGGAAATCCATTTCTAACGTGTTATTTTTTTTATATCCTATAAGATCGGCCGGTAGCTATGGTTATTTTCGTTCGGTCAAACGACAAAAAGTTTTTACTCCAAGTCCATTAGGCCTCCTCCGATTTCCATACAATATTTTAAAAAAAGAACCCAAAGACTGGCGCGGTCACTGAGGTTTTACCAACATCATTGGACGCGGTAAGTTCTTCTAAATTTCATTTAATAATTAATTCTGCTTTTTATTTTCCTCGAAGGTGTAGTTTAAAGCACTATTTATCACTCGGCAGAAAGTGCGATTCCTACCTCGTGTGTTTTAAGGCAAAAACGACACACTCGGTAGGAATTGATCACTTTCTCGCCTTGCTGTAAAATGCACTATTCTTTGACCATATCTCATGCGAGAAAATTTTAGATCTGGTGAAAATTTAAGTGGGATATTTTTATGTAAGAAGTTCAACTTGTACTTTATTAACAAAGAGAACTAAAATAAAAAAATAGAAACAAATTGAAACTAGTATTTGCAATTGAATTATCTGTAGATTGTTGCAAACAATCTAGAGTTAAGTCTGTCAATAAATATTAATTATTTTCAAGGCTTTGGGCCAATTCCTCTATCCTTCTACGTGTCAACAAGTCAACAACCCGAGAGAGTACGTATAATCCTCCTGTTGACTGCTATAATCTGAGCTGGAATTCAATTCTGATTACGTAAAGGGATGGTAATCCCTAGACAGGGGCAACCTTAATTGACTAGCTTCATATTATGATGTGACCTTGGCTTTCAGTTTGGGAAATGTCAAAGAAAGACCTTAATTGTTTTCCATACTTTTTTGCTTCTGGCCTACTTAAGGTCTCTGCATATTAAGATTCAGAGGGATCATTCTATTTGACGTAAGTAATGTAATGAGACATAATTGGAACGTCTCTTTTTAACCCCCGACGCAAAAAGAGAGGGGTGTTATAAGTTTAATGTGTCTGTCTGTGTATCTGTGTATCTGTTTGTGGTGTCGTAGCTCCCAAACGGATGAACCGATTTTCGTTGTTTTTTTGTGGCATAGATATTTTTATCCCGAGTGTTCTTAGTCATGTTTCATGAAAATCTGTCGGGGATTTTTAAAATTTTTAATTTTGTTTTTGTTTTTATATAATTTGGTACAGCGCCTCTATCGTGCGGACAGAAAACTACGCAAATCCAATACTTAAAGGAGACGTCACGTTCACGTCTCGTTACTGTTAATGTCAAATGTAAATGTAAATAATAACCCCTCAGTTTGTTTATTAAATGAGCCACCTACGCTTAACCCGATCACTGTCAATCTTCAACGATACGTCCGACTGCGGCCGAAAAGCGGTCCGTGCGTCGGTGGTACTCCATATGTAAAAACAAAATAATGGTCAAAGCCTGGATTTGAAAGTGTACTGTAGTCATTTATAACGGGATATTTACCATGATTTGAGTTTTGAGCTTTACAATATTTCGGCACAGTTTCATGCGCCATGAATGGTGTATGAAACTGTGGAACATGGAATAACTGAGGGCACTGCGATTGAGTTTTTATTGGCAGAAATATCGATCGGATTGGAATGCTCAAAACATAAATCATTGCAAATATCCCGTTGTAAATGACTTTAGTGTTAATATCGACGATAGATTTAGATATTTTAAAGTTTACTGTAATTAATTCACATCTACAGACGTCTGACGATCGTTTTGATCTGCTTAATTCTTTTGACAAAAACTCTTGAGCATTAACTATGGGAACTATTTTGATGTTCAAAAATTAGAGCTGTCGTCGTCGCCACGGTGCCAGTTGCCAGATAGAGATGCGCATAATATATCACTTTAATGAAAAGAGTGATATACATCTATTTGATCTAATGATATATATCACTCATTTCGCTCTTTCGCTCATTTAGCTCAGTGGATCAATGATCACATTGATGTAGTCTTGGCTAGGTAGGTACCGCTATCTCTCTCTCTCACGTTGTATTTGACATCGTGCATTTCGCTCTATCAAGTCATTCTTATTGAATCGCTCATTCGCTCAGCAATTTTCAAAGTTCGAAAATGAATCTTATTTTAAATGAGCTAAGATATATTTTAATTTTGAAACCAAGGTGAGCGAGAGATACATTAGTTCAGTTGAAAGGATATATATCTTCTTTATCTTGCACTCATGAGCTACCCAATCATAGGCCTGAACCGAGTCTAGCTATCTCTTTCTTTTTCACGTTGTATTTGACATCGTGCATCTCGCTTTATCATATCAATCAGAATGAATCGCTCGGTCGTCTTCGCTCGCTCATTCGCTCAGAAATGAGCGAAAGATATAGTTGAAACCAAGGTGAGCGAGTGATACATTCGCTCAGTTGAAAGGATATATATCTTTTTTATCTCTCACTCATGAGCTACCCAAGCCTATTGCCAGACCAGTACCTTAAACCACAAACACAGTTCCTATTTAATTATCTCATCACATCATTGTCTTGGTGAGTTACCGCGCAAGTTTCAAATAGGCCGCGCCATGCGATGCTTGGCAACGAAGCCACATGATAACTTTACTTTGCATAAACAGTAAGTTCGTGTTTCAGTTTGCGCGTTCGAGTCGTTTCCAAAAATCCAACATAATGTGTTTAAAAACTATGGCATTCTTATCAAAGATTGCTCAGTCGTAGTGCTCGAGTGACGATTATGCCGTAGAAAAACGTTATTCAAGTATAGATCGATGTGCAGCAAGCCTTCATAATACGCCCTTAATCTAAAATCTCGGATATTTTTGAATCGCAGTTTGATATCTGAAAGAAGCATTGTGTGTTTCAATGTTCGAATTTTAATGTTCAAATCAATAAGAAGGTTAAAAACAAAATAGAATTTACATCAACCGTATTGGTTAGGAATGCCTTATCTGTGGCATTTTTACCCAACAGTAATGAAAAGTATTAAATGGAAACTTAAACTGGGGGCTATAGACTCAAATAATCACCACAATGCTTTTAAAATAGAAGTCCACAAACCTAAATAGAACAGATCGAAGTTTGGCGAGGCTCCATACACTGAAAGAAATGTTTATTTAACAGTAACCAAAGTTTTGGCTACATATATCCAAAATATAGTGACTTGCGAACTAAGACTTACCAGTAACCAAACCAGGTTTGTCTAGTGGTGTTGAGATACTTGCAGCACAACTCTTTTGTCAAAAGTAACTTTACTATTTAGATTATAACTAACATAGCTGTTTATTAAAAACAACACTTCTGTTAGTGAAAAATAAACAAAAGATTTTGCAATAATTAAACAAACTGATTTGTTACCAGTATTTGAACTGTTTGCTTGATTTTTGTTCGGTTTAATTTAGCTACTGATAACCAAACTCTTCGTCAACTTTCTACTTTATTTTTTGGTTACAGATCACAAATGTGTTTGTTTGTTTAATACTTGCGAGTTTCGTTATCAGCAGCCAATCTCAGTTTGGTAATTAGTAACCAGAATATTACCTACATTGCTTAGGTTGGTATACAGGATGTAAAAAAAGGGTGAAATCTAAGGAGATTTTAGAAAGTAAATTAAACTGAATCACTTTCTCAAAGAAACGGTACAAATAATTTAAAAAATGCTCCTTATACATTATTTCACCCTTTTGTTACATCCTATATCCCATACCTAAACAGTATTCAAATTGAAACGAAATATTGATTCAATACAGTTTTATTTCAATTATTACACATAATTTAGCACTCAATTGACAGGAGATGAATGAATGATCATTTAAACTTATAGGTTTATCTCTTTCTGACTCAAATGGACTCCTGGCTGTTTGCTCCTCCACTTGCTCACAGTAATCCAATAACACTCGTGTATCATCATCATTTAGTATTGAGTTTTATTGGTTTTTATAAGTTCATCAGCCTAAAAAATAAAAAAAACAATGCTTTACCGTTATACAACTATAAAACAGTCAACAGTTTATAAAGGCAACACAGAACAAAATGAGTGTGTAATATACTTACAGTAGGTACTTGTGACAGGAAATGCGTCAGGTACTATATTTTTGAGCATCGCAATTTGTGATATCAACTTGGCCCTGTGACCACCTATAGGCACCAAATCCTTTTATCTTCAGCTGACAAAATTTGAAAATTTTCCAAGTCTGTTCTGGAATTTAAAAAGTATTAATTATTATAAATAGGGTTGGAGTGCACTAATGGGAACAAAAGCTTTTGCATGTTCATCATCAAAATTGGTTCAATGATTTAGCCATAAAGAATTAAGTAACAAGCAGTTCACATTTGCATATTCTGTACCTAGTTTGACTAATTTTCTCGGCACAATATTTAGTTTGGAATAAATTTTCTGTGTCTATCTGGTGTTTATAAAACGAGTATGTAATATAATACCTACCTTCAAACTTATCAACGCACATGGTCAGGCCCCAAGACATAAGGTAATCCATGTCTCTTGTACAACTTGATTTGCCTGGCTCTGCTGCTGCCACCGCCTGATCGAATTCGCTCATGTCGTTTTATACTCGTATACGAGTTTTTTTTACAAACACCATTCAATGTCACTTTCAATTTAATCCAACAAATAACGCGCCAAAGAGAATAAAACGATGTTCCTTGAATAAAAACCACAAAACCACTCCGCACCGCTCTCCGTTACAACACGAAAAAGATAGCGACAGGTTTGAACTTGTTCGGGGGCGGCGGCGGCGTTGCGTTTCGTTTACACATAGACAATCCTTTGCAATAAATAGTAACAAAAAATTAATTATCGTTATAAAATAGTTTGGCTAAGTTTAACAAAAGTTTTGTTGAATTGGTAAAACGGTCTGTATGGTTTTTTTAAACAAAACTATTGGTGTTATTGAATGAATTAAATGACTTACAAAGAACAAAACTAGTGTGCAAAGTATTACAAAAGATTTGTATTTGGTTGATACCTGTTGATTGATTAATATCCAACATAAGATTTGCTAAAATATAATTTAACATGTTGATTAATAAAAAGCATGAAGTTTGGATGCGTTAAGGTATTGGTTTTGTTGCTGCGACCACACTAGTTAGTCTACGTTATCTTAGTAAATAGTAACCAATAATTATGTTACTGCTTACCGAACAAAATTCGAACAAAAATCTACATAACTAGTTTTGGATTCATTTCATAACTACTTGATTAAATGTAGTTAAAGTTCATTTCCGAACAACAAAAACGTCAATTTACATAACTAGTTCGGTTAATCCTTTTTTTCAGTGTAGGGTCAAAGACATCGAGCACTATGCCAAAAGACTGGCTACTGCATCACATGCTTTTCTTCTATACTGAGATAAACTTTTATTTACGAGTTAAACTTTAGTCTCTTGTTATAAAATTTTGGGGGCTTTAAGAGCAGTGTGACGAGCCAACGGATTTTGATGACGCCAGATTTGATTGAAAATGGTGAATGACAAAAGATATAAACTTGACTATTGAAGAGGTTAAATTTTAAAATCACTTGTCACAGAGGGCTTAAAGAGCATTGTGAAGAGCCAATTATATTTTGATGACGTCGAATTTAAATGGACTTAACTATAGATACATAATTCCTTTCCATAACCAATTGGTTAGCTTTCCCGTTTATTGGTCGAATTGCGTCGAATACAACTAGAATAATATAACAGAACATACATACAAAATTGAGAGAGATTTCCACTGTAATCTGTAGAAAATAAGACTGAATTTCGCTTGTATTATCAGTAAGTACAATCTATCTATTGATGCTCAGTTCCGGCTGAGTAGGCCGTCTAATGAAGGAAATGGTGCAAGTGACGGCAATTAATTAGAAAGCTCTTGATAAGATAAAATAATAGCTTTATACTGGAGTTGTGAGTCCAATTTCCCCTGGCAAGTTCTGGTTTAAGTTTGAAGAGTCGAGTTACGGCTATTTGTTTTACGGCTTTGTTTAGAGATGTTTTGGTTTAAAAGCTTTGACATGTTCTAAGGTTACGATAAAATTGCAAGACAAGCATTAACGACTATAGTGCTAGTTTAAAGGTTTAAATAGTCATCTTATAAACGAGCGGTTAAAAGGGGTGTTTTAAAACAGTGTAATTATGTAATTACATACTTAATGGGCATGTGCCCATCGTGGTGATTTTGGCATTAAGTCTAAGAGCCATTAAGATAGCTATTTCCTACGCTTACCAAATTACTTAGTCCACCTGTGGACGGATATGGTGGTGCTATTATTTTTGTTGAAAAAAACATAATTTTGCTATTTCTTTCTATCTGTTGTTATCTCTGCTCTCACTTCTTTCTCAGTTTTGTCATCTTTCACTCTGAACCTACTCCTACATCCATCCACACTCATAAAGTCATAACTAACAATCTTCTTGTAACATGACACAAGACACTCTTTCTCCTTTTATGTCATCGCTTATTCCGTGGTTTGCCCGTGGTACAGTTTAGTTGTCCGGTCAACCGGACTTCGGAAATAAAATCTATAGTCATACCGGCTTCAGTACGTCTCCGCGAGGGTGATGTACTGCAGTAGAATTTCTAAGATATAATTTTTTTGATTAAATTTTTTTGACGACCTCCGTGGCGCAGCGGGCGAAGGTCCGCCTGCGACGCAGGATAGATTGCGATTAGATTGCGGGTTCGATCCCCACCTCGGAACAAATTTGTGTACGATCTGCAGAAATTTGTTCCGTTGGTCTGGGTGTTTTCTATGTATGATAAAAATATCTATGTATGTAATTATATTGTATTAAGTATATCAGTTATCTAGTACCCATAACACAAGCTCTGCTTAGCTTGGGGCTAGATAATGTTGTGTGAATTGTCCAGCATTATTTATTTTATTTATTTATTTTATTTCTAATTTCTATTTTTCTTTCTTTTAATTTCTAATTATTATTTTTTTACGCGATTTTCCTGAATATAAAAGAGTCTTCGTTTTAAGTTGTTCCTACTTGAGTTAACCAGACCTTTAGGCGTCCCACCCCCGCGAAGCGAGGGGTCTCTCAACATTAACTTACTCCTAATGGGAGCGGGTTCGTGGCGACTCTTTGACTGAAAGGGTGTGTATATATTATGTATAATTGCACCCAAAGCCCATGAGACGTTCTGAAGCCAGTATAACCAGGGAAAAAAATATTTTTCTGTATTCCGGTTGACCGAACACTGAACTGTACCACGGGCAAAGAGTGGCTTATAATAATAATAATAATAATAATAATAATAACACATTTATTTCAGACAACATTAGAAAAAGTTTTGATCTTATTTACTTATTCTACGGTCCATATTAATATATACCTTAAATCTAACATACATAAAAATATAAAAACTTATTTTAAATAAAATTGCACACGTTATTTTAATTGCGACGGCGACGTGTATGACGCAATCATGGTGTCAGCTGACGACGGTGCACGGCGGCGGTGTCCCCTTGCAGGCGGCCAGTGAACCGTCGAAACTTGACACCCTTCGGCCAAAACTCTTCACTCATGTAGGTCGATAGATGTTGAGTTGGAACTCTCACCATAAATGAACAGAAGCTTAAATTATGGCGAGAGTCCAGCTTTTCGACGCGCAGCGAGAGCCCAGTCTTCGTCTTCAGGTAGTCCTCCACAGCCTTGATCTGCACAGCGTAGTGGACGCGTGAGATGTACAGCTGCGTTGTAGGGACCTCCGCCCTGAAGCCAGATGTGATATCCAGCGGTCCAACACCGCACCGGTTTCGATTAGAGGGCTTCCGGCGAACTACCCTGATGAATCCATCCGAATCACAGGGTCCCTTGCCAGAAGCCAGCTCAGGCGCAGGGGCACATGAAGGTTCACATGGCTGCTTCTTCTTTTTCCGCCTCCTTTTGGGACGCGCTGCAGGCTGAGGGCGCGCAGCAGCTGCGGCACAGCTCGCGGCGGCGGCGGTGGCGGCAACGGTGGCGTATGCGCGCGGGGGGAAAGGCACTCGCTCACGTGTCGGCTCCTCACGTGGTGACGCGGGGAGGGGGCGGGGGGAACGCAAAGTTTCGGCTGTGATGTTGTCAGCCGCGACCGGCGCCGCGTCCAATATCGCTGACTGGAACGATGACTCCGACATATTGTGCGCTCCTCGCTGCGTGTTGATGGACGAAACCGCAAGTGACCTAGTTACCGAGGTCGCACGTAGTGATGCAACCTCGGAGCGAAGTTCACTGATGGTAGTCTGCGACTCCTCCAGCTTCATCTTTACTTCAACCAGACTTGCTTTGAGATTTGTGACATCCTTCAGCAGTCTGGTCACATCGACGTGGTCGAATGTCACGGGGGGCAGCTTGTGCAGCTCCTTCGCGACAAAGTCAGGCACGTCGTCCGGATCTGTGCTCTTGAACAGCGTGATGATGTCCTGCACACTTTTAGTTTAAAGTTTTATTCCCAGTAGTTCTGTGCTGTATGCCAATACCACAGATACCTATTGCTCCTTATCTTTTCCGTCACTGGCGCTCCTTTCAGACTTACTTTAATAAACATTTCAATAACTTAAAAAAATGCAAGCTCGAAGATGTACATACCTACCACGTACATTATGTTTTTAGTAAGTTGTCTTATTTTTAACGCACAATTACTTTGCCTCTATTATTTTCTACTAGGTACCATTCAACAAAATTTCAACCTTTGCCCATTTAACCGTTCAAATCCCTAAGCGTCGCTTAACCGTATAATTGCCCCTAAGCGTTACGACGACGCCATATTTAAAATCATTTCGTAATTGTCACGCAAGTGGTTAACAAGGGTAGAAGTAATAAGATGCTTAACTTGCTTTTTATGGGTTGAGTTTTTTGACGATGTTTTGGTTTATTACATATGTTTGTAGGTAAATTATTGACTAGGTTGATTTAGATCTCAATCAAGCTAGTCAATACAACTACTCTTTTGGCTTTTTATTATGGTGGCCAGGATAATTGAAGGTTAAACAAACTTACCTAAAGTGATGTTTGACCATAATTACACGAGTCGCTGCATCCGAAGAGAGGTTAAATCATCGTTCAAACAAACCTGATGATCTGTTAAAAAAATATTAAAAAAGTCAAAGTCGAAAAACAGAAGAAATCAATAATATTTTATATAAATCTAAAACAAAATCTTGTAAAACCAATAAAAGGTAACCAAAACACTTTAAAAAATGCGTTAAAATTATTTTTGAAGCTAAAGATTATATTTTGAATGTAAACAAAACTAATAAATAGCAAGTGAAGTTCCATACCCTACAAAGTCACAGATAACATAACAAACCAACCACTTACGCCTCTACCTCATTACTCCCTCACTTTAGTCAAGGGTTACACTTTAAAATATCTGTACCTACCATATTTCCCAAGGCACCTAGTCAAACCTTCGAAAACGTGTAAATCTTGGGGGACCATTCGACCCTCGCTTTTATGTTGCTATGTCTACGCCATCCATTTTATCCGGTCGCAATCTAACCCACTCACGACTTCTATCTTCTCAGTCGATTTATTTTTCCGGATCTTAGCTACCGGTCGGTCATCCGTGGTGGATGAAATTTTATATCTACGAAAGTGTTAATAGGTATCGAAAGAGATAAAGGAATTTTGAAAAGGGTAGAGAACAGAGATTTCAAAACGATGTGCGATTTAACACAGCTCGTGCAATATTCTCAAAAATTACGATTTTTTAACTTTCATGGAGAATTTCTTCCCCTTGTCCTCCAAATTTTCTACACTTCTTTTTACCCGGGTGCTATCTCCTATTTTAAAATCAAAATTTTGGGAATGACTTTACAGTTAAAAGAATAGAACATTTATACAATAAAAACATCCGAAGGAAATTGAAACTCAATCCATCCATCCATCAGCCCCAACAAGTCCACTGCTGGACCTGGGCCTCCCCCATTTTCCATAATCACCACGCTTAGCACGCTTAAAAAAGACAGAAAGAGTAAATATCGTAAACGGTGACAGCAAACGTAAATATCGGAAACGGTTACATCATGGACAAACCCTTCAAACGGTCATAAACCAACCGAGTGTCATTTTGTTAGTTTAACTTGTCATGGCAATCAGTCAAGTACACCGCAACGCCAAAGTAATCCTAGTTTCATTGTAACTAACGACAAAGTTTCAGTTAATTACTGTAAAACCATTACTTCCCCTAGATAATAACATGGAAAGCCATTATACTTTTACAGCTTATTTTACAAAGCTGATGTAGTAAAACTTTGATGGTAATTGTATTTTTAAAAATTCCATTCGTACATCGATATACAGACAAGTGGGTTGCTTAGCCCTCAGGATGAAGTCTTCACGAACAAACAAGACCCGTATGTTGTGTTGATTTATAATGATAACTCAATACCATGATAACATTTTTCCGAATAGATAAATTTTTGGTGTAAAAATTGACCAGCCTTCCATTGCAGCGTAAACTTGGAATAAAATTATTGATGACAAATAAATAGTCATTGTTGACTTCGAAAATAAGAATTTATACATTTCATATATTATATTATAAACCTATAAAGTGTATGAGTAACCATTAATGAAGAACCAGCTGTTCTTTTTGTCCTGTAAAACTGTACAAAACTAATAGTTATTAGTACTCTTATAACAATGTAACAAAGTTTACTTTTGTAATTGTCTTACGACTGGTAATTGTATTAGTTTAGGCACGGGCAGTTAAAACTTTAATTGTAATTTCACTTTATTGCTACTTTTAGGGTTCTGTAACGGAAAATTTCGGAATAAGTATGATCAAACTTATAATGTTCTACTCAAGGAATTATACTACGTTAGTGGTAATTCACTGATTGTTCTGCTTATCATCACAAACGTCCTAATTCTTAAACTTTGTAAAAAAAAATTTTTGGGTTCCCAAATAAATATTTTTTTTTACTCTTACAATAATGGTTCTTAGGCTATATTTAAATCTAAACACAAAACGGCTCCGTCCTGAGTTAACAATGTTTGTATAAATTTAAATAGGAGTGGGAGATCGGTTTTTAATCATTCATAGGGTTCTGGACAAACGTGTTTATTTATTTGTATGAAAGGTTTACATACAATTTTAAGAATGCGCTCGCAAATCCTAGCGTCTTTACGAGCATATTCGTGATGATTGATGGGCAGAAACTTCAGTTCAAAGATTTATTGTCAATCGATGACAAAACCTAGGACTGTAGAGAAACGTAAGCCCTACGGATCAAACGATAACATTTTAATTTGATTTAAGCCACAGACAAACAAATACTAGGTACGTCGATGTCACCACAAAAAGCAGTACATTTTATCTGACCCCAAGAAGATCTTCATAATCATTATCAAGAACCTAATCTCATTATAACTTTGTACCAGCAAAATCGAACTTTAAGACCACGACTTACAAATTATTACTTCCGAAAAGGGATTCCGGAACTTTAGCTTGTTTACTTTATTCGTTTAGCTATGGATTTATCGGGGCCATTTTTCAGAAGCGGTTTGCGGTTTGAATCATGTTGGTCTTACCAATGGGGATTTGTACTTAGTCTTTGAAAGGTGAAGGATGAACTGTTGGTATGTGAACTGTGAATAAACTCATAATCTAACTTCAAAGTTACATAAACTTTGAACGTAGATAATAATGAATAATATAATAAAGAAAGTAGGTTTTTCCGGTCGTCCGTCGGTGCCTTTGAGCATTTGGTGTCTTTAATTTTATAGATTTATTCATGGATTCACACGTTAAATACGTATTTAGCTAAAATTTGTGTAAAATAGTTCTATATCTATATATTTATTTTATGGACAGGAATCTTCTAAAACAAATTAAAAAGAAACATTTTTATTAATTTCATTTGATATATTTAGTATATTATAGAAAATAAGAAATGAGAAAGTAGGACTTTGGCTATTGGTTGTAATTCGATTTCCAAATTTATATTAGTAAAAGCAGTCAAAAAGATTTGAGTGGCAGTATAAAATAGTTTCTTTGCCATTACTGTACAGATCGTAGAAAATGTAGAGATCCACGTAACAAGCAAATATGGGCACACTGTTATTGTTAACAGATAAAATGCTGTTGGATAAATAATCTAAACACGAGGCTTACAAATTGCCTCGATATGGGGCATCTGCGAGTTCCCACGGTGAAATGCGTTAGGCACCTACATTTTATGCCAACGAAAAACGAGCCTAAAAGAACTTAGAGTAAGAAAATCCTACTTTTTATAAAAAATACTCCCGTACGAACATACTTACAAAATTATGTAGGTATTTCTTCATTTTTGTGAAGCGTTGTTTTAACTAAAAATGTGTATTTTCAATTACTTCTCAGTATACAAAAATCGAGGTTTGATAAATGCATTTTCGTTGACTCAGATTGGCTCCCAATTCCACTCTAGCAAAGCATTTGAGAGTGCTGAATCTATAAAATCGCGTTTAGCATTGAAATTGATTTATCACCTCTTTTCAAGAGTAGTATATATGGCCTCTATAGTGCCATCTTGAACCTTATGCCTCTGTGGATTCTTATTCGGTCAGAAATGAGTTTCTTTGGAAGTTAAAAAAGGCTGTGGACTAGAGATTACGAGGTTTTATTGCAGATGAAGAGTGATTGGATTAGGTTTACTTTACAAGCTTCCCATAAGAAAAATGACTTGACCTTCTTCGAAATTGAATGTTGAAACTTAAAATGAAGCACTAGAACACCCTCTTAAATAATTACCATAAAATCAGAAGCTTCTGCTGCTATTTATGGAATAAAATGCCGTTCAATGATTCCAGATCTAGATCATTAAGTAGGCATTTCCCCCAACTCTTCCCGCGAGTGTCGTAAGAGGCGACTAAGGGATATCCACCGGGGGCGAGCAGCAGCGCCCCCTGTAGAACAATTCTACCACCGAACTGCGATCCCCAACCCGCGTGCCCAGCGTGGGGATTATGGACATTACCCCCATTAGATAAAAGTCAACCAGGTGCTTATCAAGGGGAGGCCTGCGTCCAGCAGTGGACCAATACAGGCTGTTCAGGTGAGGTGAGGTGAAGTAGGCATTTCATGGCAAAATCTCATCATTATATAATTAGTTTCCGTTGTTAGTGTACCAAAACACATATTAATATCAGGAACTTTTGCTATTATAAAATGAATAGGGCATTGAAAGTGGCTTAGATTTTTAGGAAATAGATATGTGTAAATACTAGTTGTAATTGTTTTGTTGTATTATTGTAATTTTATTTAATAATAAATGCATCTCCTTGGACCAAATGAATAGGGTGAATTTTACATTTCATGGATAGACTAATTTTTCCGATCAAATGTCAGTCCTGACACGGAGAAATTAAAGTCTAGTTTCCATTAAAAATTACCAACGTTCAGCAATACTCTCCCCATTGATCGAATCTCTGCATAGAATCGCCCGGCTGAGAGCAAACCGCAACCTGTCATGACGTGTCTGTCTATTGTAAATTTCACCGCAGAGGCCGTAGTCCGAATGGCTTTCTACCTAAATGTTTTCATTTCCTAACTTTATTGATTCATCATCATAATATCGACCTTTGACCTTCTGTGGATATTGCTGTCAAGATAAAATATAAAAATTGCTTTTACTTTTGAGTAGGTACCTACTGTAGTTTTTATTACTTCTCTTTGGTTTCCTTCTCTCAAGGGGGAAAACTGGAACTCGAAAAATCGTTGAGGGGGAAAACTGGAATTTGAAAAACAAGATTCCAGTTTCCCCCTTGAAAAAATTTTCTCAAGGCGGAAAACTGGACTCCATAAAAAATAATTCCAGTTTTCCCCCTTAAGGGGGATTTGCAAGGGGGAAAACTGGAATAACCCAATTAATAGGCTTCCTTTTGCTTCTGCCAAATCATTACACTGCGCTCTCTCGACATATTGGTCCACGGCTGGACGCAGGCCTCCTCCTGATAAGCGTCATATCGACTTTTATCTCATGAGGGGTCATGCCCATAGTCCCCACGCGAGTGTGCTCTAGATGGAGCGAAAAACTGAAACAGGAACGTTCCGCATTCAAATTCATCAATGAAAATTAAATCTAATTGATTTAAACAATTAGATTGAATTTGATAAAAGCGAAGGGAAATATTAGTTGAACAGCATGTTTAAGAGAATACAAAGGTTCAACTGCTGAATTATATTTTTATAAATCGGCTATAAAGAGTTTTTCTGCTGTTCAACTAATATTTCCCTTCGCTTTTATCAATCCAGAACATAACAGTTTTAATATTTATAACTATAACACTTTTATTCCAATAGTCCTAAGTATTAGAAACACTTGCCTCGATTGTTCCGCTACGATATTCCCTCTGTACACAATACCCACAATATGAATTGTTTGAACTGACAGATAATTATGCAGCTTTGTTCTATTTCTAGAAATGAGATGCTATAGACGGTTAACGATGTGTTTTGCGGAAGAATATCTTTTACTTTGAGATGGTTTATAAAGCGTCAAAAACTCCTTTTTATGTTTTACGGGGCGCTGAAGTCTAAGGTGATTTGTTTTTAGGACGGAATGGGTGTGGAATGGCCTTTGATATTATTTTTCGAAATCAAAACTTAAAAATCCTTGGTTTTGTGATATTGTTGTGAATAAACAGAAGTACTATGCGTCGTAAGGTTTAAGTTAATAAGCTTTTTCTGAATTAACTTACTCTTTCGTCTTCGCCGTGGTGACTCATCAATTGCATACAGCGTGCCGAGCCCGCGCGGGCCATTCGCGAGTTATGATAATTCGTTCAACAATGCGACCCAATGGCCAACTTCAATCTGTAATTTATTAATTACATTTAAAATTAACCTGGAATGTATCATTGTTTCGCACAGGGGGATTCACACAGGTAAGCTCCTGGAAATTATTGTTAAATGTTATTATATTAGGCACTAATATAATAATATTATATTAGGCACTAAATAAATAAATTAAGATTTTTGTAAAAATATTGAGCAATAACTGGTGAAAAATCTATAAGGATGGGTAGGGTAGGATAGGGATAAGTATGCGTAGTTAATAAAGCAATAAAATTCTCTTGTTTAGAGAAGTCACGTCTAGCAGTGGACGCATATATGCTGATGGAGAAGTAATTGGTGTTGCCAAACTTAGACAGCCAACAAAATACATAGCTTCCAAAATTCTCATCATAAATCACGAATCTAAAAATACCGTGCAGAGCCGCGCAATAAGTGCCGCGCTGAAAAACTGTTAGGAGGTAAATAAGCAAAATTACTTTTCTACCCTCATAAATATTCCGGACCACTTTCCGGACAGTTTCGTCACTACTTTTCAGCTGAAGTCGGAAAAAGCATCTCCATTTTAACTAAATGCCCATTTCAACTGTCTTGATAGCTTTCAGGACGAGTTTATGATTATTCTAGGAAATGATGATTATTGGTTCTAGACGTTTTACTATCGATATGTCGATTACTTTTATTTCTTTCTATTATCTTACTGATTTATGTACATGAACGAAAGGCTATGAATGCTTCACAGCACTATTTACTTATGTACAGAAAATACACTAATAAGGTACTTACCTAAGTATTTGATTTATCTACCCTCACCCTCAACAGTATTGGTCCATTGCTGGATACAGGCCTCCCCCTGATAAGCGTCTTATTGGCTTTTATCTCATGGGGGTAATGCCCATAATCCCATCATTCCCAGCGCTGGACATGCCTTAACCGCATACCCAGCGTGGGGACGGTGGTCATGCGGGTTGGGGTTGATTTATCTACACTAACTTAACACCTAAACCCAAAATTAGATTTTATATTGATCTGTATTTACCTAATCACCATTTTGCAGTGAAGTGACTAATATTTGTCTAAAATTGGAAAAAATCGGTATCAAATACGCTATTATAACACTCCCCGACAGGTTTTACTACTAATTGATTTAATCAAAGGCTTCAACAATGTAACCAAGAACTCGCGAATAGACCCCGTACTTCAGAACTAAGTTGCTCGTTACACTCGAGAAAAACTATTGTGATTCAGTTCAAGGCTCGAGTGGAGCGTAAAATTTACTTTGACTTGAGTTTTCACTGAATTCGTTTACGAGCTGTTTTTCTTGAAAAGGGAGTGCTTTGCTTTCTACAAGTAGACGGAGAGCTTTGGCAGCAGCTAAGAAACTATAACACCATGTTTTTACAATTCCACCAAAGTGAAACGGAAATATTTTAAAATAATAGGTTTTTTAAACAGGGTATCAAAATGAACTTCTTCTTCTTCTTTTTAACCAACACACACATTCATTGCTGAATATACCGCCCCCAAACAAGGGGGTTTTGCCACAATCATCACGATTGACAGGTGGACAGGAATCGCAGTGTAAGGTGTTGAATAATACACAGTCGGAAGCTGCTTCCGTCAGTCAGTTCTTACGACATCAATGGGTTTTCCGGAGATGTCGATTTAAACTTCACAATTCACAGTCAACTTCATAATCATTCCAGCCTCCTCACCTCAAAAGCCTGTATTGGTCCACTGCTGGACGCAGGCCTCCCCCCCCTAATAAGCGCCTTATTGGCTTTTATCTCATGGGGGATGATGCCCATAATCATCATTCCATCCCATCCCAGCCTATTGCTTTAGAATTTACAATATTTATTGCGCTGAGATGATAATGAAAATGTTCCATACCTAGAGGAAAAATAACTCCCTATTGAGAATTAATCCATCGATTTTAACAATCAAATAATATATCGCAAAAATTTTCGACTTCCACGGGACTTGAACCCGCATCCTTCCGTCAGTACCGGAATGTGCTAACCAACTACACCACGAGGTCAAGTGACGTGGGAGTCGAAAATCTCTGCGACTTCATACGGATTCTAGTGCCGTTAGCTACACCTACAGGGGAAACATTGAAGTTTATCCAGTCCCTGAGTGTGGGGTTACGCACTATAATAACAAAAAACCTTAGGCTTTAACAATGTCGTCAACCGTTTCAGTTTTTGAGCATGGCAACAGGCACTGTAAGTAGCTCGTCTGCTTCATTATTTTCCCGAATACCTACACCTACTCGTAAAACTCACTTTTTGTTGCAAAGCCATGTAAGGGTTTTCTTTGCTTTGATTCCGTTACAAAAGCTCGGCCTTTTGCTAGATTTATTTACCTTTGTAGTTGTTCCAACGTGAGTTGAATGTTTTGTTTCGTTTGTTTACTTTCGGTATTCTCGACTGTGAAGGACAACACAATCCTAATTATAAATGTTTACTAAATGTCAACAATGTAATGTGATACTATGCCGGGTACAGACCAAACGAGCGGGATCAAGCGAAGGCTAACGAACGAACGCAAAAAAAACAGTGCGGACGTTATTGCGAAAGCAAGCAAGCCCAAACGAGGGCTTTCGTTTGCCTTTGGCCGTGCTCCGGTGGCTGTCGCTATATCAAAAAAAAAAATGCAGTGAAAGTACCGAATCCTTGAATCCCACTCGTTCGCATTCGCTCGCCCTCGCTCACTTCGTCTGTACCATTACCGATATTCTCCTACAATGATGCATTTAACATGGAAGAAGTCAAAAGACGTGATATATGTGACATAAACGATATAATCTGTCAAAATATGAGCATGGCCCGCTTGTGCGTGATGTAATTAGCAAATATACCTACTACAGGAGGCCTACGTTTACGAAAAACGAACTAAGTTGACGGAGGACGTTAATTGCATGAAACGAACAACATTACCACCAAGTTTCTTCAGGTGCGTCACCAAATAACATTTCGTTTCGTGTCGTTTCGTTTTGTGTGAAGTAAAATGTCAGAATTATTTTCATGGTAAGATCATCGAAAGAACTGATCAGCCGTCCTCCGTTTTGTGCGATAAGATGCCATCCGTCAACCTCGTCTGTTTTGCAAAGTAGGTCTCCAGTTTCCACACAAATTGTAACAATCTGTCCATACACTCTATTTATAATACATTTGGGAGCTCCGACGACGTATGGAAAGCATGTGACTCACCTGAATGAAACATACCTAGTTATAACTTAAAGTTCCTTGATGTCTCAAAGTGTATAGCAATGTAGGAATATCTATCTAGGAGCAGGTATCGTATTACCTACAGTCATGTGTGCCACTCACATGCATTCTCTGACTTGAGCTTGCATGCAAATGGCAGTAGCATGATATTACATTCCTTATCATACCCGCCAAGAGAATTCAACGAATACATAGAGTAGAAAATAGTAGACAGAGTATTGAGAATTCTACAAGAAATCTAATGTTGTAAAATTATTATTAAATAAATACACGAAGCGTAGAATAGAATAGAATACAATATTTATTTGTTCATAAAATTTTACATATATTAGGTAATATGGTGCAACATTAAACCGGCGTTGGTTTGTATTGGTGCTAACACTCGTTTTGTACATATATGTACATAGCATTGCATTTGATTAGCGAAGATAATTATTGATAAAACAAAAAAACACTCAACTGAAAACTTCTGCAAACATGTAGGAAGGTAGGTAGGTATTTATATTATATGACAGTACATACTTTAACGTAAATCAGCACCAAATGTTAAATAGCCTAAAAGCTTTGCTATATTTATACTTACGTATGTAAGTTTCGTCTCAAAGCAGTTCGGACTCAAAGCACAAAGCGCCATGCGGGCTTCTTTCAACTTTAGCTACAAGATTAAACTTTGAAATAGATGGACAGGTAGCATAATCTGCTAGCTCTAAAATATTTAAAGATAAGGTATGGTATGTATTAGGTAGTTAACAAAAAACGTGATAAATTGACTTTTCATAAAAATAAATTTTCGGGAGTCTATAAAATCTTCACAGGTTCATCAAAATAAATGCCAGAAAAGGTAAAACCGATGACTTATTAAGATAAAATGCTTTGGGTTCTTTTATCTACTATCAACTCATAGCATGAAAAGAATTGAGTAAATTTGCGCCAGAAAATTGGAAAAACCGAGGAAGATTTATCTGAAGCTATAAATATGTAGGTACTCGCTGTTTTGTTTGACACGAAGAACCTAGTTGGACGTGCGGTCTTCAAATTCGAAGATTTCTTACATTATTTTAATCAATTTTACTTATTATTTGACCTTATTTGTGTGAAAAGTGGAATGCTCATATAAATTTTAATACAATCGTTGTGCAAACGGCCAAACATTCCCTTCACTTCACTATTTAAAGCTTGTTTTTTTTTCAATTGAGATCGTATGAACTTACGTATTAACTGCGGCCTAACATATATCATTTTATATCATTATTTCAGTTAGGTTTGAATTCTTGAATTTATTCTGTAAACAATCAGTTCTATATCCTTAAGAATAAACTCAAGTATAAGATTAATTGCTGTTATCCATGTAAGTTCAAGTCCAAAACTGTTGCTACAATGGTACATTGTATTCTTTATTCCTACTTCCATTCCATTCAAACCCAGTTGTTACTGGCACTTCCCTGCCGCAATCGTATAAATCGAATAAAGTGAACAATTGAATTTTCTCGATTACAACTCGATTTTCCCTCGATAGCTTTGTTCTGATTGTTTTAAACTAGTTTCGGATTCCAAGCAGGTAACTACGTTTGGTTTCAAGTTTAGAATAGAGGAATTATGTTTCAAGTTTCAACAAATCACGGTATAAATGGATTATTTACTACAATTTTGATTAAGGCCACTATCAGCACAACCAAGGGCCCAATTCTGCTAACCAATCTCTTTATTAGAACATTATATCATCATAGAATTGTCACATAGAATGATTGCATAAAATAAACTCAAAAAATCTGGATTATGCATGCGGTGCTTTTTGCTCGGATACATTGAGAATTGTAACAATCTTGACACTTGACTGACACTCAGTAGCAGGGGCGTAGCGTGCCTTGGCGGGGCCCCGTATAATAATTTGTTTGGGGACCCTTATGAAGGGTAAAGTTTTCTCACAAATGAAAAAAAATGTTTGCATAAAATTAAAAGAAATATTTATTCATCATAATTATTTAATTATTATATATACAGGGTGTTTGGTGGAGGGTTAGACAAACTCGAGGGGTGTGTAGGTGGACCTATTTGTGAAAAACAATTTGAAGGAAAAGACCCTAACAGTTTTAAATTTTTTTTAATCCTGTTTTTTGTATTTTTTTAAGATTTTCCGAAATTTTACCTATCTACCCCTAGAACTTTTTTTTGGAACGTGTTTTTTAGTAAAATTTTTACTTGCTTTTGGTCTCCGATGTATCCTTCGTCTTTTGAAGGCATTATTTATTTGAAAGAACGTGTAAATAATTAGTTAAAAGCTCTCAAAGTTAAAAAACGTAAAAAAAATAATTAAGAAGGACAACTTTGCATCGTTTTAAAAAAAAAAATAGCGATCGAGAAGTTCAAATGCTTTTAAAAATTTCTCTAAACATCGCTTATTACAACGGTATACCACAAGTAGCCGAAAAATCTATAAACTTCTCAAAAATTAGCACTTATAGGGAAAATGGAGTAAAAACGCTAAGAATAAAACATTGAATTAAAACAATTTTGGTTCAAATATCACTTCCCTATTTCTAATACAAAGGTAGGAACGCTAAATTAATTTAAAAAAACCTTTTTTTATCATACCTAGGTATCCGACTAGTTCGAAGATTCGAAATTCGAAATCAGAATTATTTCGAATTCGAACCAATATTTATATTCGTTAAATTTCGTTCTTATTTTGGTTATTTGTTATGTTTTGATAAACTGTTTGTTGTTCTGTTTTGTTATCGTTGTTTTTGTCACAATGGCGGAATTCAGCATTGAAGAATACGCTGATATTATTTATGCGTACGGTCGATGCGATGGAAATACACGTGCAGCACAGAGACTGTACAGAGAGTTGCATCCCAATAGACGTGTGCCACACCAAAGCACATTTTCTAATACCTTTCGGCGACTTCGAGAAACGGGAAACTTAACTCTTCGAGAACCACGAGTCAGTGCAACGCAGCAGCATGTTGGTGTGGACGAAGCCATACTCCAAGCGTTCAACGAGGATCCCACTACCAGTACTCGAAAGGTCGCCAGAGATCTGGGTCTTTCCGTATGGAAAGTATGGTCTGATGTCAATGCGAATTTCGAATCTTCGAATTAGTCGGATACCTAGGTATGATAAAAAAAGGTTTTTTTAAATTAGTTTAGCGTTCCTAACGTTTGTATTAGAAATAGGGAAGTGATATTTGAACCAAAATTGTTTTAATACAATGTTTTATTCTTAGCGTTTTTACTCCATTTTCCCTATAAGTGCTAATTTTTGAGAAGTTTATAGACTTTTCGGCTACATGTGGTATACCGTTGTAATAAGCGATGTTTAGAAAAAATTTTAAAAGCATTTGAACTTCTCGATTGCTATTAATTTTTTTTTTTAAACGATGCAGAGTTGTCCTTCTTGAATATTTTTTTTACGTTTTTTAACTTTGAGAGCTTTTAACTAATTATTTACACGTTTTTTCAAATAAATAATGTCTTCAAAAGACGAAGGATACATCGGAGACCAAAAGCAAGTAAAAAATTTACTAGAAAACACGTTACAAAAAAAAGTTCTAGGGGAAGTGAGGTAAAATTTCGGAAAATCTTAAATAAATACAAAAAATTGGATTAAAAAAAATTTAAAACAGTTAGGGTCTTTTCCTTCAAATTGTTTTTCACAAATAGGTCCACCTACACAGACATACCCACCGAGTTTGTCTAACCCTCCACCAAACACCCTGTATATTTATCTATCTGTCACTTTTTCCAAAATTTTTACAAACAATTCAAATATAGTTACACTTTCCTTGCCTTTTTTTCGGCAAACTGATTTATTAAATCATTAATACCTGATGATGACTTTAGTTTTTATAAAGTGCCTTCAAGGACAATAGTGACAGCAGGCGTTCATGTCCCATCGAACAAAAAGGTATTTATAAAACCGATATTTTTTTTACTTTTGTCATTTCTGAAATAAATAAAAAATATAGAAGTTTTTATAAATTTTTGCTTACGCACATCGGGGGCCCCCGTAGCCCGGGGCCCCGTATAATTGATACGGCAGCTACGGCGGTAGCTACGCCCCTGCTCAGTAGAATAACAAAATGTGTCATTCTGTGAAGATGCCAGTGTCATAGTGAAGTGACTTGTTTATCAGAATCAAAGATCCTATGACTACGTTCCGTATCTTTGATCAGAATAAGCAGCCTTAGGTAACTGTTGATTTTTGCAAAGATACCAAAATAAGGCTTTCTGTTGGTACATTGTCAAAAATGGACATATACGTTGGAAGGTATTTCAGTAATTAATTAAACCTTATTTTCTGACAAATCAAAAATAGTTCAGAGGATTATACAGGGTGCCACGGAAAGAGTGCACTAAGCCAAAACGGAGTAATTCTGGACAATCAACAATGATGACCAACTCGTGAATAACGATTTTTATTTGAAAATAAAATATTAAATTCTTTTTTTTTTCAAATAAATAACGTTGTTTTACTTCTGTTTTTGTTTTTTTACACGCGCTGTTGCATAATTTAACTTAACAAAATATTTCACAAATTATTTTGCTAACCTGTGTTTTATCATGAAATTATTACAAAAATATATATCCTCTGACATTTTAAAACAATAGGTAATAATAATTATATAGAATACATGTAAAAGAACACGAATATGTGGAAAAAACGTCAAAAGTAAAAAAAATGCGAAATAAAAAAAATCGTAGAACAAACGTTGACCCCCTCGATGTTCAGAATTACCCCCTTTCGGCTTAGTACACCCTTTCCATGGCACCCTGTATACCTTAACCCTCATTACATAAACGTACAATTACATTGGATTTACTAAAAGTCATTTCGCGAAAACTCAAGGACTTTAAGTTTTGTTTTCCAACTGTGAACAAATTAGCTGTTTGTGAGTTGAATTTGAATTTGCTATAATTCTAGTAAATAATCATCTTGATTAAATCAACCAAAGTCTGATGGCTTTGGCAATAATGATGACGATTTAGGTTATTCGTTTAATTTTGAGGCATCTAATTAAATTAATAAACATTTTAAAGCTTAATTAGTACCTCGCACGAGTCCTAATCAATGACTAATGACCTAGTAAATTCGTAAAATAGTATTAATAGTAAATCTATTCTATGCATGTGGTTCAAAATGATCACATAGGTACCCTTGATCGGCAGTTCCTTCAATCCCTCCATCGTTCCACCAAACACCCTGTATATATAAAAATCTCGTGTCACAGTGTTTATAGTAACACTCCTCCGAAAAGGCTTAACCGATTGGTATGAAATTTTTATTCATATTTGGTAGGTGAGATTAGGTCGTAAAGTATACATATATCATACCGTGGAAAATTTTCTCACACAGAGACACACCTATAGGGTTTCCCTATATAAAAATATTTCCATGGTCAAATTTTCCACAAGGGCGACGCCTCGGGGCTAATAGTACCTACCTATACCATATTTTTAGGGTTTTGAAGATCGAAGATCGGTTTCAAAACCCTTATGGTCTCGCTTTGTCTGTCCTTTTTTCCCTCCTTAATAACTCAAAAACTACTGCAGCTATCAACTTGAAATTTAAAATAATAATACATTTCGTGCGCCTGTACAGATTTAGAGAAAAATAAATGAAATTAAATGAAAAATGAAAATGAATATTTTCCATACAAATTGTGATGCCGAAATTTTAAAAGATACCTACAGGGTCATGTGGGGTATCAAATGAAAGGTATCATTTTGAACATTTCAAAATATTTTTTGAAATTTTTGTAGGTTTCATACTTTTTAAAATATTTCGAAAAAAGTCGAAAAAATACCCATTCCCCCCCCCCTATCTCCTAAGATTGCAGAGCGATCCATGTAAAATGTGTGGAGCGTTTATAGACATGGGTCTATATTTTACAGGAAAATTGATTGAAAAAAGAACACTTTTTGAAAAATGGTCAAAAAGGGGGGGAATAATTTTCAAAAGGGGAAGCTACCTCACCGAATGGGGTATCAAATAAAAGGTATCGGTTTGTACGTTTCAAAACAGTTTTTCAAATTTCTGTAGGTTTCATACATTTTGAAATATTTTGAAAAAAGTCGAAAAAATACCCATTCCCCCCCCCTATCTCCGAAGTTTGCCGAGCGATCCATTTAAAATGTATGGAGCGTTTGTAGATATGGATCTATATTTTACAGGAAAAATATAGAGAAGTCTGTAAAAAGAACACTTTTTGAAAAATGGTCAAAAAGGAATAATTTTCAAAAGCCCCCCTTTTGAAAATTATTCCTTTTTGACCAAATGAAAGGTATCGGTTTGGACATTAGAAACCTGTTTTTCAAATTCCTGTAGCTTTCATACTTTTTGAAATATTTTGAAAAAAGTCGAAAAATTTACCATTACCCACCGAACCACCCACTTAACCGAAGCATGCAGAGATCCATCTGAAGTGTAGGTTGGTACCTACTATTCTTAGGTACCTATTCGTTAAATTGCGTAGTCTCTAACCGGTACTTTTGGTACATATTTGTTGACAAACGTTCAAAACCCTCGTCGCGCGAGTTACACTCGCACTTGACGGATCTTGTTTTCATTTAAAATCTTCTTATTTATTACCTAAACTCTAAGTTTTGTAAGAAAGTCAGCAAATTAAATGAAAATGAAATGAAATGAAAATGGTTTATTTTAGCACGACACAAAAAAAAACTTAAATAGGAAAGACTAAGATAGGAATATGAGATTTAATTTATATAAAAATTAAAAATAAACTAGAAATTAAAGTATGCACGTTAGAATTTGGTACGTAAGCCGAAAATAACCTACAAAAACACAACAAATTAAATGAAAACTAAAAATAAGTTAACCCAACCAAGCTCTTCTGGCTTAAATGAGACCTTCACTAAACATGGTTAAATATTCACGTTCCCGGGATCAGAATGAAGCGGTCGGTACAACCTACGTTTGTACTCGAGACCTTGCAGATGTGTCCTTTGGACTGTCTCTTTAAGATTTCATTTGGACTCGTCATTCCTTTACCACGGAATAACTATACATCTATATGTATAGTATTATGTGGTACAGTACAGTAAAGTAATGTACCACGCTTACTTTTACACAATTTGTTTGTAGTTTCTCTGTGTTTTTGAATTATTAAATATTAATTATTTTATCATAATTGTGTATAAGCTTGTCCTTTAATTAATGCAAGTGGTAACATATTACCGTGTTAATTAAAGTAAAAATAAGTTAATAAATAAAATTACTAAATTCTTTAATAGAAGAAAGAAAAGAAAAATTAAATGATATAATAGACATAACGCAACACACAAACAAACTGTATAATCAATTAAAAAATAAGCGACTGCATGCAAGCACAAGATAACACGTAGATTTGTTATTAAGCGTTCAGTAGGTACTCCAAAACTTCCGTAAAGGAAAGTAAACTTAAAACTTAACTTGTAAACTTCCGTAAACATTTGAACTGCGCTCCTTAGCTTTAACTAAATACCGATTTATGTAACTCTAAAAACCTCAAGACCAATAAATAGGTGTTTGTTTTCAAAAACAGAGCTCTATTTAGCTCTGCTTAGCTTGGGTCTTGCTATTGCTGTGTGTTGTCCAGTATTATTTATTATTATTAATATTTACATATTGTCTATGTGCTTATTTTGTAAGCCAATGGAAGGACAGCAGTTTCTTTCGGTGGTTTTTTAGCACTCTCCACTGAGATTACCTGCCTACATGGCAGTATGTGTGCTAAAGTTTTTTATACTTACGCAATCAGAACATTATTAGTATAATTTTAATATTCACGGGTATTTATCGCAATTATTCACCTATTTTTCCGGATCTTTCAACTGGTTTACAATCTGTCGTGGTTACGGGACGACTGGAGTATGTCCAGTACATACTCCTAGCTAAAAAAGAAATAAACACGATAAATACCTGTGAATATTTTTATTAATACGTACTTAAGTATGCCAGTCAGGAAGACTCTCCAGACATAGGCAGTGGTCATTATAACTTCTCATAGGTATTTCTACCTTTCTTCCCATTTTGAATACTTTGTTATTTATGATAATATTTGAAATGTTGTTTATAATAATGCTTAACTATGAACTATACTTAAAACTCAGCTCAGTAAATATTGAGAACAAATCTAAGTAAAATTACTTAGATTTGTTCTACGTGAAAAGCATTCTAAAAAAGTTTATTCAGCAAAGTATAGAATTTCGGAACAGTCATGGGCACTGAAAGTGTCATGATTGCAATGATTAAACATTTCAGTCAAAAAATAAATACTTTGTCGACAAAAATTATTTCTCTAATTAAATCCAGCATCTCAAGAGTTCCTCAATTGACTGTCAGTTCATGATTCCAATGAATTTTGAAAACTTCCTTACTAAAAACCCGGAAATTTCCTTTCTCAAACAATTCAAGTTTTATTTCCGCAAGTTTCGCGCGCCGCCATTTGTTATCTCGTTACTTACGTTTACTCTTTTCATTCACTATTTGTCTTACTTCTAGCAACTTCCGGAAGTTTAATAAATTATGGTTTTAAATTAAATTTTGATGCAAACTTATAATATTAAGTGCTTTAGTTTATCACAGCGACAATTTATACCGCCACTAGGAAGTCTCTTAAAGTGATATTTGGTCAGTGAGGCATACTTAAGTAGTGAGAGTAGGTACTTTTTCTAAGATTATTTGTAAGTAGCTCCCGTCCGCGGCTTCGGCTACTTACTTTACCGGGATAAAAAGTAGTCTATATCCGTCCTCGGGAAACCATGCCAACCATTTCTCTGCAATTTCATTAAGATCTATTCAGCCGCTTATGCGTTAAAAGGTCACAGACAGAATAAGATACATACATTTTTATAAAATTAATAATGGATGAAAAATCTCCGGAACTACTCGTCGGTTGCAGGTTCAATTGGCGTAACCGACAATCCACGTTATTTTTCTGCTCTTAATAATGTCATAATTTTTAATAAAAACAAAATTAAAAAATAAAACTAGTTATAAAAAATATCAGTTCCCTACGCCACATATTTAAGCTGTAAAATTTTCAGAAGTCCCTTGAAAGGATGTAGTAACTGCATATTAAATAATAATGTAGTTGAGTATCATTAGACCTATACATTTTATGATAATATGTAGCATATTATCCAGGTACCAGAAAGAAGCAAAAGCTACTTTACCATAGTCAGAAATTCTCAAGCTGAATGAAATTTCTCAAATTAGAAATTCTCGCTCATATTTAAATAAAGCACCTGCTTAACCTCTTCGCTCCGGAGTTCCTTGCATAATTATCAAAAACATTCTGTACTTAGCATAAACTTACAGCATTTAGTTATTTTAGAGCTTAATTAGTTTCAACTTTGCTGCCTACAGGCATGTCTTAAGATCAAATTTTGTAATCTTAATGTAGAGGGTGACAAATTAGTTTAGGATCCTGTAGCGCGGGGTGATTACATACGACGTGATCTGACCTAGTTCACACATTATTAGTGATTACTTAACCATCTGGGAAATTATCTGAGCGTCTGGTCGAAGCGACGCGTGACCCGAGAGCTGGTGAGTATCTGGCGCAGCGCATCAGCATTGCCATACAGCGGGGTAATGCAGCCAGCTTCTTGGGGACGCTTCCGACTGGTATTGATGTGGATCAGTTGATCTACCTGTAGATTGTTTGCAACAGTCTGCAGTTAGCGCAATTGTTTCAATTGTTAATATTTGTTCTAATTTATTTATATTAATTGTTTGTACTTCTCTTTGTGAATAAAGTTACCATCTACGATAAACCACCTAAACTATACTAAAAAAACCAGTAGCAGCAGCCCAGCATCGTTGGTGCTGCGCTAGATCTCTCCCGGTCGTGTCGATCTACCACCGTCCCATCGGAATATGAGAGTGAGAGAATAGAGAGTGCATCGGTTGTTTGCGCATGTAATTTGTCCTGCACACATAGATATGCATAGCTAGGGGGCAAGTATACGGAGTGGAAAAAGACATGGCTGGTGTCTGGCCACCGTGGCCGAAATTCGGCTAGGAGGACATCATCATCATCAACGCACCAGAAAAAGTGAAATTAAATCACAAACTTTAGATAATTTAATTCAGGTACGGCCCGCGCGGGCTCACTTGTATGCATTTGGTTAGTGACCGCGGCGGAGAGTTTAAAATCAAAAGGACTTTAATAAGTCAAGTTTCCATTGGCCTATTTAAAAATCACCGAACAAAAGCAGGCAATATTGGCTCTACAAAGCTCCGTATAAGGTTACAAGTCAATTAACTGATATTTGAACCCAGTTAAACAAAGAGGTAAAGAGGTTCTTCAGACTTATGCAAATCTAGGGTAACCAAAGTAAACTTTACCACTTTGTGTCCAAAACAAAACACTAACACAACAACTTAGCACATTCCGGTACTGACGGAAGAATGCGGTTTTTAAAACCATTTACATAGGTGGACCATGGAAATAATTTTTACCCCTGGAACACCCAGTTATCTTAAGGTGGACCACGGAAAGAAAAAAATGCCCGCGGTACAGCCAGGTGTACCACGGGCAGGGACCGTGCGGGATCAAGTCCCGTCAAAGTCAAAAAAAAATTGCGATAATATTTGATTTCTTAGAAATTAGCCAGAGTGTGAGGCTTACGCACTATAAAAAAAAAAAAACTTTTAAACACTAAAGTTTGTACAAGCTTTTATTTTACTTGCAATTTATGAAACTATGTTTGTACGGGTGGAATCTTGCAACTCAATTTTGAAGCAGATAATTATCTTCAACTAATTGATCTGAAATTTTCTATACAAGTTTAATTTTGATGACAATGCATTAAAAGCTTGTTTTTAAAACAAGGTTTTTCAAGATATTAAAACTTATTAAATGTTCATTTGGCTTTCTCTACTCTACAGCAAAATACCAGCAAATGATTCGCTGTATTTCGAAAAACTATAATTATAACCATTCCTCGAAGAAGTGGACTTACTATTTTATCTCGTTTATTTCAAAAGATCAACTGCTTTGCATAGACTGCAACCTCTATTGATTTTCTGCTCAAGCCTCCATCCATCAATAGGCTTTGTTATCAGCCTCTTGGTCTAGAAATGTCAATTCTCAGGGCCCCTTTTATCATACGGTTGTCTAACTCAGAGAGGGCTTTACGTGCCTTCGGGGTTAACCGATTTTTTCTAGCTGGAAATTGTAAATAGTTAGATAGATAACATCTTTATTGTACCATCAATGCTTATAAAATATCTTACAAACTACTAGTTAAATCTAGCATGACTCAATCGGTGGCCTTATCGCCGATCTCTTCCAGGCAACCTTTGGATGGACAGGATCGGTTAGTGTAGAACTTGACGGTGACGTTTAAGATACTACAAAATACCAAAATAAATATTTTGGCTAGAATTAGAAATTAAAACACAAAGAGAATATAATTGGAATGACATACGATCGGAAATTATACTAAGAAAACTAAAACTAACTACAGTTAGTTAGTTTTAAAAAGCACTTAAAAAATAAAAAAACTAAGACTATAAAATTATTCGATTAAACCTATTAGGAGGATATATTAATGGGCAGATAGTGCTGATGAACCAAACCTTTGAAGATAGGAAGGGATTTGGCATGCCGAACGGAAACAGGAAGGGTGTTCCAGAGCCTGGTAGCTTGCAAGGTGAAGGAATCACCATAGAACTGGGTCGTGTGCGACGGGATTTTCAAGAGATGTAGATTTTAATGCAAGTTCGCAGAAGATAGGGGCTTATTCTGGGCGAAACCTCTGAGTGCTTGAGCATTACAAGTCGTTCTGACATTGGAAACTAAGCCGTAGACTCATTTACACAGCTTAGCTTTCAGTACGGTACATAGCCTGTTTGCTAGCAGGCTAAGCCTACAAAATATGGATTTGTTGCTTTCGTACTATTTAATCTTTGTCGCTGCAATTTTAAAATCGTGAATTGATATGTACTATCTCGATACAGCTAACCAATTGGCTATGACCCATCTCTTCTCATCTCCTCCTCACCAGCACACATTACATCCACTGCTAAACTCCAACAAACAAGGATCTCATCTAGTTTTGTTTTATTTGGGAAATAAACAGTACATTATACATAAAAATACAGAACTTAAATAAACATAAACCAAAATATTTTCCTGTATTATGTAAACATGTAGAGCTAAATGAACAGAGCAATTAAAAAAAAATACATGCAAACATATAAATATTTTTGATAACAATCTAATAATAGATTTACAACTGAAACAATTGAGCTAACTGCAGACTGTTGCAAACAATCTACAGGTAGCTCAATTGATCCATATCTTATGTTATCTACATACATACATATATAATTAATTAAACAATCTGAATAGAAAGATATATGTAGAGTTTGTTTTGACGACAAACCATCCTCCATCTCAAGTTTTTTTTTAAATGTTTTTATCTGTTTATTCATTACAAAGCAATGACAATATATATAATATTATATATACTCACATTCGTTTTGACTTTATTTTAAGTAATCAAAATAACTCTGTAACATAGGGCTACCGTACCTACTGCATCGGCTTTCATGTTCACTCCCTCGCTCGCACACGGTTAGCGCTAGCCTCATCGTGCGCTGTGGGAGGGAGCAAAGCAAATAGATCTGCACAGTTGGTTTCATGCGTGCGCAAAATTCATAAAAATCCAAATGCAAATATGTATAATGTGAAAGTCCTATTATAACCTTACCTACGTAAACTGCTCGTATTTTTCGTATAGACATTTCCTTAGTGTATTCACAGTATTTTAATGGGTAACCTTCCAATCAACTCCAAAACCGTCCACACGGTTCGAAGATTAAACAAACAAGATCCCTGTCTCAAAACTTCAGAATTTAATTAAGTCGGGTATATGACATCGCGATATTATCTAAGTAAGTAGGTTTCTGTCGTTTAAGCGTAACCTTTGTACAGTCAACGACAGAAATGATCGAGTAGATATACTAAAATCATTTTTGAATCGGCGTTGTTTCACGCGTAAAATTTAGAATCTTTGTTGTGATGAAGAAAATTAAATTAATTTATTATTATTTATTATTATTAATTACAATCATTGATGCTACTAATAACAAATAGTATTTATAATTGAAACAGTTAAGGTAACTGAAGAGTCTTAGGGCAGCCCAACTGATCCAAAACAATAAAATAAATAAAAACAAATCAAATAATATCGCAAACATATTCGACTCGCAGAGATTTTTCCCGTCGAAGTCGAAAATTTTTGCGATATTATTTGATTTCTTAGAAATTACCCTGAGTTTCGGGTTCGGGGTTTTTACGCACTATAATAACAAAAAACCTAAATAAAAACATATAATAAATTTCAAGTAATTCAACTGTAAAGCGACCAACACAAGACGACACAGTCAATGAATTGATCAAAAGTGCTTTACTTCTTTAAATGCAGTCTATACAACACAATTGTCAAATTGACAAAAAGTCAAACCTAAAACCAAACCAACAGGTATACTGAAGTAAGGTACAGGAACAGGCGAATGTACCTAAGCCCTTCATCGTTGCGTTACCTGAAACGGAAATATGTCGATGAAGGTGCGAAGACAGTGAGTTGTTGAAGTGTGAAAATCGTCGGAAAAGTGTGATAGGAGAGTGATTTTTGTTCGCGAGGTTGCTCCGCCTGTTTTTGCTTGAGTGGAGCCATTTTTCGAGTCACTTCTTATGAAATATTTGGAACATCTTATGGGCAAGACTTGCAATGCTTATTGCTACAAACCCACCAGAACGTTTAATTTTAATAAGTTTACAAAGAAAATTACGATTAAGAAAAGAAACGAATTAGAGCTAATTAAAATGAAAGCTATTAATGAAACATTTGAGGCAACTATTAGGTATAATTTAATTAAGGATATATTCCTGCAGCAGTAGGCGTAAGGCAAAATGCGCGCCTGCCAAGCCGCCGCGCTCGTGTTTTTTGTAGTTATTTAAACATGGTGATTAAGAAAATAATTTAACCAAGTCAAACTCTGCGAATTATTTTATAAATATTAAGTGTCTTTAGTTGAGTACAAAAAAAAGTATGATATCAGTAGTTTGTTAGTCATATTGAAAAACCATTAGAAAAAGGGGTCACTTTGGGAATTTTTTTCGATCGAGTTTCAAATTCTTCAAGATCTAATGAACTTGATAGGAATTTTTTTCTATCAAGTTCATTAGATCTTGTACCTGAATGCGACTTTGACTAGACTAGATCCTTAAGTAATATACTTAAATAATACTTTTTTTTCAGAATTTTAAACACTTTTTTCTAAGTCTCAGATGATTTTAAAAATCACAAAACGCGGCCTCTGGTGGTCTACCAAGCCTTAAAATCAAATTTTAATAAATACAGAATTTTTTTATGAAATGAAACGATCAAACTATAATGGTTATTTTCACTAAACTCATTTACAACGGGCTCTTTTTACCTACAATGATTTGAGTTTTGTGCTTTGCAATTTCGGCACAGTTTTATGCGCCATGATCACGGAACAACAATAAAACATTGAAAATATCCCGTTATAAGTGACTATAGAAGTGATGAAACGTTGAAAAGTTTGAGAAAAACGTTTAAAGAAAGTAAAAAAAAGTTAATTAATTACCTGACCAGAGCTATAAAATGTAATAAACAGTAAACACTGTATCCGTCAAGTTCAAAGCAGACTATAAAGATTCTCACCACACGGTCATTCTTCCAGTCTGTATCGCGATAAATTACCATCAAATCGTTCTTCTTGTCAAAACAAAGTAGTGATGTTTTTTAGCATGTAAAAGGATAAATACCTTGACGTAAATAAAATACCTTAGTATTAATTGAAAAATAAAATAAAGCGTACGAAAACAATTTAGAATCATTAGGCTGTTTTACAGTCCTGTTAGTCCCAGTTATTGGAAATGTAGAGAAAAATTATGTACTAAAATAGAAAGGAAAAACTTTTATTTTTGCCGTTGTGCTCCTAATTTTATATTAAAATCTAATTATAGTTTAAAAGGTAAATTCTTCAAGCTTTTGACTTTCTCTGCGATTAAAACAAAACAAACAATTTTACTGGTCACTTTAAAATGGACTCTGTCGATAAAATCCAGTTTTCACAACCCTACAGATTGAATTAAAGAGTGCACAGTGCCCTTGTCGTTCTGTTCCACAAATACCGTGACCGTAGCGTGGGGCACGTGCGTTCCTTTTCAATTGCCCCGTGTATTGCAGCTACGTAAAATGGAGCGTATTTTTATTTAACTTCTTTCGACTAGGCTATTCCCGCTCAGAGTTCCAAATAGAAACAATTTCGCCTGTAGGCAATCTAGTGGCATTTTCCTTACCTATTTATAAGCTTGTGTACATAAGGCATACGTGGGTTAAGAACTTGGTGTTATCTGGCTGTATAAGGGATTTTTATTCTCAAAATAAATTTAACTTATTAAAAAAACCACAACGGTCTTACCGATATTTTGAATAAAGCCTAATAAATTAGGGGTACCGATAAATTTTCCTTTTGGATGTACAATAATAATTATATTATCTGTTAAGTTTGTAAGCAGGTAATTTTCAATAACATGAAGTATAATCATTCATCGCCGCATACGACAGAATTTTGAAAGAACTTCGTAAAATGAAACGTATTTTTATTTCGTTTCTTATTCGGAAAGGGGAATGTAATTTGTCCTGTCATCATCAGGATTTCGCCTCGAGAGAACCCATCTGAAATGAAATATAAACTTGCGAATTTTCTACTCCGGTTTTTAGCATATTAATCTACAAAATCTACAAAGGTTCTTATTAAAAAAAAATTGAGTTAGAAGTTGAAAAGATCTAATTAATTTTTTGAGCCATTTTTGTCCCACGACTGGGCTACGGCTTGTCTTTATTCCTTCCTTCGATTTCCATTCCAATCTTTATTATATAAAACAATCAAAAACAATGCCTACTGCAGCAAAACATTCTAACAAGAAATTGAGTTCAAAGTTTGAAGTCATTTTTTATAAGTAATTTTTTTATTAGACTGTGTTTATTGTCTAGCCAACATAATATATTGTATACCTACGTAAACATAGTATTTCTATTAAAACAATCTGAATAATTTTCAAGAACTACCGTATGCTATACAAATAACCAACTCAAATCAAATTCACTAAGCTCCAAGTAGAATTCAAGCTACGGAGCACATTTCGAGCGTGCCATAGCATTGCATGTTACTCTGATATGCCAAACTATACAGTCGTAGGTACCCAGTACCTACTCGTATCTAGCATGCCATTCTTGTGTTCTGACGAGCAAATGTTTACTGTTTTATGAAAGATTTCGAACTCTGGACACTCTAGAAAAGAAACATTGCTTGAGTAGAAAAGATCTGTGAACATTCATTTGAAGTATTTAACTCATTTCAATTTGTATCTAGACTTTTAGAGTAATTTAAAGCATTCTATAAAATTCTGGCCTTTGTTTTTTTTTTATCGAATTTATCTGGAAAATTGCATAATAATTATTATTATGCAATCTGGAAAATTGCATAATAATTATTATTATGCAATTTTCCAGATATTATGTATTCGCGAGTGTTTCGCTCTTATTATTTTCACTACTACTCATTATTATATCTGTATTTTGATTCCGAATACGAGAAAAAAATATCGGCGAACATAGTATGACTTTTTAGAAATGGAAAACATCTGAACCGAACAGCAGAAATGCAGATGAAGATCAAGTGAATTGGGACAAAGCTTGGACAAAGGAGGTTTATATCTATTAACATATTTGCACTGGCACGCCAATCCAAGCTGTTTTCGAAGTATTCTCGAGTAAATTAAATTTTTTATTAAGTCTGCATTCGAATGCTGACGAGCCATTGGGACTATTTCAGGGCTTTATTGGAAATGATTAAAACTACAGTTGTGTTTCAGTTGTAAAATGTTCATAACGATGTTTACGTTTCGGATAATTTCTCGTCTAGACCTAAGGTGAAATAGCTTATGTGCGATACAATGCTTATTTTTGGACAGAATGACGAAGATAAATATAGTAAGTACGGCTTCCACACATATTTCCCTGGTATAGCCTTCACAATAAGGTACCTCCTAAAAACATCGTTTAATAACTGTTCAAATAATCGTTCTCTTACTCAACCCCGCTTGCATAAGGATAATTAACGAGTTTTCAAACCATACCAGTACGTCAAATTTAAAGGTGTCACTTCAGATTTTGCCACATATAAACTAACTAATTTGATAGGTCTAAAATTAATACCGTCCTCTTCCATCATTTTTAGTGCTATCAAATTAGTTTTGACAACAACTGAATTGTCACTATTAGACATCTAAAAAACCTTAGAATAAACGCGTTATAACAAAACAAGTATTATGCCGAATAAAAAGCAAAAAAAAGGCAGATTAATTGCAAATTAATTGATTAATTGCAACCCGAGAGCTGGTCAGTATCTGGCACAGCGCATCAGCATTGCCATACAGCGGGCAAATGCAGCCAGCGTCTTGGGGACGCTTCCGACTGGTATTGATATGGATCAGTTGAGCTACTTGTAGATTGTTTGCAACAGTCTGCAGTTAGCTCAATTTTTTCAATTGTAAATACTGGTTTTTATTTATTTCTATTATTTTATTGTAATTTTCTTTGTGAATAAAGGCTTCTGCCCTGTAATTGCAAATTCATAACAGGACCTTTTGTTTTAAGTATAGTACATTTTTACTTATTTCTCAAAACATCCAGAAATCGAAAGAAAATATGCTGGACGCTAGTAATTTTATGACAGTAGAGTTCTGCAAACAATTACTATGAAACTGAACAAGTCCATGCATAGATACTCGTGCATCTCATGGTTCTGGTTCTATTCATACCGCATTCCCAAGTACACTTTGATGCTAGATAGATACTAGGGATAGGTAAATATCAAGTTTAGGTCAGTCATTGAGTAAATTCACTGCGGGCCATTAGCCAAATTGATTTCCATTTTGGCTTGTCATCACTCTTCTACGAACTATATTAATAGATAGAGGGGTAAAAAGATAATTTCTGCTTTTTTCTTACACACTGAGTAAAAAAACCAATCCAATTCCGAAAATTTTATCAAGTCGACTTATAAACTTTTTTTAATGTTTTGTAGTAGGTGTTTAGGTACGTGCCTACAATAAAACAGTGCAAAGTAAAGTAGGCAAACGTGTTAGTGACAAAACAATGACAGTGAAGTGACTAATAGTGACATAGTGCAAGTGACAGTTCAAGATGGACAAAAAAGCGGCCGAGTCCGGCAAGGGCCGAACGAGCGGGCAAGTGAAAAGGAAAGACGAGTCGCCAGATCTAGCGCTAAAGTTGCCAGATCTGGCCGAATTGCCGTCAGATCTATCATTTGAAGAGTTGAGGAACCGTTTCGACAGTAGCGCCATCTCTACGCATATGATGAAACGTGACATCGCGTCTATCCCAGCGACGCATAGTAGCGCGATGCGGCAAGTCGTGACGGGGAAGGTTTTCAAGAAGTGCAAGAGCGCGACGTTCCAGATAGATGGCGCCACTTATACCATTGGTGAGTAGCTTTAGCTTTCCTTTTAGTGTGATTTTTCACCGTCAATACTAACGTGGCGCTAGTATCGAATGTAGAGTTGATTGTTTCAGAAATTTTCAAATGTTTCTAAAACCTTGCGATGAAAATTTCTTTTAATAAACATTAGAACAATTGTAAAGAAAGGAAGGGGTAGGGTAGAGGCAACCTAATTTTTAGTTGTGGACATAATTAACTTTATAAACAGACAGTTTATAAGTATAATTATATTGGTCCGAGGTATGGCAAACCTACCTTGTTTAGACTGATATGTATTCCACATTATGAGTCTTGCACATTAATACTCTCTTAAATATTAAATACCTTGGTCATTACATTAGGTGGTTAGTGACGCTCGATCGAGACGTTTTTACAATTTTCTATGTTCTACAAGTAATTTCAATAGCAGGTAATAAGTTTTGCGCACATGGCAAGCCTTGCTTCAATAACGTTACTTAACTTATAACTTCGTGTACTTATAAGTGACCAGCTATACACATTTTATTACCAACTTCAGTTCTTCATAAGAGTGTTTCAGTTACCAACCCATTAAACAAAAACAATAAAATAATATAATGGTCAGCAATAAAAAACTACCCAGTCATTACGAGTGCAAAAAACATCTGGGGCATTTCCGACCCCCAACCCCTTGCGCCCGCCGGGGTCCGCAGACACCCCAGGCAATCTTCACGATAAAACAAATTGTTAGCATAGGCCGAGTTAAAGTGAACACGTCACGCAAACCGCTTCGCGAACGTACATCCAATTAAGTATAGTAGAAGTTGTAGTAGGGGTCGGCAAGGCCTTTAACTCACTGGGAGGCTATGCGCTACGCTGGGGAGCCAACATTCATTACTCACTAAACATTTTATACAACCATTTTACAATATTGAGTATATCAGTTATCTAGTAGGCACCCATATCACAAGCTTGCTTGGGGCTAGATAATGCTGTGTGAATTGTCTTTCATTATTTATTTATATATATTGTTTATTATTAGTCTCCAGTTTGGAAGCCACTTTTGGCTGACATAGACTAGTGCAAAAATGGAGAGTTTTTTCGTTTTCGTACCATATCACATAACTAGATGACTGTACAGATGGTGGGCATAAAACGAAGTGGGAAAATCCAAAAACGGTCTCGTTTAAAACTGGGTGCATCAAGAAGTGGGCAAATCCATAATTGGTCACAACTAGAATAAGGCATTTTACGAAAACCTCTATTCACTTCCAGTCACAAATCATTAAAGAGATTTTCATACTCGTAGCTCGATGATTCTTTTTAATGAATTTTAAACCCACATTCAGACACACAGTAAAATAAGTACATATGGTACTACTTACGATTATAGTACTTAATTGCTCCTCTGAAACTCTTTTGCTACAAATGCCTGTCCACTCTACTTCCTTCTACGGCAACTCTTTTACTGTCCGGGCTGTCCAGCTGTGGAATGCATTGCCGGTCACTGTAAGGTGTGCAAAGTCACTACCAATTTTCAAGGAAATGGTAAAGGAACACTATTTATCCTGCTGTCACTGAATAAAATAAGGATTTGTTTCCATAATAAATTATGTAAGTATGTATGTATATATATATATATTATATAGTATTTATATTAATATTTATAGGAATAGGTATAGGTATGTATGTATTTTTGTAATTGTATTGAAGTATGTTATTATTTATTTTTGAGTAGGAACCAAAGTTCTTACTACCTAGTAATATTTTCTCTTTTTTTTTTTTTTAAAGTAGTACCATAATAGATGCACACAGATCTGACCCCATGTACATATCCGACGATCCTATCCATACCAGGTTGTCTGGCAGAGATCGCTCTTGAGCGATAAGACCGCCAATTGTCACTTAGATTATAATTATTTCTTTTTAAATTGTATCTTAGTTTTAAGTGTGCAATAAAAGTATTTTCTATCTATCTATCTATCTACTTAGAACATCTCTGGTGGAAATGCACTTTGATGCTCTGATATAGAATAGTTTGGATACGTTGCCAGCGACGTCGCCGTGGCGCCCCGGTGAGATAAGGGTCTTAACGCTAGCGCCACACCATAATAATATACTAGCAACCCGCCCCGGCTTCGCACGGGTGCAATGCTGATACTAAATATTCTACAGAATCGGCCCCCCGGCCGGTACCGCCACAACCGCTATGTCCCTGCATTTTAAATCTGTAATATCTTAGAAAATATTAATTTAAATTAGACGCTGCAAAGAACCATATTGATTTACATTAAATGCACAATGTATTTAAGGTACTTAATTGGATAAGGATTAATGCTATATTGCATAAAACACTTCGGAAATAAGTCATTATTTCTCGTAAAAAGTAAGGGATACAAAATGGTTATTGTGGGTTATCCCTAAAGATGCTTTTAAACGGGCTACACTTTTCTGCAATTTGTGGCTGCACTATATTATACATGTATTATACATATATAAACCTTTCTCTTGAATTATTTTATCTAATTAAAAAAACCGCATCATAATCCGTTGCGTAGTTTTAAAGATCTAAGCAGACACAGGGACAAACAGACAGGAAGCGACTTTGTTTTATACTATGTAGTGACTTACCTACTTATACTAGGTTAGCTATACTTAGTTCACGCACGCCACATAGAATGCAATAGCGAGTACCTACGTATTACCGCAAATGCGTCAAGAAACCCAACGCTAGTTCTGCTATCTGGTGTACCTACGTATTACTGCGTCATTTTCTCGTCGGTAGATCGTTAGATGACGTTTTTAGATATCATTTAAAATCTGTTTATAAAACACTACCAGAGAAGGCTTGTTACTTATTAAAGACTAGTTTATGCCCGCGGCTTCGCACGTGTTGTTTCTATGGAAACGTTTAATTTAAAGCCTCCACACACAGAAACCTTGGCCGGGCCGTTAACGAAGGCGTGCGAGTAGTATCATACTAATTTTACGCTTTTAAAGGTGATTTCTATCCCATGGGAACTGATTTATGGGATAAAAAGTATATACCTATGTTTGATTCCAGGATTAGAATTACCTGTTTGCAAAATTTCAGCCCGATCCTTTCAGTGATTTTGGCGTGAAGAGGTAACAAACATCCATCCATCCATCCATCTATCCATCCATCCATCCAAACTTTCACATTTATAATATTAGTGTGATAGTGTGATTTCCTCTTGGATAGAAATGATTTTAATACTACTTCTTAGCAAAATAATTAACTGTACTATTATTTAATTTTGACTATTCTCTGTGGAATGACTTTTGCATAAATTACTTTGTAATTTAAAATTGAATTTTAGTAATTATGTTTACTTGTTATTTGGATACTGCTGTACAATGAAGTAGCTAAACATGTCTTGTGTCTTGAATAACTTGTAATGTTCTTGTAGTGAATGAGTGAATAAAAATTCATTAATTCACTTTAATTAATTATTACAACTGCAATTTGGTCCCAGTTGAGCCAAATTGCAGTTAAATGAGCTCAGGAAACACTGAATCAACCACGATATTGATTTTTTTGCGCTCATAGTGACTTATGATGTCAGTTATTTATTTGTTTCCGAGTTATCTACTTTTCGTTCGCTATTTTTATGTCAAGTCATATATATCTATTTTCCATATTTGGCGACTTGCAGGGTTCATTAACGTTTATCTTTTTGATAAATTATAATATCGAAATTTTAGTGACACAAAAAGTTGTAGCTGAAATTAAACTTTATGAAAATGTAATAAAGTCGATTTCACACCATGTGTTAGTTATTTAATTTTACAACTACAGCGACAAATGTCGTGCTTATGACCAGACCACCCTTATTGAAACTGAGAACAAAGTGCCGTGGTCGAAGTCAGCTGGGAGAACATTACATCAAGTGCCATACTTGCGAAACTAAATTAATTATCATTTCGTCCTAAGCCCACAGATCATATCAGGAACGATCTACCAACATTAACAAGGTCATGACCCAAAACAGACTTACAGTAAACTTTGCATAGCTTTCAGCGAAGAGCTTTTATACTCTACGACACTGTGGTACAATGCAAGTATTTATTAAATTATGAAAATGTCGTCCCAAGACGAACCCTGATGAATCCAACTCAGGAACGTAGGAAGTGGCACAAGAAAACGCAAGCAGTATATAAATTCAGAGCCCAGTTTTTGGTTTCTTGATAGTAAATAAATCAATTATTTATTGATTTATTTACTATCAAGAAACTCGACAATCCAGAAAAAATCATCTAGCCCCAATCTAAGCAGAAAGTATCAAGACGGCATTTACTTTTTGTAGCTGTCGAAACAAATGTCTTCTTCCTCTTAAGGAAGAAGACAATATTTAGAATAGATTTAGATATAGTTCTGTCGATATAGAAGAACTATATCGACAGAACTATTTTGACAGAACTATATCGTATCGTTCAAGATCGATACGTTCCATTTTTTCGTGGGATTTACTTACTTCCACACGATAGATGGGCTGTATGTATGTACCAAAGCAATATTAAAGTCCATACAAAAATGAAACGTCTTCACGTCTTGGTACTATTGAAAACAAAACTCTGGGTTGTAAATTATAATGAAAGTGAATTTTGTTAAACTTTTTTAGACTTTTCATACTACTACTCACTTAATTCACTGCTGAAACATAGGAATTTGCGTTAGCTAGGCAATTGTAGTGTCAGAGGCCAAGATCCAATTCGAGACGACAGTAGGTAAGGGGCCAGACTTGCAGTGTATAAATGTCCTGTATTATGCAGTATTTTGTATAGGCCTTAAACTCCGTTCACGAATCCGATCCTCAGTTGCAGGAAGCAGAACAGAAACTGAGATCGTATCGCCTCTACTAAAAGAAACGTGCACCTTACTTCATAAGATGATTACCTGGGTTTGTTTGCGAAGTTTCCCTGAAGATCAAACGAACTAAATAGTTTTTGCACACGAATAGTTTTGATTTGAGTTATGGCAGCTTTGTGGTTTAATTTTAAGGAGTAATAACGTTATTTTCACAAATGAAAATGACTAATGCTCTTACAATTTTTTTATATGTTAATATCTAAAATACCAGACACTTTAGTACATTATGTTTTATTAATTTTTTATTTGCATAGGTGTCCTATAATCCATCCAAACAACAAACAGTGTGATTGGTAGCTGGGTGCAAAACTTCATCTCATTTTTTTTTACATTCATTTAAAGTTCACGAAAATTTTCAAAGATTTATGAAAAACGTTTTGGAAGACTTTTTTGCTTTTCAAGACGTATTAAAAACATTTATGGTTGATTGTTCTTTCTTTTGAGGTATCATTTACGAGAATAGCTTGCAAGTCTTTAAAACTAGGGCCTCAAACCAAAATGAGGCCACATTTCAATTTGTAGGCTGAAGAATTTAACAACAGTTTCGTTTAAATCATTTATTTTTGATGTTTGAAACAACAAATAGATGACCTAGAGACACTTTACTTCATTAACTTTAATACTTCTTTGCACATTTAGTACGCCACGCCATCCGACGTTTCCCACATTGCGTCGCATACGTTGCGTGGTATGGTCTCAGTCTGTTTCTAGTTTAAATGTATTTCTGCGGCTTTATCCAAGTTGAGACTTGAGACAAAGAGAACAGACAAACGAACCACATTCACACGCTAATATTAAAACCCTTGAGCACAGTCACGCTATTCTAATAACATGTACTTACGTTTTAATTGTTCATTTCAAATATTAATTAGAACCACAACACCGCTTTGTTGTCTAGAGAAGATCCAATTTAGAAGATTTTGTCTCAAGGCTGGAAATTAGCTACCGTAGACAAGTGTACAGGTGCGAAAAATTAACAAAAAATATGACTTGCATGAAATCGCTGTACGATTTTAGCACTGCGACATAAATGCCACGTGAAAAGCCCAAAACTATAAAAAGAAAGTGAAACATCGCGAGGCGAATCGCTACAAAAAAACACTTAGAGCTGGTAAAGACTGAAACTGCAATTAATTTATAAAGCTTCTCAACGGATCTGTTGGTTGTTCTGGTTATTTTCTACGTATATGATAGAAAATATCTATCTATAAAAAAAATATGGTATTATGTATATCAGTCATCTAATACCCTTATGTTTGTGTTATGGGTACTATATGACTGATCTCTGAAGCTCTGCTTAGCTTCCGGCTAGATGATGTTTTGTTGATTGTCTAGCATTATTTATTTATTTAATGTTTCTCGACCTCAACTCGAACTCGACGCTGCAGCCGTGATAATATGGCTCAGAACTTCAGCTTAGGAAGATTGACACTTATTTTTGTTTTACTTATAACAGAAGACCTATAAATAAATAAAATAAATAATAATAATAATGCTAGACAATTCACACAGCATTATCTAGTCCCAAGCTAAGCAGAGCTTGTGTTATGGGTACTAGATAACTGATATACTTAATACAATACACTACATAGATAGATACTTTTTATTATACATAGAAAACACCCAGACCAACGGAACAAATTTCTGCAGATCGTACACAAATTTGTTCCGAGGCGGGAATCGAACCCGCAACCTCCTATGTTTGCCATGTCCAGCAGAGGCAGTAGGGGCTGTTGATGTGATGGTGTGGTGTAATTTTTATTTTGAGATCATTCAGCGTTTTACGATTTTGATACTAAGAACGACAGCCACTTGTCTAGACGCCAATCCGTTTGAGTTCTACTTCAAAAGTCGTTGGTGTTGTGACGGCAGACAAAACTCTGTATTTAATGGTTGCTTAGCTGCGGTACTCGTTGGTTATGATTGAGAATTGTTTTAGAAATTTCCACAAAAACATGGCAGGTTTAAAATATTTTGTGAGATTAACTGTAACTCTTTCATAGTCCAAGACGCACATGATCCATCTGCAGTTCCTCGATGGGGGGCCTGCCTCTCCGGGTCACACTGCCATTGTAGAATACAGCCCTGAGGAATTATGCCCATTAAAAGAAAAAGGGATCCCACTGCTTAAAAACATCTTCCGTTAACTATGATGAAATACTAGACTTTTCTATTCACAATATCTTATTTACTTCCCTTGTACTAATATTTGCCAAAAAGGCTTTCAAATAAAAAGCTTTTGTAAACATCTTCGAATTAGGACCGGATGGATGGTTCCGACGGAAATAACAAATACAACCTTTTTTCTCTGCCCTATTTTCGTAGGCTCAATTTTTTATCACTTTACTCGAATTCGTAGTTATAGCAACGTAGGTACCTAATTGATGAAGATAATCCGTATTTCTAAGACTCAGGTCGAACATGATCGAATTTCAAATTAATTCCCGTCTCGAATTGATAAAGCTTCCTATTTTTCTCCAATCCCTCGTAATTGCTATTCAAGAGAGTTTGACAGCTCATAAATTGAAGACGTCAAAGTCACAGGCTGAATATAAAATGGCGATAGAAAAATAAATTACGGGTTTCTCAGGGGGTTTTGATTTTGGAAGTTAACTAATCAGCGGCTACCTGTAGCATCATGGGCTAGAGACGTCAGTCGCGCGCAGCCTTCCACGCGGTTCGGTAGTGCCGCGTTATGTCGCATTGAAGCTCTACAAACGCAACCGTCCGCGCGCCGAACCGGTAAAACTTCCCTGAGAAATACAAATTTCAAATTATGAATACAATATTTTCTAACGCTCCGGACCGGTCCGTTTTGAACTTGTAAATTTACAAAACCACCTGTTGGTTATTCGCGATTTGACACAGTCCCGTGAGCGTCACAATCTGTTTACAAGTAGGTGGACCACCACCCTAAGCCGTGGACAATGACGCAATGTTTTATAGGCGCCCCGTGCGTTACCATGACGGAAAAACAACAGTCGCAGTTTCGAAATAGAATTCTGTGTTACCTGCGTTAAACCGTAAACCAAACATTACAACCGCAAGGGTGAATTACGACCTGTAAAAAACCAACATGCCGGTCATGCGCTGGTATGAAATTATAATCTTGCTTGCAATTTTACAAAATCCGAGGCGCGGCTGTGATGAACGCGGGTTATTTTCGAGTCTCGTAAATTCTTCAACGCCAATTGGTAAAAACAAAGACCCTTTATTGCTGTCGGGGCCTCACGCTGCGTAAATTATTGAATTTTTTCCGGTTATCCTAATTACCATTAACAAAGACAGTATTGATGAAGTTCGTCCAACTCCGCTATTCGGCATACGATAGATCGAGAAGACACACCGAAGATCTCGCGAATTATTTAAAAAGTAATTTAAATCAATCTTTCCTAAGTGGTTCGTAATTCTATTTCGGTTCCGTTGACTGATTTATAAACCAAAACAAACTTTCCGTTGATTTCAAAAGTCGTTATCGTTAGATTATTTCTTTTGAAGCTTATCGTGTCTGGTTTATACCGTCAGTTAGACTTTATGAGGGAGATTATTTTAGAACGGCATTTTATCCATTTATAATCTTCTTCTAATAACGCCATCAAAGTGTACTGGGCGATATCTCTACAACACGGCCATTGATAAATTACCATTATCACTATCTTTATTAGTAAAATACTTAAAATTACTAGTTCAAGGCAAGTGGAGCTACGAGAACCATTAATTTACGAGCAAAGCAATACATCCAAATGTAAACATATCCAAATTCTCCCGACTCATTGAGTGATTACGCAGTTTGAAAATAGAGCAGTGATGGATGGATTTGACATTTCGTGCTGTGCCAGTGACAAAAGTGAAGTATCACTTGTGAAAGTGGTGAAGTGAATAATTTAGTGATGTTCTGTGATGTGTAGAGGTATCGCATGATGATGCGGAGAGGAAAAGCGTTGCTGGAAGGCAACAGGCAAGGGTCTGTCGACGGCAAAGCTGTGGGCAGTGATAAGGAGCTTGTGCACAAGTGTCATAGTGACCCTGGAGGGGGCCGGGCATTAGGGGCCTTGCCGAGGACCATTCGGCATAGGTCCGCGTCGGGCGCGCCCAGGAAGTGCGTGCTCACGCTTGACGGATACTCCTATGTTATTGGTGAGCAACTTATTAGAAACAATTATGATGTAGTTGACTTTTAACCAATGAGCAGCAGCAATACAGAGATTTTGCATTGAGTTTTTTGCGAGGGCATTGGTAGAGTCATTTCTCCATTCGTACCATTCTAGCTAGTCCGAAGGCAGAAGATGAATTCAATGTTGTTTTCGTCAATCGTTTGTCTCGTTTCAATAATTTTGAAGAAAAGTAGGCTTCAGTTGTTTTATTGACACTCTTTGGCACCTTGCATTTTAGGTTCCTGTTCTCGTCGTTGAGTTATTAATTTTGAGTTTAATTCTATAGAAACAGAGCCTTTAGCCAAACCTTTATATAAATGATTAAAAGGAAAGAGGGAGGTTTCTTAGCGCATCCAATTTCTTTAGATGCGCGAAGCAACCTCCCTTTACAAAGCAAAATACAAAAGCTTTACTCTACATAGAATTTACACACGTTGTGAGCATTCAAAGGTAATAGCATTAAAACGAGGTTCTTCTGATAAGTAATTTGTAGGCTTGCTATTTTCTAATAGGGCTAAGAGGGTAAGCTTGCCAAACGTAAAGCGGAGAACCAATTATTTAGAAACAAGTTTCTTCCCACGGCTTCGATTACTTGGTTTCTAAGGAAAATTTTAAATGTTATTTCTATCCCATGGAGACTGATTTGTGGGAAAAAAAATGCATGAATTTAAGTGAATTAACAAACATGCATCAATCTATACATCTATCGAAACTTTCGCACACAAAATATTAGTGTGAGGTAGAGTTATCTACGATTAGTTTTTTGTCTTTTTTCGTAATCGCCGAGGTCAGTTCTCGACGATTTCATAATGTTTTGTCTTGTTTCCGCTAATGAGAAATGTCACGCGTCGGAATATATGGAAGTGAATGAAAACAGCTCACGCCCGTGTTTTGTCCCCAAAGAGTCTTTTTGACAAGATATCCGAACGAAACAAAACAATGGTACACGATAAAAATATTAATTTCAGGACATGGCGAGTTAATTTTAGCGATGGACATTAACTATCTGAAAATCTTCTTGGACAACGTTAGTTACAGAATTTAAAATTAAGTTTAGGGCAACGATTATTAACGATATTATATGAAATTATATTGTACTTAATAATTATCTGTGTTACTCCTAACATTCGTATAGTAAATGTGTTATGATTTTCAACGAGTGAGGGTACAGAGAGTGCACATCTGTCTTTGCGCACACACTTGTGCACTATAATAATGACCTGCGAACATTGGCTAATCTCTGTTGAGCCTGGCTGCCGTGACCGAAATTCGACTAGGAAATTATTATTGCTTGTAATTACGTTCTGTTTGGTCATACACATTATAAGTTAATGTTTTCTTACCGCAAATGAGTTTGAATTGCGTCGGTACTGGAATAATTAACGTAAACATATAATAACATTTATTTATTATCTAGTTCTTTAGCAAACATATTTTCATGACACTTCTAGTACATATTTCATTTTAGTTTAGTAGTTTGTAGGTTAGCAATGTCTATTAAATTAAATATTTTATTTCTTTTCTCAACAAGTCAAGGAAAGATGTCCGAGATCTCAAGTCGCAATAAGCGTCCATTTTAGGTCTCTGTCAAAAGGAAATCTGAGATAAGGATTATTGTTTGATTTCATTTTCCTTCTTTTTGTTTGATAACAATAATGATACGGGAGAGATTATGACTTCCTTTTGAAAAGAAAAGGATGTCCATATATGTACATAGATAGTTATAAGTAATAACTTAGAAATTAGTGTTTTTTTTCCTGTACTGTTTGCCCGCGGCTTTGCACGCTTTGTTGCTATGGGAACGTTTTAAGGTTATGTATATCCCATGATGTCCTCCAAGCTGAATCTTCAGCCACGGCGGTCATTCTCAACGAAGACTAGCCACTGACCGCTCATAAAACATTACATAAAATAGCACACCTGCGCAGGACATATTTACAGTACCCAAGTGTGTGAGCTTTATATCCCATGAAAACCGTTTTATGGGATAAAAATTAGCTTAAGTAAATACGTGATATTAGATGTATTAAAAATTCAGCTCTTCAGCTATTGAACGGATTGCCGTTCAATAGTTTTCGCGTGAAGAAGCAACAATCATATCTACATAAAAATACAAACGTTCTGTTTAAAACCTCGTTTACGTCGAAAAAATACAATATAAAAATCCTTCCAAAAACTAACCTTATTATTCACACCATTCACGACGATACTGCAATCCCTATTTTCATGAGATTTCTGACTTGTTCAAGAGTCCTGTAAGGTGTACAGGAAATCAAGCACTTATTTTCAATTGATTAAATCACTTGACCGGTACATATATATACCGGTACAATAAGCACAGCCTTATTTCTTTGTAAACCAACAGATTTGTAAGAATTCTCAGATGATATAAATTTTTCACGATGAAAGCAACACCAAGTAAAGCACTCCATCAAAAGAGCTGAGAGCCGCTAATCCAATAATCTTCGTGGAAGATTCATCATGCTTCGAGCTTCGCTAAGGGAACTTGTAACGTACAAGCCGTGTTATGTTTTTATTTTGTCTAAGAGATCTCCGGAGATTGCTCGAACTCTAAAAATAAATGCTTGCACTTCGGTCGTAAGAATGCCTTTGGGAATACACTTGTAAAGGTATTTTTTGTAATTCTATTTTGTGTTTTATTACTTTAGGTCTTGTTTGCAAGTAAGTTGTTATACAGGGTGCCACAAAACATGTGTACTAAGCCGAAAGGGCGTGATTCTGTACCCGGAGGTGAAAAACTTTTGTTCTACGTTTGTTTGAATCTCGAACTTTTTTTTAAATAAGAGATATTTTTCTTTAAATTCGTGTTTTTCTTTAATGTTATTCTTATGGTTTCTTATATTTTAAAGGATTTACATATTATAAACATTTTTTTGTAATCATGACAAAACACTGGTTTTGCTAAATAAACAAGCAAAAGACATTAATTTATGTGAAATATTTCATAATGTTAGGAATATGAAGAAAAAAGCAATTTCATTTTCAAAAAAATAAAATAATTCAAATATAAAATCCACAAGTTGATCGCCCGGGGTCCAATATCACCCTCTTTCGGCTTAGTACACAATGTTACGTGGCACCCTGTATTTTATGTTATTTTTACCTACTCACTCACATCTATGAACAAAGGTAATTGGCAGTGTCCGCTTGACGCCACATACGTATTTATACGTGTACATATTATGTGCCTTTTTAACCCCCGACGCAAAAAAGAGGGGTGTTATAAGTTTACCGTGTCTGTCTGCGGTATCGTAGCTCCCGAACGAATGAACCGTTTTTTGTGTCATAGATAATTTTATCCCGAGTGTTCTTAGCCATGTTTCATGAAAATTAGTCGGGGGGTTTTTTAAAATTTTTATTTTGGTCTTTTGATACAAACGGTTTCAGGGTAGGCATTGTGAATCTATGGAGGGCCCGGCCGGTGCGAAAACATTGATCGATGATTATTAGGCCTATATGTGCTCTAAGAACTGACCAATTCAATTCCAATATCGATGGGTAACACTTACCATGGATTAAGTTTATCCAGAACATAAGGATAAACTTGAGGAAGGATTGGACTTGTTGATTTACTCTATCTAGGTTTATCTCTTAGCCAAGGTGACAGTATATAAAAGATGGCTTATTCCACTTTTCCCCCTTGACGATTCCTGCATATAAAGGCTGCAAAAAGTATAATAATCATCAGATTGTGTTTTTTGGAAAAACTGGCTGCAAATAAAGCAATTTTTAACCCCCGACGCAAAAAGAGAGGGGTGTTATAAGTTTAACGTGTCTGTCTGCGTATCTGTGTATCTGTCTGTGGTATCGTAGCTCCCAAACGGATGAACCGATTTTCGTTTAGTTTTTTTTTGTATCATAGATAATTTTATCCCGAGTGTTCGTAGCCATACTACCTATTTCATAAAAATCTGTGGGAGGGTTTTTTAAATTTTAATATTGTTCTTGTTATCTGATTCATTGAAATCAGTGTTGTAGTTTCCAAATTAATCGGTGAGTTAGATTGTATGTGGGCTTAGGTGTTTGTAGCCGTTTTATGAGGAAAAACTGGAATAAACCAAAATAATGGCACGGTCAAAAAATACCAAAGGATCGCCTATCACAAAGAGTAAAAAGCTACACTAACAATGTCGTCGATGTATGATGTTACAGCGATGACGTCATAGGTGCCGTTATTGATAACAGGTTCTGATAACACGCTATCGGATACCACTGATGTACTGATGTAACATTAATCGAAGGTATTTGTAGTTTTGTTGTGCTGACTGCAGATAATAAAGATAGCTATTGATTTGTTTGCTGGCTGTGATTGGGGTCAATGGACAAATGGGAGGGATAAAAGGTGCCATTATGATAAGCCTTGTACTTGTAGGTGGGATTACTTGTTACTTGTTTCTGGACTTGTTTCCGCAATTAAGCCAAAGGTGAGCCCTTTTTGCGTGTCGGGTGGGGGGCAGCTAGACCACCCGATGTCCTCCAGGAAAGCCAGCAGCTCGCTGACGCCGGTTCATGACTCCCTAGGCGTCCTTGGTGTCCCAAGGTATTGTAGTCGTTGGGAAGTCGTCGCGGCCGTCTCCTCTGCATTCATGCGCCCTATGCATAGGGGGCTGTCTGTGATACCCAGATTAAATATGTGTTTGTTAAGCATGCAGTGTCCTGTGACAATACCGACGATTTGCCGGAGTTTGCCACGCTTCAGATTGAGGAGATTTCGGGAAAATCTCGGGTTTAGAAGTTTGTAGGTGGGATTATAAGCCATGGCAGAATAAATGCAATATTTGCATGCAATTCCACCAATGTCGATCGGAAACAAATTGAAACGGATGTTTTCAGAGTGCCCATAGTGTATCTACAGGGCGGTGTGGCGGCGTAGATATCTCGCCTCTCACCTCAACATCCTGTATTATTGCTTAAACCTATCTATGGCCTCCCATAAAGGCGCTTATCAGGTGGAGGCCTGCGTCCAACAGTGGACCAATACAGGCTATTTGGCTTTTTTATCTCATGGGTGGTAGTGCCCTTAATCCCCACGCGCGGGTTAGGGACCGCATTTCGGTGGTAGAATTGTTCTGCAGGGGGCGCTGCTGTCCGTCCTCGATGGATATCTTTAGTCGTCTCTTACAATACCCGCAGAAAGAGTTGGGGCGGTGCTAATTTTAAGTAGACACTACTCAGCTGCGTAGATACACAATCGGCATAGGTACTTGATCGATGTATAATATCATAAAATTGAAAGTTTGAATATTGGGGAAGAGATATCACGCAGGAACGGGGTGAAATTTTACATAGATGATGTTGTTGCTGATGGATAATTGATGCTGGATGCGGCAAGCTGAAGACAGGGCGCTATGGCGCTCATTAGGGGAGGCCTATGTCCAACAGTGGACTAATATGGGCTGATGATGATGATGATGATGATGATGATGTTCTTGATAAATTAATATAGTAGGTTATTTTTGACCGACTTCAAAAAAAAAGAGGAGGTACTCAATTCGGCTGTTCGTTTATTTTTTTATGCCAATAAAATAAAGGTATCTTTGACTCATGAGGTGTCATGGCGTGTTGTCACTAGAACTAACTACTATACATGGCATTTTGGAATACATAAATTATGATGGACAATCCACACAGCATCATCTAGCCATATATTAAGCAGAGCTTGAGCACCCATAAGTGCTAGACAACTGTTAAACAATACAATACATTACATACATAGATAGTTTTTATTACATAGAAATACCCAGAACAAATATTAGCAGATCGTACCAACTGTGTCCCAAGGCGAGAATCAAACCTCCTGCGTCCGGCGCGCCACTTCATCGGTCGTCCAAATCTTCATCTATTCCACTCATTTTGGCCGTAACTGTACCAAATATTTTCCAACCACCTAATCATCACTCAAAAAAAAAAACGCAAGATTACGATCTTGATTAGCAACTAATAAGCACATAAATGGTCATACAATATTAATTTCAAAACACATACAGAATATTCCTATACATTCTGAGTTGGATTAGGACAAGTTGCCCTACATGGCACAAGCATGCTTCTATACCAACTCGTAATAACATAGTTAGAAGTGGTCACTGGTAGTGGTTTACCATCCACTCGAATGGTTTAGTTATGCCGTCGTTCCGTTTAGTAATACTAGTTTCTGCCCGCGGCTTCGCACGCGTTGTTTCTATGAAAACGTTTTAAAATTATTTGTATCCCATGGGAACTTTTTTGTGGGATAAAAAGTAGCCTTTATTTGATTGCAGGCTTAGAGCTACGTATATGCAAAATTTCAGCTCAATCTATTCAGTAGTTCTGGCGTGAAGAAGTAACAAACATCCATCCATCTATCCAAACTTTAGAATTAACAAACATCCATCCATCCATCCAAACTTTCGCATTTATAATATTAGTCCATCCTCCTAGATCTGGCTTTGCTGACGTGGTACCTAAATAAGATCCTTTAGCAGTATGTTAGTGAAAGATTGTTTAAAACGGATGAGCAGTTTTGGAGATTATCTACAAAATTCAAACTTTTATACTTGACTTCCGTGTAATATTAGTGCAGTATAATTATGTCCGACAGATTATTGCACATAAAATAATGAAGTCAAATTGAAATGAAATCAAAAAAGTTCTTTAGCACGACACAAAACATACTTAAATAGGAAAAACTAAGCTAGGAATTTGCGATTTAAATAATTATGAAATAACTAAAAATTATAGTACATGGAACTCAAAATTTAAATTTAGCACAGGCCTGTGTTTAAGAAGTTAAAAAGGACCTAGCATTAGTAATTCCGCAAACTGCTTGGCAAAAAGTGTCAAGCCAAAAAGGTGTCTACTCAGCATGTTGCTGAGTAGATAAGTTTTTGGATTACCTACTCAGCGCTGGTATTATGTTGACCCTCGTGAAGTAACGAACGACAAACCTTTACGCGCACTGATTTTTGTATGCTCAGGTTCAACATATATAAGGAACCTACCATAATATTACCTACATTACATGCTTAGTCTAGCACAGCTTGTGCTAGAAACTCCCTAAGTAAGGTAAGGGTTTCTAGCAAAAACATGAACATAAGAAATTAATAATTTTGATGTACGAAATAAAACATCCATCAAGCTCATTTATTACTAGCGGTGTACTCGTAGATAATTGAGGATATTTTGTTGGCTTAACATCTTCAGAATGTTTTTATGAAAAATTCTGAAAATCGTGTAGCTTTTTAGAAGATAAATGATTACCCATGTTTTTTCTTGCCAGGTTATAATTTGTGTCCGTGTAATTTATCCCACGACGCAATCATCATCATGATCAGTTATCTAACGAATTTTTAACGAATGATCTATCTAATGTATTTAATTTAATTTAAGCCTGGAAGAGATCGCTCAAAGCGATAAGGCCGCTCTTTGTAATTCCTTAATTCTCAGCAATTCCTTCTGTAGGTATTGTATTTTATGTTTGTGTGGTAATAATGAGTTATCTTTTAATTTATTTTAATTTATTTATATACAAATATATGATGTAATGTATTGGACTATATGTACATATATATCAGTAATTAGTACCCATAGAAAAAACTCTGCTTAACTTGGGTCTAGATAATGCTGTGTGGATTGTCCAGCATTATTTATTTATCTATTTATCTATCAAGCCCAATTCAACCAATATATCACATGCCCTTTCTTCCAATCTTTATTTATAAAAATGAATCCCTATTTCCCTTGGTCACGGCATCACGCGTAAACGGTTGGAAAAATTACACAAGTTTTTTGGTGTTGTGTTGAAGGTTCCAATGAAAAAAAAAAAAAGTTAGAAACATAAATTTCCACGCGGGCAAAGTCGCAGGGCGCAGCTAGTTATATATGAGTATGACCGGTCGTAATTTATTTCAGGTGGATGGTGGATAAGGCTTCCGTACCTAAGTTACTATGTACTTACAATAATTCTATGAACTCGAATGCATCAGCTATATAACTACTCTGGTGCTACTCGATCTATTGTTAGATTCTACCTACTGCCTAAACCTATGTAAGGCTTTGCAATTGTTATTATTGTATTTAAATTACCTATGATAGGAATTTATCCATAAATAATATAATAAATGTAAAAGTTTGGATGTATGGATGTTTTGATGGATGGATGTTTGTTACCTCATCACGCCAAAACTACTGAACGGATCGGGCTGAAATTTTGCATACAAGTAATTCTAACCCTGGAATCAAACATAGAAATATAACATACCTAATAGCTGCATTCTTACTACCCGTTGTCCTATTACCCGTTTTCCCGTAGGAATGAAGCATTTGCCCGCGGTAAAAAGTTGCCTATATTCATCAGGAAAATGTGGGCTTCTAATGGTAAAATAATTTTTCAAATCGGTCCAGTAGTTTTGGAGCCTATTCAATACAAACAAACAAACAAAAAAATCTTTCCTCTTTATAATATTAGTATAGATATATACATAATTTTTATCCCATAAATCAGTTGCCGTGGGATAAAAATCACCTCTAAAGGTTTCCATAGAAACAAAGCGTGCATAAACTAGTTAATTATAATATCGACCACGCCTCGGTAAACGTAGTGTAGGACATCCTCCGAGTGCAGGTGAGATGACGATCTGCGAAAGACTGCAGGCAGATGCTAAATGCGGCAAGCTGAAGACAGGACTTGCATAGGCATAGGTGAGGAGGTACTTTTTTTTGAAAACGTACGACGTTTTGCCAAAAAAGTGTTATAAGGTTGCTGTTTTGTGTACCAATAAAAAATCTATTTCATATTGCTTTCATTTTAAGTTGAAAATGAAAATGTTTAGGGAGGGTAAGTTATTAAAAGGCTTTAAAACCCCTTTGTCTGTCCTCCCTATTCTTTTTATGCTTTAAAGATTAAACTTCAAAGCTTTATGAGATAAAAATATGTTTATCCACTGAATATCCAACAAATTTTTCAGCTTTGAACTAAACTTATAATACCGTTTTGCTTCTTTTGTGAACTTCAAGAGATTATGTCGTCTGTCTCGTCTGGGTATGTTAAAGGCAAAGCTTTACATTTTAAATTTTTAGTAGGTATGTGAAAAGCTTGTCAGAGATACCAGTTCAAGGTGTGAAAACACTGGGAGTTTCAATATACATATGTATGTGGTCGAAATTTAATCGGGCCTAAAAGCGACAAAAAATACTTAGGGATACATAATTGTCCGATTATTATAAATATTCACGGGTATTTATCGCATTTATTTACCTAAAAACTACATAATCGTCGTGTTTCTAATTGTTTTATTTAAAAAACTTTTAATTGTCGGTGTTTGCTTCGAGAATAAATTAATTTGTAGAACTTCATTTTCACAAGTGAAGTTCTATAATTTTTTTTTTGATAAATCAAATATATTTATAGAGCTTCGTTGGTGCTAACTAGAAATCCCTTAGAAAATCTCATAATGTAAAAAAAGCAAGAAGATTTTGCTTCGGACGGTGATTTTTACAAAGGTGACGTACAAAAAGTCTGCTGGTTCAAGGACAGTCTACCAAATCTTTCAAATATTCAACCGAAATAATCGCTCGCTTTGATTTCAAAAACAATTGAGCGTAATCCCACAAGTTTCGTCGTTTCCTGCAGTTGCACAACAAAACAAAACAAACGTAGTGATTGTCAATCTAGCGTGACCGGCCGCTGTGTGGCTCTGACCTAAAATCCAGCGGGAAATGTCAACGGTTACCAACCATACTTGCGGCTTACAGAAATATCATCCGGAAATCTGAACCTAGAGTCTCGGTAAACTTATTCAGCTTCTTGCTATGTAGGAATTGTATTATGTATTCTCAGACATTTCGCTGAGAAAATAAATAAATAGCGACATTAAAACGTCAAAGAAATATAGCAATATGAGTTTTCTCACCATACATGACAAATGTGTGTACGATCTGCAGTTCAGGGTGTTCTGGATGCTTTCTATGTATTATAAAAATATCTATCCACGTATATTATATTTTAAGTTTAACAGTTATCTAGTACCCATAACACAAGCTCTGCTTAGCTTGGGGCTATATGATGCTTGTAGATTGTCCAGCATTATTTATTATTATTATTATGTATTCTCAGACATTTAGCCTACCTAAAAGTAATATTATATATCTATACTAATATTATACAGAGGAAAATTTGATTGTTTGTATGTGTATATTGAATAGGCTCCGAAACTAAAGGACCGATTTGAAAAATTATTTTACCTTTAGAAGCTTACATTATTCCTGATGAACATAGGCTACTTTTTACCGCGGGAAAATGCTACATTTCTACGGGAAAACGGGTAATAGGACAACGGGTAGTAAGAATGTAGCTAGTATAATATAATATAATAAAGAGAAAAGATTCGTATTTTTGTATGTTTGTAACGAATAAACTCAAAAACTACTAAACCGATTTCAAAACTTATTTCACCATTACAATCCTGCATTATCCTTGAGTAACATAAGCTTTATTTATTACAAGAAAAAAATAGGTATCCCTACTAAAAATTCAATAATATAACCCAAGGAATAAAAAAATAAGCCATAAAATGTTTGCCATAGCATGCGCTGCGGAAACTATTGATGACAGAACAAAAAACTGTTTTACAATATTAAAGAATATATCAATATCTACAAAAAACTTCGCGATACCATATGTGCAGCTATTGTAGTTGTGTCACTATAACTACTTTTTACATTTCAAAAGTTAATAGAAATTAAAATGCTTATTCAGCTACATGGGTCTTCTGGCTATGTAGGAATTGTAATAGTATTCTCAAACTGAGAATATAAAAATAGCGACATTAAAACGTCAAAGTAATTTAGCAATATGAGTTTTCTCACCACACATTTTTTTTTTGAAATCTAGGTATTTTATCGGCTGATTAAATACCTAGATTTGAAAAAAAAATGTGTACAAAAAAACTAGTAGTACAAATTTAGAAGTGTTTGCTACCGGCTGGTAAGGCTGTACTACTAATCGGCAAGGATGACACAGCAATTGCATACAAAAACGTGGACCCGCGGGCTGGAATGAAGTTATAAACAATCCCTACATTTTAGGTCAAGCTGAACTTAAGCCCTATTCTGTCTTCTACTTATCTGCCCTTTAACCCTAGCTCACTAACCTTAATTTCGAGTAACGTTATCACTAACCATTCGTAAATTTTACGACGACTTAAAACATCAATATTTTGTTATTCAGTTTTTATTAATGAGACAAAACAACCATAATTAGAACGTTTAGCCTTCTGTGAGTAAAACTTAAGGGTCTATTTCGAAAATAACTTATAAGAATAGTAAGTAGACCCATAAACAATATGCTCCCTGCAAATCGCTTGTTTGCTGCCTTACAGAAGTTCAAGGTCTTATTTTTTTTTTTGAAGGATATTAACTGCAAGTTTTAAAAGTTCTGGGAACACCTTGAATGGCTTACCTGAAAACCATAAATATTCATGATTTCACCGATGATTTGGCTTCATATTTGTGTGCAAAGTTACAGTCTGAATTTTCTATAACTCGTTATCTCTCGATTCAACATATGTGCATCCGCAATAAGTGACTCCAGGTCTCTAATAATACAATTTAGGAAGGTATTAGAAACGGGTGGGGTGGCAAAGGTCGGGAACATACCGAAACACTAAATGCTCCAGGTACGCCTCGTCATTTTTACGAATGGTTAGTGATCTAGGGTTAAAAGCTAACCATCTTAAATTCTAGTATTCGAGTACTTATCTAAAATCTCAACTTAATTATTCAATAAATATCCAAATTGAGAGTGATTTTAGCACACATTTCCTGTCCTGTGTTTGTGTCCAAATGAGTGTCAAAAGGTTTTTGAAGAAACATAAATATATAAAACAACCAGTTTATGTTCAATGATAGGTAAATAATCAAGCGATAAGGGTTGATTACATCACGGCTATGTAACACTTACGTCATCAAAGCACTAACAAGTCCACTTAAAAGTGCTAAGCTCAAATAAAAATCGAGTGGCGGTACAACAATCATGCGATACTCCATTAATTTCGCCTACGGCAATCAATATATGGGATATGTATTGATGAATGGTCATCAACAACACTCTACCTTAAGGGTCCGGCGGCGGATGAATTTCCCATACAAACGTAGTACCAAAATGATTTGTAATTTGAGAATGTTTTCATCGTGGTTTGCTATTATTTGTGTTAGAATAGTGTTTATACAGGTTCCTGCCATAATTTTTTTTCAAAATACTTATCTACACAATTACTAAGACAACATTCATTTTTTGATGTAAAAATGCGATTAGGTTTAATTTCATTTTAGAAAGGAATTTTGAAAAAAAATTGTGGCAGGAACCTCGATAAATACTATTTTAATACAAATAATAGCAGACCATAGTGAAAATATGCTCAAATTAAAAATCATTTTGGTATTACGTTTGTATGGGAAATTCATCCGTCGCCGGACCCTTAATGGATCTAATTAAAGTACGTACTCGTTTTGCAACCCGAGGTGCGGCCAGATTATAACGCTGATAAATTTAAAAGTTTCACACTGTCCAACCGGTCGTAGGCTAGTATAAGGGCCTGCTGCACGTATAGAAAAGTGCTAAGTGACATCCTTTTTTGTCTCATTAAGTCTTCCTCTATGGTCCTATAGGTGTCGTTCCATAATTTTAAAGAATAAAGCAAATTTGTCATTCTACCGTACTGTGACAACCATCGATTTCGTTTATGAGCCTATTTACGAGACAAGCATCTTAATTAAGTTTCTTTTTAATACTACAGGGTTCGGAAAAAGTTCTCTTCGTCTCTTCTAGAGACAGACTCATAAAAAGTATAACTCTCTATCTTGCGCAGTCGGATAAAAATAGTAGATTTCTGTCAGGTCAGGTCACTCCTGCTTTCCTGCCATCGTGATTCTGCAGTCCTTGATATCAGTTTCATGACCGTATCACACTGTGACCCATGTACCGACATCTCAAAATGGTCGGATTACATTTACCTCAAACGGTGAAAGGTGAAGCCGGTTCCACAACAGCTTAAGTTACCAACTGGTAGGTGGCATAGACCGGACCTCTAGTTTTGTTGTAGTTTTGTGTAGTGTTTTGTTACATTAAACCTCTACCTATTTTATACATAGGTAGGCTGGTTATTATAATGTGGACGAGGCATTTGAATAGAATCAAGAAGCGAGGTGAGTTTCTTAGGAGATAAAGAAAAGTTTGTTTGTTTTGAAAGGAAAACTTTACCTATTCAGAATTAAGTTTTTTTTTAAGCATATTTTCAGTGAATTTGTTTTTTGAAAAGATTATAATTGATATCTAGAAGTACCTCGAGATGCTTTGGGAAAAGTGTTCCTGGACTTGACCGCCTACTCGACTGGGCCGGGCCACTACCATGGTCCCTGATCAGGTCATCATTCGGCAAATGTTTTATTGACACACAAAAATATGTCATTTCAACATTAGCTACACGACCTATCATATATAATTTCTCACAATAATAATCTAATTTACATAATTACAATATCAATTTCTGTCAAAGCAAACGAGTAATAAATTGCCTTACAAGCTTAATGACAGTGTCAAAACAACATAGCAGACACTCAAAGTGATATGACGAAATACCAATCAAGATTTGTGAATGGCGCAGGCAGTTCATTGATTAAATCGGTACGAGGCTACACCGTGACTATAATAACCTAGAAAAGTATCAGAGATTGTTACTAAAAGTATCATCATCAATGGATTCAACATCCAGAAATAATAGTTTATGTAGTATTCTTTTGGCAACACTTACGTTGATGACTTGCAAGGGCTATACGAGAACGACGGAAACGACCGCAGTATGGTAGGGGTGAGGGCAGTCGCGGCGGCAGATTTCGCCGAAGATCTCAAGAGGCGCAAACATGCAGGTCTCGACAGAGCCTACACATTTGCTCCTCTTGGAATCGAGACCCTAGGTCCGTGGGGTACCGAGGCTCTTCGGGTTTTTAAAAAATTATCTGAGCATCTGGTCGAAGCGACGCGTGACCCGAGAGCTGGTCAGTATCTGGCACAGCGCATCAGCATTGCCATACAGCGGGGCAATGCAGCCAGCGTCTTGGGGACGCTTCCAACTGGTATTGATATGGATCAGTTGAGCTACCTGTAGATTGTTTGCAACAGCCTGCAGTTAGCTCAATTGTTTCAATTGTAAATGCTAGTTCTAATTTATTTCTATTATATTATTGTAATTTTCTTGGTAGGGGTCTACGGCAGCTCGTTATCAAAACCTTACTAAATTAAACCTACCAACCCTGAGAGGTAATTTCATTTCATTATATCTAGTGGGTACTTAACCATTAAACATCTTTCTTCTCACAACAATGCCTTAACATGAGAACCTATCCAATAACGTTAAGGACTTCACATTTCAAGGGCCACTAGCTTTTTGGCATGAGGGTTTTCTGTCTCGTTATTTTATAAGAAATAAGGTTTAAAATAAAGTGTTTTTTCATGTAGAGGTGACGATTGGCAGGTTGTAATAGCCCTCGTAAAATGAGATGTGAATTTTATGGTTTTCGTTCGTCACTATACAGAGTTTAGACGTTCCGGTCAAGCTTAAAGAAGAATAAAACGTCAAGTACGAGTCGGACTCGCAACAAGGGATCCGTATAATAGTAAGACCTTGTTTCTTGCCAATTATTATGATTTTAGGTCAACGGGAAGTAGGTCCATGGTGAGACTCAGTAATATTTTTTTTGTGAATTGAATTAATTTAAAATGTACGGTTTTCGGACTATTCCCTTTATTTGTGCTATGATCCTTGCCTCTTGCCAAATTTAATGATTCTAAGTCCATGGGAAGTACCCTATAGGTTTTATGTGCATTTAATTCCATTGAAAATTTCAAAATATTAGGACACAAACGGCTATAACTTTTGATTGCGTTGACTTAGAAGTTTTATATTTTATATCACGGCTCCAAGAGGTTGCTGATTTGAGTTTTTGATGCTAATTTCAACTCGACAACAGAATGATCTTATGGTTCCTTTTTTCTTTTTGAGGAACGGTACCCTAAAAAGGCTGAACATGTGCTTGTATATTTAATAATTCTCGATTCTTATCTTCTTGGTGGTAATTATAATTCGGACTAGCACGAGGAACATTCGTCGATCATTTCATTACAGTGATGTAAGCGGTTTAACTACGAACTTTATTTGTATTGGAAGCACACCAACTCACCCTGAAGATATCCCTCGTTAAGAAATGAAACGTTGGTGTTCTTCCAAATCAAATAAGGCTAGTAGTTAACCCGCTTACATCCGTAATGAATTCGTCGATCATTTTGATGTAAATAATAAATAATGCTGGACAATTCGCACGGCATTATCTAGCCCCAAGCTAAGCAGAGCTTGTGTTATGGGTACTAGATAACTAATATACTTAATACAATACACTATATAGGTAGATAGATATTTTTTATTATACATAGAAAATATCCAGAACGCCCTGAACAAATGTCTACAAACCGCACAAACATTTGTCCCGAGGCGGGAATCAAACCCGCAACCTCCTGCGTCGCAGGCGGACCTTCGCCCGCTGCGCAACAGAGGTAGGAAGTCAAAATAGAAAATAGAAGCTCCCATTTAAAAATTCGTTACATGAATATTATAAAAGTCGACAAATAAAATACATAATGTCTCTACTATAAATATCCAATTGTTAAATCTCTGAAAAGCCCGCACAGTGGGTACAGACCACTAAATTATTGGATCAGATTATATGAATTGGTCGGTAAATAAACAAAGCCGGTAGTCGTTCCAATTAAAGCTGTTAAGCCGTGGAATTGCGATTTAAATTAAATGTTTCCAAATATTTGGCCACACAGTTGTAGCTTTCAATTTTAGTAGCGCATCCATATGCTGGCCGACTCAAGGCGAGCCTCGACTGAACAACATGTGCGTCGTGGGCACTCACAGTGTTAAGGGCTCTACACAAAGCGTGTCGTGACAGCTGTTAATAAGCGGTAATTCTAAATCCTGGAATCAAACATAGGCTAGTTTTCATCCCATAAATCAGTTCACATGGAATAGATTAGAAACAACGCGGGCGAAGCCGCGGGCATAAACTAGTAAAAAATATTTATAAGAAAATCGCTAACTTTAGCACTAAAAGCGCTAAGGTACGAGAAGTACTAATATTATTTAATTGTGAATGACATTTTATAAGTCAATGTCAACTGTACAAAATGACTTTCTCAAATCATTGGACGAACAAAATCACCTGTTTGTCGCCATCTTTGATTAGGGAGATAGGTTTTTTCTCGATGGTCACCATGCTCATGTAGCATAGACTAAAGACTAACGTTTCGCTTTGGGTCTTGTAAACTACGTACCGTGATAGGTACCAGCATCAACAGATGCTGGTGGCATTACTTATGAGTACGTAAGAGCTTAAAAATCGTGTCACCGACCGTGCTACTTTAAGTTGCGACTTTATGTGTCGACATTATCTGTATGGATATTGCAGGCGGCCGATAACAAAGTCTCTGGGCTGTGTCGCCGGGCCTGCAAGCGACTTCATCGTGTAATGAAATGAAATGAAATGAAAACATTTATTGAAAAAGAAATACACAATAACAATGGTTAACTCAATGTTAAGCTTAAAGTAAGGTGTTATCAGTTTCTTAACTCAATGTTAAGCTAAAGTAAGGTGTTATCTTTCTGTAGACGCAAACGCAACTCAAACGCAAATCAGATTTTGACAATTGTCAGTGATAAGCTTACAGCCTGTCAAATCAAACGAAACAAATGACGTTTATGAGGAATCGGCCATCGTTTGTTCACACAGATCATAATACAAACCTACTACAGGTATATTACGAGTATGTAGTTATTCGCTGTAGTCAGACTATGTTGCATTATGTTCGCCCATGTACAACTTTTGGGCAATAAAGTATATTCTATCTATTATCTATGTTGTAAGACCTTATGTCTCCATCACAGAGCCGCGATTTTGAAGCTGCGTCTTGCGATTTTGTCGGCTTTAGCCTGAGACAGTGTATTACGGGGGGATGGGGGGGACACAAGACGCGCTTCAAAATCGCGACTGTGTGATGGAGGCTTTAAAATAGCACATATTACTTTATTTTATTTTCTTAACACGTAAGAATGCAGCTAATTCTTACTATCCGTTGTCCTATTACCCGTTTTCCCGTAGGAATGAAGCATTTTCCCGCCGTAAAAAGTAGCCTATGTTCATCAGGAATAATGTGGGCTTCTAATGGTAAAAGAATTTATCAAATTGGTCCGGTAGTTTCGGAACCTATTCAATACAAACAAACAAACAAACAAACAATCAAATTTTTCCTCCTTATAATATTAGTATAGATATGAAAACTGTCAATAATCAATGCTCCCGAAAAAAACGTGCGAAGCCACCGGCAGCAGCTTACTATACACAAAAAAACAAGGCAGAAATTGCGCAGATTCCTTCTCCAAATATAGAGTTCATTAGCCTAGCTGAAATACTTATTTAAATTTATTTTAAACTACGAAGACATCAAAGAACCCACATTCTTGGTTCACCAAGTTGTGGCACAGTCATAATGATTTTTATTAATATAGATTAATACAGCCTATTCAATACAAACAAACAAACAAGCAATCAAATCTTTCCTCTTTATAATATTATAAAGAGGAAAGATTTGATTGTTTGTTTGTATTGAATAGGCTCCGAAACTAATGGACCGATTTGAAAAATTCTTTTGCCATAAGAAGCCTTCATTATTCCTGATGAACATAGGCTATTTTTTACCCCGGGAAAATGCTTCATTCCTACCGGAATACGGATAATAGGACAACGGGTAGTAAATGTGCAGCTAGTTTTCATTATAAAAATAGAGATAGTACAGTAGCTAAGTAGTACCTAAGTAATATTTATTCTATTCGCAAAACAAATAGTATAACAAACTTTAACAAGAATACATATTAACTCATAACCATTTATGTGTCCTCGTAGACTATAATAACATATGACTATAATAGTATAGATATTGTCTTGTACCATAGTAGGATTTCTTTTCGTTCTATTTTTGTTCTGAGATTTGTGACAACATGCACCACACAGATAAATAATGAAGGTCTCGTCTAGATCGAAACAGCAACCCTGTTTTCATACTTTCGCGCGCTATACGCAGTGAGAGATCGTTTCAATCACGTGCCGGAAGCGACGCATGCGCCCTCTGTGGGTAAAACAAACTTCCGTTTCGCGACAAATGAATGACGGGTCGTTCCGCGCCTAATTTTCATCTATATCGAGAATTTGTGCATATTTGTGACTCTAAAACAGTGAAAACCCAAGACTGACCACGAACTACCTATGTGATATTCCAAAAACTGTGCCTTGTCAAGATAGAAGCTCCAGCAACTCCATTTCCACCGGTGGACACGTATCAGCGCGCCGGCGGCGAGGTGAAAGACAGGTTAGCTTACTAGATTTAGGCGCAGACATAAATTTGATCCTTTCGAGCAGGATAAGTCTGTTTCGGTGTTTTGTTGTCACTAATCTCATTTTCTTATTCCAACCTGTCCGTGGTTTGTGCATATTGCGACGTTACGCGTCCGGCACAAAATGGCGGAGCAGGATTTGTTCGAACGAGAATGCATTTTAGACGAACTAAAACGCACTTTAGACGTCTTTCCAACGGATGAAATACAGTTTTTAGCTAGGTCTAGGGATATCGTCGCAAATCAAAGAAAGTTTCTTAAATTACAGACAAAAATTGAGAAAACTCTCATTAAGAACAAGACTTTTGTAAAGGAAAACGAGTTAGGTATTCGTACAGTGTTCAATGACCTATATTATACGGCCATAAGTCACCTTGATACTCTTAAAGAAAGCCAGAATGAACAGCGACGCGCGAATCGTTCCTTCTCTGTACCTACAGTCTGTTCCCACAACCACGAAAGATTACCTACGTTGCCTCTTCCATCTTTCAACGGCGAGCCAACCGATTGGCAATCCTACTTTGACTTGTTTTTATCACTCGTTCACAACAAAAGTACCTATACGGATTCTGAGAAGTTTAGGTATTTATTATTAACGTTAAAGGATGAACCTCTCAATCTTGTTAAATCTATACCGATTACGGACGAAAACTATTCGATTGCGTTTGAGATCCTTATCTCTCGTTACCAAAACAAGCGCGCAATTGCATCTAAACATTTAGATCGCATTTTGGATATCGAGTCTTGTTCGGAATCTGTTCAAAGTTTGCGTAAACTACTAAATACGTATCACGAAAACATGCAAGCTTTGGATAGGATGCAATTGCCCGTTGAACAATGGAGTTTTTTATTGTTAGGTATTTTATTACGTAAAATTCCTAACTCGCTGCGTAAACGCTTCGAGCTTTCATTACAAAAACCTACCGATATTCCGAATGTAAAAATGTTAATCGAGTTTCTTGAACGAGAACTGTCTGCTTGTGTTATCTCAGATTCGAGTAGTACAAAGAACAAAAATCAAGGTGCCGGTAGACCAACCGCGCGTTCCAGTGGGGGTAGCACTGTAAAAACTCAGCCAAGGCAAGCACTAGCCGTGAACGTACAACACGAGAATAGTGCGAGCAAATCTAAGCCTTCGGTTGACGGCGATAAGCCTAAAAATTGTTTGGCATGTAAGGAGCTACATCACCTATCAAAATGCAACAAATTTTTAAATCTTTCGCCAAGTGATAGGTTTAATTTAGTGAAGGATAATAATGTGTGCTATAATTGTCTAAGTACAGGTCATGATCTGCGACAATGCAAATCAAACTTTGTGTGTCGTTCGTGTTTCAAACGTCATCATACTTTGATTCACTTTGATAAGGTCGACAGTAACGCTGTATCCTTGCCTCTCGCTGCGCAGGAGGACAAAATGAGTGCTGACTCTTCGAGCTCAGACCTAGAAAACGCACACTTAGCGATGGCTTCCACAAACCACGCTAGGCCAAGTAGGTCTACGCATGATTCGTCTCTACGGACGAATACCGTACTACTATCGACGGCCCTCGTAAATGTTTGTGTAGGTATAGATAAACGAGCTACCGTACGTTGTCTCATTGATACCGGCAGTCAAGCTACTTTTATCACGGAGTCTTGCGCACAACGCTTAGGGTTGAAACGGCGGAATGCGAAAATACCTGTGCACGGTATAGGTGATGGCAAACCTGTACTACCGAAAGGTATTGTCTCGTGTCACATAACACCAACGGACGCACCTCTGCCGTCAATTTCGGTTGAAGCCCTTATCCTTCCAAAACTAATACCTAAAATGCCTAACATGCCACTACCTCAAGAAGGGTGGCCCCACATTCAAAATTTAAAATTAGCCGATCCGTCATTTTACAATCCACAAGAAGTGGAGATGCTGGTAGGAGCGGACATACTGTCCCACATATTACTAGGCAATGTTGTTACTGGTTCACCCGGTTCTCCGATCGCGATGAACAGTATTTTCGGATACCTATTACTAGGTTCACTCTCGTTCGAGTCTACGACTCCTCCCAGAATTCAAGCGTGTTTTAGCTCATTGGACGATGACGGCGACTTGAAAAGGTTTTGGGAGCTGGAGGCGGTGCCTGAAGAGAAGGTACTAACGCCCGAGGAACGTTTGTGCGAACAAATATACGAGAGCTCACATATTCGTGATAGCACCGGACGTTATGTAGTCGCGCTTCCCTTCAGGCCTGACGCCCAGCCCTTAGGTGAGTCTAGGGACATTGCCCTCGCCCGATTTCATAAGCTCGAGCGTCGGCTAGAACGCAACCCTAAACTCAAGACCGACTACCATGCTTGTCTGCAAGAATACCTTGACCTCGAGCATATGGAATCGGTCGAGGATGCCCCTCTTTCGGATCATCCTTATTACATTCCGCACCACTGCGTGGTCAAAGAATCGAGTCAAACAACGAAAACGCGCGTAGTGTTCGACGCGAGTTGTAAAACCTCCAACGGTAATTCACTCAACGATATCTTGTTGACAGGTCCAAAACTGCATCAAGATATTGTAGATATCTTACTAAAATTTCGCGTACATTCTATTGTATTCACAGCGGATATAAAACAAATGTATCGTAATATTCTTGTCAGGGAGTGCGACAGGGATTTTCAACGCCTATTATGGCGATCGTCACCTCACGAGCCTATCCAGGAATTTCGTTTACGCACTGTGACTTTTGGCGTAAGTTCATCACCCTACCTAGCCCTTCGTACGATAAAGCAATTAGCGCACGATGAAGCGTCGCACTTTGGTCAGGCCTCTGCGGTTTTATTAGACCAAGTTTTCGTCGACGACGTTATCACCGGTGAATGCGATGAGAATAGGGCCCTAAATCTTCAGCGGGACCTAATAGGTATCTGCGCGACAGCCGGCTTCGAGTTACGTAAGTGGCATAGCAACTCGCCAGCGATACTCGCTGCAGTTCATACGGCAAATGCTCACGGTGAGCGGCCCATCAGTGTCCCTTTTGCACCCATGGAGAACGACCATCAAACTAAAGTACTTGGACTACAATGGAACCCGCATTCCGATCACTTTACCTTTAGCGTTCAGCCTAGTTCTGATAAAATTACCAAACGTACGATTTTATCGCAAATCGCCAAGATTTATGATCCCATGGGTTGGCTGTCCCCTGTTACAGTGTATGCCAAGCACTTAATGCAGTTACTTTGGATATCAGGTGTCGGCTGGGATGACCGTCCCCCCACTGGTATCATAAACTCTTGGGCGGCCTTCATTCAAGAGTTACCGTTTTTATCACAAGTTTGTATTCCACGCCACGTATTCTACGATACGTGTTCTCTTCAGTTGCACGGTTACGCTGATGCATCGGAGAAGGCATACGCCGCGTGTGTATACCTACGTCTCACAGATGAAAACGGTCAATCTAGGGTACACCTACTCCTTGCAAAAACGCGTGTCGCACCTATATCTCCGTGTCTTTCTATTCCACGTCTGGAGCTTATGGCGGCCGTATTGCTATCGCGACTTATAGACACTGTGCTACGTACATATCACGGTCGCATAGAAACGAACGAGGTATATGCTTGGTCGGACTCCTCCATAGTACTTGCATGGCTACGATCACCGCCCTATGAATGGAAGATTTTTGTTTCGAATCGGACGAGCGAAATTCTCACTATTGTACCTAGTGATAGGTGGAGACATGTGCCCTCTGTCGACAATCCGGCGGACGCCCCGTCTCGTGGAATGCTACCTTCTACATTTTTAGAGAACGATCTTTGGTTTCACGGTCCTAAATGGCTTTCTCATGACGAGTCTTTCTGGCCCGTACGAAAAGACATTCTTTGCACATTAGAAGAAAAACGTACTGTACCTTTGACGTCCACTGTGGCAGTTCCTAATAGTTCAATGAACGACCTTGACCTAATTAACAGGTTTTCGACCTTAAATAAATTAGTTCGAGTCACATCGTACATTTTTAGATTTTATAACCTTTTAAAAAGTAAAATCAACAAAGAAAACATTTCCTTTCCCTCGCACGTTTCTGTACGGGAATATAACTTTTCGCTAAATAGATTAATTTATTTAGTTCAACAGTCCACGTTCTCTGAAGATATTAAAAATATAACTCAGAATAAATTTGTTTCCAACCAATTGCAAAGAGTTAATCCATTTATAGATAAGGATAACTTTTTACGCGTCGGCGGACGCATTCACAAGTCATTATTGGCATTTCAATCAAAACATCAGCTAATTTTGCCTAAAAGGCATACCTTAACAAATTTAATAATCGATGACGCGCACATAACTCAGCTGCATGCAGGTACACAGACTGTTCAATATTTACTACTACAGAAATATTGGATATTATCTAGTCGTGACATCATTCGTCAACGAATACATAAATGTGTGCGTTGCTTTCGAGCGCGGCCTGCACGGATTCAGCCGAGGATAGCCCCGCTTCCCGCGTCTCGCGTGAGGCCTGAGAGGCCCTTTTTGAAAACTTCAGTCGATTTTAGTGGCCCTCACTATGTTCGAGCCAATAAAGTTCGTAATGCAAAGGTAATCAAATGTTACGTTGCAGTCTTTGTTTGCATGAGCGTAAAAGCGATACACCTCGAATTGGTTTCGGAATTAACTAGCGAGGCGTTTTTAGCGGCTTTACGTCGATTTACATCCCGGCGTGGTTTATGCACGGATATCTATTCAGATTGCGGTAAAAACTTTATGGGTTGTAATAACCAATTAAAGGAGTTGTATCAGTTCCTTAAGAACGATTCTATTCAAAACGCATTAAATGCGCAAACTTTACAGCAAGGTATTACTTGGCATTTTCAACCACCGTATGCTTCGCATTTTGGTGGCCTTTTTGAATCCGGGGTACGATGTTTTAAACACCACCTAAAGCGTGTTATAGGAACCCAAACGTTAACTTACGACGAGATGCATACTTTGTTGAACCAAATCGAAGCGGTCCTCAACTCGCGGCCTCTTTGTGTGACAAGTGCGGATTCAGATGATCCTTTGCCACTGACGCCGGCCCATTTTCTTATCGGAGGCCCTCTGACGGCCATACCAGATGTCCCTCTGACTGAATCGAATCCAAATCGTTTACTCAGATGGCGATGGGTACAACAATGTTTACAACATTTCTGGAAACGTTGGAGTAGAGAATACTTACATGAAATTCAACAACGCGGGAAATGGTATCGGGACAAAGGTCCTCTTATCCAAGAAGGTACTATTGTTGTGGTTTGTGACGATAATCTTCCGCCTCTCCAATGGAAATTGGCTCGCGTGCACGCTCTTCATCCTGGTTCTGATAATATAACGCGGGTGGTAACTTTACAATCCGGAAGTACTTTCTTCAAGAGAGCAGTCGTAAAAATTTGCCCTCTCCCAATAGAATAAAATAGTAATAACTTGCCTCAAAATGTAATTCATGTAAATACATATATGTGTTAGTTTATATTGATTGAATTATATATTATTTTGTTTTTTTTTTCCTTGTTTTTCCTAAGTTTTCAAGTTAGCGACGAATTTTCAACTAGTTAGTGACGCCTATTTTCATAAAATCTCTTTTCTTTGTTTTTTGTGGTAGGTACTACATATTAAACTTTGTTGAAACAATTACATTGTTTCAAGGTGAGCGGCATGTCTTGTACCATAGTAGGATTTCTTTTCGTTCTATTTTTGTTCTGAGATTTGTGACAACATGCACCACACAGATAAATAATGAAGGTCTCGTCTAGATCGAAACAGCAACCCTGTTTTCATACTTTCGCGCGCTATACGCAGTGAGAGATCGTTTCAATCACGTGCCGGAAGCGACGCATGCGCCCTCTGTGGGTAAAACAAACTTCCGTTTCGCGACAAATGAATGACGGGTCGTTCCGCGCCTAATTTTCATCTATATCGAGAATTTGTGCATATTTGTGACTCTAAAACAGTGAAAACCCAAGACTGACCACGAACTACCTATGTGATATTCCAAAAACTGTGCCTTGTCAAGATAGAAGCTCCAGCAACTCCATTTCCACCGGTGGACACGTATCAGCGCGCCGGCGGCGAGGTGAAAGACAGGTTAGCTTACTAGATTTAGGCGCAGACATAAATTTGGTCCTTCGAGCCGGATAAGTCTGTTTCGGTGTTTTGTTGTCACTAATCTCATTTTCTTATTCCAACCTGTCCGTGGTTTGTGCATATTGCGACGTTACGCGTCCGGCACAAAATGGCGGAGCAGGATTTGTTCGAACGAGAATGCATTTTAGACGAACTAAAACGCACTTTAGACGTCTTTCCAACGGATGAAATACAGTTTTTAGCTAGGTCTAGGGATATCGTCGCAAATCAAAGAAAGTTTCTTAAATTACAGACAAAAATTGAGAAAACTCTCATTAAGAACAAGACTTTTGTAAAGGAAAACGAGTTAGGTATTCGTACAGTGTTCAATGACCTATATTATACGGCCATAAGTCACCTTGATACTCTTAAAGAAAGCCAGAATGAACAGCGACGCGCGAATCGTTCCTTCTCTGTACCTACAGTCTGTTCCCACAACCACGAAAGATTACCTACGTTGCCTCTTCCATCTTTCAACGGCGAGCCAACCGATTGGCAATCCTACTTTGACTTGTTTTTATCACTCGTTCACAACAAAAGTACCTATACGGATTCTGAGAAGTTTAGGTATTTATTATTAACGTTAAAGGATGAACCTCTCAATCTTGTTAAATCTATACCGATTACGGACGAAAACTATTCGATTGCGTTTGAGATCCTTATCTCTCGTTACCAAAACAAGCGCGCAATTGCATCTAAACATTTAGATCGCATTTTGGATATCGAGTCTTGTTCGGAATCTGTTCAAAGTTTGCGTAAACTACTAAATACGTATCACGAAAACATGCAAGCTTTGGATAGGATGCAATTGCCCGTTGAACAATGGAGTTTTTTATTGTTAGGTATTTTATTACGTAAAATTCCTAACTCGCTGCGTAAACGCTTCGAGCTTTCATTACAAAAACCTACCGATATTCCGAATGTAAAAATGTTAATCGAGTTTCTTGAACGAGAACTGTCTGCTTGTGTTATCTCAGATTCGAGTAGTACAAAGAACAAAAATCAAGGTGCCGGTAGACCAACCGCGCGTTCCAGTGGGGGTAGCACTGTAAAAACTCAGCCAAGGCAAGCACTAGCCGTGAACGTACAACACGAGAATAGTGCGAGCAAATCTAAGCCTTCGGTTGACGGCGATAAGCCTAAAAATTGTTTGGCATGTAAGGAGCTACATCACCTATCAAAATGCAACAAATTTTTAAATCTTTCGCCAAGTGATAGGTTTAATTTAGTGAAGGATAATAATGTGTGCTATAATTGTCTAAGTACAGGTCATGATCTGCGACAATGCAAATCAAACTTTGTGTGTCGTTCGTGTTTCAAACGTCATCATACTTTGATTCACTTTGATAAGGTCGACAGTAACGCTGTATCCTTGCCTCTCGCTGCGCAGGAGGACAAAATGAGTGCTGACTCTTCGAGCTCAGACCTAGAAAACGCACACTTAGCGATGGCTTCCACAAACCACGCTAGGCCAAGTAGGTCTACGCATGATTCGTCTCTACGGACGAATACCGTACTACTATCGACGGCCCTCGTAAATGTTTGTGTAGGTATAGATAAACGAGCTACCGTACGTTGTCTCATTGATACCGGCAGTCAAGCTACTTTTATCACGGAGTCTTGCGCACAACGCTTAGGGTTGAAACGGCGGAATGCGAAAATACCTGTGCACGGTATAGGTGATGGCAAACCTGTACTACCGAAAGGTATTGTCTCGTGTCACATAACACCAACGGACGCACCTCTGCCGTCAATTTCGGTTGAAGCCCTTATCCTTCCAAAACTAATACCTAAAATGCCTAACATGCCACTACCTCAAGAAGGGTGGCCCCACATTCAAAATTTAAAATTAGCCGATCCGTCATTTTACAATCCACAAGAAGTGGAGATGCTGGTAGGAGCGGACATACTGTCCCACATATTACTAGGCAATGTTGTTACTGGTTCACCCGGTTCTCCGATCGCGATGAACAGTATTTTCGGATACCTATTACTAGGTTCACTCTCGTTCGAGTCTACGACTCCTCCCAGAATTCAAGCGTGTTTTAGCTCATTGGACGATGACGGCGACTTGAAAAGGTTTTGGGAGCTGGAGGCGGTGCCTGAAGAGAAGGTACTAACGCCCGAGGAACGTTTGTGCGAACAAATATACGAGAGCTCACATATTCGTGATAGCACCGGACGTTATGTAGTCGCGCTTCCCTTCAGGCCTGACGCCCAGCCCTTAGGTGAGTCTAGGGACATTGCCCTCGCCCGATTTCATAAGCTCGAGCGTCGGCTAGAACGCAACCCTAAACTCAAGACCGACTACCATGCTTGTCTGCAAGAATACCTTGACCTCGAGCATATGGAATCGGTCGAGGATGCCCCTCTTTCGGATCATCCTTATTACATTCCGCACCACTGCGTGGTCAAAGAATCGAGTCAAACAACGAAAACGCGCGTAGTGTTCGACGCGAGTTGTAAAACCTCCAACGGTAATTCACTCAACGATATCTTGTTGACAGGTCCAAAACTGCATCAAGATATTGTAGATATCTTACTAAAATTTCGCGTACATTCTATTGTATTCACAGCGGATATAAAACAAATGTATCGTAATATTCTTGTCAGGGAGTGCGACAGGGATTTTCAACGCCTATTATGGCGATCGTCACCTCACGAGCCTATCCAGGAATTTCGTTTACGCACTGTGACTTTTGGCGTAAGTTCATCACCCTACCTAGCCCTTCGTACGATAAAGCAATTAGCGCACGATGAAGCGTCGCACTTTGGTCAGGCCTCTGCGGTTTTATTAGACCAAGTTTTCGTCGACGACGTTATCACCGGTGAATGCGATGAGAATAGGGCCCTAAATCTTCAGCGGGACCTAATAGGTATCTGCGCGACAGCCGGCTTCGAGTTACGTAAGTGGCATAGCAACTCGCCAGCGATACTCGCTGCAGTTCATACGGCAAATGCTCACGGTGAGCGGCCCATCAGTGTCCCTTTTGCACCCATGGAGAACGACCATCAAACTAAAGTACTTGGACTACAATGGAACCCGCATTCCGATCACTTTACCTTTAGCGTTCAGCCTAGTTCTGATAAAATTACCAAACGTACGATTTTATCGCAAATCGCCAAGATTTATGATCCCATGGGTTGGCTGTCCCCTGTTACAGTGTATGCCAAGCACTTAATGCAGTTACTTTGGATATCAGGTGTCGGCTGGGATGACCGTCCCCCCACTGGTATCATAAACTCTTGGGCGGCCTTCATTCAAGAGTTACCGTTTTTATCACAAGTTTGTATTCCACGCCACGTATTCTACGATACGTGTTCTCTTCAGTTGCACGGTTACGCTGATGCATCGGAGAAGGCATACGCCGCGTGTGTATACCTACGTCTCACAGATGAAAACGGTCAATCTAGGGTACACCTACTCCTTGCAAAAACGCGTGTCGCACCTATATCTCCGTGTCTTTCTATTCCACGTCTGGAGCTTATGGCGGCCGTATTGCTATCGCGACTTATAGACACTGTGCTACGTACATATCACGGTCGCATAGAAACGAACGAGGTATATGCTTGGTCGGACTCCTCCATAGTACTTGCATGGCTACGATCACCGCCCTATGAATGGAAGATTTTTGTTTCGAATCGGACGAGCGAAATTCTCACTATTGTACCTAGTGATAGGTGGAGACATGTGCCCTCTGTCGACAATCCGGCGGACGCCCCGTCTCGTGGAATGCTACCTTCTACATTTTTAGAGAACGATCTTTGGTTTCACGGTCCTAAATGGCTTTCTCATGACGAGTCTTTCTGGCCCGTACGAAAAGACATTCTTTGCACATTAGAAGAAAAACGTACTGTACCTTTGACGTCCACTGTGGCAGTTCCTAATAGTTCAATGAACGACCTTGACCTAATTAACAGGTTTTCGACCTTAAATAAATTAGTTCGAGTCACATCGTACATTTTTAGATTTTATAACCTTTTAAAAAGTAAAATCAACAAAGAAAACATTTCCTTTCCCTCGCACGTTTCTGTACGGGAATATAACTTTTCGCTAAATAGATTAATTTATTTAGTTCAACAGTCCACGTTCTCTGAAGATATTAAAAATATAACTCAGAATAAATTTGTTTCCAACCAATTGCAAAGAGTTAATCCATTTATAGATAAGGATAACTTTTTACGCGTCGGCGGACGCATTCACAAGTCATTATTGGCATTTCAATCAAAACATCAGCTAATTTTGCCTAAAAGGCATACCTTAACAAATTTAATAATCGATGACGCGCACATAACTCAGCTGCATGCAGGTACACAGACTGTTCAATATTTACTACTACAGAAATATTGGATATTATCTAGTCGTGACATCATTCGTCAACGAATACATAAATGTGTGCGTTGCTTTCGAGCGCGGCCTGCACGGATTCAGCCGAGGATAGCCCCGCTTCCCGCGTCTCGCGTGAGGCCTGAGAGGCCCTTTTTGAAAACTTCAGTCGATTTTAGTGGCCCTCACTATGTTCGAGCCAATAAAGTTCGTAATGCAAAGGTAATCAAATGTTACGTTGCAGTCTTTGTTTGCATGAGCGTAAAAGCGATACACCTCGAATTGGTTTCGGAATTAACTAGCGAGGCGTTTTTAGCGGCTTTACGTCGATTTACATCCCGGCGTGGTTTATGCACGGATATCTATTCAGATTGCGGTAAAAACTTTATGGGTTGTAATAACCAATTAAAGGAGTTGTATCAGTTCCTTAAGAACGATTCTATTCAAAACGCATTAAATGCGCAAACTTTACAGCAAGGTATTACTTGGCATTTTCAACCACCGTATGCTTCGCATTTTGGTGGCCTTTTTGAATCCGGGGTACGATGTTTTAAACACCACCTAAAGCGTGTTATAGGAACCCAAACGTTAACTTACGACGAGATGCATACTTTGTTGAACCAAATCGAAGCGGTCCTCAACTCGCGGCCTCTTTGTGTGACAAGTGCGGATTCAGATGATCCTTTGCCACTGACGCCGGCCCATTTTCTTATCGGAGGCCCTCTGACGGCCATACCAGATGTCCCTCTGACTGAATCGAATCCAAATCGTTTACTCAGATGGCGATGGGTACAACAATGTTTACAACATTTCTGGAAACGTTGGAGTAGAGAATACTTACATGAAATTCAACAACGCGGGAAATGGTATCGGGACAAAGGTCCTCTTATCCAAGAAGGTACTATTGTTGTGGTTTGTGACGATAATCTTCCGCCTCTCCAATGGAAATTGGCTCGCGTGCACGCTCTTCATCCTGGTTCTGATAATATAACGCGGGTGGTAACTTTACAATCCGGAAGTACTTTCTTCAAGAGAGCAGTCGTAAAAATTTGCCCTCTCCCAATAGAATAAAATAGTAATAACTTGCCTCAAAATGTAATTCATGTAAATACATATATGTGTTAGTTTATATTGATTGAATTATATATTATTTTGTTTTTTTTTTCCTTGTTTTTCCTAAGTTTTCAAGTTAGCGACGAATTTTCAACTAGTTAGTGACGCCTATTTTCATAAAATCTCTTTTCTTTGTTTTTTGTGGTAGGTACTACATATTAAACTTTGTTGAAACAATTACATTGTTTCAAGGTGAGCGGCATGTCTTGTACCATAGTAGGATTTCTTTTCGTTCTATTTTTGTTCTGAGATTTGTGACAACATGCACCACACAGATAAATAATGAAGGTCTCGTCTAGATCGAAACAGCAACCCTGTTTTCATACTTTCGCGCGCTATACGCAGTGAGAGATCGTTTCAATCACGTGCCGGAAGCGACGCATGCGCCCTCTGTGGGTAAAACAAACTTCCGTTTCGCGACAAATGAATGACGGGTCGTTCCGCGCCTAATTTTCATCTATATCGAGAATTTGTGCATATTTGTGACTCTAAAACAGTGAAAACCCAAGACTGACCACGAACTACCTATGTGATATTCCAAAAACTGTGCCTTGTCAAGATAGAAGCTCCAGCAACTCCATTTCCACCGGTGGACACGTATCAGCGCGCCGGCGGCGAGGTGAAAGACAGGTTAGCTTACTAGATTTAGGCGCAGACAGATATGGATATAATATTATAATTTTCTTTGTGAATAAAGGCTTCTGCCCTCTATATAAGTAGGTATAGATCAATATTTTGTGGGTTTTTAGACATTTCTTTGATATTCTTTGTTAATTAATAAAAAATATTCGATTCACTTTCATCGTAAGCGTTTGAATCGTCTCGTTATTTAATGAGACTAAATTCAACAACTACAATATGAAAATCTAGATTTATGAAATCTCGAAAAGAGTCTTTGTGTGTTTTGTTTGAAAGCTGGCTTCTGAAAGGCTAGAGTCAAGTTTATAGTGCAAGTCTTCAGGTTGACATGAGGCCCTACAGGGCACTTGAGACCTTGTTCATCCCAACAGAGGCCGGGTATTACAAAGAAACTTCGCGGTATATTTATACAAATAGATAACTGGTTTTGTAACATAAGAAACTGAGATAAGAACCAGGACAAATACTCAAAAACTCATGTTTTTAATATTACAAAAGTTTTGAAGTTTAGATGTATGCCTTTTGTTACCCCTTGACACCAAAAGTGATGAGATCGGGATGAAATTTTGCATGTACCTGGATTTACGCTACTTTTTATCAAAGAAACTAGTCCGAAGCCGTGGGCTGAAACTGGTTCTAGAATAATTGATAACAGTTGCGAAAACAACCATTGATAGCATCCACTATCAATATATAGGTGTGCCGTGCCATAACAGACACGGCAAAGGATTTTCAACTGTTTCAAACATAACATTTGCCCGCAGGGCGGTAAATTTCTTTTAGAATTAGTAACTTCTGTTTTACTCTTTTTTTTACACACAACGTTCTTTAGATTTCATAATCTTCTGTTAAAGCGTTCAATCGAGATCGTGACCTACAATTTTTAGAAGTTGTGTCCTTTAGTTTTTCCCTTATGCGGCTTCGTGTGCTTTCTGTGTTTCGTTATGCCGTTTCCTTTTCGTTCTGGATACCAATCTCTGGTATTTCGACTTCCAGTATTCCGAAGAACAGTCAGTATATATAGTAGGTATAGCATAGCATAAAGTTTTATTAAAGGATGTGGAAATTAGTGAACTTAGCTGAGGTTAATGGAACGATAGAGTCTGCAAATCACACTTCACACTAATATTATAAATGCGAAAGTTTGGATGGATAGATGGATGGACGGATGGATGTTTTGTTGTAAAGATTGATATCCAAATAATGTATACCACAGAGACATCTGTTGTCTATTGTTTAAACTATCATAACTGTCAATGTCAAGCTTCTCTTTATAAAATAAAGTCAGTCGATAACCTGCAACTAACGTGTTTCATTATAGGTTATGGGCCCAGTCCCAAATAATTCGATAAATTGAAGTTATTGTGGTATTTTCGTGTTGAAAGCTAATTAAAAATGAGTTCCAGCTATCTCGCTAACGTGCCAAAGTTAAAAGGCCGCGAAAACTTTGACGATTGGGCGTTCGCAGTTGAGAACTTGCTGATTTTGGAGGGCGCGGACAAGTATCTAAAGCAAGAAGGAACGGGTGATGCAGTGGCGGCCGATGCAAAGGCACGCGCAAAAATGATTTTGACTATTGATTCATCGATATTTGTGCACATAAAGGACACAACGACCGCGAAGCAATTGTGGACAAAACTACGGTCTTTGTTTGACGATTCAGGATTTTCTCGGAGGATTACGTTGCTTCGTCATCTGATTTCTATAAGGTTAGAAAACTGTGAGAACATGACGAATTATGTGACACAAATTGTTGAAACGTCTCAACGGTTGGGCGGAACAGGCTTCAATATTAATGATGAATGGGTTGGTTCATTGTTACTTGCCGGATTACCTGAGCGATTTATGCCTATGATTATGGCTATAGAACATTCCGGAATTCAAATAACCACTGATTCGATCAAGTCGAAATTACTCGATATGGAAGTGGCAAATACAAGTGAATCGGAACGTAACTCAGCACTAGCAGCGAAATGGCATAGACAAACGAGCAAAGGGGGCAGCACAAGTAAACATGGCGGACAGACTCCGAATACGTCAAAATCGAATGTAAACAACACGAAAACTATAACTTGTTATCGTTGTAAGGAAATTGGTCATTATCGGAACCAGTGTCCACTTTTGAAGGAGAAAACAGAGAATAAGAAACAAAGTAATGCTTTCAACGTTGTTTTTCTCAGTGGCGGATTCAGTAAAAGTGAATTTTATATCGACTCGGGTGCAAGCATGCATATGACGCCGAACGAATGTTGGTTGAAAAATCCTAAATACTCATCAATTTTACCAGAAATAATTGTCGCTAATAAGACGAAAGTTCCCGTTTTATGTTCTGGTGACATAGAAATAACGACAAGCTACAATTACGATATTACTGTGCAGAATGCGTTATGTGTACCAAGTCTTACGACTAACCTATTGTCGGTGAGCGAGTTAATTAAAAATGGAAACAGCGTCGTATTTGAGCTCAATAAGTGTCTTATTAGAAACAAATTGGGTGAATTAGTTGCAGAAGCCAATCTGGTTGGTGGAGTATATAAGTTGAAAGTACAAACACAGAATTGTTTATTGACAGCAGTCAGTGGAGATACATGGCACAGACGGCTTGGCCACATTAATAGCACAGATATGAACAAGATGAAGACATGTGGACTGGTGGAAGGTCTAGATTATCCTGATGCGTTCATTATTAGCAAATCCAGCTGTCGAACATGCTGCGAAGGAAAGCAATCAAGATTACCTTTTAGTTCCGGATCACGTGCCACAGAGACTCTTCAGATCATTCATTCAGATGTCTGTGGACCCATGGAGACAGTGTCAATAGGCGGTGCTCGTTATTTTTTAATATTTGTTGATGACTACACCAGGATGACTTTTATCTACTTCCTGAAGGCTAAGAGTGAAGTGTTAAGTCATTTCAAAGAATTCAAATCTATGGCTGAGAATATTCAGAATAAGAAAATTAAAATCCTGCGTACAGATAATGGCTGTGAGTACTGCAGTAATGATTTTGAAGATTTCTTAAAGAAAGAGGGAATCGGACATCAGAAAACGAACCCTTACACACCTGAGCAGAACGGACTGAGTGAACGGTCAAACAGAACCATAGTGGAGAGAGCGAGATGCTTACTATTCGAAGCAGATCTTGAAAAAAAATTTTGGGCAGAAGCTGCTAACACAGCTGTCTATTTGAAAAACAGATCAGTAGCTTCAGGTATTGAAAAAACTCCTTATGAGGCTTGGACCAAGAAGAAGCCAGATTTACAGCATATACGTATATTTGGAAGTCCCGTAATGGTGCATGTACCAAAAGAAAAAAGGACTAAGTGGGATAAGAAATCAAAAATGCATATACTGGTTGGTTTCAGTGAAAACATCAAAGGTTACAGAATTTATGATCCCATTAAAAGGAAAGTAACTACAAGCAGAGATGTTGTGATTATGGAGAAGCCAAGAAGTGTTGAAACTGTAACTGTTCCAGTAGAGACCACAGATACAGTGGGGGAATTGTTGGAGGAATCTGGGGTAAAGATAGAACTTCCTCATAATCAATCAAGTTCCAGTGAGTGTGAATACTCGGAAAGCTTAGATGATTTTTTCCATGGAGAAAAAGAACCTAATGTAGACAAAGAGGGTGACAGGAAAGATCAAGAAGAAGAAGGAAGGAATGTACCTCAGGAAAACTTTGAAGAACCAAAGAAAAGGCAAGCAAGAAAACCAGAAAGATACGGAATTGCAAATATGAGTATGACTACATGTATCGGAGATAATGAACTGACTTATGCAGAGGCCATCAGTGGTCTTGAGAAACAACAGTGGTTGCAGGCGATGGCAGAAGAGCTACAGTCATTCGACGACAACCAAGTGTGGGAGATTGTCGATGCTCCAGATAATGCTAGTGTAGTACAGTGCAAATGGGTCTTAAAAAAAGAAAATTGATTGTGATAATAAAGTGCGATATCGAGCCAGACTAGTAGCAAAGGGCTTCACCCAGAAGGCTGGAGTGGACTATGATGAAACTTTTTCACCTGTGATTAGGCACTCAACCTTGCGGTTACTGTTTGCTTTAGGTGTGCAATTAGATATGAATGTTACTCACTTAGATGTCACAACTGCCTTTCTTAATGGTTATTTGAAAGAAAGCATCTTTATGCACTTGCCAGAAGGTTTTCCTGTTAAAGAGTCTAATAAAGTATTAAAATTAAAAAAGGCAGTTTATGGCTTGAAACAATCATCCTTGGCTTGGTACCAAAGAGTAAATGAAACATTGTGTAATTTAGGGTACAGTAGATGTAAACTTGAACCTTGTGTTTTTATAAAAAGTCATAATAACAATAAGAAAACTATTGTTGGTATTTATGTTGATGATTTTATAATTTTTTCAAATAATGAGATAGAAACTAAGTCCCTGATAGAAGTGTTGAGTAAAAAATTTAAGATTAAAAATTTGGGTCAAGTTAAACAGTATTTGGGCATGAGAATTAATTTAAGTAAAAATGTTATTACAATAAATCAGGAGAATTATATTGAACAGTTGGCAAATAAGTTTAATATGACTGATTGTAATTTGGCAAACACACCCATAGAATATAAATTGAACCTTGATAAATCCAATGAGTGCAATCATAACTTACCTTATCAGAGACTAATAGGTAGCTTGATGTATCTAGCGGTCTTAACACGACCAGATATTGCATACGCAGTAAGTTACCTTAGTCAATTTAATAATTGTTATTCAGAGTTGCATTGGAATTATGCCAAAAGAATTTTAAAATATCTGTTAAAAACAAAAGATTATTGCCTAAGATATTCCAAAGAGGAAGCAGATCTAGTTGGCTTTGTAGATGCAGATTGGGCAAGCGATGCCATTGATAGACGTTCATATACAGGATTCTGTTTTATGAAGTCTGGATCTGCTATTTCTTGGGAAAGTAAAAAACAAAGAACGGTAGCTCTCAGTAGTTGTGAGGCAGAGTACATGGCTCTGTCAGAAGCATGCAGAGAAGCCTTATATTTACAGAATCTAGAGTGTGAATTGATAGGTTGTTGCAATAAGATTGTTCTGTATAATGATAATCAGAGTGCATTGAAGATGGCAAGCAACCATTACTCTCATAAGCGTTCCAAACATATCGATGTACGATACAATTTTATCAAAGATGTAATTGATAATGATAAGGTTGAGACGAAATACTTGCCAACTTCTAGTATGCCTGCAGATTTGTTAACTAAGGGATTGTCAGGAATAAAACACTATGAGTTTATGCAAACACTTGGTATTGTTAAAAAATAAGTTCATTTTTTATTTTCTTGTTTGTATAAATTGTGAGATATATGTATGTATGGCGGTGTAGTATTTATAGGTTTAAACATAATGTATGTAGTGCAAAAGACATCAGTTTATTTGTTATTTTGATATAGTGGGGGTGTTGTAAAGATTGATATCCAAATAATGTATACCACAGAGACATCTGTTGTCTATTGTTTAAACTATCATAACTGTCAATGTCAAGCTTCTCTTTATGAAATAAAGTCAGTCGATAACCTGCAACTAACGTGTTTCATTATATGTTTGTTACCTCTTCACGCCGAAACTACTAAACGGATCGTGTTGAAATTTTGCATACAGGTAATTCTAATCCTGGAATCAAACATAGGCTACTTTTTAACCCACAAATCTGTTCCCACGGGATATGAATCACCTTTAAACGTTTCTATAGAAACAACGCGTGTGAAGCCGCGGGCATTAACTAGTATTGAATACAACAGATACTCTGATTACACTAACATTGGGCCAACAATCCACCGCTTCCCATCGAAAAAAAACCACTTACTTCCGTTCTTGCTTCTTTAAAAAAAAGAGTATCCCGAAAAAGACCTTACTTTAATTTGCTTGTTTTTTCCTTTAATACACGAGGTACTTATCGTATAAGTAAAAGCGTTTAGCAAAGCCGTACTTACTACAGGGTGCCCCGGAAAGGGTGCTAAGCCGATAGGGGGTGATTCTGGACCTCGAAGGGGTCAACATCAAAATTATGTTTTTTCTTTATTCCGTATAACTTTTTTTTTATTTTAAATAAAAAAGGTTTCTTCCTATTTGTGTTTTTAACACGCACACTTGCATTATTTCAGATTGGAAAACATTTCAAAAATTAATGTTTTTTGGTTGTTTTCTCGTGAAACTAATTTCAAAACAAGTACATATAGTAATGCAAGAATACACGTAAAAGAACACGAATATGAATAAATTAAGAATAAATGTCTAATAAAAAAAAAGTAAAATCAAAAAATCTTAATTCAAAAGCTTATCGTATCGTAATCGTAGAACAAAACACTGTTGTCCAGATTTCGATGTCGAGAATCATCCCCTTTCGGCTTGGTACACACTTTCCGTGGCACCCTGTACAGTTATAATGTGCGAGATAGGTACATAAAATATATTATTTTGTATGTCGGTTACGTATACAAAATTAATTTATTTTCTTGGCGTCTCCATTGTATAAGAATACCAAGGTTGTGACGTCCATCATAATAATATGGCATTACTAAATAGATTGATTTACTTCAAATACATTATCCATAATGCATGAGACAAGACAACACAATAATTTAAATATTAATTTAAATAAAGGTAGAGTGTGTTATCATCAATACGTTCCCTTAGGCTCGCAATAAAATAAGTGAGAAGTAAATCACGGTATTTTTAACTGACTTCGTAAAAAATATATTAACCAACGAGCTGCAAAAATAGTATATTAGTAGAATATGAGTACATACAACTGAATCAACCTGTAGAAAGTAAATAAATAATGCTGGACAATCTACACAGCACCATCTAGTTCCAAAGTAAGCTACTCAAAGCTTGTGTTATGGGTAGTACTAGATAACTGATATACATATTTAATACATTGTACATACATAGATTTTTTTATTATACATAGAACAAATTTGTTCCGAGGCGGGAATCGAACCCACAACCTCTTGCGTCGCAGGCGGACTCGCGCCCGCTGCGCCACTGAGGTCGTCAATGTTGAATATTTTTCAAGGTTCATGCCATCAATTAAAGTAAAATTTTAGATTAGTAGTAGATTGGGTACTATCTTCTCAAAAGTGGAACGCTCAAATTAGGTCCAATTAGGTCAACCCACGTCGTCAGTCATAGTCGGACCGTCGTCGCCGTAGGCTTTGGTGTTTCGCGTGCATATTGTTGTGTCAGTCGAACTTCGGTCTAGGTACGTTTTTCCATCTTTGTTGTTCACTAGGTAGGTAGGTATATTTCAAAAGATTGGAAAAAGCGTGTCTTTTTATTTAGTTGTAACACAACTACAACATTTTATTTGTTTATATCTATGACTCATTAAAATTGCAAAACGACTTAAGGGTCCGGCGACGGATGAATTTCCCATACAAACGTAGTACCAAAATTATTTGTAATTTGAGAATGTTTCCATCATGGTTTGCTATTATTTGTGTTAGAATAGTATTTAGGTTCCTGCCATAAGATTTTTTCAAAATACTTATCTACATAATTACTAAGACAACATTCATTCTTTCATGTAAAAATGCGATTAGGTTTAATTTCATTTCAGAAAGGTATTTTGAAAAAAAAATGTGGAAGGAACCTAGATAAATACAATTTTAATACAAATAATAGCAGACCATAGTGAAAATATGCTCAAATTAAAAATCATTTTGGTATTACGTTTGTATGGGAAATTCATCCGTCGCCGGACCCTTAATGCTTTTAAAATAAATTAAAAGACAATCGCTTCTTGTTTTGTGTATTATTCGTTTTAACACTTCGAAAACACCGAAAAAACAAAAGAATGTTATTATTAGCACCAAGTTTCACTATCGGAGAACTGTTAATTAAAACATTAAAATTAAAACAATCCTTAATTTGACAAATGAATTTATAAATTAATTTGACAAATGAATTTATAAATCATAGAAATTGAAAGACTGACGTGGTAAAAATGACAAAATTTAAACTTGCGTAGAGACGCGTGACTCGAGAGCTGGTCAGTATCTGGCACAGCGCATCAGCATTGCCATACAGCGGGGCAATGCAGCCAGCGTCTTGGGGACGCTTCCGACTGGTATTGATATGGATCAGTTGAGCTACCTGTAGTTTTTTTGCAACAATCTGCAGTTAGCTCTATTGTTTCAATTGTAAATACTAGTTCTAATTTATTTTTATTTGACGACCTCTGTGGTGCAGCGGGCAAAGGTCCGCCTGCGATGCAGGAGGTTGCGGGTTCGATTCCCGCCTCGGAACAAAATTGTGTACGATCTGCAGAAATTTGTTCTGTTTTCTATTTATAATAAAAAATATCTATCTATGTAGTGTATTGTATCAAGTATATCAGTTTTCTAGTACGCATAACACAAGCTCTGCTTAGCTTGGGGCTAGATATTGCTGTGTGAATTGTCCAGCATTATTTATTTATTTTTTATTGTATTTTTTTCTGTGAATAAAGTATTTTAAAAGCTATTGAGTATCCTCAACCTCAACAGCCTTTATTGGTCCACTGCTGGACGCAGGACTCCCCCTGATAAGCGCCTTGAATACTTTTATCTTATGGGGGTAATGCCCATAATCCCCACACTGGGCTTGCGGGTTGGGGATCGCAGTTCGGTGGCAGAATTTTTCTGCAGGGGGCGCTGCTGTCCACCCCCGGTGGATATCCCTTAGTCGCCTCTTACGACACCCACGGGAAGAGTTGGGGTTGGGGTGGTGCAAATTCTAAGCCGGCACCACACAGCTTGAGTATGTAGTATAATATACTTTATATTATATATTGAGCATTGAGTATAGTAGGTTCATATACACAGTATATATACGTATGCTATCGGTGCTCCATCAACGTAGCTAACGACACCTTATCCACACAAGGGCATAACTAGGGCATAACAAGGGCTTAAACCGAAACTTTTAACGAGCACTCACACCATAAAGCTTTGATCTTTCCTGGGAATCTTTATTATTATAAATATTTCATAGAGTAATCTTTATTTCATAGGTTTAGTAAATCAAGGACTTGCTTCGTTTGTAGGTTGCAGTCCAACTCAGAAGTCAGGAATTTGAGGATTTAATCTGTGTCCATGGAAGTAAGAAAATCGTTAAATAATAAGTATAAATTTTTCCGATATAATTATCGGAAAACTAGTTTTGCTGGATTTTGCTAGTCTTTACTAGTGTAAAGACTAGCAAAATCCAGCAAAACTAGTGTAACTAGTGTGTATTTACTAGTGTAAAGACTAGCAAAATCCAGCAAAACTAGTTTTCCGATAATTATATCGGAAAAATTTATACTTATTATTTAGTATGTACAAAGTACAAAAGTGTTTGTCAAAACTATTTGACAAACACTTTTGTACTTTGTACATACTTTAATATAGTATCAGCTTTGAAATATTATGACAGATTGGTACTTTATATTTACACTATTTGAACTATTAATGCGCTTTGTGAAAACGTGAGCGAGATCGAAAATTGTATAGATCCGTTCCCGCTTATCTTACCGCTCAACACAAAAAATGCAGCCTTGTGATAAAAGGTATAAACATAGATAAATATAAATATACAAACTCAAATGCGCTGTTGTAAAAACCTTTTTACAACAGCGCATCTGAGTTCAGTGCCTAATTAATCGTGAATGCAAAGTATTTCCCTCCAACGTTTGCAGACAGCTCTAGAGCGAAATGAAATAAACGGAAACCCGTTTCTCGCAGAAATTATTCATATTTACATTCAAGCATTCAAGATATTTGAATAAGAAAGGCCCCGCCGCAGCGCCGTGTTATTATTTTATTGTTCACAAGTTTTATAACGAAAGACTCGCTTCCGACGACTTCCAATTTTGTAGCATCGAACACGTTACTGAAATATAATAAAATTACTGAGACAGTGATATAATCTACTTAATTTTATACCTGGTTTTATTGGTCTCCACTATAACAGTCAAACAAATAGTTTTGAATGGGTCTGAATATACATAATATAATATATTATGTGTTATTTATGTAAGAGTTATTGAGGCTCTCAGGTAATAAATTAACTCAGTTGCATCATGGAAAATTTACTAATAAGTAGTAGGTACCTACTTATTAGAAAATTTTCCACCTCGTAGTAAAGGTTCGTTTTGTGTTAGCGCGACATAAGTTTTTAAGTTTTTAGGGTTCATTTCAACATTGTAGTTAATTTACCAAAAAAACCTCTTGATTCTAGATATAAACCAAAACCTTTAGGGTACGTCCCGTTCACCTAGAATCATAAAATTTAGTATGAAGCAAGGTCATACAGCACAAATAAAGGGAAAAATCCAGAAACTGTAAATTTGTAGTCTATTCACAAAAAAACATTTTTTGGTTCTCGCCATGGACCAATACCTTCAGGGTACCTACTTACCGTTAACCTAGAATCATGATAATTTGGCAAGACGAAGCTTTTAGGTAAAAAAGGTCTTACGGAACCTTTAGTGCGCGAGTCCGACTCGCACTTGACATTTTTTTTTCTTTCTGAAAGGAATAAAATCAACGGAAAAGTAACTTCAATTTACTGGGTATTTAAGAGTCTTAGAGAAAGTGTGTGTGCCCATATTAGAGATATGGTGTAAAATCAAAATGTGATCCTCAAAAGTTTCCAAAATATAAAATGACGAATTAAATCCTGAATTTCCAATTAATTTACTTAACCGATTTAAATGAAATTTGGTGTTTAGGTTCTAGAATAACACATAAGATAATCTAATTTTCAAAAAAATACCTCTTAAAGCTTTAAAAAGGGTGGTAAACTCTCTATGGAAAATTATTAGTCCTTGTTTTGGTATTATTCACTCAAAACTTGGTATATATAAACTATAAAGTAAAAAATTAATCATATAATTTTGATTTTTACAAACTACCCCAGGTGGTGTGGTATAAATTTTAGTTTAGTATAAATGGTGTGTTAGAAATTTCCACGCGGGCAAAGCCGCCGTAGAACGCAGCTTTTAGGTAATATTTAAAAAAATATCCTGTGGCAATGGATGGTTAACGTCATTAAAATCAATTTAGCTTCATTCGCGTACGGCCAGCAAGACTAGCTGTTGTATGCAACTAACGAGTTATCCTGGCCGATAAGTTAATATAAATTGAACACTCGTCTACAAGTGTTCAGAAAACCCATTAAAACCACGGGCACCTAAAGAAAATCAAGTCGAAATTGTCTGCACTCGATTATCTGAAAAGTGCTTACCCAGCACTCTTGGGAGACTGGCCGGCGATGAGCCAGACTTGCACTTGATCGCTGACATTCTCGAAGTAGCTGAGATAAATTGAATAAGAGGACTGTCTGAAGTTCACAACCACGATATAGACTTCGCCGTTATGCCATCTGGAATAGGATAGAAAATCGATCATGACACTAAAGCTTTTAATTTTATAGCAACGCCATCTAGAATTGTATTGGAAATTGTTTATCTCACACAGCAACTATCACCGTCATATTACGTCAACAATGTGCGATAGTTGTATCTTTGAATAGAAAACCTTACCTTAGAACACTTACCTATCTTTAATCTATGAAATGGCCAATAAATTAGCGATCCATTTTTATCGAATTACCTTTCAATCTGTGTTAAAAAAAACCAGTACCTAAGTAAATGTAGGTATTACCGTTTTCTGATTATGCAGTTGGTAGGTCCTATGACGTACGTCTACCGATGAATTACGTCCATCATTAGCAGCGTTCCACTTTCCAGACCTAACAAGTGAGACGTCATTTTTATTCAGTAAAAACTTGGTTGTGTCTCCGGAGCCGACATTTCATCCATCATCGTCCAGCATTAAGCCAAACGAGCTGAATTACCTCGCTAATACGATTTGACAGTTAGTAATTTCTAAATTGGTTCCTCGGATTACGCTGTTGTGGTTTAAGCGGTGATTAATATAACTGGCAATTTCTGATATGCTTAATCGGGGATTATGGATGTTGATAAATTGGATCGATTGGTCACGTCGATGTTGAATTTTTAACCTTTATAACCCTGTTGCCCTAGAATATGGCTTGGTGGGTGATCGCATACGGCTTCATAGACAATCTAATCCTTATCAAATGTATTACATGCAATGTCTACAAAAGACGATTAGGTCAACACGGTAAATTATAATACAAAGCATACTGACAACACAATAACATACAATTCAGTAGAAGGTCTTTCAATTTGCAATTTGTAGTCTGCGTTGTAAATTACATGAGTAAAATGGTTTTACTTGTCACAATAAAAAACAAACAAATAAAATACAAAATAGTGACATGAAAAAGGGCTTATTCCAACAATCCCCTGCGAAGGGGATTTCTGGAGGACTCCAGAAGAGAGAAAGACACGCAGAGAGAAGACACGCAGTGGATTGTCGGACAAGAGTTCCAGAAATCCCATGATCCACTTATTTACACCATAAGTAGTTGTTCAATTTTGAAATAAACAAATGCAGACTACTAAGTAACTATGTAGGTACCATTTCAATAATCCCCTTACACAATCCCCTGCGAAGGGGATTTCTGAAGTTTTTGTCCAGGATTTTTTTATGATGGTTTTAGACATAGTACGATATTACTTAGAAAATTGTTGTGTGGATGTATCTCTCCGACGTCTTCAACAACAGGATCTTCCCACACAAAGTAATCTAAATAACTACATATAACATTTCAGCTTTGTTTATAAACTTTTTTGATTCGTACCCAATTCATTTGCATTTGCAATAAGGCGATCGAATTCTTCCATAATTTCGTATTCGTCTTGAAAAGTGTAGAAATCGGCGACGTCGTATCCAAAATCGTACGTTGGAGATTTGAATATGGGCCACAACCACCCTTAATTTTCCGTGAAGCCTGGAATATTTACGTTTTCGTCAGCATTAGGAAATTCCCATTATTTCTTAAACGTGACATTGACTATCAGATATTTCCATCTTTAGCGCAACAATACAAATTAGCTTTGTTTTATCTACTCACTATTCAAATCACCAATGCCATCTTCGTCACTGTCGTTGAATGACCTTGGGTAGATCTGATAAAAAACTGCCGTCTCCCACCACTCCAGTTCTTTTTCTTGAGCAGTCAGTGAGGGCATGCCCAGTAACAATAATAAAAGAAGCTGCATAGTCTTCATTTCGAAAGGAATTTAACTAAAAGACGAATCAAACAACTGATTAGATAGCTTCATAAATTAAATAATACAAAGGACTTTTTAAATTATACAAAGGACTGGTATGTTAAGAATGAACCAATGCTTTCTGATACATTATGATACATTTGTGATATGTAAGATACATGTATGATACATTTATGAACCAATGATTAATCAGGTTCTAAATTCTAAAGAGATCAACAACATTTAATGAAAAAAATTGAGGTCGCAGAATTTTTCAGTGTCGTGAAAATTTTAAAATTGCTGAAAGCAATTAATGTACGCAGTACTCACGTAGTGTATTTTGGGTTTTGTGAAAACAAGGTTTAAAATAACAAGATGATATTTGAAAAAAAGTTAAAAATTTAACGAACTATACAGGGTGCCACGGAAAGAGTGTACTAAGCCGTTTGTTGCATGTATTTCAATTTTATTACTATGTTTGAAAAAATTAGAGAATTTTTTCTTCGTATATGTTATTTTACGTGTATTCCTACATTATTATTATTGTATTGAAATTACCAAAGATTTATCAAATTTTTTGTAAAACAAAAAATTTTATGACAAAACACTGGTTATCCTGAAAAAACAAGCAAAAAACATTAGGTAGTGAGGTATTTTCAAATGATAAATAATGCAACAGTGCGTGTAAAACAACATGAATAGGAAGAATAAAACTTAATTCTTTTAAAAAAAATTCAAAAATATTCGATATTCAAGAAATTGTTATTCACAAGTTGATCCACTCGAGCCCCAGAATCACACCCTTTCGGCTTAGCGCCAGAATCACACCCTTTCCGTAGCACTCTGTCTTTATTCAGTTAATACCAAAACAAAGCACACAGTAGGTATCTTACCTTACGGTTTAGATTAGAAGATCCGTTAGATCCTCGGCTCCAACAATTTATTATTAAACCTATCTCCAAACATACATTTTTGATTGTGAGATAAATTATCAGAAAACCTTCCACGATCGATACTACTAGACTTAAATAAAATAATATGACTATAAATAGATTCAACAGTTAGGCTAACTAAGAAATTAAAAATAATATTTTTCTCCTTTAGAATTTCTTCTTAAAACAAGAATATTTTGATACGAATATTTCGTTAAAAAACAAAGGTATCTATAGATCTGATACTAGTTCAATGAATCGATAGTATACAATGGGAAACATGGAATTTGAACAATAAAAACTTGATTAGTAATAACATTTTTCGGAATTAAAATATTTTATTTCATGACAATAATTTATAGTCGTCGTTGTTTCTTAGATTAATTTAGTTTAAGAACAATTCCTTCGTAGGCAGCAACGGGAACCGCTGATGCATTGTAGGTTTCTCTGAAAAAACATAATGAAAATTAAAAAAGTTGTTTAAAAGTACAGGGTGGTACAAAAGAACATTTCCTAGAAGGCAGCTACCCGAAATATTCAAGATAGCTAAAACTGAAGGGAACATTCCTTTATTTTATAAATAAATATAATAGCATTCATAGAATTTTGAAAAACTACTTGCTTTATCCGGTAGTCGAACCCACTAAAACCTTTAAAAATCACCCTATATTTTATGGTACTCATTGGTAGATTCAATCATAAGAATAAAATCTGTCAAAATAAATATTGCGGGTTAAGTTAAAGAAACATCATGAAATCCGCCTAAAACTGGGACGAGTCAGAGCACTTTTTTGGTGACTTGTTTACCATCAATATTAAACCTATTACTGGTTATGGGGGCTTGTAGTTAAATTTTGACAATTTGACAAGATATCAATCGACTTGGTGTACACATGACATACCTACTAGCGTCGCAAGGCAGCGCCCTCACCGCCGCACGCGTTCAAAGTGCTCCGTTACGTCCCGGTTTTTAGCGGATTTCATGGTGATCCTTTGCTTTATTATGCAATATTTGTTTAACAGATCTGGTTGTTATGATTGACTCTACCGACCAGTAACATAAAACAAAAAGGTGTTATTTTAAGCTGTCAGTGGTTTCCATTACCAGATGCAGGGTTCTGATCGAAGGATAATGCTATTCAAATTATGTGAATGAACATTCCTTTATTTTTAAAAATAAGTAAAACTGTTTCTTATTTTTTAAAATAAAGGAATGTTTCCTTTGAGTAAAATTTGCTATCTTGAATATATCGGGTAGCTGCCCCTTGAGGTAACGTTTGTTTGTACCACCCTGTATAATACTGCTATATCATTAAGAGGATCAGCAAACTAGCTCTTAGGAAAAAGGTATCAAGTGAAATAATTATAGGTTAGAGCTCATAGTATAGTAATTCTGGAGTATACCCATTGTTACCTGTCTAATATTTGCTTTGGCAAAGGTCGATGTATAAAAATAATTAAAATCGTTAACTCACCCCGCGTTTTTAGGTGATTCTATGCTTTTGAGAACTACGCTGACGTCACCAGTAACATTTTCAAAGTAAGTCAGGTCAACTAGGTATTCGGAATCTCTCATGTTGACAAGTACGACGTAAGCTTCTCCATTGGACCACCTGAAATAGATAAAAACCAGAATTGCATTTGACTGTCATTGAATAACCAATTAACAACATATAATATGCGGGATATTAAAATTTAAAAATACGACAGTATCTTGTTTTCTGAATAAACTTCAAACACAAACTAAACACGGTGTGATCTAGACGACCACAACTTTGCTCTATCCCAGATTCCCAGCTTAGAAAAATATTTTCGATTATTCAAGTGCCAATTGAAATTGCTTAGCAAAAAGCGTTTATAGAAAAATGTGCATTAAAATGTTGAAATTCATCTTTTTTGAGCCAACCGAGTTAAATGTTTGAGTAGCCTCACCTTCTAAAAGCAAAGACATCCTCGTTAAGCGCATATGACTCGTATCTTCCGTATCTAAAAGCGGGTTCCGCCCGCAGTTTGATCAGTGCCTTGTAAATGCTGAGGTGGGAGTTGTCTGTCAGCTTCTGTGCTTCCACGTTGAGGGTTTCGTAGCCTTCTGCGACGGGTAGCCAAGTTTTGTCTCCGGAGGAAAACCCTGAATGAAAAATAATTATGCTCAGCAGGATGTTTATTTATTACAAACGTTGTTTTCGAATTTCAATTTTTATTATCGCTATGTTTGTAACAAAATAGTTGCATGTAGTTGAGCTCAGCCATTTGATACCCAACATTGTCATCAAATATCTACTGACTCATTATAATCAGAATCATCCCTGCGCCAGGTGCCAGAAGCGACCCTAAGTCGCTGCAAATAGATTAATAGAAACTGATAACCAAAGATGCTATGACTACGTTTCTTGATAACCGAATATCCAAAGATTTATGTAATATCAGTTTCGAAAAATCATGTTCTTGATGACGATTAAAAATAAAATTTACCGGCGTTTTTTTCTGCACTCCATTGGAAGGGTGTACGTTCAGGATCTCTAGACTCCATCCAATAGTTGATGGGGTCGTCAGTGTTGCAGCCACTCGGGTCTACAGTATCTTCCCAGCTTACAAATCCATCGATCATGCCAATCTCTTCACCCTATAAAAATAAAAATAGATACATACGTTTAAAAACTTTTATCTGTGCATCATAGTAAAACAGCTGCAGCATTTCCATAAAAAAATACTACAATTTCTAAATTCTTACCATATAAGTGACTCCTACTCCAGGCATCAAAAGCACGATCATATTAACAGCATCCACCAGCTCCGGGCTGAACCTTGATGCTACTCGGTTGTTGTCGTGATTTCCGGCAACCCAATTTGCATTTTCATCAACCGGTTTATAAGCCAAGAATTTATCTAGGGCATATTTTATATCAGCAGCGGATGATTCCCCATTGACGTCGGATATCAATACAAAGTTAAACGGCATTTGAGCACCCTTCCTATCTCCTTTGCCGAAATACTTCATGGTCATCTGAGGACTAGAGTACGCTTCTGTCATCATGACCCTGGTTAGACCATCTTTTTTTGCGAACTCATCAAAGACCTCCCTCCATTGGTACACCATTTCAACAGTCTCGTCCTGATCTGTCGTGTAAATGTGGTTCAAATAGCCGTGACTTTCAGGGTCTGCATTTCTGTTGCCAGATAGTGGTTCATCTGGGTATTTTCCACCAAAAAGTGCCTTGTCAACTTCAAACAAATGAGCAATAGCATCTACTCTAAAGCCAGCCACTCCCTTTTCAAGCCAGAATCTGATAACGTTTTTCATTTCTTCAACTACATCTGGGTTGCGGAAGTTAAGATCTGGCTGACCAATCACGAATTGGTGGAGGTAATATTTGCCAACTTCTTCTCTGTATTCCCATGCGCTTTTGCGAAAAACACTAATCTGAAAATGTAGTATTTAATATAATTGGAGGTTGTAATATTTACTTACATATCACTGTATAACTCTAGGATCATTCAATTGATCCAACTTACCCAGTTATTAGGTGGATGCAAGTCACCGTTCTCATCTACAACAGGATCTTCCCACACAAAGTAATCAAAGTACTTTTCGTGACCTTTCAGAGCCTCCTCAAACCATACGCTCTCGTTACTCGAGTGGTTCGGAACAAAGTCCAAAACTATTTTAATATCTGAAATTATCAACAACATATTATTATTATAATTTCGTTCTCACCCATCATTTCAATAAGTAAAAAGTTTATGGATTTTGTACCCAGTTCATTTGCTTTTGCGATGAGTCGATCAAAATCTTCCATGGTTCCGTACTCGTCTTGAATAGCGTAAAAATCGGCAATATCGTATCCAAAGTCGTACATTGGAGATTTGAAAATAGGAGACAACCATGTTGCTCCAACGCCTAGTTCTTTGAGGTACTCTAAGCTCTCCGTGATTCCTGAAAAATTAAGGAGTAAAGGTAAATTTAGGACTCACATGAAAACCTTTGTTATGCATATCCAATATATCCAATTTTCCATAAAAAAATCAAATAAAAATTATAGATCTATTGCTTTAATTTATTCTATTCATCAAACTTCTCGAACTAGTGTAAAAATGAATAATAAACTTTAAGGTTGTTGGAAGACTGTCTTTTTATTTGTAGATTTTCACTAATTAATAGTTTATGCTATAGATAGCGGGTAACTTAGTCTAAGTTACTTTTACTTGCGCAAAAAAACCCATATAATCGTGATTCTACGCGGGCAAAGCCGTGGGCATAACTACTTCAAAGTATGTATATTCCTTACACTTACCATTCAAATCACCGATACCATCTCCATCGCTGTCCTTGAATGACCTTGGATAGATCTGGTAGAATACTGTCGTCTCCCACCATTCTAACTCTTTCTCTTCAGCAGCTTGAAATGGTGCAACCAGCAATAATAGCGCAAAAAGTCCTATGGTCTTCATTCTGAAATAGACAATTATAAAATATAAACTATGCAGTAAAACTTAAAGTAACATAACGAGATATTGATATGCGAGACACAGTAAACTGTTTTCTAATAAATTCAATTCTAAAATTTAATCCTCGCTTCTTTTCTAGAACTTTCTGCGCTCTAAGAAGTTTGATCATATTCAAGCAACGGAATTACGTACTTTCCGTGACTATAAACTTAGACTCGAAAAGTTTTAAGAATTCTATTCAAAAGAAAAACTAGAACTTGCAAGAGAATTATTCTTTCAAAATAGTAGGTGTTATTATCGCATCCTCAGAGCAAGGACATATGGAATTATTCTTTCAAAATAGTAGGTGTTATTATCGCATCCTCAGAGCAAGGACGTGCGTATTTAAAAATAAACCAGAAAATAAAATATTTGGAAATAACTTACCTTACTTGATGAGAAGATCCATTACATTCAATATTTTTTTCAATTTATAGCATAACATATATCTCCCATGGCGATAATATCAGATAAAAGTGTAGATAATACCTAATCAGAAAATCTTATAATCTGGGTTACAAAAGATCAAGGTGGTATCTGTGAGAGAAAAACGGTTTGGTACGTACATCAGCAGGGGTATTTTGATTCGTTGGAAATGCCGTCGGATAGCGGTGGCGCGCCCCTGCGGGTCGCACCGCGGAGGCTGGGCAGTGAAAGCGTTAATATCAGTAATTATAATACTTTATCGGTGCGTGTTCATGAGGAGATGAGTGACCGAGCCATGGCGAGTCTTTGAATCGCTTTGGCTCGCACCTACATGCTGTTATATCAAACAAAACAAACGATGTTTGTGATGACTCGTTCAACATGTGGACGGACCATAAAACTTTTCAATTAACCTTAGCTTTCTTTTTAAGGTCATTCCACTCGTTGATATTTACAATGGGGAGTTTTCCGACATTTCCTGATTGATGAAAGCTTTTGCTTTTTGACCTTTGAAAACATAGCTAGCTGTTTATTTGACAAGTCAAATAGTTACTATGGGGTAGATATCGTTTAGTCAACCAACGGCGCATCTTTTAAACCAACTTCAGAAAAAGGAGGAAGTTCTGTGTTGGGTTGTATGCTTTTTTTGTATGTTCGTCATTTTCTCCGTCAATTACGGACCGATTTTATTTATTTTTTCGTTATGGACAGAAACCTTTATTCAGAGAAAGAAAATTACAATAAAATAATAGAAATAAATTAGAACTATTATTTGAATTGAATTGAAACAATTGAGCTAACTGCAGACTGTTGTAAACAAGCTACAGGTAGCTCAACTGATCCATATCAATACCAGTCGCAAGCGTCCCCAAGACGCTGGCTGCATTGCCCCGCTGTATGGCAATGCCGATGCGCTGTGCCAGATACTGACCAGCTCTCGGGTCCGCGTCGCTTCGACCAGACGCTCAGATAATTTTTTTAAAACCCGAGAGCCTCGGTACCCCACTGACCTAGGGTCTCGACTCCAAGAGGAGCAAATGTGTAGCCTCTGTCGAGACCTGCATATTTGCGCCTCTTGAGATCTTCGGCCATATCTGCCGCCGCGCCTGCCTTCACGGATGTCCTCGGAAGATGGGAAGGCGCAAGTGTGTCGACGCATGTAGCGTCCCACATAATGGGCCTCCCCAACTCCCATGGGACTAGTGTCATACCGTCGGACCTTTTACCATCGTCACGTAACAGACCATTCGGTTCGAGAATAGCTGGTACGTTAGCGGTGACAAAAGCAATTTTAGAATTCAATTCAAAAAACAAATTTTGCAAATTCGTTATGTTATAGATAAATGATTCCGAAATGGTCCTAATTTCTTTTTTCCGAACGAATACTAATCGTATTCGTTTCGCAAAACTTTAAAAACTGTGCAGAAATTCAGTGGGAATTTGATGTCGGCTTTTGTTTTTTGATACCTACAATCAAATTATTTTTGACATTCTTTTCAGCCGTTACCGTCTCAATGCCTTGGCAGCAGCAATGTCATCTCATTTCTTCTGCCACTCCTCGCGATTCAACGCAGTAACAAACCATGATGACCATTGCCATTATCATAGCCAATTTTTGCAATATACTGACAACACACGAAGGCGTGTACCTTATGATAAAATTTTAAAATTAGCTTTTACACTAGTGGGTAGGTACTATTCGATTCTCTCATTTCTCAGGCGTAACTTATTGAATATACGAATTTGAATCAGAGGAAGATCTATTGCTATGAACGGTTTATTATCTGCAAAATGTCTACATCGATCATCCTACAAGATGAAAAGTTCAAGGTTTGGAACTTTGCAAGAGAGGGCTGATTCACTATCGATTGCTCTTACATTATACGTATAAGCGTTTTTCTTCAAAGATATAATGTATTAGCAATTATTGCATAATAGACTCGTCGATCTGCGAAGTTGTAAGTAAAAAGTTCCCTTTCAAAACCCAAAAGGCGTTGAGTTTCAAGTTCAAACGTTTCTTTGAATTTCAATGCAAGCTTGATTTTAATTTATTTGAACTCACATGGAATATCAGCAAGTTAGCACATTCTCCATACATCATTAAAATTAGGTTGTTTGAATTTCCATTAAAACTTGACTGAAACTTATTTAAATTGAAAACTTATTGAATGTCAGAGAGCGAGGTGTGAATTCCACTTAAGGGTCCGGCGACGGATGAATTTCCTATACAAACGTAATACCGAAATGATTTTTAATTTGAGCTCATTTTCAGCATGGTCTGCTATTATTTGTATTAAAATAGTATTAATCTAGGTTCCTGCCACAATTTTTTTTCAAAAAACCTTTCTGAAATGAAATTAAACCGAATCGCATTTTTACATTAAAGAATGAATGTTTTCTTAGTATTTGTGTAGATAAGTATTTTGAAAAAAGCTTGTAGCAGGAACCTAAATAAATACTATTCTAATACAAATAATAGGAAACTATGGTGAAAATATTCTCAAATAAAAATCATTTTGGTACTACGTTTGTATGGGAAATTCATCTGTCGCCGGACCCTTAAGGCGCGTACACGAGCACTTATTTATCTTATTAAGTTAAACATAGGAATTTTCAAAAACCGATTTTGCAGTTTGCGATACCTATCTTATGCTGCTCATTTTGCTCACTAACGTGGCCAAAAAAGGCGACTTAGCATCTCTGTCTACACTTTAAAAAACATTTACAGAGGCAGTAAATAAGCTTATGATAGGTATCATAAACTGCAAGTTCTATTTTTGAAATTTCCTACGTTTAAAATAATAATAAGATAAAATAGGTGGTGGCGCTGATTTGGGTCGGGTATGCGCCTTAAACCAAGACTTACAGAATGGGAACACAGGATCTATTATTCGTTTTAACATGCCTTTTTAGTGAGTTAAAATCTTTCTTAACAAAGAAAATTTATACAATTTTAATTAAAATTGAAGATAATTGTTGTTCTTAGGGCCGTGTTAAGTTAGGGATAAGTTTTATATCGTCAACGTTGGATCAAGTCATGTTTTGTTTTTTCTGTATACTCAATTTAGTAGGTTTGAATTCTACATTCTTATGTTACAAAAACTATACTTAACTAATTTGGCAGCACTAAACATCTAACTCTTTCGTAATGATCGAAATAAAAAGAATGGCATAATTTTTAGTGGTGTCAAATTTGTTCAGTTAAGTTTTGTGACATCTGAATTAATACCTCATAAGCAAAATAGTTTTATAGTTACTAGCTAGAGTAACCGCAAAGGATAAGTGTAAATTCAAGGAATAGACTAATTTCATTCAATAAAAAAAAATCTTCGTGTCTGAATTAATAGTTTCAAGTAGGTAGGTAATAAAATGAAATCGGTTGCAATCAATTTGTTTAATCACTATGAGTCATGTTAGTTCTTCAGTTTCAGTACAAGTCCTTCGTAGCCAGCAATTGGTAAAGATGAGGCATCAAAGGTATCACTGAAACAAAAATACAGTTTTTACTAAAACAATCAAACACAAAAAAACAGGAGACAGTGTGGCTAAAAATTACTTTCTAAATCCATAGACGGAACATATGTAAATGTCGCTCAAAATGAAAGGCGAGGGGAAAAAAGAAAAAAACGGAGTCAGAAACGAACTGAGGTGTAGTCTATTTTTCTAAGGCTTAAGAAAATACAGGCTTTTCGCAGCTTGGATGAAAATTTAATGATCATTTATTTATAATTATTTGTTCCGAGTGTTCTTGGTATTTTCTATAAATAGGTATTGTATTAAGTTTATAAGTCATCTAGTAGGTACTACCCATAACACACGCTCTGCTTTGCTTGGGGCTAGATGTTGCTGTGTTGATTGTCGAGCATTATCTATTATTATTTTATTTATTTATTATTTTGACGACTTCAGTGGCGCAGCGGGCGAGAGTCCGCCTGAGACGCAAGAGGTTGCGGGTTCGATTCCCGCCTCGGAACAAATTTGTGTACGATCTGCAGAAATTTGTTCCGTTGGTCTGGGTGTTTTCTATGTATAGTAAAAAGGAATATCTATCTATGTATATAATGTATTAAATATATCAGTTATCTAGTACCCATAACACAAGGTTTGAGAAGCTTACTTTGGGGATAGATGGTGCTGTGTGGATTGTCCAGCATTATTTATTATTTTACACGACATCATCTATAATTAGAGATAATAAATATAAGCAGAGTTGCTATGCTGATAAAAAATCAGTTAAAGCCTAGTAGTCCTGCAGCAGTAGGCGTAAGGGAAAATGCGCGCCTGCCAAGCCACCGCGCTCGTGTTTTTTGTAGTTATTTAAACACTAGCTGTACCCGCGACTTCGTTCGCGATTGCCTCACCTGCCGACTAATTAAGTTCACATTTAACCATAGTCTCTCATATTATGAAACGCCGCCGTGCAAAAAATCGTGTAGTGTCTACGGGGGATAGCATGTTGTCATCTTCAATCCCATTCTTTATCCACACGACTTTTAGCTACGACTCGGCCAGCGTCAGTGTTAAGAAGTGTCATACTCGTTTCATTTCTTACTGATGGTTCCGTTCAGCTGGGGCCCTAATCTGCTATACTAATCGCTTCACTATGACAGGGGTATCGACACAGAATGACACGTTTCGGTATTCCACCTCAGATGAAAGAAATTATGATGAATGCAGATGGAGAGACGTGCGTCAAGTTTGAAACTATTAATTTATCTCGCACGCACTATCTGGAGTTTTATAAATCTAAGGATTCTACGTGATGATTCTGCGACGATTCCATTGTCATACTGAAGCAATTGTATTGCAGAATTGGGCTCCTGATCCATTTGACTGGACCACCGTAATTTTTTTTTCGTTAGTAGGTAGGTACAGTTGGCTGTGTACCACAGTAAAAAAAATTTTTCTGTGGTCTAGTTAGTTTAATTGGACCACTTACTACAACCAAACTTCGGTAGTACAGTTAACTGGACCAAACCACCATATATCATGTAAGGTAGGAACCTAACTAATGGGTGCGTCTTGGAAAAATACATAGATAGGAACTTACCTACCCTCTATCTACAAATTTTTTTCTTCTAACTCCAGATTATTTCATCAATCTACTGATTTTCTACTCGACTTTCTACTGATTTAGTCAAATTCGATCTTGCAACACTGTTTCTAACAAAAAGAATGCATGAAATCGGACGACGCGTAGACCCGTCGTGATGCGCAGTTAAAGAATTCTACTTTTTCCTGTCTCCCAGGGGAACCTTACTGAATTCCAGGATAAAATGTATTCCATGTCCTTCCTTGTAGTATGAACTCAAAACGTGCCAAGTTTAATTCCAACTCATTACCTATGTAGTTTCGGCGTGATGCGCGGTGAAGGAATTTGACTTTCATCCCCTCTGCCAGGGGAACCTTACTGAATTCCGGGATAAAATGTATCTTTCCTCATAGTATGAACTAAAATCATGCCAAGTTGCATTCGATTTCATTAAGTAGTTCCGTCGTGATGCGCGGTTAAAGAATTTTACTTTCATCCTCTCTCCCAGGGGAACATGACTGAATTCCGGGATGAAATGTATCCCATGTCCTTCCTCGTAGTATGAAATCAAATCGTGCAAGGTTTCATTCCAACTCATTCAGCACTTTCGACGTCATGCGCGGTGAAGAAATTTTACTTTCATCCCCTCTCCCAGGGAAACCTGACTGAATTCCGGGATAAAAAGTATCCTATGTCCTTCCTCGTAATATGACCTAAAATCGTGCCGAGTTTCATTTCAATACCTTCAGTAGTTTCGACGTGATGCGCGTTTAAGAAACAGACAGACAGACAGACAGACAGACAGACAGACAGACAGACAGACAGACAGACAGACAGACAGACAGACATGAATGAAAAAAATTACAGTTTTGGCTTCAGTATCGATAATAGAGTGCCCTCCAAAAAAAATTTTCAAAATATCTTCAATGTACAGAATTGGACCTGTTACAGTTTTATTATAAGTATAGATGGTGATTACGAAAATCATTAAATTTTATCAAGTCAATCTCTGCGAATTTGTTTAGAAATATTAAATGTCCTTAGTTGAGTACAAAAAAAAGTGTGATATCAGTAGTTCGCTAGTCATAGTACTGAAAAAACGTTAGAAAAAGAGGTAACTTTGGGATTTTTTTCTTTCGAGTGAAGTTCATTAGATCTTGTAACTAAATGCGACTTTGACTAGACTAGATCCTTAAGTAATATATATCTTTTTTTCAGAATTGTGAACATTATTTTCTAAATCTCAGATGGTTTTAAAAATCACAAAAATCCGGCCTCTGCTGGCCTACCAAGCCTTAACAAGGATTTTATAAAATCAACTGGAAATCCGATTCCGCTAACATTTCAATTTTGATCAAACACGTACGTTCCATATCCCAACTCATTAACTATGAATAGCTAATTCTAAAAGCCATTTTGGCTTGAGCTTCTAAAACATGAATTATAGAGAACTTACCCTTCGTTTTTGGGCGATTGGACGCTTCTTAGAACCACGCTGACGTCACCGGCAACATTTTCGAAGTATGTCAGGTCAATAACGTGCTCTTCGTCCCTCATGTTCAGCAATACCAAGTAAATTTCATCGTTGTACCACCTGAAATGGATAAAGTCCTGACTAAGCTACTTCTTTTTTTTTAGGTTTATAGTGTTGCCAGTAACTTCTGTGCGTTATTTGCACGAGATGAATTTATGTCTTTTATCATTGAAATTTCTAGGAAAAAGGTAAAACTTGGGTTTTTATTTTCAGGGTAACGAGACGTAGATATGCCGCCGCTGGATCGTAGAATCAGCCCGTTTGTAGGATGACTAGACCGACTGCAAAACGGCGCAATTCAATTAATTGGTTATGCCGATTGTTGAATATGGCTAAACATCATTTAGCCATCTAGTCGAATGAAATTAATTAGGTAGGTATTCCCAAAAAACAGCATTCATTTTGCAATTGGCCTAGCCATTCTACAAACTGGCGGATTCTACGATCCGGCGCGGCGGCGAAGGATCACGTAGTTTTTGAAAATCGCAGCGCTAGCCCCTGCTAGCCAAGGCTAGCGCTGCGATTTTCAAAAACTACGTGATCCTACGTGAACTACGTGTGAAGAAAAAGATTCTCTTGAGAATATTTTTTTTTTCATTTAGTAAAAAATAGGAATTGCTAGGTTCAAATAATAAAACCTTAAAATTTACCTTCTGAACGCGAAAACATCGTCATTAATAGCTAAAGACTCGTATCTGCCGAATCTGAAAATCTTTTCGCGACGAAGTGCGGCCAACGCCTTGTACACCTTGATGTGTGACCGATCAGCGGCTGTCTGGACTTCCACGTTCAGGGTCTCGTAGCCATCGGCGACTGGAAGCCAGGTCTTATCGGCTGTTGAAAATCCTGAGAAAGACGAGGTTTACAATTTTAATTTGAGTCGTTGACGAAAATAATTGTGCAACGCTATGACTGTAGGACACAGTTGAAAAAACTATGAATAAACATATATGTTGAATAAACTATGCGCCCAAACGTTAATCTTACCAGCATTTTTCTCAGCATTCCACTGGAAAGGTGTCCGTTCCGGATCCCTTGAGGTTTTAGAATAGTTAATAGGATCGTTAGTGTTGCATCCAGATGGATCCACAGTGTCTTCCCAGCTCACGTAACCGTCGACAAGACCGAGCTCTTCACCCTTTCAAAAAAAAATCAAAAAGTCAGGATACCGATTTCATGTGGATTTCTTAAATCTTGCAATAAGAAAATTTTAGACACCGCATTGTCCAAAATTTACTTATTGCAATTAATTTCCTTTTGATTAAGGCACCTAAATAACTCACAAGGAAAGGAAATGTTTTCACACGGTGCCTTGAAACATGTGTGATACTGAGCTGAATTAGGGGTTTCCGGATCACGAGAGGATTGTTTTGTTCAACCGTTAATCTAAATTGTATTTACATATTATTATCTTGATTTTTGGTTAGATTCAAATCGTAATAAATAAATGCACATACCATGTAAGTTACTCCAACACCAGGAAGAAGCAAAACAAGCATGTTGATACCATCAACTAAATACGGGCTGTATCGAGTCGCCATTCTGCTATTGTCATGATTTCCGACCTGAAATGTCAGATTTTTTGTTAGAAAAATCAATGTGAATGTAGTTTGAACTGTAGAGATCAAACAAACGAAAGTTTCAAAATTACAATGCCTGCTGAGAAGACAGTTAAATAAAAACAAGTACCTATCACATTTTGAGTTCAAGATAAAACACAACAAACAAAACAGAGACGAATCCATCGCATAAATCCATTCTAGATTTCGGGCTCTTTGACAGTTACTAACATAGGTAATTGTATACCATATTTTAGCAGTTTTATCTCACCATATTTTGATTTAATTAAAGAAATATTTTATCATTTTATCAAATGCAATTTAAAACAATGTTAAAATTAACTTACCACCCAATTAGCTTCTTTATCAACAGGTTTGTACGTCAAAAACTTATCAACGGCCCTTTTGATATCACCAGCCGTAGACGAAGCGTCCACATCAGTGATCAGATCGAAATTGAAAGGCATCTGAGCTCCTTTCTTCTCCCCTGCTCCGTAATACTTCATAACATCCTTGACAGCAGCGTACACTTCCGTCATCATAACTCTGGGTTCACCATCAATAGCTGTAAACTCTTCGAATACATCCCTCCATTCATAAACCATGTAGTAAGTTTCATTTTGTTCTTTTGTGTAGATGTGTTCGAGGTAGTCATGATTGTCTGGTGCAACGTCGGTTCTACCTGATCGAGGCTCATCAGGGTATTTGCCGCCGAATTTTTCTTTGTCGACTTCGAAAAGGCAGTTTACAGCGTCGACTCTAAAGCCAGCAACACCTTTGTTTATCCAGAAACGGATGATGTTCTGAAAATATCATGGTTACGTTTAACATTATAATAGGATTGATTTTTGAATGGTTGTTTCACGTTTAAACTAAACAGCGGATTTCACTAAAATTTTCCAATAATTTAATGTAGTTTCGTACATGTTACAAATAGTCTCTGGAAAACTGTAGCCAAAAGCTATAGTTTGGAATAATCGGTTTCATATTTTCTGCTAAAGTTGATAGGTACAAGTAGTAACATTCATTGATAGGTAACCCACCTGTATATTTGAAGTCAAATTATATTAATACAGAAATATTTTAGAACTATATATATAACCTTTCAGTAAAATAAATATATTGCTTTATTTATTTTACTGAAAGTTCTACAAATATTATATTATAAATTCATCATCATCATCATCATCAGCCTAAATTAGTACATTGCTAGACATAGGCCTCCCCTAATGAGCGCCATAGCGCCCTGTCTTGTAAAATCAAAACGAATGAAATCACAAAAAAATATGTGATTAGGACACATGGAATCTGTCAGGGGTGTTACCTATATCATACATATATTCAGTAAGTAATAAGTTATAGGTATTTTTCCCTTTGTGTGTCCCAACTTACCTTCATTTCATCAACGACATCCTGATTACGGTAGTTCAAATCCGGTTGTCCAACAACAAATTGGTGCAAATAATATTTTCCAACTTCTTCTCTGTATTCCCAAGCACTTCCAAAGAAATGGCTCAGCTGAAATATAAATAAACAGTTAATAAGAGAGAGAATCTTAGCAATCTGTCATACTATTCGAATTTATTTGCCAACAAAATCTCACCCAGTTGTTAGGCGGCTGCCTGTTGCCGTCTTCGTCGATAATACCGTCCTCCCAAACGAAATAGTTCAAGTATTTCTCGTTACCTTTCAAAGCTTCTTGGAACCAGACGCTCTCATTAGAAGTATGATTTGGTACGAGATCCAAAACAACTTTTATTCCTATAAAATAACACAGCTTTAGTTTAGATTCTGGGAACACCGTTTATTTTCTGTGCGAAGTGTATTTTTATTTTGTCATAGATTTATTACATTGAATTACCGATATCGTTAGCTTCTTTGATGAGATTCTCAAAGTCTTCCATAGTTCCGTACTCATCGTGGACCGCATAAAAGTCAGCGATGTCGTAACCGAAATCATACATGGGTGATTGGAACATTGGCGATAACCAGACTGCATCGACGCCTAGGTCTTTGATATAGCTCAGCTTTGAAGTTATGCCTAAAACAAGTAAGTTTACAAATACTAAAAGATAAAATTTTCCGGGAGAAGACCAGTTGGCTGCCCAAGGTATCGACCTGTGGCAGCCGACTGGTCTTCTTCCGATCTTTTAGCGATATAAAATGACGAAGCGGAACGTAATCTCCGGGAACTCGATTTTCTATTTGTCCAAAGAAAGCTCAAATTTCTGGAGGCTGAGCTTTAGAAGCAAATAAAAAAAAAACTTCTTTTACTTTGAGGTATAATTAGTATTTTTGAGCATTATAAAAACTCACCGTTCAAATCTCCGATTCCATCACCATCACTATCAGCAAAAGATCTTGGATAAATCTGGTAGAAGATGGTATCTTCCCACCATTCTCTTTCTGTCTCATGCTTAACTACTCCCCCGCTACAAAAGACTGCCAGCGACAGTAAAATCAAAGCCTTCATGATTCTGCTACCAACTTCAATAATTTGAGTTTTGAAACTCAATGTGGCGTACTAAGCTAGCAGCAAAATTTATAGAAATCAATGTATCTTTATCGATCTTATCTGGTCCTGTTTTCTCACCAAGTGGTAAGATAAGGACCTAATCTCGCGAGTAACAGATGAAAATAACATTTATCTTTTAAAACTCAGTTTGGCAAGTCACATGCTATGTAAAATTCCAAAGTTCCAAAAATTTCTTAAAGGTTAAAGTTTTTTAACCCATAATTCCTGTAGAAATCCGACCTATACTATCGTAAACTATTGACAATTATGTGGGGATTCTGCCCTACTTTATTTTTTACGCTGTGAATATGGTTTCCATAGTAAAGTGCCCCATGACTTTAAACCATAATTTGTATTTATTGCTGTAAAGTTCTGACCAAAACAAATAGGTACTACAAAGCGTAAACCTAAATTTGCATAGAAAATCACTTTCTTATGTGTGGTGAAGGTTATGTGAAGGTTATAAGTATTTATTACACTTATATATATATCTAAAACAATATCTACGGAGTACTTAAGAGGTATATACGAGTAATGTGTATGATCAAAATTGATCAAAGGCAATAAATACCTCACTCAAAAACCATGTCGTTTATTCGGAAAAACATGTAATTCGTCCACTCGTTCTAAAGAAACACGTTCAACGGGGTTTTAAGATTTTATATGTAAGGTGGCCCTGAAGCAACCTCAGCAAAGCCCTCAGCCACCACTTGTTTTTTTTTTTTCAACATCGCGAAAAAAACAACTATATTTTTTTGGATATATCTAGGTTAAGGTGTATATCTCAGAACAATGATGCTTTAGGACATTATGTTAAATGTTTTTTTTTTTGTATAAGTGTCATCCATCCAAAAATATATATTTCATATTGCAATAATCAAAAAAAAATCGAAGTGGTAGCCGATGTTAGGGCCGAAATCGTCAAAGCCCTTTCAAAATATGAATTTTGGCGTGGCTGATTGAAAAGTTCTGAAACATTATTTTTAAACCAATGAGGTAACGCCTTGCGTTAACGCGTGAACAGTATTAACCTCCTTCGTATAGCGAAAGCGAGTTTTGATGCGGCTGGTTTTCTTTTTGGCATTGTGGTTTTCAAAATTCTAATCAGTTTTAGAAAGTACTTATTTATATTGTATTTGTATGAATTATTATAACCTACAATGGTATATTAGAAAATTATCCATACTATAAATTCGAAAGTAACTCTGTCTGTCTGCCTGTCTATCTATCTGTCTGTCCTTTTACACATAAACGGCTGAACGGATCCTAATGAAATTTGGCATGGAGATACATAGATGGTATCCCGAGGACAGACTTAAGCTACTTTATATCTCGAAAAAGAGCATGTGTAGCCGCGGGGCGCAATAAATATTTATAAACTTTCCTGCTAATTCCTAGAATTAGAATTACCTAGTTTAGTTATTTTGTAGCGCCCCAACTATAGGTACTACAATACTATAATTTTATTACCTACTAGCTGCATTCTTACTACCCGTTGTCCTATTACCCGTATTCCGAAAACGGAATGAAGCATTTTCCCGCGGTAAAAAGTAGCATAATATGTTCATTAGGAATAATGTAGGCTTCTAATGGTAAAATAATTTTTCAAATCGGTCCAGTAGTTTCGGAGCCTATTCAATACAAACAACCAATGAATGTAATCTTTCCTCTTTATATTATTAGTATAGATGTAAAAAGATGTAACTAAATAAAAAAATTCATGATTAAAATTACATATTTTTCTTTTTTATCTTTCTTGGGGCGCTCGGGGCAAAAATAGGATATACATACACCGATTGGGAAATAATTCATGTATTTTGTCTACAATCGATAAAAAAACATTTTCAAGTAGGTTATCAATCTTCTTGAATGTCATCTCAGATGATAATTTAATATCTTTTCACTGATAAATAACCACTAGCAAATAGTTATCATGTCAAGATGTCTCCACTAGAGGTAAACAGCCTACACAATGTAATGTCATGTTTACTAGGTCACTTATTTACCTATTGGGTGACCCTAAACCTGTATGTTTTTTTTTCTATTATTAATAAACTAGTTTATGCCCGCAGCTTCACACGCGTTGTTTCTACGGAAACGTCTAAAGGTGATTTGTATCTCATGGGAACTGATTTATGGGATAAAAAGTAGCCTATGTTTGATTGCATGATTAGAATTACCTGTATGCAAAATTTCACCCCGATCCGTTCAGTAGTTTTGGCCTGAAGAGGTAACAAACCTCCATCCATCTATCCATCCATCCAAACTTTCGCATTTATAATATTAGCGTGATAGTAAAAGCGACGGCTGTTTTTTTTTACCGCGAGCTTATAAATATTTTGCGTGTATCTATGTACATACGATCGCGTGGTTGGCTGGGCTTTATCACCTTAAAGCTTTTAGCGATTTTAATAAATGAGATATCAAAACAATCGTATTATTTACAAAGACCAGTATTAAAGTTTATTTGTTATTATAGTGCGTTAGCCTCACACTGGCTAATTTCTAAGAAATCAAATAATATCCAAAATATTTGGACTTCGACGGGACTTGAACCCGCATCCTTCCGTCAGTACCGGAATGTGCTAAACAACTACACCACGAGGTCAAATGACGTGGGAGTCGAAAATCTCTGCGACTTCCTACGGAAGAGACGGTACAGTACGGCAGGGATGTTACGGAGCTCCGACTCCGATTCCGATATGTCGGAACTTCCGATTGATACTACACCTTCGGTTCCGACTTCCGTTCTGAAACTTAAAATCGGAGGTTTTAATCGGAGGTAGTTCTAATGCTAAATCGATGGAAATAAACTGACTGATTTCTGAAATGATAGCTTTGCAAGATCTCCCCTTTAATTTCGTTGAAGGTATTAGATTTCGACGACTTAAACAGCTAATTGTGCTGAATTATCAGTTAAAGGGATAACAGTTTTTTACGGAATATATTTTTGGCGATTTATATGCAACATGAGCACATAAAGTAAATGATCTACTGAAACAATTTGAGAGAATCTAGCAAATCTGAAAATCCAGCGCCTACTGCTGCAGCTGCTGCAGGAATCTAACTACCACCACCTTCGACTCCGCCTTCGCTTCCAACTCCGGTTCCGGTTCCGATTCTGACTCCGACAAACCAATTTTTAAAACTCCGACTCCGACTTCGGTTCCGTTATACCACCTCCGTAACATCCCTGCAGTACGGTACGGTACGGACGTTACGGTAGAGATTTTCGACCCACATTGCACATTGCACATTGAGCACATTGAGTGTGGGGTTACGCACTATAATAACAAAAAACCTTAGATATTATTGATTTCTTAGACACCAGTATTATTTTAGAATATAATAATGTCTTCCTAGCCGAATTTTGACTACGGCAGCGGCCAGTCTCATCGGAGACTATCCAAATGCGCAGGACATATGTGCACAAGTGTGTGCGCAAACACAGGTGCACTCTTTATTCCCTCACTCTCATAATCCAATGGGACGACAGATCGACACGACCGGGAAGAGGTCAGGCGCAGGACCAACGGCTTAACGTGCTTTCCGAGGCACGGGGGTGTAACACCGCAAACTTTCTGACTCCGGGCTGCTACTGTGAATTTTCCTTGCTAGAAAAAAACCCAATAATAACTATTGGTCTGACCCGGGTTTCGAACCCAGCACCTCATAATCAGCGGTTGAGCAAGCTGACCGCTAGACCAACGAAATACACCTATAGAAATATAAATCGGTTCGCTAAAAATAGTGATAAAAGTAATTTTAATACCAGAAATAAACATAAACTCGCTGTGCCCACAACTAGGCTACACAAAATTAATGTATCTTGGGCAATGTATACGCTTCTACAAAACTCCAAGTGAGTAGCAAAAATTATCAGTAAATAAATTCAAACAAATTGTCAAAACCTTGCTGTGCAAAAAGGCTTACTATAAAATATCAGGATTATCTAGAAGATAAAAATCTTGGGACGGGTTTTGCTCCAACTCGAAAAATAACAACTAACAGGCTAAAGGTTTCTTCGTCGCTTCTTTACTTTAGTCTATATACCGAAGCGACAGAAATCAAAAATATGACTTTATTTCCGTGTCAGTGTTTAGTTTTATAATTTGACCTTTTCTAAGTGTAAATTTATTGTATTTATGGAAATAAAGAGTTTCTGATTTTGATTTTTGATTTTGACGAGGCAGTCATTATTTTAGTAAACCATAGATCCAAGTGTTTACAGTAGGTATACAAATATCATTCACCCACTTGATGTTTCATAGAGTTCATCTATTTTTCTTCTCGTTTGCAAGAAGTGTAGCTTATCGAGGATGATCGCTAGAAAATAATAATACAGTCAACAGTGGAATTCAAAGAGTTTATTTTGTCTTTAAAAAAAGAGGTACGGTACAAATATACAAACGAATTAAATATCAAACGGGACGACCTCTCCACCATTATTTATTTATTCAGAAACTTACATAGTTTAGTAGGTATTATGTGTATTAGTATTAGTATTGTAGATTTATGTTAAGAAAGCACCAACATCCTATATTTTTTCTCATCGTTTTGGTTGCCTGGAAGAAATCACATGAAGCGATAATGCCGCCAGTTCCATTGCTGTTCTCTAATGTTTAACTATGTAAAATTTGTTTTATAAGGTGATGAACAAAATAATATTATCTATCTATAACATCACTATGGCAGAGTCTATCATGCCAAAGTGCTGGTCTTCCCTGAGCCCTGAGATTAGTTTCTCGATGGTACTTAACGAGACGTCATCGAAACGTTCTGTTTTCGTATGGGATTCGTCCGCACAGAAGAGGAGCTGTACCTAATTCCATATAAAAATGAAACGTCTCGATGGCATCTCGATACTATCGAGAGACTATTTAACATAGTTCTATGTCCCCACGATAAAGGCAGTGTAGGCACTAAATTGTACGGACCCACCCCTCAGATATCAGCCTACTACAAGGTAGGCTCAAAAGACAACTGGTGTACATCAAAAGTGTAGGTATTCTAGTTGTTGAAGAGGAAGGTTATTTGACTTGTTGACTGTACATTGGAGATAGATTATGTATTTACCTGATAGACAACACTGTTATTTTTCTCGTGTAAGATCAACGAAATCCTCCAGTATCTAATCTAAACATGTTATTATTATTACTATGCTGGGCAGCAAGGTCTGGCATGAACCTTAAGCCGCTGCCCTACCGCGGCGCACGCTGTGCACGGCCACGTGGCGCACTTTAACTGCTTGGATTTGTTGGTTTGACAACGTGGGTCTTCGTTTCCACTGCAGAACACATTATACATGAAAATTAACCGACGACTAGGTACAACTGTAGCGCAGCACAGTATTGACAGGCGCCACTTCCCGCAGTGAAGCTACACACGCGTGTACCGCGTGCATAGAGTTGACGTCGTTCAGCTGCGTGGGTGCCATATTCAAGCAAGCCACGTGTGTAGCAATGACGTCATTAATCTCGTATTCTTGCGTAGCGTTTTTGTGGGTTGCAGTGAACGTTATCACATACATTTTCTTGCAAAGCGAAGTTAGACACACGTGCGTAGCCTCTCCGTGCGCAGCGGTGGGGCAGCGGCTTTATGTGAAACTTTGTTAATAGTTGGTATTAGATACAGTTTTTTTTTCATTGATTATTTCGGCTAAGCATTTATCCTGTTTTAAGATTCCGAAAAGAAAAGAAATTGTGTGAACATTGGTACCTAGGTTAAAATTAAATTACCTATCAAGAAATGTTGTTAGAAATTATATTTCATATTATAGGATACTGAATAATTATGCTAATTCAAATTGAGCTTAAAAATGTGGTTTACTTAGTGAACACAACATGCATCTGCGAAGGATGCCCAATCTTCCTTGTCTTTCTTTTTTCTTGGCCACGCTGGTCCAACCAACTGCTTAATTTCGTTCGTCCACGTGTTAAATGGTATACCTAAGCTCTTTCGTTTCATCATTGTTGCAAAAGGCATCCATCTATTAACGACGGAGGGATATCCGTATTTTGGTTGCATTCTTTGTATAGGTATTGTATTGGTATTGGCTCGTTTCCTTCTGATCATATTTTCTGTTCTTTTCCTATTAAAAAGATGCAAACAGTTTAGTATTCTTCAGTAAAACGCTGAAACTGTCATCGAGCAAATTTACTTTAAAGCGGCATGGTTCTAAGTTTTTATAGGTGACATTTTAATGTAAGCGACAAGGTTTATTAGTAATAATTGTTGTATGTACCACAAAATAAACTTATTAATAATCTAAACTTGCATCCTCAAAACGAGAGCCTCGTCTGCGGCCAGATCCAAGTAATTTGCTTGAACATTATCACTGAAAAAAAGTAAAAATATTAGAATTGAGTTAGGAACCATATACATATTAACATTTTTCATCAATATGTTTGACATTTTATGTTGCATTTGTGAACGAATCCTAGCCATTTGTGTCACAATATTAGAAGGAACCTTTTATAAGTTGGTAATTAATTAAATACGACCTACTCGTGACCAAGTTATCCTATTCACTTAAGGATGAAGGATAACTGGCCCGTTCTTGATTTTTGTTTCGGGCCAGTTGTCTTTGCATTTCAGAAACGAGACAACTCGCCCGTATGCCAGTTTTTAAGAGGGCAAGACCCCTAATCCAGATTCAGAATTATCGCAGCCTCCAAAAAGTTTTACAACAAGGCGTTCCATAAACAAAAGACGGCAACGGATGCGTTCTCGATATAAACTATCTGCGTTCTATAAAGTTGTGCAATAACTTACTTTTTAGTCCTCGAAGACAGAATACTGGCAGCTTCAACCTCAAGCTGGCCAAATACAAGGTCGAAGGCGGTTAAGTTAACGACACGGAACGATTTTCCGAAGTTGATAACTATGACGTAGGTGTCATCATTATACCATCTGCAAATTTAAAGAAAATCTATTGCTATCAAAACTATTTACTTAGACCGTTGGCCATACTAACTGGCTGGATTTTACCTATGCCTATGATAGAAAATATTTAATAGAAAAACGTTACTTAAAAATGTCACGAAGTACGATAAGTCTGTATTAGAAGTGTACTTTTACATTCATAAATTATAAATAATTTTAATTAACAAAGAAAATTACAATCAAATCGATGTAGCTAACTGTAGACTATTGCAAGCAACAGATAGCTCAACTGATCTGTAGATTGTTGCAACAATCGGCAGTTATCTCAATTGTTTCAACTGTAAATATTTATTTCTATTGGTTGCTTGAAATTTTCTTTGTGAATAAAGGCTTGACCTATTAGCAAATAATATAATGAAACCTAAAACTATCTGGAAATATTCCGTAATTTGAAGTTCTGGAATCGTTTTCTATCAGCTCAGTACACCCATGTCGTGACACGTTGTTTTTATACACATTGAAACAAAATTTCCTCTACTCACGTGATTTCAGAATCGTCGTGTCTCATAATACCTTTTAAAAGCGTAGACATCAGTATTTAGCGCCAAAGAATCGAAGCGTCCCAGTCTGAACGCTGGGCGGGTGCGCAAACCAGCCACGGTTACGTAAACTTGGTAGTGGGACCGTATGGCAGCCTTCTGGAGGTCTACATTCAGGTTTTCAGAGCCACTTGCGACTGGAAGCCATGTTTGATCTCCGGTGGAGAAACCTAGAAAATAATTTAGTGGATACAGTGACGTTGATCGAAAGGTAACCACCCTGACAAGTCTAATATCTCGTAATCACACGAACATAACATAAAAAGTCTTTATTATGAACATATTGTGCAAATAACAAGAATAGGCAGCGATGCGATAATAAGTTCCTAAAGGAACTTAGGTATATCATATACTAGATAACAATAGGTTTACATAAACCTATTGTTATCTAGTATATTATATCAGTCATAATATCTAATGATGTAAAATAGGAATAAAAAAGAGTCTCTAAAAAATAAAATTGTGAGATTATGTATCTATAGCAAAAATTAAGAACGTAAGGAATAGTTTAATAAAATTTTATACAACTACTTGACTTACTCAGAGTGCGTGTGTGTATGTGTTTGTGGTGTCTGCGGACTTGGTGCTCCTGAGAACACTGGTCTCTTAAGAATCCGGGCTACAGGAGCTTCCAAGATGCGTGTGTATGTGTGTTTGTGCGCTTGGGTCTCCCGAGGACTCCGGTCTCTTGAGAGTCCGGACAACAGGAGCTACCAGAATTTATGTTGTGTGACGTATACGTTTTGGTTTTCTAATACATATTATACTTGTTGTTTTGAGAACAGCTGATGATGAGATCTTTAAACAGCTACCTATTTTCATTTTACCTAAAGATTCTAGTTCTAGAATATTTCTTTTTTAATAGAAATTGACTTCAAACTTAACAAAGGGTTATCTAGTTCTAGAATGTTTCTTTTTTAATAGAAATCGATTTCAAACATAGCAAAGGGTTACCTACTAATGAACGTCACTGTACCAAAGGTTGGTTTACACGATTGGAGTCGTCATAGTAAGCGTTCGCGTTCACATTAACCATGTTTTAATTAATGTGTGTATTAGTACTATTCACACAGCGTTATCTAACCCCAAGCTAAGCAGAGCTTGTGTTATGGGTACTAGATAACTGATATACTCAATACAATACACTACATACATAGATATTTTTTATTATAGATATAAAATATCCAGAACACTTTGAACAAATATCTGCAGATCATACAAACATTTGTCCCGAGGCGGGAATCGAACCCGCAACCTCCTGCGTCGCAGGCGGAATTTCGCCCGCTGCGCCACGTCGATTATTACGTTGGGTATTGCTATAAATTGGGTGAATTACGGCATCTCGACGCACGGTATCCCGACACAAAACAAAAAATGAACACAATCCCGACGCACGGAATCTCGACAAAAACACGTGCGGAATCCCGACAATTGTTAATGGTTCTCTTGGAATAAAATATTTTATGTATTTATATTTATCTATGTATTAAGTATATCAATTATCTAGTACTAGTCTAGTACACAAGCTCTGCTTAGCTTGGGGCTAGATAATGCTGTGTGGATTGTCCAGCATTATTTTTATTATTTATTATTTGGATCAGTTGAGCTACCTGTAGATTGTTTGCAACAGTCTGCAGTTAGCTCAATTGTTCCAATTGTAAACACTAGTTGTAATTTATTTCGAATAATTGATTGTTATTTTCTTTGTGAATATAGGGCCCTTTATTTCATTTTTTTTATTTTTCGTTCAAACTCTGTTTTAGAAAAAGCAAGGTTAATCAGAGGCAGCGTATTCATCAAAAAATAGGCGGGTTAAAAAAAATAACTAAAAATACGCCAATTGCTAATTGATTTCCTACGTTTTTAAAGTAGTTAGATCACAAAACAACTTTCCTAAATTATCTGAAAATCTCCTAAGAAACATTAGTGTTCAAGGGTTCCTTTAAGTAAACTTGCTTCTAACTTATTCATTTAGCAATCATTTCCCGCACCTGAGGATCCTCCCGTCTCTAAATCGTGTTAGAACTTGCAAACGAAGCAATCAGCTAAAACTGATTGAATACAGAGGCGGGCAAAGTTAGGACTAGGTGTTACTTCATGGATTCTCAAAAGTATTAGAATTTTGTTGAAGTTTTGAATAAACAATTTACGACGATCTTCTGACGTTTTTCTTTGAATTTTAGGTTCTGAGATGTGTAGATCATAAAATAAAAAATACTTTTGATGAAGTCGTTTTATCCATTTGTTAGCTAAAATGGAGAGCCCTACACGTTAAATTAGAACACTCTCTTTTTGCGGCGATGGTTGAAAATTTACAATACGATTAAATAAGACTTAAACCAGTTGGTCTCCTACTCCAAGAAAATAAACCAACCATTATGCTATCTAGGCTATATATGCGATAAAAATACCTCGCCTAACTTTCATACTTTAGACGAGTATAAAACCCAACCATTCCTCTGAAAGGACCATGACGAATAATGTAGGTCTCAATAATTCAGGGTCGTTTTACAAAAAGAAGTGGATTGCCCATTCTGTTCGACAAAGCGTTCGGGCATACAAAGCGCATCAAAAATGTACACAGTATTTGTGTCGAGTAAATTAAGTGACATTTCAAAGTCGACTTTGTCCGAGGGGCGTTTGTTTTACACACTATTTACGACTTTCATTTTGTTTGTAAATGACGGTACATGTTTTTATTTAATAATTACAATAATGCTTGATAATTAACACAGCATCATCTAGCCCCAAGTTAAGCAGAGCTAATCCACTTTCATTACTTATAAAATGTCGGCTTGTAAAAGGAAAATATTTTCTTTATCTTTTATTTAGCCTATTTCGTCCCACTGCTGGGCAAAGACCTCCCCGCACCCTTCAAATTTATCGGTCTTCTGCAAACTCCCACCACTCCGGGTCAAAAGAAAAATATTGAAGGATCTTCCATGGGCCTTGAGACCTAAAATCTCAGCTCGGGGCGGCGCAATCAGTGAAACCGTTTTAAATGTTTTTTTTTTCTGTGGTATTTAGATACTTTGGACTACCGGATACTTACTAGTTTCTCCTTACATTGTCATTTACCTCTTCAAGTCTCTGCGCAATATTTGACTTCACAAAATTATCCACTTGCTCAACCCGATTGTTGAAGTGTTTTATTCAGGCGGAAGAGCAAATATCCAAAGGTCGGGTCACGGACTGCCAGGTCAGCGGATGGGTATAAAATCAGATAGCAACGGCACACTTACCGCGAATTTTATAGGACATGAATTTCTAGTGTCAATTTATGGGAATTTTTATATGCCGTTGTATAAATTTAAGTAGTTTTTGCATAAATTTGATTATTTGCTTTGGTTTCATCGCATACCTACTGGCTCGTAGAGAAGACGTTTCATACCCACGCCGAATTTTTAAACTCTGAATAATGTGCATTAATTTTATTTATGTTTTATTTTTAATATTCAAACAACTAATTGGGACGCATAATTTGACAAATTATAAAAATGTTCATCTGTTTACCTACTACTTTATTTTTATTTTTGAGGAGTTATATTATACCGTCAATGATGAATTGAATTTGAATTTGAATAATAATAAGAATTTGTTAAAAAAACAGCGTGCTCTCCTAATATAATGTAATATACTTATCTGCAATGTTTTTAACGCTTAGAAGTTGCAAATTTATCCGAACGATGGAAGGTCCAGAGTCCAGCCACAGAAATGGAGTTAAAACCAACAAATAAATGAAGTCTTGCGCGGCCAAGTGTGACGCTTCATACGATTTTTATGCTTCGTACGATTTAATAAAACTGGTTCTAAATTTCTATCTACTATTCTTTTGCATTCCTCGGCACGTTCGGCGTGGAAATACCACCATTCTGATTAAATACACCAAATATCAGTAGACGTACATACCTCCATGCCTAGCATTAGACCACTGGAAAGGGGTCCTCACAGGATCTCGAGATACCTTTACGTAGTTGATAGGGTCGTCCGTGTTACAAGCCAGGGGGTCCTTGGTGTCGACCCACGTCACAAACCCGTTGACCATTCCTATTTCTTCACCCTGGAAGTTCATAAACAAGAATAAGATAACTTCCACTTTCCATGTTATATTTTCGATAAGTACATTGAGCCGACAATGTATCATCAACACCGAAATAACAGTTGCAAGAAACGTATCAGTAGTCCGGTTACTTAATTCAACAGGACTACTGATACATCGAGAGACTCAGTAGTCCGGTTGAGTTAATTGTAACCGGACTACTGAGACTACACCGTTTTTTCCGTTTACTCCCACCTGTTCTCTACCTCTAGATTGTTTGCAACAGTAGTTAGCTCAACTATTTAAATTGTGAATACTACAACTGTTTCAATTGTGAGTTCTTATTTAATAGTAGTTCTTATCTTAATAAAGTCTAATTTAGGTACCTACTTGTAAGAATATTCTCAATCCGACTAAACAGCAAATTTTACTTTTAAAGAAAATCAATCAAATAAAAGAAATAAATAAGAAGTATTATTTACAATTGAAACAATTGAGCTAACTACTGTTGCAAACAATCTACAGGTATCTCAACTGATTCATATCAATACCAGTCGGAAACGTCCCGAAGACGCTGGCTGCATTGCCCCGTTGTATGGCAATGCTGATGCGCCAGATACTACGGCCAGACGACTTTTAAATCCATCATGGTTAGTAACACTAAAGTCATTTACAACGGTTTCTCTCGCTCGCAACGCTCAAACTCACTCGCTGTGCAGCCTTCAGTTAATCCGTGACTATCGCGTCAATCGCGCATGAAACTATGACGAAATATTGGAAAGCTTAAAACTCAAATCATGGTAAATATCCCATTGTAAATGACTATAGGGCAAATTTTACATAAACAAGACTGTCATAAAATATGACTAAAACCTAAAACCATATGTACTTAATATAAATAAGTGTCTACCAAAAGAACGGCTGAAACTACATAGATTAAAACTCATTACACACAGGTGATGCATAGAAAAGAATTAATAAAAATACCTGTTATTTTCAGGTAACACGTAATTCATTTAAGCTATTAAACATTCTGTTGATGGTTTAGCTGTCAGATAAAGTTATTACATTTATGGAATTGAGCTTGAAATTACGACTAAAACTACGAACCCCAGTGGGGCCGCCTAAGCGAGCGCGTGTCTCGTGACGATAATATCCATTAAATCGTCAATAATCATGTCTTAAGCTGTTTAAGAATTAAGTGGCGCTATCGATATTTTTGACTATCTTAGAGGCGCAGCGGACGAAGAGACGCCCGCGACGCCGGAGGTTGCGGGTTCGATGATGTTCTAAATGTTTTCTGTGTACATTAGTGAAACATTAGTTATCTAGTAGTCATAACACAAGCTCAGCTTTGAATTGATTTAATTAATATACTTGCTAGTGTCGGTGGGACTTTTACTTATTAAGAAGTGCTTACCATGAATGTCATAGCAATACCAGGCAACAGCAGAATCAGGATATTGAAGGCGTCAACCAGCTCCGGTCTGAATCTTGTGGCTATACGACCGGTGTCTTGGCTTCCAAGCTAAAAATAATTATAACGTTCACTAATAGTCACTCTCTTTGTGCGTCTTAGTTTATTTCATCAAGTTTAGACTTTATAGCCTTTGAAATTATAAGCACAAGTTAGTGTGTCGTGCATTTAAAATTTATTAATATCCACTGGCTGTTTAATTAATCAAGTTTGTAATTAAATTAAAACATTTCCAAAAGGTTTAGTTGATTTTATAGGAAGAAGTCACGGACAATTATTTGTAAAAAGCTTTTATCCGAACCAAAAACGCCTAGGCAGCTACCGAAAATAGAATGAAACAAATGAATCCTAACGATGCGATGGATTTCATACGATTTCATAAAACAAAACTTTTTCTGCTCCCTCTGCGCGTCCTATTTAGGTCTGCGGTGCTTTTTTAGACGAATAGAACAATAAACATTGTTTTGGGCTTCAATTATGTTACAAGGAACCTTATATTTTTATTTTTTTTTGTTTATTGTGCGTCGCAAGAGGTTGCGGGTTCGGATTCCCGCCTCGGGACAAATGTTTGTAAGATCTATAGATATTTGTTCAGGGTGGTCTGGATGTTTTCTATGTATGTATAAAAAAAATATATCTATCAATGTATTGTATTAAGTATATCAGTTATCTAGTACCCATAACACAAGCTCTGCTTAGATTGTGGCTAGCTAAAGATGTGTGAATTGTCCAACATTATTTATTTATATTTTACTTATTTATTGTAATGTTAGTAGGTTATGTAGGTGTTATGGTACACTACATAGTGTAAGTATCTGTTTTCGTTTTTATTTAGGTATTAAAAAAAAATCAGTGCCTCCGTCTTATAATATTTTTTCATGTCGAGTCTATCCCTATAATATTTTTTTATTCCATGGTTGCCTGTAAGAGATCGCTCTCATCGATAAGGCCGCCTCTTATACTTCTTATATTCTAATCATTATCTCTGTATTGTTTCCTGTATTGTGTGATATAATAAAGTAAAGGGTGTCTCAGAATGTTCCGTTTTTGATTTGTGTATTACAAAAAACATTCTGAGACTCCCTTTAATTTCTATTTATCTAATGTTCGCCTCGTCGTGGGAGTCGATGGATGGAGGCGAATCAAGACTGCTATTTGTGGCGTCGTACGGGGGAGCCCTGTGTCGACGTGTATGGGCTGGTAAATGATGAATGTTCCTCTCACCATCCAGTTGGCTTGCTTCTTCAAAGGCTTATAAGACATCCACATGTCCACAGCGTGTTTGATGTCCCTTGCATCACTGTCCTTGTCCAGCAAGTCAATGAGGAAAGTATTGAGGGGTATTTGAGCTCCACGGTGGGTGCCGTGACCGTAGTAACGTATCGCTTTCTTGATGCTGGTGTGAGCTTCGGTCATCATCACTCTAGAACAAGGTTTATTATGTTAGGTAAGGCATACACTTGATGCTATCAAGTCTGTACTGACTGGTGTTACGGGGTCGTAATGTAACGTGTTACACAGCGAGTGTTTGTGCAGTCAGTACGGGGAAAGAAGGCGCTCGCTACGGTTTGTTAGCGGTTCAACCAAAAACCGATTCGTCCATATCGCGTTTCGTCCACTAAGCGGTTCGTCAGGAATCCATGCGCAGTTCGCCCAATTCTTGAATTATCCAAAATAGTTTACATTTCATATTTATTGATTCATACAGGGCAACGCAATGGATTTTTGACGTTTCATGCTTGCTGCGAGTGGTACATCACGCTCCGTAACACCAGTTACTACCCCGTTTTAGGTAAAAAAACCTACCATATACGACAAATAAAATGATATTTATAACTTATATATATAAGGCAGAGGGTACAGGTGGTGTTATTAAGACGTAAGTTTGCGAAAGAAGATTTTTGTGACCTTTTGATATTCTTTTAATTAACTTTACTTCAAAACGACTCAACTGATGAAGATGAATTTTAGCGTACATGAAGATCTTATTTGATTTCTTAGAAATTACCCTGAGTGTGGGGTTACGCACTATAATAACATAAAACTTTAGAATTAAGCAACACAACACCTCTAGTCAAACGAACTAAATGTAACTTTAATCTTTGAACAGGATTGTATAAACTTCAATGTTTCCCCTGTAGGTCTAACGGCGCTAGAGTCCGTAGGAAGTCCTAAAGATTTTCGACTCCTACGTTACTTGACCTCGTTGTGTAGTTGGTTAGCACATTCCCGTACTGAGGGAAGGATGCGGGTTCAAGTCCCGTCGAAGTCGAAAATTTTTGCGATATTACTTGATTTCTTAGTACATAATTTGACTTACAATTACTCTTTTCTCTCTACTATTAATCCTGAAAAAGCCCGTAAAAGCCGCGGGCGCCAGCGTAATCTATTCAATTTAATATTTTAAGTGCCCAAAACGACATGACGGATCGGGCTGAAATTTTGAAATAACGTTCTAGACCTGGGAAACTCATAGTCCCGAGAAAACGCATGCCAATCCGCGGGCACAAGCTAGTAAAAAATAAACACTTAATTACCTCGTCATATTATCACGAACAGAGAGAGAATCAAACACATCTCGCAACTGAGAAACAACTTCATAAGTTTCTTCCAAGTCCTTGGTGTAGATATGGTTCAGGTAGCCGTAGTCCTCAGGGGTCAACCCAGGGGTGCCTGTGCGGGGTTCGTGGGGATATCTCCCTCCGTATAACTCTTTATCCACCTCTACGAGATGATTAGCTGAGTTGATCATCATGCCTGCTACTCCTTTTTCTAGCCAGAATTTTACTACGTTCTGAAATAATATGAAATTCTAATTTGATATCGAAAACAATAGGGCAGTAGTGGGCAGAATGTCTTAAGGCCTGAGCATATTCCTCCAACACCGCTACAGCACAACACAAAAATAAGTAACTCGTTATCTTTAGATACATTTTACAGTGACAAAGTGGTTCGCGAGCTGTCTGTCATCTGATGCCGTCATTATGAAAATACAGTGAAGTTTTTCCTATAATGAGTGCAAACTTTCAATCATTAAAGTCATTTACAACGGGATATTCACCATTTACCATGATTTAAGTTTTGAGTAGTGCACTCCGTTATTCCGTGATCAAAAATATTGAAAAGCTCAAAACACAAATCATGGTCAATATCCCGCTGTAAATGACTTTAGTGTTAATAACCATAATGGATTTAAAAGTTTTATATTCATTGTGGTGTTGATTATGCGTGGAACGTAGCCATACCTTCATCTCTTCAAAAACGACAGGGTTTCTAAAATTCAAGTCCGGTTGTGCATTTCCGTACTGGTGATAATAAAACTGATCTCGATTCGGGCAGTAGGTCCATGCGGACTTCCGGAAGACACTGATCTGAAAAGTTTTCATCTTAACAAAAACTGATAATTACAGAAAACAATAAGGTAAGCAAGGGAATCTTTGAATACTAAATCACACGAAAACGCATAATTGCACAGGTGCAGCGTAATTGGATTAAAAATTTGTATTCAAAAACGGACGAGACAAATTAAATTAAAAATGAAAGCTTTAAAACCAAAATTATCTCAAATTTCTGCGATTTGCTACTAGAGTCGTAAATATTTTCCAACAATAATTTTTGGTTTTGTAGCCCTTTTATTTATTAACTTTATTTTCTAGAAACGAGCGAAGTGAATTTCTCCAAGGATAATGTATGTATAAATGATAATATGTTCCGTACCATAAAATTAAGTTATTTAACCCCTGACACCTGAGAATAAATCGGCGAAACTCCTCCCACTTGCAGGCGCAGGCGTGGAAAATCGTGTCGGAAAATATATAGCCTGATCAAGCCTTACAAGAGTACAGAGATAAAATGTTTTTATGTGGTGCATACTCCAACTTACCCAATTATTAGGTGGCGTCCTTTGCCCTGAAGGCTCCAGATACCCATTCTCCCAAATGAACCAATCGCTGTAGTATTCATCTCTGTTCATAGACTTCAGAAACCATTCGCTCTCGTTGCTCGCATGGTTCATCACAAAGTCTATTATTACTTTTATATCTGAAATGGACATAAATTGAGATAAAACTTTAAAATTATCATGGATATTAACAAATATCATAGATTAATTGAGGATGTAAGCGGGTTAACTACGAATCCTATTTGTTTGGAAGAACACCAACGTTTAAGATGTCCCTCGTTTAGGGATGGAACGTTGGTGTTCTTCCAACACAAATAAGGTTCGTAGTTAAACCGCTTACGTCCGTAATGAACTCATCAAACAACGATAGTTTTTATAGTAAAAATATCTTGGATATTAAAAAATTAAGGTCATTTTGATTTTTCCAATATTTTCATAATACTTGACATTGACTGAACTTTAAAACTTTTAAAAGTCTCCACCCCACAATCGCGATTTTGAAGCGCGTCTTGTGTCACGCGATTTGTTGCGATGTTTGTTTGCAATACATTTTGTATTAAGACGCATACGATCTTACACACTGCTGCGATTTCGCATTTGGTGCGTGGCGTCTAAAAATCGCGCTAACAAAAACGCAGCGGAATTGCGCTGCAAAACAGACAAGATCTATATAGGCTTTTATACTCCAAGGTGTCGTGTTCGCATGATTGAGTTGCGTTCGATAGTGAAACCGGTAGAGATGTGTGGTAATTTTCGTAGCAAAAGACGGATGAGAGTAGATCGGTATATCTCCAAATAAAACTCACTTGCAGTGACATCAGTTATTCCGTGATCATGGCCCATGCAACTTTAAACTGTGCCAAAATATAAGAAAACTCAAAATTACACAAATCATAGTAAATATTATTTATGACTTTATTATATTTAATTTCTTTTTATTTCTCAGGGACGCTTCCGACTGATATTGATAATAAATCAGTTGAGCTACCTGTAGATTGTATGCAGTTCGCTCAATTGTTTCAATTGTAAATACCAGTTCTAATTTACTTCTATTATTTGATTGTAATTTTATTTATTTATTTAAGACACCAACTTCTTCTTGTTTTAGAATTAAATACGTAGTTGAATCCTGTATACCAAACGCATGGACCCTACATTTTTTACTGCCGCTGGCTAAAGTAGGACTTTAAGGATATAGTAACCACTTTTCAAGCCATTAACGATCGACGATCTTCAGGTCTAACTTATATCTCTGCTATGTATGTTTTGCTCTTCCCCGAGGTCGCTTCCTGTACTTAAGGACCCATGCATACATATACATATATTATTAAATCTAAATATCTCCAAACACAAACAAACATGAATATTCACAGTTTCAATGATTCCATGTTAATAATGTCCTCCTAGCCGAATGTCGACCACGGCGGCCAGTCTCAATGGACCTAGTGTCCACGGTATACGTATTATAGTGCACAAGTGTGTGCGCAAACACAGGTGCACTCTCTATTCCCTCACTCTTATAATCCGATGGGACGGCAGACCAACACGACCGGGGAGAGATCAAGCGCAGGACCAAATGGCATAACGTGCTTTCCGAGGCACGGGGGTGTAACACCGCCAACTAACTGACTCCGGGCTGCTACTGTGATTTTTTCTTGCTAGAATCCCAATTACAACTATTGGCCCGACCCGGGATTTGAACCTTATAATCAGCGGTTGAAAAAGCTGACCGCTAGACCAACGAGGCAGTTCCATTTTAATTGTAAGACAATAACATGGAACTGGAACAAATATAAGTTTTTTATTTGTTTTTTAACGGGTTTTTTAACCTTTATTCACAAAGAAAATTACAATAAAATAATAGAAATAAATTAGAACTAGTGCTTACAATTGAAATAATTGAGCTAACTGCAGACTGTTGCAAACAATCTACAGGTCGCTCAACTGATCCTTATGAATCATATATGAATACCAGTCGGAAGCGTCCCCAAGACGCTGGCTGCATTGCCCCGCTGTATGGCAATGCTGATGCGCTGTGCCAGATAATGACCAGCTCTCGAGTCACGCGTGTCGCTTCAACCAGACGCTCAGATATTTTTTTAAATAAGAACTACAAATATGAGACAATACTGGGTGTAGAAATTTAAAATTAGTCAACTAAAAACAACGATTAGATAACAAGACCGGAGAGAAAACAAATTGTAAAGGTCTCGTACTAAATTACCAACATGAATACAATTTTCAAGCTCATTGATCAAAATAATTGGGTACCTAATTTCTTGTCAGGTTCCTATTTCATCATGAATCGGAACAGAACATAAAACGACAACAAAGCTAAATAAATTGACGTTTTTATTTTATTTTTGGTGGGGTTTTTTTTAGCCCGAAGTAACGTCGGAATTCATTTGTTTCTATTGGATTCCTTCCCGTCGGCACCTTTGGTTTGGCTAGATTCACGCTAAGGTTTTTCGTTTTATCTTGCCATGGGATTAAATTTTATTGTGGTTTTTATATTTTTCTACGTTCTACAAGGAATAAAACAAGGGAAAATTAATTTCACGCATGTTCTTTTAACGTATAAAAAAGGTTAGATTTTTTTTTATTGGAGCATTTGGGAATAGAAGAGATCTTGGGCTAATTATCAACATATTCCCAATGGCTTCCAAATACAATTCGCAGATCATAACCGATCGTGTAATTTTTTTTCTTCTGTATTTATATATTTATTGCGTTCTACAGCAAAAAAAAAACAGAAAAATGTTGTATTTGCTGCGTGGTGACAATCACCATTATTCCACAGACGTTATTCCACAGTAGACCCTGATTATGAAACAATCGCATCCACATCCATCCACAAAATATCAAAATCTCTATCAGAGTTAGAAAATTTTGATGGCTATCCTCACTCTTCATGCATAAATTTGCGTAATTCCCCAATGAATATGAATGAGCACTTACCACTGTCCTCGGCTTTCTTTAGGAGTAACTCGAATTCTTCCATCGTGCCGTATTCAGGATGTATGCTGTAGAAATCGGAGACGTCAAAGCCAAAGTCCTGCATCGGCGATTTGTAGATAGGAGCGAGCCATATGGCATTCACGTTTAGTTCTTTGAAGTATTGCAGTTTGGACATAATGCCTGTGCAAAACGTGAAAGTATCAGGAATTAATCAAATCAAATCGAAAACTCTTTATTTCCATAAATACAATAAATGTACACTTAGAATAGGTCAAATTTCAAAAATTAAACACTGACTCGGAAATAAAGTGATATTTTCGATCTCTGTCGCTTCGGTATGTAGACTAAAGTAATGAAGCGACGAAATAACTTTTAGCCTGTTAGTTGTTATTTTTTGAGTTGGAGCAAAACCCGTCCCAAGCTTTTGTATCCTCTAAATAATCTGATATTTTATAGTAAGCCTTTTTGCACGGCAAGGTTTTGACAATTTGTTTAAAATATACATAAGCCGAAGTCGATTTAGAATGTTCGTAAACAGACCTCCCTTACTTACTCGCCAAGCGAGTTTAGTTTTTGTGTCGTGGTTTGTTTACAAACATTCTGCATCTAGTTTGGCTAGTGTATAATTGTGAAGCTCAGCAAAATTATTTGTCTATTTTCGTGACTGACTAAACGGATCCTGGTAGCCAGACATTAGTGACAATGTACAGGGCTTCCGTAAGGGCTTACATAAGCAACTTAGTTTGGCAAAGGATAAGTTAGTATGGATTTGTTTTTTATGATTTTACGAACAAGAATCCAAGTGTCAGTAATGTATAACTAACTGTTTAATCTATATAATATATGTATATAAAAGAGAAGAGAAAACTGACTCATCAAGAGATCTCTGAAACAACAGGAGTTACGAAGCTGAAATTTTGCATGGACGTGCCTTTCAGGATTTTGTATTTTATGGGGGTCAAAGGTCATTTTTATAATAATTTTTAGAAAGCAGGCACTCGCTTAGAACGGATTTTGGAAATTCGTATTCTATGGTAATTAAAATGGGGTCATAATCGAACAACTATTTTTTAAATAAGCATTCTTAGAAGGATGAAATGGGATTTATCGGTTTTCTCATACTATCTTTAAAATCGTCAAGGATTGATTTTAAAACTTTAGCGTTGGTAGTTTACATGGAAACTAACATTACTTGGGGTATTAGTATTACTAAAGTCCACGCGAATGAAATCGCGGCAGGTCAGCTAGTATTAAATAATTTGGTTTCTTTATACATTTGGGTTGGCTTAAATAAATAGGTACAAAAAACTTACCTGGGATATCTCCAATTCCATCTCCATCGCTGTCCAGGAAGGATCTGGGGTAGATCTTGTAGATCAGTGCAGTTTCCCACCAGTCATTCTTCACGTTTATATTTTCGTACCGTCCTTCTGCTGATACCACACACAAGAGTAACCACAACATCACACGCACCCTGATTTACCTGCGGAATTATTAATGCCGTGTTTTTGTTATTTTGCTTGCGTAGAATCAACAAATTTATTACTTTGAGTATTTTTGAGCGGAACCATTTAATATTTTCCAAAAAAAATAAGTAGGTTATGAAAGTTCCATCAAAATCGGCCCAGCCGTTTCGTAGATTACCCAAAACAAAAACAGACAGAAGACAGATAACCAAAAATTAAAATATTTGATGTTTTGTTCTAAGTACCGTGTATACTTATTTTCGTATAAAACTGTCATATTGACCTTAGAAACAGTCTCTAAATTTCTTTTTGTACAGATGACTATTTTTTATAAGTAAACTAGCGACCCGCCCCGGCTTCGCACGGGTGCAAATGCTGATACTAAATATACTACAGAATCGGCCCCCCGGCATGCATACGTCATCCATACGTCTATTACATAACTGTCATTTTCGTTTTGTTAATCCAAGTCTGATTCTTTTTTGTTATACCTACCACGTTTTATAGTGACTGACGTTTTATGTCAAATCACACGGGAACGCTGTCGAATGGCATAAACAGTATCCTATGTCCGTCTCCTGGCTCTAAGCTACCTACCCACCAATTTTCAGCCATATCGGTAAAGCCGTTCTTGAGTTATAAATAGTGTAACTAACACGACTTTCTTTTATATATATAGATAAATAAACTTCATATTTGGCTAATATTTTTGATGTGCACGAAAAGATCGCCATTTTGATTTTATCACAAACCGACTGCGAGGTGTGTGTAAAACAAAAAAACACTATGGGTGCTCTTTTGACATTCCATTCCATTTTTGAAATTAAATTTTACTGGACGCTGCTGTTATAAATTTTTCACAAAGGAGTCTTTATTTGAAACTCGCTGTGTTGGGTGGGACCTTTGTTGATATGTTTATTTGCTTTTCTAATATTGAGTTTAAAATTTCACTGAAAGGGGAGACATTTGAAAATACCTGACTATGAAAATCACTAAAGCAATGATTAAAACAAAGGTAAAGCAATTTAATGCAAAAGACTTAAAGACCCCTATCCGACCAATTTCCTTGGCGGAAATTTTCCAGGTGTGACTGAAAATCAGCAATGCTGAGTCCTTAATCTTTTCATAATTATCACCAAACTTTCTTGGTATACCTAACCTCTTTTCAAAAATGTTTTTTTGTTTTGTATCTATCCAGTGACTTGGTAAGTACTTATATGATTTAAAATAAGTCTCATTTATAACCTAGATATAGTTTTGATGAATAAACTCCTTAATTTTATATATTTTATTAATTTTATTTATGGGAATTTGTACCCACCTTTGGTATAAACACAGTTTGAAACTAGGTCACATTAATAAAAATAGGAAAGAACCACCTCAAACCTACTATCCTAAGCAACTGCTAGAATTCTTTCTATGCAGTGACTTTATACATAACGCTAAGCATTGTAATGCTTTGTTTAAAAATATCTATTATAATTATTTTAGCAATAGAAACCATCGTAGAATGTTATGAAAACATTTCTGCTAGTACACTAGAGCCATGCCATGAGATAAGCAATTGTGCTGGCGATGGGTAGTCATCGATAGCGTAACGTGAAACTCGTAGAAAATTTTGATTAGTAGGTATGTGGCTGAAAAATGCAATGGAGAGATCTCATAGAGATAGGAGTAAAATTCAGTATATCACTTACATTGCATTGATAGTGAAGACAGCATCTATGTAAGGAATAAAAGTCTATCAGGTGAGTTTGCGCACTAACGGTGGTCCACCTTTATTAAAAAATGCAAGTACAGTGGTTAAATAAAAGAAAGCAGCTTTATTAACCTAATACACAATACCGTAGAGCTAATGAAATTAATTATAAAATCGGACTTATAAGTTATAACTAAATAAAATTAAGTTTGAATAGGTAACTTATTTTAGTATGTTCTATTTTATTCTATGTACGGACCGCCTAGGGTGGTAAAAGCCTCCTCCAAGGTTTTCCAGGTCGTTCTGTCTTTTACTGTTCTTTTCTTCCGTTCTCCTCGACGTGACCAGTTTGTGGTAGTTTGACTCCAGCAGTTGTCTTTAACTCTCTGTATATGGGCCACCCATACAAAAGTACAGTGGTTACATAAAGGCTATATGTGTCACTGGTAGGCATAAAGTGCCTGCCATTTACACCTGCAACACATATACAGAATATATTAGTTTATAATGTGAATATATTATATTAGTGGGACAGATAAGACTATTAAGGATTATCCAAAAACTTGTATTTTTGTGGTATTAAAATGGATGTTAACTTTCGTTTTCTTTTACAGGTAAGCTGCTAATAATGTGCTCAAGCAGAATCGAGATTGCTTCGTAAGTAAAGTTAATCTCAACTCTATTGGAATAGAGGTAAAATTTAAATTTAGTCAAAGAGGTCCCAAATAATCTAAACAATTTTTCAAAAATGGTTGCGACCGTCGGCTGCCTAGTGCCTTGTCATAGTTGTCATGTTTGAGTAAAGAGGGCTTATTGATGTGTAACGCGAGCATCGTGCAAGTCAACTTTAAAGCGACAAGGTACTAAACTAAAGTGCGAAGTTCTTTCTGCCATTTTCCTGATAGGCCGTTTGCCAGTGAATTTTCCCAGTGGAATTCAGAATCTTTTGTCGCCACTTTATTGAAACCGTGGACTTCTCGAAACTTTTCAATATTCAAGCTATACTGACACCCACCTCATTGTTAGAGACTTTCCTTATGGGAAATCTATTACGAGTTTTATTATAAGATGAACTTTTATATTTTAACATAAAATACAAGTACCGGTAAAGCATGTGTGTACGTCCATAATAGTTGAAAGAATTTATTTCTCCTATAGAACTAACATAAATCAAATCAAATTTATTTCAGCCATAGCACAGTTTACATAGATTGATAGATTGATAGATAATATCTTTATTGTACCATCAATGCTTATAAAATATATTACAAACTACTAATTAAATCTAGTATGGCACAATCGGCGGCCTTATCGCTGAAAGCGATCTCTTCCAGGCAACCTTTGGATGGACAGGATCGGTTAGTGTAGAACTTGATGGTAGCGTATATGATAATACAAAAATACCTAAATAAATATTTTGGTTAGAATTAGAAATTAGAACACAAAGAGAATAGAATACGATCGGAAACTATAGTAAGAAAACTAAAACTAAAGCACAAAAAATAAAAAAAACAAGGATTATAAAATTATTTTATATATACACAGTCCTTAAAACGAGAATAGTTTTTCATAAAGTACACAAAAACATAAAGTTCACTTATAATGAGACAATGCTTATTTTCAATGTTTTTACGTTACAGCTAGCGCCTTTAAATTTAATTACTAGAAAACATTACAATTTCAACTAAAGTCCTACCTACCTACACTTTTAACAATCTTGATCTAAAACATTCACAGAGTCACATTGAAGTTTTCATGTATTTAAGACAACAGTTACAGTTTTCATGTATTTGTTATGAGACAAGAGTTACAGTTTTCATGTATTTGTCGTGCTATTTGGGACTTTACTCTGCTCTAGAATCATATTTTATGGTCATCAAAATTTAGTTCGGCCAAATAAACTAAACGTTTTATAATAATTGACAGCCAACTGGCTATTACCCCTGCCATGGTAATAGCCAGTTTAGGGACCTAATGAATCTTTGTAAATTATTCGTACTTTAAATACCAATATTTTAAATAAAGAGTTTCATTCCCCTGGTCTCCACTACCACCAAGACAGTGTTTCAAAAACATGAACCTTAAGAATAAATCGGGTAGGTATTCTCCATCTCTAAAAGCACCTTGTCTTATTTATTTACCTTTGTTATCAGAAATTATAGAAAATTTAATTAACAGAATAAGATTTTTCCGTACCATCTCACTTTAGCTCATCCCACAGTCTCTGAGATGAAAGGACTTTGGTCAGATTCGTGTCAAGACAGGCTATTTTCCATGCATGAGTTTAAAGCTTCATCAAAACCTGTAATTTAAAAATTTTGACATTTAGCCAAAATGCTATGAAGAAGATCTTTAATAAAAATAAATAATGGTGGACAATCCACACAGCACCATCTAGCCCCAAAGTAAGCTACTCAAAGCTTTTGTTATGAGTACTAGATAACTGATATATTTAATACATTATATTCATAGATAGATATTTTTTTTATGATACCTACATAGAAAACACCCAGACCAACGTAGTACTGATGACAAAAAAGCTGGGAGTGAAACACTAGAAATTTCGCAAATAATTTTCCTTGCCTTTAGGATTTAATTTGTCGCATCAGTTTTCGACCATCAGCAACCACAGGCAGAATATGCCCATTTTACGCAAATCAACTCGCTCAATAGATCCCTTCAACACAGCTTTCAGAAACTTTGACGCCTATCCTTTTCACGGCCGTAAACTATTCTCAGCTTAACCAAGACTTCGGGTTTGTGATGCTTGAGGAACACACTTAATTAAACTTGGTGTGAATTGGGCTTTCAAGTCCCTAAGAGGGCATGGATTTTAGAAATTTGGGTACGTGTTTATCTACTTAAATTCCATAACGATGGGTAGGTATAGACTAGAGCATTTCCTGTTTTGGTTTTGTTTTATATTTATTTGGGAAACAAAAAAATTATACTACTTGTATAACAATACATAAAATTAGAACATATAGAGCTAAAACAGAGTCAAGCATTCGCTGTTTTTAAATTAACTCGAATCACACTTCGATCATGACGCTCGATGTTTTGTTGCAACTTGATTTAATAAAAAACAACGAGCGTTTCGTTGTAATATTTTATCGAACAAAGGTCCGAGTGCGGGTGACGGGGGGAGTGAGGTGTGCGGGCCCAGGGAAAATGTACGGAAGGTAGAAAGAAATGTAACAGGTAAATTGTCACTCACCGTGAGCATTACGTGAAACGCAGCGTCGAGCATTCGCAAGAACGTTACATCACATAGAAATGCTTTTGAAAACTGAGCATTTGTCTGTATTGTACCACTAGCTGCATTCTTACTACCCGTTGTCCTATTACCCGTTTTCCCGTACGAATTAAGCATTTTCTCGCGGTAAAAACTAGCCTATGTTCATCAGGAATAATGTGGGCTTCTAGTGGTAAAATAATTTTTAAATCGGTCCCGTAATTTTGGAGAATGTTCAATACAAACAAACAATCAAATCTTTCCTCATTATAATATTAGTATAGATTATTAGTAAGAACGTTACATTAAATTGTAATGGTCTAGCAAAATGCTCTGGCTAGTCTTTATTCTCATAAGGTTTTAATATGTAACAATAACAGTATTCCTTTTATGGTATTCTTCAATATGTGTAGTATATCTGTGCAGAAAAAAGTAGTATACCTTCCTACTCTAAAACTCTCCAACATTTGTGTTATACTACTATGCGGTGTTACCCGCGTAGATAAACTTATTTTAAATATTTGATCATCTCACGGGATCACTCTGCCCTTTACCGGGATCAAAAAAAGCCTATTTTTTATTTGCTTTCGGTGGTTTTCGTGTTATGCGACCATGGAAGGCCTATTGTAATCGCTGATAGAAGCATATGTTTTAATCCAGAATATTTTTTTTCTGGTATCAAATTTCATCAAAATCCGGTCAGTCGTTCGAGCGTGAATTAGTAACAAACTCACACACACATATACAAACAAACTTTCGCCTACAAGGGGTTCATCATCTACGACGTCACATGGGACATCGTCTTCGTCGCACTCACGGTAATACGGAACGCATGTGAGCGCAATGATATCGATTATAGCGCAATTCAGAATGCACCCTATGATTTAGTTATTTATTATACCTACTTCGTTACTTTAGTAACTATAAGCTTGTGTCTTGTGTCCACTAAGAATAAAATAGGATGGATTAATTTCTTATCATTAATTATGATACGTAGTTAGGCAAAAACAAAACGATATTTCAAAAAAAATTACAGATTGTAATTACTTTAAAAAAAAAAAACAAAAAATAGGCATTTAATCACGTGATCGTGAACACCAATCAGAAAGTGTGACGTCACGTCTTTCAAAACATCATTGTTGTGGTGGACCAAAAAGATCGACACCGGCAACGTGCGGATCTTTTTGGTTCAACCGTAAACCCAAACACAGAACAATCAAACCTTGTTCCTTCGTTCACAAGTTTGTCAATACAATCAGAACACTATTGAACAAGCAGCAGATGGAATCACAACAATTAGTTCCAAACATCCTATGAGGGAATCGAACGGAACCGCAATTTCCTTCACCAGATGGAATGTAGCGATTTGTTACTACGCGAAAATACAAAGCAACGACGCTGTGAAGGTGCTATTGTGTGTGTTTGCTCTAACTATTGTTTCAGAGTTTTTTTTTCGTGAATCGTACCGTAACATACGAAGGGTAACTGACCACAATCTGACGATGTTTCACCTAAGTCTAGAAGACATCTCACCTCCTCACATCACCTCAACAGCATATCCATTGGTAAGCGCCATATTGACTTTTATCCCATGGGGCGTTATACCCATAATCCACACGCTGGGTTTGCGGTTGAGGATCGCAATTCGGTAGTAGAACTCCAGGGGGCGCTGCTGCCCGCTTCCGAGAATACATCTATTCACTCTTGTGTTGAAAAAACCCAGGTTGTAGTTAACCGAAAAAATAGAAGCAGACAGCGAGTTCCAAATCTTAGCGGTACGAATGATAAAAGTAGAGGAGAACCGCTTAGTACTAGTCCACAAGATACCAAGATACTTCCCCTGGTAATGCGCTGGATGTCAGCTAGTCCTGGAGTGGAAGTGGTAAATTTTAACGCAATAATCCTTATATTATAAATAAAGTGAAAGTTTGTGAAGATGTGTGCGTGCGTTAACAAGACAACGCCATACTTTGCACGCATGAAGCTTTTGGCCTAAATTATCATAAAAGACTGGTTAATCCATCTATTACTGTGATTTTTATACCTACATCACACCAGACGCTATACCATGGATTGCAAACTTGGAACCTACGTTATACCTTACCTTTGACTGTTCCATACCTACCTCACTTTTGTACGACATAATAAAATTGAAAATGGTAGGTACAACTGCCATTTTGCAGCATTTTCACTCAGTGCTGTCAGTGTTCTTGTGTTCAAGACAGTCAAATAGCATTGAATTCTCTACCTCACTACCTCCGAGAGAGGAATTACTCCTTCCTTAAGTACCCCTCAAGTCGTAACACTTCTAGCAGTGATAGGCAAATGCCTAAGTGCACTGTCGGAGTCTCTCCCGCCTTCGGTTATTGCGTCTTACCTCGAGGAGTTTGTGGGAAAGCCGTCACAACTTTATATCAGTTAAGTGCAATGACCACATTTATATGGAAAACATGGTGATGATACAGTGGGATGGCATTACTTAGATTAGCATTACCACTTGAGATTGAATTGACAGGAATAACAACTGAACAATACAATACAATACAAAAACACTTTACTGCACACCAAGAAAATACAAAAATAAAAATACAGGAAAAGAGAGACACAGAGTTGCACAATGGACGGCCTTATCGCTAAAAGCGATCTCTTCCAGAAAACCTTGGGATGGACACGAAGCAGTTAAATACGTAAAGACGGTGGCGTTTTACTTAATTATACAATATAAATACTTAACATACTTATAATAATATAATATAATAATAATAATAATAATAATAATACATACCAAGTTTCATGAACTTCAAACATTAGAGCCTTATCACACTAGCGGTTTGCGAGCGGCTGCGTGGCGGAGCGAATTCGCCACGAGCGTGTCCGCGACGTCTTCGCTGCGCAGCCGCGGCGTATCCGCGGCGTATTCGCGACGCATTCGCTGATCAGCCGCGGCGTGTTCGCGACGCATCCGCTGCGCGCCCGCTCCGCCCCGCAGCCGCTCGCAAACCGCTAGTGTGATAAGGCTCTTATGTTATATAGAATTCATGAATCAATACGTTCGGTACTTGCAGTTGAAAATTAAATGGATTTTAATTGGATTTTATTGAGAAATTAATGGCGAGATGGTTATCTTCTTTTATTTTGTACAGATTAGTATTGATGGCTCACTTAACGCCTTATTCAGGAGTAGGTTATTTCTTGCTGGTAACTTTTGTGCAATGGCGATCTCAGTCGAACTTCATCCTAAGCTTAACATCATCATCATCCTTAGCTTGAACGAACGTCCTAGCGAAGAATTTGTCTAGAGAAACATAGAGATATATTTCACGCTTTGGAGAGATATTGAAGTAGCTTTTCATATTTTTAACGCCCGACGCAAAAAGAGAGGGGTGTTAAAGTTTCACGTGTCTGTCTGTGTATCTGTTTATCTGTGTATCCGTCTGTGGAATCGTAGCTCCCAAACGGATGAACCGATTTTCGTTTAGTTTTTTTTGTGTCATAGATAATTTTATCCCGAGTGTTTTAAGCCATGTTTCATGAGAATGTGCCGGGGGGTTTTTTAATATTTTTAATTTGGTTCTTGTATATATCATCATTGACAGCCTTTACCAGTCCATTGCTAGACGTTGGCTTCCCCTGATAAGCACCTTATTTGTTCTTATCATTAGGAGTTACTGCCATAATCCCCAAGCTGGGTATGCGGGTTCGTGGATCTGATCTGTACGAGGCGCTGCTATCCGCCCTCCGGTAAATTTCCTTCCACTCCAGGACAAGCTGACATTCAGTGCATTACCACCCTCATCTTGTGGATATTCCTTGCACTCGTATTAAGCGGTTCTTCTTTACCTTTATCATTCGTACCGCTAAGGTTTGGCACTGGCTGCCGGCTTCTATTTTTTCGTTCAACTACAACCTGGGTTTTTTACAAAACAAGAGTGAATAGATGTCTTACGACACGCGCGGGAAAAGTTGGTGTGGTGTAAATTCTCAGCCGGCACCACATGGCCATGTTTTTTCGAATGTGTTCTACCAAAAATGGTTTTTATTGTTTTAGCTCTACAAAAACCTGTTTTCTACGTAATGTTTACTTCGTTCGGATATCTTGTTTCCGTTAATAGCCCGGAGGTGCTCGGGTTTCTAATTACACAGAAAAGGAAAACCCGTTAATTTCTTCAGGCACGTTGCCCTATTTTTGTCAAGTTGCGGATTGTCGAGTTATGCTTTGGGTCTTTGTGTGTTAAAAAAAAATTTGGTGTGTCCAGATGAAGTAACTCCGATACCTCAATCCTAACTGCCTATATTGGTCCACAGCTGGACCTGATAAGCGCCTTATTGGTTTTTATCTCATCTCTCTCCCGCCCTCGATGGATACCCCTTAGTCGCCTCTTACGACTAACGCGGGAAGAGTTGGGGTGGTGCAAATTCTAAGACGGCACCACACGACTAACACTGATAAAACTATATGATTATTTCTGGACTTAGTAAGAAAGTTACAATAACATGGGGTGGTATCTTTTAAGTTTTTCAATGCGTTAGTTATCGAAGAAACGGTATTAAAATAAATTTGCTCAAGCAGTTGTTAACTTTAGTAAGCAACGAATATATTAGGTCCTTACATATGAAATTGGCGTTTTGTATGGGAGGAACAAAAAGTCGAATATTTTTTAATATAATATATTTAATTAATCAAAGTATGAACCATTATTTTCTATGCACTTTTGCCATCTTATAGGTAGTTCATTGATCCCTTTACTAAAAAAACCAGTCGGACGGGAATCAATAAAATCTTTGAAGGCGATTTGGACTGCCCCATCGGAGTTGAATTTTTTCCCTTGCAAGAAGTTATCCAAATTTCGAAAAAAAATGGTAATCTGTTGGAGCAAGGTCCGGGGAGTACGGAGGATGTCTTAGACTTTCCAATTGAAGCTCTTCTAATTTAGTAGCCGTCTGTTGCGCAGTGTGTGGTCTAGCGTTGTCGTGAAGCAGCAGTGGCGTGGAGCGATTGACCAGCCTAGGTTGTTTAGCCGCTAGCTTTTCCATCATGGTTTGCAATTGCTGACAATAGACATCAGCCGTAATAGTCTGGCCAGATTTGAGAAAACTGTAATGAACAATACCGGCACTAGTCCACCAAACGCTTACAAGTAACTTTTTTGGGGTTAATTTTCGCTTGGGGCAGGATTTGGCTGGCTGGCCAGGATCCAACCATTGCGCTGAGCGCTTCCGATTATCGTAAAGAACCCATTTTTCATCACAGGTAATGATTCGGTTTAAAATACCTTCATTATTGTGCCGGTTTAGTAATGTAACGCAGTCGACGCGCGTTTGCCGGTTTGCTTCAGTCAATTCGTGAGGTACCCACCTTTCAAGCTTTTTAATCTTCCCAATTTGCTTCAAGTGAATTAAAACAGTTTTATCACTAACACCGCAGCCTGCAGCTAACTCGGACGTGGTTTGCGATGGATCCGCTTCCACAATAGCCTTCAACTCTTCATTATCAACTTGAGTCTCAGGCCGTCCACGGGGCTTGTTCTGCAAGTCGAAATTTCCAGAACGAAAACGTTGGAACCAAAAACGAACTGTGTTTTCTTTTGCAACACGACCGCCATACACATCATTCACCCTTCGAGTTGTTTCCGCAGCACTAGTGCCACGGCGGAACTCGTACTCGTAAATAATGCGATATTTTAAGTTTTCCATTTTGTAAAATGAGTGACGCAAACAGAAAAAAACAGAAGAAAAAAAACAAATGAATGACGATCATCGAAGCACAAATACACGAGTCTATAGCTGTACAAATTTGAATTTGGAATTCCTTACCAAAGAGGAGAAATTTGTGATTAAAGTGGCCAGTACGAAAAACGCCAATTTCATATGTAAGGACCTAATATAAATGCTACCTAATTCTATACTAAGTAGATTGGTAGGTACTCGAACCCTATGCCCGCAGCCTGCATTATTCCTTCTGCAACATTTACTTACAAGCACGCAATACTACAAAAGGTTGACGACCCACAACGAAAACTACAAATTCCCAGTAAACTTTGTTTTAAAATACCATTCCGTGATAATATTTCACTTGAAAAGCAATCGCAGTGCAGCACCCCTGGGAATTCCGGCATGCAAACCTGGATTCGTGGATTTATTCCACTTTAAGGGGATATTTTTACATTTCAAACACGCGATATAACTGGATTGGGAATTTCGTCTTTATTTGAAGGGTGCGAGAGGTGATTATTCATAATCATAACCTTTTATGGGTTGGTAAAGGGCAATGACATTTATCAGCAAAAATATTAACAGGAGTTTCGTACACAAATAATGTGTCCGAAAATAATTTTGCCGCTTATCTCTACCTATTAGCGGATTTCGATCGATTTACAAAGGCATTTTTAATTGATTGTGTAGAAATATTGGTAGGTATCCGTTTCGACAAGATCCATTGTATAAAGTTTTTTTGTTATAATAGTGCGTAACTCTGGCTTATTTCTAAGAAATCATATAATATTAAAAAAAATTGGAGCTAACGGCGCTACAGTCTGTAGAAAGTCACAAAGATTTTTGACTTCGTCACTTGACCTCGTGGTGTACTTGGTTAGCACATTCCCGTGCTAACGGAAGGAAGCGGGTTCAGTCCCGTCATAGCCAAAAATGTTTGCGATATTGTTAGATTTCTTATCCATTGTATATTTCTATGTAATTTGGACACCTAACTCCTATTTTATTATTCTCTGACTATCAAGTTTCATCATTATTCTAGTTAGTAGAGCTGAATCCATTTTAGTTTAGTTAAAACCATGCAATAACAAGTTTAGCTCGTCGAGCTGATAGCGCAAGTTTAAACAACGTATCCGATACCTGGTTATATTTAGTTTAGGAAGTTCCAGTGCAATTTAATACTTGCTAGACAATTATTATAGGCAACAGAGTTCTAACCTGAGAATAATAATTGAATTCGCATTTTAAGCGAGAAAGAGAATTTATTCTCTTGTGAAGATGATCTTTACTAGAGAATGAAGAAAGACTTTTGCCTACGTCGTTAACCACAATTCAATATGGCGCCATTGAGCCACCATGTTTGAAAAAAACAAGTTGGCGTGTTTTTTAACTTTAGGTAGGTACTAGATTCATCTTTCTTCACGCATTTGGTCTGTAATTTTTTTAAACGCTATAACCGTACAGTTCAGAAGCGTTCCTTTTCATCAATTTATGGATCTTGGGGACTGTGGAAATGTGTTATATAAGTACTATCTTCATTTATTTGTTTTGTAAGTAGCTGCAACACTTCGCTTTTGTAGTTAATATATTAATTATTAATTCGACGGTCCCATAGGCCCCAGCAGAAAACCAGCGCAGGTTTTAACACCTGCATATGCTGAGTTGGGACCATTTTGTAGCTAAAACTAAGTAATATATTATATCGTATAAGTTAAAGTATTATATCATATCGTATATTGTCGTTTTTTATTTTTTTTTAGTTTTTACGGTTCATTGAATTTATGTTTTAGTTGCAAATAAACGTTTTTGATTGATTGATTGATTGATTGATATGGATCAGTTGAGCTACCTGTAGATTGTTTGAAACACTCTGCAGATAGCTCTATTGTTTCAATTGTAAATACTAGTTCTAATTTATTTCTATTATTTGATTGTAATTTTCTTTGTCAATAAAATTAATTAACTAGCTAATAACTCACTAACCTTTTTCTAAATCTGGTTAGGTATGTTCTAACAACTGGGACACCCTGTCCCTTGTTCACATTTGCTTCGTAAGCACAAAGCAAGGGCTCTCGCGATTCTAACCGTCCCACATCCCCCGGGAGCTCTAATTAAGAAATACCACCGTATTGTTTGCAGCATAAGGTTGGTTTTCGCAGCAGATATTCCGTTATATCTACTGGTTTGCGCGGAGACGTTGAAATAACTCGGTCATTTCTTTCTCGTCCCGGGTCATTTCTGCAAGTTTTGCGTCCGAAGAATTGTTTTGAAAATGGAACGCGCAAGATAACTAGCGGCGTCCGAAAAGTAGGTATACAAAAAGTTCATACTAATATTATAAACTAGTTTATGCCCGCGGCTTGGCACGCGTTTTTTTGTATGGAAACGTTTAAAAGTGATTTCTATCCCATGGGAACTGATTTAAGTAGCCTTTGTTTGATTCCAGGATTAGATATAACTGTATGCAAAATTTCAGTCCGATTCGTTCAGTAGTTTAGGCGTGGAGAACAAACATCCATGCAAACTTTCGTATTTTTAATATTAGGGTTTTTTAGTATTAGTGTGATGCCAAAACTACTGTACGGATGGGCCTGAAATTTTGCGCAGATTCAAGTTTCAGACCTGGAATAAAACAGAGGCTATAAATCAATTCTCAAGGGAAGAAATAACCTTTGGATTTTTCCATAAAATCAACGTGTGCGAATCCGTGGGCAGAATCTAGTAATTATGACTCTCTATTCTGAAGTATGTTAAGTTAGTGTTTTTTCACACTTTCCAGGTCAACCTTATTTTGTCATTAAATTAGTGTTCAACGCGTCAAGCATTTAATAATGAGGTAATATTATTTTCTTCGTCCAACAGTTAACGGCGGCGGTAACAGAGTTGTTTTTCAGTGTTGCCAGTATCTTGAAAAGACGTCAATAGTAGCAATGTTTTATTCAAATGGCGGTCGCATGCCGTAAATTGATGTAAAGTGCTCACAAAACGGTAGCCATAAAATGGTGACCTAATTCATTGATCGATTGGCAAACCAGCTTTCGGGTGCCTACCAACATTTTAGAATAATTTACAGATTAATAACTAGATGCGTGGAGGTTCATGTTGCAAACATTTCCGTTTCCGGAAAACTAATGGACGTTTTCTTGAAACAAGATCCGTCAAGTGTCCCCGCGTCGAGGGTTTCGAACTTTGGTCAAAAACTGTATTGTATTTCATTTATTTCAGATAATTAAATAATCCATATTAAACACACATAAAATTAAATTAAATTCAAAATTACACTGTCAAAAAATATAATAAATAAGATAAGAAAAATTAGGTTACAATTTCAAATTATTTAAAAATTACATTAGATTAAATTATAATTATAATAAATCACATTACATAGTTAAAGGCAACATCGAAATCAGAGATTATATTCAATTACACATCATCATCATCCGCACCCGACTTTACCCACTGCTGGGTATAGGCCTCCAAACTTTTGTGGCACTCCACACGGCGCAAATCCCATCCCAATTATACAATAGTTACCAATTAAAGACTTCGAATATCTAAAAACAATAGGTACATAAATTTCAGATGTCTTCAAACTTCGGTCATTAGAGGTTAGAAAAAATGCCTGCTTTCCTACTTTGGGCTGTCAAATTAATATGGTATAAACCCTGTATCGACCGTGCTTGTTTTGACATAATATCCTAAAATATCGTCTCCTATCCACGAAAACTTTCACGCATCCTACTTCCTACTAATATTATAAAGCCGAAATTTGTGATTTTTTCTTACCTAAGATCTCCAAAACTACTGAACAGATCAAGATGAAATTTGGCGTGCGTTTAGAACACTGCCTAACTTAGATAATAGGCTACATAATATACCTAAGATACGCGTGCGTAGCCGCGGGTAGAAGCTAGTCATTCATAAAAAACCTATTAAAAAAAATCCCGCATCATTTAAAAAAAGGTTTCTAAGGATAACCTCTTTTCGCAAAACTCCTCTTTCAAAATTAGCATGCATTTTGATTAGGGAACTGCGAGTTTATGCTATGAAAACAAAACAAGGTCTAATTGGAAGTTATTCAAGTCACGAAAAAGGTTTTGCTTTGACTAGATAATGGCTTAAAGGATCTGTCCCTTTGTGTTCCTTAGAGGTATTTGACTTTGTTGGGGAAAAGGTTATTGTTAACATTATGGATGAACGAAATAGCAATCAGAAAATTGATATAGGATAATTTGTTATTCAATTATGATTGTGATATCATATTTATCTGTCTCTATCCTTACCCATAAGATTTGCGTAGACAGCTGTTCTAAATATAGAATCCATCTCCGCTTTTGGGTAATTTTGACGACCTCTGTGGCGCAGCGGGTGAAGGTCCGCCTGAAGGTTGCGGGTTCGATTCCCGCCTCGGAACAAATTTGTGTACGATCTGCAGAAAATTGTTCCGTTGGTCTGGGTGTTTTCTATGTATAATAAAAAATATCTATCTATGTAGTGTATTGTATTAAGTATATCAGTTATCTAGTACCCATAAAACAAGCTCTGCTTAGCTTGGGGCTAGATAATGCTGTGTAAATAGTTCAGCATTATTTATTTATTTATTATTATTATTATAAGGGGTCAAAATTCTGATCCAAATCTGCTTATCGCATTCACTGCCATGGTTCTGCGGCACGACACGCAGAGGCACCCCGTAGTTGGAGCAGGTGGAACTTTTCCATGTGCGTCGATGTCAAAATAAGATATGGATCAGAAGGCTGAGTCTATTTGACGCGAATAACGAGATTTGATCGTGTCGTCTCCTTTTTGTGTGGGATTTTGCGTAGTACCCAGTCAACACGATAGAAGCGCTGTACCAAATTGTGTGGAAAAGGAGAGGTCACAAACACGTCGTTACTAACGTCAAATAGACTCACCCCTCAGGTGAGGGAGAATAAATAGAGCAATTTCTTTATTCCACTTTTATTCAAAAACACGTTCTGTTAGTATGCTGAAAATAAATTTAAGTATCGTTTGCATATAAATAAAATTAGAAAAACATAAACTGGGGTTTCCTGAACCTAGCAACCTATTTTGATTCGTCGGAAAGGCCGTCGGATTCGATACCGGAAATGTTTTTCTTCGTAAAAGCTTCCGATATCGAATTTGACGGCCGTTCCGACGAATTAAAATACCCCTGCAGATCTACTTAGATCTGATGCTGAAGATGGGGTCAACTAGGGATAGATCAACAAAGTTTTATCAAATTATTGCTTCTTAATTTTTTTTTATTGGAATATGAGGCGTGTTAATGTTTTTGAAATTATATGTTTTGCAATGTTTGCTGCTGTTTGAACATAAGACCGAAGCACACGTGTGAGACGTTTCTGTCTTTTTGGAGTTGCATTCATGACCACCATCATCCGGATGCTACCCACTGCTGGGTACCCACCTTCTGGAGTTTGTTCGACAACCGGTTGTTCATGCGCTTAAATATCCCTTTAGTACCTTACGCTTTGCGGTTACCGGAACGGTTGGCCGCGGTCTAAAATATGTACTAGATTATAGTTTTAATACGTACGATATGGCTGCCGACCAAACGCACCGGTCGGTCGGAGCGCTGACGCCTACCCTAATTTATTTATTTTATTGATGTATTAAAAGAAAACCAGCAGCACATTAAAAATTAAGAAAATAGAAACAGGGTATTAAAAGGTTTTCGCTAAGCGTTAATCGTAATCGCATCCGCATGCTACGGACAGGACAAATCAAATAATATCGCAAAAATTTTCAACTTCGACGGGACTTGAACCCGCATCCTTCCGTAAGTACCGGAATGTGCTAACCAAGTACACCACGAGGTCAAGTGACGTAGAAGGTGAAAATCTCTGCGACTTCCTACGGATTTTAGCTCCCTTAGCTCCACCTACAGGGGAAACATTAAAGTTTATCCAATCCTGTTCAAAGACTAAATTTACATTTAGTTCTTTTGACGAGTGACACACACCCTGAGTGTGGGGTTACGCACTATAATAACAAAAACCTTAAACTTACAGTTCAATTGTTTAACTTTGGCGAGCAATTCATCGAAGTACTTAACTTGTTGCTTTTCTGGAATAAAAACACTTATAAAGCAATTTATTCTTGTTAAACTATGGCTGTCTGTGCTTTTTCAGTTTCGGTTTTAACTAGCCAGCTGATAATTATCTTCGAAATTACTCTTTTGCGTAGGTACTCGCAATTTTGTACGTGTCCACCTCTCCACCTAATGTTCCGTCATCCAAATACCAAAAATTGAGCTTGGATTGGAGACGTTGAATGAGTTGGATGGCAAGGCTAAATATGGCCGGACTCAGCAGCGGACGAAATGATTTTGTTCCTGTAAATTAATTTTGACGGTGAACCGTAACATTACCAGAGAAAAGGGTAAATTTCTGGAATTTTGTCTTTAATTTCTTTTAGCAAGGCGGTGTCTACGGAATTGAAAACGTTTTCGACGTCTACTTTCAGAATGATCTCCCTATAATTTTGGTTTAAAAATGTACGAAGGGAATGTACTGCGGCCTCACATCCGCCTAGCTGAATTGGTCGGAAATAGTCGCCTAGATAGTCGGTTTCAATCCGACAGCAGACTTTAGCCGCAAGGTGGTGCTAGGTGGTGCCCACGGCTATGGGTCTTATCTTATTCTGCCATCCTTCTTTTTATTTATTTATTTACTTATTTAATTAAAACGGTTACGGTTTTAGTGGACTAAGATTCGCACCGTAAAGGAGTTCTGTAACTCGCCATCTATTCAGTGAATAATTTCTATAGACCGTTTGCCATTTCACATCACATAGCGGACTATAGGTACGTATAAATAATAATAATAAATAAATAATGCTGGACAATCCACACAGCATCATCTAGCCACAAGCTAAGCATATCTTGTGTTATGGGTACTAGATAACTAACATCCATTACATAGATCGATATTTTTACTATACCTACATAAAAAATACCCGGAACAAATATTTGCTAATCGTATAAACATTTTGACTTATGGAGGGAATCGAACCCGCAACCTCCTGCGTCGCAGTCGGACGTTCCCCAGACAGATAGATATGCACACTTAAAACTAAGAAACAATTCACATAGGAAATAATTAAAAATTAAGTGAGAATTGGCGGTCTTATCACTCAAAAGCAATCACTAGCAATGATTACTTGAGATGAGTATAGTTTTACCTTCATTGCTGACTTCTTTCCCTGTATAAAACAACCATTACAATTATTAACAACCATATTAGTTAGTAAACCTAGAGCTCTACAATTTGTAATCCTTTATTGTACGCAATTAATACAAAAAATTAACTAAAATAATAGGATATGTAGGTACATATGCGAGCTTAACCCTGAAAAAGAGTTTTCCTCCAGGAACCTTAGAGTTATAGGAGAGGCGATGGAATAGGTAGAGCAGTGTACAAATACTGAATCTGCAGTATCTATAGGTACATATAATAAACATACTTATATATAAATAAATGATAATACATAATAAATAAAGAAATAATGACCAAATGTAACAATCTCAGCTGTGTGGTGCCGGCTTAGAATTTACACCAACCCATTTTTTCCCGCGGCGGGTGTCATAAGAGGCGACTAAGTGATATGAACCGAGATCGGGCAGCAGCGCTCCCAGCAGATCAATTCTACCACCGAACTGCGATCCCCAACCCGCATGCCCAGCGTGGGGATTATGGGTAATACCCCCATGAGATAAAAGTCAATAAGGCGCTTTTCAAGGGGAGGCCTGCATCTAGCGGTGGACCATTCTAGGCTGTCGAGGAAATGCAACAATCTATAGAATAATAAAATTAAAGGTAAAAACTAAAACCGACTAATTAAAAGCTTAAACCCCGCTATCATGTTAGACCCACATTTTTATCTGACGTCACATAGCCACCATTGGGGGACCATTGAGTTATTGAGACGAATTTCGATAGGTACCTCATTTGTTGTAATCGTAGTCATTTCAGCGCTACGTGGGAACATACAAACGGGCTACACACATATACATAGCCCAGCCTCAAAATCCTCCTCCGTTGGTAGTCGGGTAATTTTTTTTTATAATTAACTATAGGTTGTTGTTGATACGTACTGTGCAGCTTTTTATAGTATGCCTGTTCTTCTTTTGCTGAAATATAAGTAAGTTTTGGTTACAAAAAGGTATTATTATTTTAAACACAGATAGTTATCTCAAAAATCTAATAAAAATACAGATACCTAGTATATTTCTTTAAAATAATAATAATAGTAAAATATTGTACTTACTCAAAGACTTGTAGTATTTTTCTAAGTCTGAAATCATAAAAAAGAATGAGAACATAATAATATTATGCGTATTGTAATTTTATCCTTTGAGGCATAGTCACAATAGAAAAATAATTGATGATGTAGATTGTCAAACACAAGGTTCTGGCTTTCGTGAGACGTTGGGAATAATTGTCATGAGACAATATTTTGAACCAGAACTACCCTCATTTTGTCACTTAATTTTTGTTCTAAGATATTATAAAGTACCTACGAGTTAGCTCTATGTACTACATAGTTTAATTTTGTTTTGTCATTTAAGTGAATTGTATTCTTTATGAGAAAAAAAGTATATTTAACCTGTGAGAAGTTGAGAATGAGCACGTCTCACGTGAGAAGTTGGGAATAGCTTCTTTTAAGGAGCTGAAAAAACCTCCCACTCGATGGAACCGATGCATTGTAGCGGTTACAGTCGATGGATGGAGGCGGCATAGTAGGCCAAGCTCAGGAATGATTATCTAAGGTAGAATGGACAATAATGACAACGCATCGTCATACATTGCGTACATTATTGAAGTTGAAGGAATGAATTTCAAATAATTTACGCATTCGATGACAAAGTGACGTAATTTTTCTTTATTCTACCCGAGACAGCAAACTCCGTACTTGCCCCGCAGGACCGCTATTTGTGGCGTCGTTTGTTAGAGGCCTATGTTCAACAATTGACGTAGGCTGATGATGATGATGATTGAGGAGTTATACCCTGATCTTTTCCTTGTGTATAAAATTGATTATTCCCATCTGTCTCCCTGCTCTTAACAGTGGCTTATTCCAATAATCCCCTGCGAAGGGGATTTTTGGACTTTTTGTCCAGATATCCCCTGCCGGCTCAAAGAGAAGACGCACTGAAATCCCCTGATCCACTTCGATCTGTCCCCCTTTATGCAATGGTGGGACAGGTGAAAGTTTTATTGATTGAAAAGGTTATATCTGTCCCTCTGTAGTGACGGATGACCGTTAGAACAAATTATTTCTGTCTCTTCCGATAAAAAAAAAAGTTTACCTAATAGGTAGGTAGGTACACTATGTACTTAAAAACTGTAAGTATACATTATTTGGTACCTTTTACTGATTCACGAGAGTTGGAGTCCATATTTATGTCAAGCAATAGCTCAGCTGTAAAAAAAATTAAACGTCAAGTGCGAGTCAGAATCGCGCACTAAGGGTTCCGTACAATAATAATGTTGATTCGAGGTCAACGGGAAGTAGGTGCCCTGTAGGTTTTGTTGGTTTCGGTTCATGGTCATCAATCATTTTTTTTGTGAATAAACTACAAATTATTTTCAAGATTTTTCGGTTTATTTGTGCCATAAGACCTATCTTTTTCCAAATTGTATGATTCTAGGTCAACGGGAAGTACCTTATAGGTTTTGATTCATAGCTAGATTCCATAGTATTTTTTTTTTTGTGAATAAACTACAAATTTATGCTTTGCGGATGTTTCCTCTACTTGTGCTATAAGACCTTGCTGCTCGCCAAATTTCATGATTCTATCGAGGACGTAGCATGTTAGAAATTTCATTTCCCTTAGATTCCCTTAGAAATTTCAAAATATAAATGGCTGTAACTTTTTATTGCGTTGACTTAGAAGTTGTATTTATATCGAAGCTCTAAGAGGTTACGGACTTGAGTAATTGTTCATTTCAACCTCCAGGCGTTCCTGAGAAAAGAGGGTTGACAGACAGGACAGACGGACAACAAAATGATCCTATAAGGATTCCCTTTTTTCCTTTTGGGGTACGGAACTCTAAAAACAACTAAACGCAAACTTCTCTGAGTCAAATCTAATTCTAGGATAAAAAAAAATTATAAAATTGCACCAAGTCAGACGAACCGATAAAATCAATCTTTCAATATCATAACTTACTACTTCTATACGCAGTGCTACAATCCTAAATGTTTTTTGTAAACAAGAGGGTTTAATAACCGAAAAATAGTAGTGGAGTATATTTTATACACTGTCATCTGAACAAATCTTAGTAGTCCGAAAGAATTTTCGTATGAAAGTTTCATTCATAATTTAATTCGTCTCTCGTCCGTTTTTGAATTCTAGATAAAATTCTAAAATTTTCCGCTATGCGTGTGTAAATAATGCGTTGTTGAAGTTAGTGAGTTTTTGTAACTTTTCATTCATATATGTCTTTGCCGACATTAAATATATTGGACTCTTTAGTACCATGTATAACTACTAGTTTTCTTTTACTAACCCGAACGTTTATTTCGAAACAATTTATGAAACTCAGATTTTAAATGGAATTTATTTAATTATTTACTATTATTCTTCCCGTCACCACCATACTAACCCATGTCTAATTCAACGGGCATTTTACCAGCTTCAATAATGCAGAGCATCTGAAAATCAGTAAATGTTAGTATAACACATTTATTAAAGGAGGTCATCGGTAGTGGGCTAACACGGGCAGAAATAATTAACACTTCATAATGATGCACATGGACGACATCAGCTCTGCGAAATATGGCCGGCCCACTGTCACTTCAGCTTGCCAATTCTTTGAGCTATGTCGATAGCTTTGTTTCTCTCGTGATGTATTCGTTACAAATCCTATCCTTCAGAAAAACTCGTAGCTCTTACCATAGCTCGTTGAGCAACTTTGAACTGGTGGACCAACTCTACCTTGAGTGTCCACGTCTCAGCTCCGTAGGTCATGACGGGTAGGACGCACTGATTGAAAACTTTAGTTTTCAAGCATTGCGGTATGGATGATAAGAAGACCCTACGTAGTTTTCCAAACGCTGCCCAGCCTAGCTGGATCCTCGTCTTGGCTTCTTTCTCGAAATCGTTTACCCAACTGCAGAATCTGCCCAAGATACTCGTAAACAGTTTCGAGATGGTGGTCATGTACGACCACCGGTATCGGATCAATGTGGCTATTGATCATGACTTTGGTTCTATCTAAATTCATGTCAAGACCGATAGGTACATTGGGAGGCTGACCGCCTAGACTGTCCAGCATCCGGGAGCAGAAACTAGATTTTTAGTGACTATACCGTGTGTCCCACTTGGCAAAGGTCTCCCCTTCTCTTTACTGAAGCTTTAAGTTAAAATAAGTACTAGAAAACTTGTTGACTTGTTGTCATCGATTGCGTAAAATCTTTGAAATTAATTCCCTCAACTTCAATAAAATTTACGCAATGTACGAAGATGCGATGTCATTTTATTCTATTCTACCCGAAACAACAATCAGTGTGGAAGCTATACACTAGCCAAACTCGATGTGGAATGTAATGTGTGTACCTAAACAAACCACGACACAACAACTAAAACTCAGCATGGTCTAGGTTCAAATATTATAAGTAATATTTATTGAAGAGCACAAATCGACATTAATGTAAAGTCTGTACAAAAAGACGCAACAAACGGAGCGAATTTTAGGTTACGTATGGGTGGTTTGTTTGCAAACATTCTACATCGAGTTTGAATAGTGCCTAGTTATAAAATAACATCTTACGGCAAATAATATAACGCTGGCTGTCCACTTCATGGCAGAAAACGTAATTGGGAGCATTTGCACTGCCCGCTCGCAGTGAAAATATTAATTAGCAGAACTTCATGAAACAATTTAATTAGTCACTAGCTGCACTTTATTGCGCCAATTAATTATCCTAGAAGGCGAGTTTCCACTTAGATACGACGCTGGTGATTCGAAAACAATCAAGAGGAATTATTAATTTACTTATTTCAAAGAAAATGAATCATTTTATTTTTCATCAACTTTTCTAATTTCCATAAATATTTTACGAACGCAATCAGAACATACGAATAATAATGTCGGGGGAAATATAAAATAGGTAATAAACGCGATAAATACCCGTTATACAGTATTAACAATAATTTCCATGTAGTTAAACAAAAACATAATATTCTTTTCCGATAAAACTGAACATAAACATTTTTAAGATGGATAAATAAATGGTTCAATCCAATATTGGCAGAATAATGGTCTATATTTATATACCGACCATAAAAAAAGGATTTTCTTTTTTTATAAATGTTTATTACCTATTTAATAACTACTATAGCTGACCCGGTGAACTTCCTACCGCTCTCACCTTTTAAACCTCCCTTGGACTTCTACAAATATTTCTAAACCAAAATACGCCAAATCGGTCTAACCATTTTGTGAGTCTAAAAAAACGTCAATTCATTTATTATATATTTCATTCATATAGTGGTGTGGTCTATATTGGGTTTGTCTTAGTATAGTAAAGTTGACTAATACAGACAAATTTCTATGAGTAGGTAATGTAATCTTAATAAACTAAGTAATCTATGTGTCAACTTAATACAATAGTATTATATATATGGTGATTAAAACAGTATTATGTTAGTTTTACAATTAGAATTAATTAGTGTAATTGGGGTTTTTGCCATTCTAATAATTAAATAAATGACTAAATATAACGGTTAATAATATGAAAAAACTAAATAAATAATAATAATAGCAGTCGGAAGCGTCCCCAACGCCAGACGCTGTCTGCATTGCCCTGCTGTATGGCAATGCTGATGCGCTGCACCAGATACTCACCAGCTCTCAGGTCACGCGTCGCTTCGACCAGACGCTCAGATATTTCTTTAATGCTGTTACTTGACGTTGAATGCTATTAGCATTGTTATTCGACCTATTTTGCAACTGCTTTCCATTCTAATGGTCTCTTAAGCACCGTCAACACTTGAGGACAAAGACCCCGAATCGATCCTCTACGGTAACAGAGCCAATCTCCCTGAGTGGCAGGCCTCAGTCACACTGTTAACAGGTAGAGTTTTATAGCACCTTCCATAATTCGAAAAAATGTCATTGAAAATGTGACTTGCCAGCAAAACTACAGCTAATTTTCGAAAGCGTGATTGCTGTCACTGCAAATATTGCAACTGCAGCCACAACGCAAAAGCTATCGCTTTATGAAATCAACTAGCCAATGCTTACCCTAAACCATAAACGCCATAGCGCCCAGTCTCATCTGCGCAGTCTTTCGCAGTTCATCATCATTGCATCTGTCCGTAAGGCGTCCTACATTAGATAGATTTAGATTAGAGTTCACACAGAAACGCACAAGAAAAACTTTCAAAAATAGAACACAAGCACAACATAAACGAAGGCAAAATATTAAGGTATTTTTTGTTATCATAATGATTACACATCTCACAGATTGCATTATTACAGAAGACTAGAAAATAATAAATTAACAACAAGTATGACATAAGAAATTAAATAACTGAGTGTGGGGTTACGCACTATAATTACAAAAATACTAAGATTGCTTTGAAAAAAAAACGCGACTTAGTACCAATTCCTTAATATATACAATGTTTTTAAAACTTTGCGAGACAAATATTAATGGACAAATATTAGGGGACCACCAGGAGACTATCCTTCGAATATTATATATGCGAAAGTTTGTATGAATGTTTGTTACCACGTCTCTCCATTAACCGATTTATATGAAATTATAATTTTTTAGATAGTTTAGGTTCTAGAATAATACATAGGGTAATCTTATTTTCAGAAATTAACCTCTGAGGTGTTATAAAGGATGGTAAAGTTCCTTGGTCGATTCACTCAAAACTCATTAAAAATAAAATTTAAAGTAACTAATGAATCACGTATTTTTATTTACAAAACTACCCCTAGGGGGTGTGCTAGAAATTTGTATGATTTCCACGCCGGCGAAGCTGCGGGGCGCAGCAAGTTATCTATACAATAATGATATAATTTTTGATATCGGTTAACAATTGACGGAGAAATCGACGAATATACACATAATACATCCGAACATAGTCCTCTTTTTTGGAAGTCAGTTCATAAATAATGACCTACCTACCAAAAGTGCACTTGCCCAAACATGTAGTCACTGCTCACTCTGGGTGGACCTACCCACGCGTTTGCCATGTCACGGTCTCCACTGGAGAAAAATAAAAAAAGTTAGCATGTCATAAGTACCGGATTAGGTGCTGAAACCGGCTTTCTGTATAACCTTTGATGGGAAGGAAACGGGTGACATGGAATGGTTATGCATTTTTAATATTCTGCCTTGCGACCCAATTAGATAGTCAACTTTATAGTTACAAATAGAAGCTAAGAGTGTAAATTATTATTAACTTGTTTATGCCTGCGGCTTAGCACGCGTTGTTTGTATGGAAACGTTTAAAGGTGATTTCTATCCCATGAGAAATGATTTATGGGATAAAAAGTAGCCTATGTTTGATTCCAAGATTAGAACTACCTATGTGCATAATTTCATCCCGATCCGTTCAGTAGTTTTGGCGTGAAGAGGTAACAACCATCCATCCATCTATCCATCCATCCAAACTTTCTCATGTATAATATTAATATTATTGTGATTTAAACTTTTAGCTTCTATTTGTATTGTATATATTGTATTAAAAATGTTATCATGTTATCAAAAACCAATCCTTACTGAAGTTATGCATTAGTTTTTCTTTTCTTTCCCAACATATGATTTGAAATTACGATTTGTGTATAGGTATCACTTTCCTATTGCATAAAAACTTGGCACGATAACAAAACCTTTCAGGACTGAAATGTTAATGCTGAATACTGGCTCTAGGAATTCTAGAATTTTCCGTCATTTTGCTTTATTTTGTATTGAAATTATCTTTGTTTCAATTAAGGTTTCAATATTAGATTTTGTACAGTCATCATCAAAAGATTATCGAAACGTTAAAAGTTGATTTGATTTGTTCTTAAATAGGTGAATGTGACATGTACCTTCTAGGGTCCTGAGTTTGGTTTCTCAATAGTAGGTTTCGAGACATAACAATTTGTATTTTTAGGATTTGCATAGTTCCATGCCCGCACGGTAGAGGCGTTGTACCAAATCCCATAAATATTTGAAGTACTCCACTCGTTAAATATCTTTGTTCGATACCAAACATTTGATCAAATTTTTTCGTCGCATTCCACTCGTCCAATATTTTTTTTAACTTTGTCCAAGATTCCTTTGTTTTTGACTTTTTTATAACTACGCAAATGCGTGTATTAATCGCATTTTTTGTTAAATGTCGAGACAAATAAACGATTCAAATTCATTGAATTCGAATTCATTGAAACACCCGATTTCAATGAATTCTAATCGCATCGCCTCAAAATGTTTTTCTAAACTGAATCTTAAAATTTTGGTGCTAACTGTACCATGAATTACGCCTACTGTGTTACCTACTATCCCAATTAAATAAGTATCTATATCATCAGATATTTCAGTAGAATTCAATACCTGACAGCTCTCGAAATTCTCGTAATTAGTTAATCTGTTTGTGAGAGATGTTAATTGAACATGTTAGTGTTAAGGCACTTACGTTCGTAAACGGTAATAGGAACCTTGAAACTTGAAGCAAAACTAATAGATTATTTAATTATGGTGTGATGTGATGACAGAGGCGTATGTTTGAATCGCGTTGTAAAATAAACAACATTGAATATATCAAACAGCTATACCTCAACTTAGCAGAACTGTGCTGTGGGAACCAGTTGACTTATATTATTAGTTACGAATCTAGCTATTAATTAATGTTTATTATTTGTTTTAACTAATAGTTAACAGTAAAGAAAATATATAAAAAATGTATTGTCATGAATGCATATAGCCTCATAATGAGGACTCTTGAACATTTAAATTACGTTATTTATAATGATAACAAATAATAAAAAGCATACAATTTCTATGGTCTATTTAATATACGTTTTAGCCTTTCATACAACAACTAACATTTTTATAGTATCACCATGTATCTACCTACATTTATTAACCATACAAGTAAAACGTGACATTTTATCGACTAAGAAACTCATTATCTATACTCTTAGTAACTGGAAGAAACTCCCTAAGCATCTTTATGTGGGGAACGTGTCTCTCAGGCCTAATTTTTGTAGCCGAGTACATACTACGTGGGATGCCCTGTAGCCGCGTAGTCACGTAGACTTTGTCGTAGCGGCGCTACACTGCTACAAATGTTGTAGACATAAAAATTTGATATCATTATTTTTACCAGCGTTGTGGTAGCCTACGGCTATAACAACACAATGCTGAGGCCGACGCCATTTTCAACCGACGAAAAACGAAGGAGGTTCACCCGCTGCCACATTCGCTGTCACTTTTGACATTTACTGTTGATGATGTCATTGCCTATATTCGTCCACTGCTGGACATAGGCCTCCCATAGTGAGCGCCATAACGCCCTGTCTTCAGCTTGCCGCATCCAGCATCTGCCGTCACTTGATCAAAAGAAAATATTTCGATAAGTACATTGAGCCGGCAATGTATTATCAACACCGAAATAACAGTTGCAAAAAACGTATCAGTAGTCGTTAGTAAGTTATTGGACAGGGTATATTATATATATAGGTATTCCTTGATGTGTTATCAAACTAGTAGTAATTATAACTGTAAAAAACTAAATGCATACCTATCTACTTTTAAATACTCTATCTTAGCTACAAATAAAGATTTTCGTATTCTTATTTTTATGTCTTTAGTTTGAGTATTTCGGAAGTTATATTGTGGCTAGTCGAATGAAAATTGTAATTGTTTTACTTCAAATTGACGTTATTAGAAAAGTGACCCAATTTCTTCTCTTGTTCGAAAGAACTTGGGCTTTTTATTGAACAAAATGTTATGGCTGTTTTACCAGACTAAAATATATGGCTATTGCTTTTTATTAGTCTTTCGAATGTTGGAAAAAAATTCATAGTCATCTGTTATTGCATATTACATCACATCAAAACATAGTAAATAATTGATTGTTTTTTAAATGACATTGTTTCTGCTAAAAATATTATGAATGCTAAAGTTTGAATATTTACAAATTTTCAAAGCCAAAACTACTGAAAGGATTAAACTGAATTTCATACGTATACGCACCACGGTACGTGTATCCAAACCTTTTTTTTATTGATTATAATTTAAGGGACCTTAAGTCATTGAAATGACTATGTCAGTAACGTATTTTAATAAACATAATACTACTTAAAACTTAAATATGTTTTGTCTTAAACTAACCTAAACAATTCGGTCGCATCACTCAGCGGTGCGGGTAAAATTAATCACCAGTAGTGTCGATGTTAACCTAGTGGTTAACATCGACACTAAATTCTGATCTTATAGACTCGCTGCGCTCCGCCTGCGCTCACTCTCCACTAGATGCTGCGCATCTTCTGGGAAGCCACATATGTCACAATTGGGCGAGTTATTGACTTTCATTAAATATATAAATTTATTAAGGGGGATGTCCCCGGAGCGTGATTTATGAGCCAGTAAAATAATTTATTTTTTAACACACTTGCTCATAAAGTGGCTCTATGGTCACTGCATTAGGCACAGAATGACACCCATAATCAATCTGTGACTTTTTCATTGCTAAAACTCACTAGTGAGTATATATTTTTTTAATTTTATTGGTTGAGTTGCTTTGTTCTTAAAAAATTTTATTCAAAAAAAACATTGTGTTCAATATAACAAATAAATTAATGATCCTATTGCTTGCTCATTTCATGCAACTTCTTATTTAAATAGATAATTTTAACTCGTACGTGTTTCATAAAATAAAACTTTCACTTAAATATAACTTTGGTTTTCTCAGTAATAAAATGAGTTTATATTGTTATTTTATTCACAAGTGTGTTGAAAAACGTCGTATGATACACTTGTGTATTGATGATTATCGTCCTCGGCTCTCTTAAGACCCTCGCCTACGGGTCGGGTCTCAATGGCGCCTCGGCGGTAATCACCAACGTTACACACTAGAACCACAATGTACTATTGTCTTATTTATACACCTTATGTTCTAGACATGTTGTAACACAAAAACAAATGCTACGTTTATCCAGAAAACTGAAAATCGAAGCAAGGGTAGAAGCGTGTCTTGAAATATCATAAACCAGTAGTTATCCTCAGACGTACGACGACGGAATAATAAATGGTTCACTTTGTAAAAACACCTCTGAAAGGAAAGCTTTGTCCCGGCTGGCGTTTTGACAATCTCACAAAACGCTTAGAATATTTCACCAAAAACTTGGCACAATAATTCACAGCTATGAAATATATTGCCAGGGATACATTTCCTTGAAGCTTGAGGAACCACGTGTCAAAACATGTTTCAATATATTATTTATGTTTGACAATGCAGTCACGATTTTCCCGTCAAAAGCTGTTATTTGACCTAAATAAAATTCGTTTACGCCGGACATTTTCGCAAAGTATCTTTTAGTTTTTCTTGAACATTGACGTATCATGTGCCCAATCGTGTCATCAATAGAAATCATCATCATCCACAACCCGTCTCCACTCCAAACTCCTTACTCCATTCCTAATTTGACTACTAATAAATGTATTACTTAACTTATAGTATACTTTTACGACTAATGGAAAAGAAATACAACTAGTACTAACAACCGAGCTAACTCCAGACTGGTGCATACCAATCGGAAAAGTTCCCAGGACGCTGGCTGATTTGCCCTGCTGTATGGCAATCCATCTCTCAGATCTCGCGTCGCTTCTTCATAAATAACATTGATTTATATGTTCAACAGGTTGAGTTCATTTTGTTCCTAACCCTATTACAAAACCCTTAGGCTCTCGCAGAGTAATTTCTACACACTTAATTATTTCTAGCAACAAATAAATTTCCAGGTATGTAATCTCATACGATAATTTTCCTATAAACTTCCTACAAGGTATGTAATTTAAGATAATTTTGCAACACGGGTTTAATATAACCTCGAGGCTTAAATGTCACCAACCAGTAAAGCATGGTTGTAGCATTTGTAGATAAGTGGATATGAGTAAATTGACGTAGGTTAGTATAAATAATGTGTAATTTACTTATACCTTGGCTATTTGCTTAAGTAGGTATTTAGAAAACTAACATGTTAGCGACTAAATATAACGGTTAGATAGATTATATTACCAACTTATAAAATAATAATAATGTCCTCCTAGCCGAATTTCGACCATGGCGGCCAGTCTCATAGGAGACTAGTCCGACTAGTCTCATGCCAGGACATATTATAATGCCCAAGTGTGTGCACAGTTGCTCTCTTTACTCCCTCACTCTTATAAACCGATGGGACGGCATACGACCGGGGAAAGGTCAAGTGCAGTACCAACGGCTTAACGTGCCTTCCGAGGCATGGGGGTGTAACACCGCCAACTTCCTGACTCCGGGCTGCTACTGTGAATTTTTTTTGCAAAAAAAAAAAACAAATAACAACTACTGAACCGACCCGTGATTTGAACCCTGAACCTCATAATCAGCTAGGCCAACGAGGCAGGCAAAGGCTAGCTATTGTAAGCAATAGGTGAGTCACGGTGGAGAGGCCGACACGATAAGTTTATAATAAAAGACAAAAAACAAAACCTGTTTGGCCTAACTAAACAATAAAGGTCTAGCCTGACAGCATTTACCCTACTATCTAAATCTGGTACCCCCTACCCTCAGCTCTGTTTACTTTGGACTTCGCTCTGGGGCCATCATCTTTATTCTGGCTAGATGGTCTCTGAGAAAATTTCCATTTATATTATTAGTAAGAAGGCATGATTATTTTTAACCGGGGTCATTGCAGGTCAAAGGCCTTTTTCTCTTTCCACACTTCACTGTCTTTAACAGTTCACCAATGCTGGTTTATTATAGTATATTTAATCTTTGACAGAACCGTAGATTTTGCCCACAATAATCTATTTGATATCTAATAAGTTGATCCATAACAATAAAGAGCAATGCTCTATTATTGCCTTGCAATTGCTATACATATTTGAATCGTAGTGCGACGACGTACAGTTGAGAATGGAACCTAAGTTAGAGTACAGCAATAGCATCTTCGATGGTATAAACGATATAATGAAAACGTTGACCTACATACAGGATCGAGGTGTGTTTACGCTGTGTTGCGGAAGTCAGTTGTTTTTGTAATTATTTTTTATGACATTTTCTAAATAATTGGTAAGCTGTTGTCATCGCCGTAACACAGCTACTACATTTCAGCTACTTGAAATGTATTTTGAAAACTCAATTTTTTTCTTTGGTTTCTTGAATGTGATAACACGATTGAAAAAAAAAAATATGGAAGTGCACTCTTTCGTACATAATCTCAGGAACCCTGCGGTCTATTCAATTGACTTAGGTTTTGATTCGCAAGTTGTAACTAAATATTTGGTTCCTTGAACCAGTTTTTTCATTAGCTGTATAGTTTTTTTGTAAATAAGCAAAAACTAGATTTTTGCGCTTACGTCGGTTCAAAAACGTATGCTTAATCCCGCTCATTTGAACGGGAAATTCTATGCCTATCCTTTTCACAAAATGGAGCGCATTGCTTCTTAAGTTGATTCGAATTCGCTGCTTTACTTTATACCGCTGCGTGTCTAAGCTGTCTAGCAATGTTTAGGTACATAATAAAGATACAGATATATTTATTATTATTATTTTTTGTATTGTGAACGTTTGGTGCCGGTTTAGAATTTGCCCAACCCTGATTCTTCCTGCCGATGTCGTAAGAGGCGACTAAGGGATATCCACCGGGCGGAAAACAGCAGGGCCTCCTATAGTACAATAGTACTACCAAACTACGAATCCCAACCTGCATGCCCAGCGTGTGAGTATTATGGCATCACCCCCCCATTTGAGCCAAGTCAATATACCTCTAAGGGGTGCGGGAGGAGGCCTGCGTCAAAAATTTACAAAAAATTGACAATTGGCGGTCTTATCGCTCAAGAGCGATCTCTACCAGACAACCGTGGTTAGTCTGTAGGTAACGGGTAATCGCCGTAAACAATGTGTTAGTTAGTCTGTAGGTAACGGGTAATCGCCGTAAACAATGGTTTAATTGTGACACCTTTTGCACTGCTGCCTTTTATACAAGTACCACATGCACGAGTGAACAGAAACTTCTGCTCATTATAACGATATAACTGACTGATATTCTTACATGTATCAGTATACGAATTATTATTTATTTTTGAGTAGGAACCAAAGTTCTTACTACCTAGTAACAGATGCACACAGATCTGACCCCATGTACATATCCGATGATCCTATCCATACCAGGTTGTCTGGCAGAGATCGCTCTTGAGCGACAAGACCGCCAATTGTCACTTAGGTTATAATTATTTCTTTTTAAATTGTTTCTTAGTTTTAAGTGTGCTATAAAAGTATTTTCTATCTATCTATCTACGAATGATGATGATGCTCTCCTTGCCGAATTCCGACCACGGCGACCAGTCTCAACGGAAATTAGCCAGGACTTAATTTGTTGTACACAAGTGTGTGCGGAAACACCGGTGCACTCTCTATTCCCTCACTCTCATCCAAGAACGACAGGAATACTGATACATATATTTATATCAGTAAATGTTTGGAATGTTGGAACGTTACATGTAATTGGATTTACCAAGTATGAACACTTTTGTGAACACGCCCTTACCCATATCGACATTGTCTAGAACATTCCAGTTATCGCGAAGACGTTTTCTTTGTAATACTGAATTCTAAAGTGGTCAGTTTAATGCGTTTATTCGCTTTTAAGGGGCATTTTAAATTGTAACCTTAGCATTTTCCTTGATTTTACTAACTTGCGATCCCGCTCCCACATCTTCTTCTACTTTATGTAAAATTATTTAAAAATTATTATAAAGGTTTTTAACGTTATACAGAACTTGAATTTTTGTAACATATCATTTAACGGCCATCAATGTTTAGAGACGAAATTGTGGTTTTCTATACTAATATTATAAAGAGGAAAGAACTGATTGTTTGTTTTTTTTTTAAATTGAATAGGCCCCGAAACTACTGGACTGATTTGAAAAATTCTTTTAACATTTGAAGCCCACATTATTCCTGATGAACATAGGCTACTTTTTACCGCGGGAAAGTGCATCATTCCTACGGGAAAACGGGTAACAGGACAACGGGTAGTATGAATGCAGCTAGTACTTTATAAACTTTCAAACCAACGCACTCTACCGTTCTGAATGTTCCGATATATCAAACAGATTCACTGAAGGATTAAATTCCTCTTTTCACTTTATGTTCCACTCCAATCCATCAATAAATTTGACTAAAGCTTTCCGAATCCTTTCAATCGCCTGTTAAATCACTATATCAATTAAGTCTGCTGTTGTATGTTTGAAGTAGATAGAAAATACAGTGAAGTATTCCAATATTCATAAAAAACTTTTAACAACTTAATGAAATCATAAAAACCTGACTTATAAAATAACATTTTATAAAAGACTTGTAGAAGATAAATTTCTAATAAGTATGAGGGTTGCCTAGGGCGCGGGCCAGACAGAAAAGACGTAAGACGAGGACGCATCGCGGACGCGGCGCCCCTTTATTTTACTTTTTTACAAAATGTATAGAAGCGGCGCGACGCAACACAGATAGAAAAGACGGGGCGCAGACATGACGCTAACTCGTCTGCGCCCTATTGCAAGACATATAGAAAGGGAACATTGACGCGACCGCGGGTGCGGTCGGGGCAGGGCGGCATCCCGCCTTCCGTCGTTGGCATTTTCACCTTCGGAAGAAGACATTTTGTCGTGTCAAAATCGGACGGTTGAATGCCGAAAATCACAATGCTGACTGCTCTCGCGACGCCCTCCGCCGTCACGTCCATGCCCTGTCTTTTCTATGTTTAAAAAAAGACGCGTCAGCGCCCTGTCCGCGATGCGTCCTCGCCTTACGTCTTGACGGTCTGGCCCACGCCTAAGCGTTAAAAAAATTCGCTTGAATCTGCTTCTAGCCCGTTTATAAAAATAAACTTCTGATCTACATTACGTTCCATAATGAAAGTAATTTAAGTATAAAAAATTACTTTTTTATTTTCTAAGTCGGGGTTCGGGACATCAGAAGATTCTCTACTCTATCATCAAAAGAAACATGGACGATCAAATGGTCCATTGCGATTAACATGAAATGAGTATATAAATCAACGTCTTCCGGACTTTACCTCACGCTATTTGTGGTCGGCACAGCATGTGTTTTTCTTCTACTCACCTCTATCAGACGTCATCTCCGTACTTACAAGTTTCATATCCATCTCCTCTTTCACACAAACCATCCATCTTTCTTCGGTCTTCCTCTTCTCTTATATCCCTCTACCTTCAAACCTAACACTCTTCTCGTCACATGATTGTATTGCAATTAAAGAGTGTGTCTTTTTTGTGTGCATATTATCGTTATTATGTATGTGTCTATTTTTATATGAAGCGCGTTCTGCTGTGTAATTTTTATTGTGAACATGTTTTTCTATTGTATAGAGTTCTAGAGTGTAACGGTTAAGGCTAAGTGTTTCATCATGTTAAAACTTTAGGTATGTTCAAATAAATAAATAAAAAAAAATAGATAGATAGTTAAACTTTTTATTCGATACACACACAAACAGCACAGCACAGGAAAAGTAACAAAAGAACAGTAACTTATCAGTTTTTAAGGTTTTATATTTGATATATAACCAGTTTCCTACACAATTATACAATTATAAATTTATAACACATAAATATTATTGTTATTAATTAAAGTAAAAGCATTACAAAGAAATTTTATATAAAATAGGCACCTACCCACTAATAGTAAAATTACGTACATCCCTCCGCATAACATGCCCATACCTCATTAACCTGTTACTTTTACCTGTTACCTTTATCTTTTCCGTCACTGGCTCCACTTTCAAACTTCCTCTGATGTACTCGTTTCGTATCTTATGCATCCTTGTCACTCCACACATCCATCTCAACATTCACATTTCCGCTGCATGGACGTTCGTTCATCCTTCCCTTTTGTGATTATGTAGGTATTTGCGCAGTTGGTATTTTACAAGAAGAAAATAAAAAAAATTTAAAACCCCCGACAGATTTTTATGAAATATGGCTAAGAATACTCGGGATAAAATAACCATGGCCCAAGAAAAACTAAACGAAAATCGGTTCAGCCGTTTGGGAGCTACGATACCATAGACAGATACACAGACAGACACGTTAAACTTATAACACCCCTCTCTTTTTGCGTCGGGGGTTAAAAATTGTAACAACGTAGAATAATTATTCTACCAGTGGGCATTAAAATTTACTACCACTACGTACAGGTTGAAAAATCACAAAACAAAAGACTGCTTCGTAATGAACAAAGCACCTAGTTTTTAAAAATAATTAAGATTATTTCATCGTGGCGCTTGCACGTCTCTCTTTCTTTTGTGTTTGAATTTAGAACTCTGAATTTCTTGTTCACAACTTTTCGTTTTCATGAAAAAGTTTGAATGTCAGGTATACACAAAAAGGTTATATTAGCTTCGTTTATGATCATAAATATGTAAAGCTCTAGCTTTTTTCTTCTCAAATATTTCATGATTTTCTTTGTCGATCGTTGCGCTGTTATGAGTATCTAAAAGTGGTATTGTTTGCTGTTTGCCCTTGTTATGTTACTGAATTTAACAGTTGGTATAGTCTTGATTTTGCTCTACTTGTTTCGCTTTCTGTGACAAGTTTTTTTCCAAATCGAAGCTCATAAACGAGGTTTTCCATTTGTGTAAAAGAATCCTTGTAATAGAGAACTGGAAAAATCGAAAGGAACCCTTCAGTCTGTGGGTAATTTTAGGATAGAATTCGGATGATGAAAACATTCACTAATTTGAATGTTTTGAAAAAAATAAAAACCGAACTCACTTCAATAACACTGTTTTTCTTAAAGTTTTTCGGGACAAATACTAAAATAGGAATACGGGCCTAAAAAGAATTGAATATTTGACGGAAAAACCGTAAAAAAATACATGCAAGTGAACATTCTATGTTTACCTGCATGTATTTTTTCTTCCTCCTCTTTTTGAAGTCGGTTAAAAACGAAAATAAAAAATTCCCTAAATCAAACCAAAATTTCATAATCATCGCGCGACCCAGCAATTTTCCTTTACAACTTAAACTTTGCTTGGTCAAGCGAAATTTTATTAAGCTCCTACGGTCGCAAACTCCTATATTTCATTGTAAAACGCGTTATCTGCAAATGAACAGATAGCTGCCTGCTATAAGCAGATCACGTAGTGCAAACGTGATACTGCCCTCATCTCTACATATTAGATTTTGCCTCCATTTGTCTGCGTGTTGCGGGACGTTGCGGTTACGTTCCGTGCGATATTTTTTTTACTCAACTGTATTTTTAACTGACCATGGTAAGTTCAAAATACAGCTTAATAAAAAAACACCTCATAATGCACTTAGAAGATTTGTGATTTTATATTATCGAATACGTACCGTAAATTTAAATTTTGCTAACAACGGTAGAATGGTAGAGCGGTAAATTCTTTGGCATCAAGTGGGTAGTTTTTGCTAGTTACTATAATGTTGCCTGAAATGGATGTTATTGGATTTGGACATTTTCAGATGTGAACGATTTCTGTAATAAATACACAGTGGTTGCATTAAATTCACAGTGGTTATTTTCAACTGTGGTCCTAAAGCGGTGAAGGGGCCGAAACATCCTGTTATTCGCATGTTAGCGCGACGCAGTGTTCGCGTCGTTCCGTCACGTGTAAATAGGCCTTATACAGATTATACTGCGATGACAAATGTTTATAGCTGGGAATGAAACGTCGCGTTATGTCCTACATTTTTGATGGAAATCGTATATTTGCAACAAGCCCTTGTCAGAGGCTGTAAATCTCGATACGGACCGTAGAATTTGGATTTATGGAGGAATAATGTTCGTTTTGTGTGATTTTTTAGGTTACAAACTTATATTAGATACATTCAACTTTTTGCTTTATTTACCGATCAGGAATTTCGAACTTCTGTGTCTGGATGAGTTTTTATGAGATGAATACCTACCATCTACCAACCTGAAATTACGACGGCTGCATAAAACGGAGCTAAAAATAATCCTTGAATGTAAATCATTATCAAAACTCAGTTGCGGAGGGGGTTAATAATATACGCCTTGTCTCCCACTGGTTTCTGGCTTATCTTATTGATTCCACGTCAATAGAAACACAGTTTACAAAGTGAGAGTAAGAAAAAACAAAGCCGGCGTTAACGAATTTTCGTTGGATTTCGGTATAAATTTTCAATAATGTGCTCTAACGGCCTATGAAATAATTAAACAGTACTATGGATCGGCCCAACAGCTCATTTGAATAATTGAATACTGAAATCAATACACACTCATTTGAATAATAGCGGCAATAACTATACGAATATAGTTTAGTTTATAACATTATTTGAAAACAATTTGTGTATTGTCAATTATGTAAATTAGTTGAGGACTTAAAGTGTTTTTTAAACCATAGCTAAAGCACACAAGCTCGTCTGAAAGCAAGTGATGATGTAGGTATCACGAAGGTTTAGAAGACTCTTATCATGCTCAATGATTTATTCCCAAAAAAAGACAGTCACTTACGTGACAATGGACCCTATTCGGTTGTCGTCAAAACTAAAGTAAACTTAATTGACAGCACTAAAAATATTGCTGTCGTTTTCTTATTGATTGAAATAAAAAGGATGGCTTCACATTTCGTGCTGTTAAATTGGTTTGGTTTAGTTTTGACGACAGTCGAATAGACACCAATATGTATTAGTTGTTTAATTTAGTAAATGAAACTTATAAAAGTAAAATAAAATAAGTTGTTATTCGGTCTGTAGCGAGTACCTACAGTTTAGCACTTATGAAATGATACATACATATTAGGTACACATGCAGGGTGTAATTCCCTAAAAATATAATCAACTAGCTGCATTATTAATACCCGTTGTCCTATCACCCGTTTTCCCGTAGGAATGAAGTATTTTCCCGCGGTAAAAAGTAGCCTATATATTCATCAGGAATCAGTATTTTAGGTATAGACGAGTCAAAACAAAAAAAAAGATTGAAAAGGACCTATAATCACAGAAACAATTGTTATAACATCAACGTCGCGTCAAAACACGAAACGTGAAAAACATAAAATCAACTTTGTCTCAGTAAAAATAAGGTTGAGTGTTTGTAGACACACCCGTCTTATCAGACATCGGATATGCGGGGCGCGGCATCACGATGTGTTGTGATGTTAGTTCGCCAGCGATTAGGGAAGCCTTGTAGAACGAAGGTAATTTGAAGGCGCTTGATGTTGATTGAATTGTATTTGATAAGTAAATAAACTGGACCGCAAAGAAAAAGGGTCGTTTAGAAAATCTTCAATATCTTTAAAAGTACCAGACCTAGCTTTATGAAATAAAGACTTAATTAAAAAATATTTTAATGTGCTTAAACGAAAATAATAAAAAAATAATTCAACCTTTTTATTTTTAATAAATGTAAGTTTTGAAGATATTGAAGATTTTCCATCCCTCCCTGTTTTTTCACTATTCACTTTGGAGTCCAGTGTAGATAGTCAAGCAAGCAGCAGGTTCTACCCAATTCCCCTTTTCTAAAGGAACTGGTACGTTACTGTTATTTTTTATGGTCAATAGACCTTCGTTTGACCACAATCTCGCCTGATGGAAAGCGAAGATGTGGCCGACGGTGATTACGAAGGTCTAGACTAGAAAATACCTATTCACTCTTGTCGCGAAGGGACCCAGGTTGTAATTGGCCGGAAAAACAAAAGAATGAAGCAAGTTGCATTCCTTAGCGGTGCGGATAATGAAGGTGGAGGAAAACCGCATCGTGCGAGTGGAGGGTAAATCCACCAAGTAGGAATGGTATTGCGCTGTGCGTCTGCTTGTCCTGGAGTGGAAGGGGGATGGTGGGATCAGGTCATGTAGTTCCTATAAGCATTCAAATACACAAAGGAAAAACAAAAGACGATGCGATTGTATTTGAGGAACCTATGGCAAAATAGTATTTTTCAGTAAACACCAAAAATAATACAAACGATGTCCTATTAATAAGCCCAAGCTGTCTCTATGTATGTCTGAAGAAAATAAAATACATGGGACTTACGATAATATAATATTTGTTGTTCTGTCTATCCGTCCATCACCAGCCTATAACTAAACATGATTAAAAAATCTAATCCTGTTTCCTTCTCTGATTTCCGTCCTATATCTATTCTCCCCTTCCTGTCGAAAGTCCTAGAACGCCTTGTTCATCAACAGCTCAGCACATTTCTCTCTAGAAACAATCTCCTCAACCTCTTCCAATCCGGTTTCCGTCCAGGTCATAGCACCGCGTCTGCGTTAGTCAAAATAACGGACGACATACGCTCTGGCATGGATTATGGGAAAGTTACTATCCTTTGCTTATTGGATTTCAGCAACGCTTTTAACAACGTTGACTTTGAAATTCTCCTCGGAATATTACGCTCTCTTAATGTATCTCCAGCAGTGTCTGACTGGTTTCGCAGTTATTTGCAGGGGCGTCGGCAACGTATCTACATTGATGATGTATGCTCATCGTGGAGTGATATTTCTGCTGGCGTTCCTCAAGGCGGCGTTCTTTCACCTCTTCTTTTTGCTATCTTCATAAATTCTATATCCCATCATATAACTTCAGCGTACCACCTCTATGCAGATGATCTCCAAATTTACGCGCAGGCCTCAGTAGATGAACTGTCTGGTGCTATCGCCGCGATAAATGAAGACCTGTGCCATATTCTTGACTGGAGCAAAAACTTCGGTCTTAACGTCAACCCGTCAAAAACACAGGTGATTACTGTAGGGAGCTCTCGAATGATAGCTCGTATAAACTGGGGTAGTCTACCAACCGTAATCTTCGATGGGACTCCTGTTGCGCAAAGTCAAACGGTGAAAAATTTAGGTGTCCTCATTGATAGAACTCTGTCGTGGGGACCTCAGCTCTCTGAAATCAGCCGCAGGATGTTTGCTTCAGCTGGTTCCCTTCGAAGATTACGCAATTTTCTTCCTTTTGCTACTAAAATTTCTCTTGCACAATCTCTTCTCCTTCCAATTTTGGATTATGCTGATTCTTCCTTCCTAGATTTAACCGAGCAGCAGCTAGACAAACTTGAGCGCCTGCAGAATGTCGGGATAAGGTTTGTATTTGGCTTGCGCAAGTATGACCATGTCTCGGAGTTCCGCAGAAAGCTCAAGTGGCTACCTATAAGGCTTCGGCGTAATGTTCACATTCTAACTCTTCTTTATAATATTTTATTTCTGTCTTCTGCACCTCCTTATCTCAAAACACGTTTCACTTTTCTTCATCTTTCTCATTCTCGTTCTCTCCGCTCCTCTGAAACTCTTTTGCTACAAATGCCTGTCCACTCTACTTCCTTCTACGGCAACTCTTTTACTGTCCGGGCTGTCCAGCTGTGGAATGCATTGCCGGTCACTGTAAGGTGTGCAAAGTCACTACCAATTTTCAAGGAAATGGTAAAGGAACACTATTTGTCCTGCTGTCACTGAATAAAATAAGCACTTGTTTCCATAATAAATTATGTAAGTATGTAATATGTATATATATATTATATAGTATTTAATTTATATTAATATTTATAGGAATAGGTATAGGTATGTATGTATTTTTGTAATTGTAGTGAAGTATTTATTTTATTATTTATTTTTGAGTAGGAACCAAAGTTCTTACTACCTAGTAACAGATGCACACAGATCTGACCCCATGTACATATCCGATGATCCTATCCATACCAGGTTGTCTGGCAGAGATCGCTCTTGAGCGATAAGACCGCCAATTGTCACTTAGGTTATAATTATTTCTTCTTAAATTGTTTCTTAGTTTTAAGTGTGCAATAAAAGTATTTTCTATCTATCTATCATGATAGACATGACTAGATGAAATGTGTAAATAATGATGGGATAGGATTTAAGTTATTTGACAAGCAAGCAAGCAATGATGGATGGTCTTCCGTCAAGGCCACGTCGTTAGGTCAGTAATGAACATCAAATAGTGAAGTCACGCTAGGAGCTTAGGATGCTCCATTTCATCGCACAACTAGATAAAACTGCCAAGTGTGAGTGAGACTCGCCCACCGAGGGTTCCATGCCTACAAACTTGCAGATATGGAAATATCTCATCCATAACGGTAATAATAAAAAACGTGCTAAAAGTTTTTTTTTTTTTAACTGTGCTTCACAAACAATGATTCTTACCAAAAACCATGATTCTAGGTTTTGATTCCCTTGCATATATTTCTTTTGATTGCGTTGACTTATAAGTTTAATTGTGACACAGCTCCAAGGATTGCAGATTTGTTTATACATGTTTTGAATTTAATACTGGATACCTCTACGGGTTCCAGAGAAAAACGGTCTCTTCAGGCAGACGTGCAGACAGACGGACAACGAAGTGATCCTATAATTGTTCCTTTTTCTTTTTGAGGAACGGAATCCAAAAAACAACTTAAGATAACTTTTGCCAACTTCCAAACTCTTCGCTATCCACCTGTTGAATCACACGTAGGTACCTAACATAACATAGAACGTAACATAAGTTTGATGGCGAATATTGTTCCAAGTTAGTTTTCATGGCTGAGCTATTTCGTAAATTACGAATATGGGAAAAGTAAGGTAGTATTTGTTATACTCCTGGTGTGGATAATTTATGAAGAGTCGTTTGGAGTTCATTGCGATTTTTACGGATTAGCCAATCAGTGAATACGTAACTAAATCTATTTAAGGAAATACTTTATTAACAAAGAAAATTACAATCAAATAATAGAAACAAATTAGAACTCAATTGAAACAATTGAGCTAACCGCAGACTGTAGCAAAAAATTTACAGGTGCCAAATTTTTTGAAAACAAACTTTTCTTGTATCTTTTCTACGAAGATTGTTGAGTGATTGTTTTTTAATCATTCAATAGATTCCATATTAAGTCATGGGGTCCTAAAAATAAAAATAAGTTATCTAATCAAAAACAAACTCGAGCGTTATTTTCCGAGGCTTTGAAAGAGAAGGCGAAAAACCAAGAGTAACCTAACATAACAATGTTACATTTCACTACGACTCAGGAAGATTAATTTTTAAATTGACTTGACCCTAAAGGTGCGGTCGGCTTCCCAGCGGTATGAAAATTTAATATCGCTAGTAAGCCGACCGAATAACGGCAAGGAGTCGAGTTATATCATAACAAGACTCTTTTTTGTCGATATGCGTTTATACGAATACTAGGGGTTAGGGTACATCTGGTCCGAATCTCAAACTCATCCGCGGACGAGATGTCCGCGATGCCAGATTTCTAAAGGTCAATTGTAGTGCTCTTTAAGATCTACATTTCGGATGACAGCTGTCCTCAAATCATGATACTCGGGAAATGATCATCTCAGAGCGCCAGTTTCGAGAGTGAAATTGTAGTACTCGATTTTGTTGTGAAGAAGTAACAAAAATCCATCCATCCATACAAACTTTCGCATTTATAATATTGATGTGACTAACTCACGCGTGTACTTCCAAAAAGCCATCTAAAGCCCGCATAATGAGGGGTTGCCCAGTCATCCTCTTTGCCCCAACTCTTCCCGTGGGTGTCGTAAGAGGCGACTAAAGGATATCCACCGGGGGCGGGCAGCAGCGCCTCCTGCAGAACAATTCCATTACCAAACTGCGATCCCCAACCCGGATGCTAAGCGTGGAGATTATGGGCACTACCCCCATGAGATAAAAGCCAATAAGGCACTTATCAGATAGAGGTCCAGCTGACCAATATAGAATGTTGAGGTTATAGTTGAGAATATTTTCTAGTGCATCACTAGACAAAAACACGATTGGTGATATTTCACCCGGTAGAAAAAAATTACGAAGTTACCTCTAAATGAAACTTGGAATGATCAGTGTAAATAGAAAAATGACACAAAATGTATACCAAATCACTCGAAAATATTTTTGCCATACAAATTTTTTTCAAAATCCTAAATACCTACAAAATCGTGCTCGGCTGCCTGCGCACCGTCTTTCTCCTGGCCTAATAACATCGGCTGCTCGGGAATCCTCGCCTTAAGCCGTAGAAAAGCGTTACTCAAGCATAGACCGATGACTGACCAAACTTTCATAACACTGGACTAAGAGTCAAAACTACTACACTCCGTCAATTCCATCACCACCAAAGAGAGGTCACTCAAATACCAACGAAACCCTACCTTCAAAATACAATCAGCAAGTCAGCAACCCTTGTTTCAATTAGAATTGACGGAGTGTACTACACTCCATCAATTCTATCACCATCACCACTAAAGAGAGGTCACTCAAATAGAAACCAAACCCTAATTCCAAACTACAATCAGCAAGTCAGCAACCCTTGTTTCGATGCGGTTTACTCGACTTAACTTTTGTCCATAATAAATTAGAGTTGATGTCCCTATTACGTCAAGAGTTTATTGGGCTCGAAATATTACAACGGGTTTCGTTGTTCAGTCCTACAGTAAAATATTCAGTGCCCTGTTGGCCTGTTGGGGTTTGGCTAGATTTCTGTGGTGCGTGCAAATTTTATTAATAATTGCACTATTTATTCAGTCTTTATCAAACTAAATATTATAAATGCGAAAGTTTGGATGTTTTAACATTGGCTGTTTGTTACCTCTTCTCGCCAAAACTACTGGACGGATAAGGCTGAAATTTAGCAGAGATGTAGTTCTTAGCTAGGATTAACATATGAGTCACTTTTTATCCCGGAACAACGCGAGCGAAGCCGCGGACAGAAGCTAGTTTCATGATAATCTGCTAAGTTTTAATAAAATAAAGTAATAAAGTAAGAAGCAGTATTTTTATTTATCTAACTTCTTCCATTGTGATAAGTCAAATTGAGTAAAAACTATCATTATATGAAAAATTAATACCACAATCCACACAGCATCATCTAGCCCCAACTCAAGCAACTGTTCGAAGTTAACTAAATAATATGAATAGGTCAAACTTTACAGATAATTAGACCCTAGTTCGCCAACAGATGGTTATGTTTCAAACAGTTTTATAAAGTTTTTGACACAAGTTTTCATACATTCAGGCCAGGTATTCCTGCAGCAGTAGGCGTAAGGGAAAACGCGCGCCTGCCATGCCGCCGCGCTCGTGTTTTTTGTAGTTTTTTAAACATGGTGATGAAGAAAATCATTTTATCAAGTCAAACTCTGCGAATTTGTTTAGAAATATTAAGTGTCTTTAGTTGAGTACAAAAAAAAGCGTGATATCTGTAGTTCGCTAGTCATAGTATTGAAAAAACGTTAGAAAAAGGGGTAACTTTGGATTTTTTTGTGAAGTTCAATAGATCGTGTAACTGAATGCGACTTTGACTAGACTAGATCCTTAGATAATATATATTTTTTTCAGAGTTTTAAACACAATTTTCTAAGTCTCAGATGATTTTAAAAATCACAAAAATGCGGCCTCTGCTGGCCTACCAAGCCTTAAACGTCAAAGTTAACGGATGAAGCTGCCTTATTGAATTATTTATCTTTTGGTGAACCAGCAGGTTCTTTTAAATGTAGTCAATCATTTAACAGGCTGTCACTGTGGCTGTGTTATCGAGACAAAAATTACATTTATCGTATGAAGACATCTGTCATACATAACCATTTGAGTTAGCGGCAAAATACATTAGCCTAAAAGTAACATTTGTGCTTCTCAATTTAATTCGAAAGCGATGAGCACAAATAAGACAAAATTGTTCCGATTTGATTTGGCACGTTTTGTGGTCACACAACTGATGCCACTTCGAAGGTAACATTAACATCCGTGTATATTATAGAAGCTTTTAAATTCGTAAGAAAATACCCAGAATATTTTATAAAGAAAATTGACATACCTAGACGATACGTAAACAGACATAAATCATAGTAAACTTGGAATACCTGACTCAAAACTAAATGTTCATAATACAGGCCCAAATAAAATAGCGGCAAAAATTTACAATAAGATACCTGACGATTTAAAAGATACATCCGACATTAATTTTAATAGACAACTAAAGAATGTGCTACTTAATTTTTTTTATTATACACTTATTGAATTTTTTAATGATAATCTTTATTAATGTGACAGTAAATAATTGAATGTTAACTTTAGTACCCATCTTCTCAATTTGCTACCCCCAGACCGGGTACATAATTATAAGATCTACCAACTAAGAGTGTTAGAATAGTGAAATATTCATGTACCTACCTATAATTATGGTCGCAATAAATGAAATATGAAAGGTTGCCGCGGGCCTAGTGCCCTGAATCATTAATTTCATAATATAACTGTAGGCTGCTGGGATTATTCACAAAATAAACCAAAAAGGTGTTGTAGGCTTATGACGAGCTCTATGGCGCAGCGGGCAAAAGTCCGCCTGCGACGCACGAGTTATATTACGGGCTATATTCCCGCCTTGGGACAAATATTTTTACAATCTACAGATATTTGTTCCGGGCGTTCTGGGTGTTTTCCATGTAGCATATTAAAAACAAGAACAAAATTTAAAATGTAAACAAACCCCCGACAGATTTTCATGAAACATGGCTAAGAACAGGAATTGGATAAAATTATCTATGACGCAAAAAAAAAAACTTAACGAAAATCGGTTCATCCGTTTGGGAGCTACGATACCACAGACATATACACAGATACACGGACAGACACGATAAACTTATAACCCCTCTCTTTTTGCATCGGGGGTTAATAATATAGATGAATGTTTAATTATATCAGTATTCTTGTACCCATAACACAAGCAGCTCTGCTTATTTCGGGGCTAGATGATGCTATGTGGTTTTCCCAGCTTATTTATTTATTGCCATAGAGTTCACTCGTTGCCCGAGATATCGCAAACGTCTTTTGTTTTGTTTGATTTGACGTTGACAGCCTGTACAAGCAAAAGCCTCGCACTGCAAAATTTTCCACACGATTATTCCTGCAAGATTCTGCAACATAATGTAAATAGTATGAAGCTGCACGCACTTCAGTATGCGGATTAAAATCCGCGAGAAAAAAGTTCGCACGGTGAGATTTCGCAATGCGGTTTTGGCCTAAGAGATTCAAAACTCGTCATGATTCAGCCATCATGTTGCCGCGATCAAAAACCTTAATCATTATGGTAAGGTAAGTTTCGTTTGCCTTCGTTATAGGTAAGCTGAAAAGCCAGTCGCAACCAAAGGATTCTACGTCAAAGCCAATAGCTTCAAGAGAAGCAGTAATTAATGTTTCCGACTATCCAATCGGCGACGGGAGAGCACCGATTAGAAACGAGCTTGCCAGTTAAATTGCAGCTTTTCAGACTGTTGCTATGTTTATTAATGTTTATATGCAGCTGAAAATCTAGTATGAGTTTATAAAATACAAAACGGAAAAACTTTTCGAGAATTTGACACATTACTACCGCTTACTTTTACAAAGAATACTATTGAGAATCTATTTGGTCGCTAAGGTTTTTGTTAATATAGTGCGCAAGCCCCCTCATTTTTGTTTCGTCAGTATTCAATCAAGCTGAAATGATTTTGAAAATAATGACCCGGCTAAATTCGACTTAGATGCATTTCTTTTTTGAGCACGCATTATTCACCACAAGAAGTTGAATGAATTGCTTTAGGGATGCCTAAGAACTGTGAAACAAAGGGTCAAAGATTATCCTCGACTATAAGAATCGTAGGTTAGTAGGTACTAAACCTATAAATCCGCCAGCCACAAGGCCAGCTAGCCACTTTATCTCGTACAAGACCGCTCATAATGGAGCTAGGAGCCGTATCAAATACGAAACGTGAGAGCAAATGGCTGGACCATAATGGTGGGGAAATTCAGTGTGAAAATATTGCGCTATCTCTCACGCTTTCCGGAAATTTGGAGAGATTTCTGAGGGTTTTGATGGTGTGGAAGGAACGTATCGATATTCATTCTAATCTTTATTTTTTCTGTAAGATCAATGATGAATGATGATGATGTTAGTTTTTGTAGAGTAACAAACCGTACCCGGGTGCTGATGTGACCAAAATTTGCGGTCCGCTTTTTCGTGAAACGTTAATTACAGTAAACTCAGGAAGTATATTGCACAATTAGAACCAGAAGACATTATTTCAGCCACATCAATAAACGCCAAGAATAAACTCGACAACTATTAAGTACCAGAAAAAAATATATCAACCACATCAATAAACGCATTTATTAACAAAATAATTACAATCAAATAATAGAAACAAATTAGAACTAGTATTTGCAAATCAAACAATTGAGACACAGACTATTGTAAAAAATCTGATAGCTCAACTGACCCATATCAATACCAGTCGGAAGCCTCGGTACCCCACGGTCTCGAACTTCTTCGAACCAAGGGTTGCAAATGCGTATTTATAAAAAATCATTACTTGTAACGAAAACAAGAATAAACTCGACAAATGGTAACGAAACCAAAACCAACTAAAAAAGTGACGCAATGACTAAACTCAGCACTGTGTGATATAGACACACCAGCCACAGACTGCTCGTCTATTTAGCAAATAAGTAAAAATCACTAAATAATTGTAAACTGATCGCACATGCTATTCAAGCCCAACGTACCGTGATCAAATGGAATCACATCGAAACTAATAGTTGGTGTAGCGCTGTTTCGCACCACAGGTTCTCACCACAAATTCATTTTTACGTTTTATGCCCAAGTTAGGCGTAGACAAATATGCGAGAACTATAACGGATCCGTTATAGTTCTCGCATATCTTGAACGAACAGTTCTCTGAACGGCCACTTCCTCAAATGGCCACATCTCTGAACGATGTGTTAGCGGTTCATCCAAAACGCGATTCGTCTTATTACAATTACACGCGTTTCGTCCAACAGGCGTTTCGTCCAACACGCGTTTCATCGAGAATCCATACGCAGTTCGTCCAATTCTTACTAAGTAAATACTTTTATTTTAGAAATATTCAAAATAGTTTACGTTTCATATTCATTGTTGTTATCCGCCATAAGAAAGACTACAAAAGTAACTGACGCTGTAACATACTCAATGAAGCTTAAATGGCGGTGGGCGGGACACATTGCCAGAATAAAAGACAACAGATGGACTAAGCGACTGACAGCTTGGTCTGGTCCGGGAGGCACTAGAGCAAGAGGCAGACCAACTACAAGGTGGGACGATGAAATCACAAAATTGACTAAAGACTGGATGGCAGAAGCCATTGACAGAGACCAATGGAGAAGTCTGGAGGAGGCCTTCACCCTTACATGAGGGGTTCTTGTTTGAATTTGACTTAATATAGATTATTATTATATTAATTTGCTAAATAAAATGTTGAATTAAAATTTAAATAGTATCACAATAATTAATCTTTAACTTAGAAAAATGTATTAGGAATGACAAGAAATAAAAGGCTATTTTATTTTATTTTATTTTATTTATTTATTTTATTCATTGTTGTGTGTATTCAACGAATTCTAATCTTCGATTCTTTGGGCTCAATAGGCGCGTTCGTTTCGGAAGTTGTTCGTATATTGTAGTTGTACTAAATAACACATTCCTAAAAAACATAAACAACTCTCTGTGTCTAAAACAGTCTTGTTTTCCTCAAGAACTGGCACATGGTATTCTCCTTGCGTTTTCCCTCAATCACACCTACGCAAGCCTACACAAACACATAAATTTTAATAGTCTTGATGGCACGTTCATTACTGGACGTGTTTGAGGCCGGCCTCGTCCGGCGGGAGTCGCTCTAATTGCAAATTTGAATTGGCAATGTAGAGATTTGGGTGTTTACATGTTTTGAATGGGTCTCAGAACCCTATTCTAGAACAGTCGTCATCAGTTAAGAACCGGGTATTCATTGTATGTATCGAAAATTTAAAACGTGTTTTGTATTGTTATTTTGGGAAGTACCCATAGGAAAAACTAGTTCAAAGAACTAGAACAGATTTTCAGTCGCTTTTATCTCACGCTGTTTTTTAAATGGAAAGAATAATAGGTATAAAGGCTCTGCCAATTGAATGCACATAATACGGTTAGTTTTTAAAAACTTATAAAGTATTCGAGTCGCTATCTAAAAGTGAATTTTTAAAAGCTGAACGCAAAACACAAACACGGTTTAATCAGTAGAAATGCATGCAAAAACGTTCAAAGCGTCAAACATTTTACCAGACCACTTTAATTCTCAGAAGGACCAACAGACGACCCAAATATCTTTCATAACAACTGCCTTCTGATTCTTTTGAGTATTACCAAGGCATTACTGCTTGTACCGTTGCCATGGCGACGAATAATCCAGTTATTTGGTTAGGTCCCACTCCGTCGAGTTATAAAGTGTGGAATTTTGCGCCTGTTGAACAAAATTAGATACCTATCTCCCTAGAAATTGATAAGGTCGTTGCGATGTCCTTCGACATCAAATTCTATTCTTTAAGCAAAGTCTGGTCCAACCAGTTAAATAAATTACAATAACGAGTAAATAATCCTAGATATTTTACATACATTGCCTTGCCTCAGAATTAGCAGAGTTTATGTCATGGGTGTCTATTTGATCTATGCTATCACTGAGACTACAGATCACTGTAACGCTATAAAAACGCTTTTTTGCAAACACTCGAAACTTGCAATACACGTTGTATAAAGAAAATACCGGAATGTTTACTGCATTGCAAAATTTTTGTGCCGCTGCGGTAGTCCTGGGCCACAAAGGTCTTCTAAGATAAATTTTCTCTGTACCCATACTGAAAATAGTTTAGAATTCTCGACACCGATAAGCTCAGATGCTTGTAAAATATTTTCCAGCGAATTTTGAATTGCACGAATATAAATAGAGGATATTTCGAAGGTGAGCTGCCAGATGCAAATCTAAATGTCAGTTTATGCGCCTGCTTTCGGAGGCTATGTCAATAAAAATACCAATAACATAGGCAATAAGAAATAATACTTCTAGCCTTAGATTATGTAAATAAATATACATTTATTTTTATGTTGTTGTACTACATTTATTTAGGTTAGGTCATGGAGTCAACTTGACTTCAAATAAAACGTCAAGTTTGAGTCGGACTCGCGCACTAAGGGTTCCGTAAAACCTTGTGTGTTGCCAAATTATCATGATCCTAGGTCAACGGGAAGTAGGTACGCTGTAGGTTTTGGTCCAAGGCGAGAATGATATATTTTCCTTTTTTTCTTTTGAGGTATGGAACCCTAAAAAGACATATTTGATGTTTTAGGACGCGATATGAAATGGAGTTTTTTCTGACTTCTCTTATTTCCAATTAACTTACCACAAAATATATAAATTGATAAACTGGGAAACATTTCTCCATTTTAATTCAAAAAAAATCCGTCGCCATGACACCTCCTAAGTCACAGGTAAAAATGACTTGTTTGATGTTTGTTCCAAAAGCGTTTTCTAACGTATAAATGTCCTGGCCGTGGGATCGTTGCGTAAGAATCGACCCCTGTAACTCAGCCCGTAGATGTCGTAAGAGCCGATTATGGAGCTTACCGGAAGAGGAGCAGCAACTACCGTCTGTGCGTTTATTGTAACACGTCCTGGAAGAGATCGCTTCTAAGCGATAAGCCGCCCATTGTACTTGTGTCTTATGTAATGTCTCTTGTATTGTATTTTTGTTGGTGTACAATAAAGGATTTTGTATTGTATTCAAAATGAAAATCAAAAACTCTTTATTTCCATAAATACAATAAATGTACCTACACTTAAAAAATATCAAATTATAAAACTTAACACTGACACGGAAATAAAGTGATATTTCTGTCGCGTCGGTATTTAGACTAAAGTAAAGAAGCGACGAAGAAACCTTTAGCCTGTTAGTTGTCATTTTTCGAGTTGGAGCAAAACCCGTCCCAAGCTTTTTTATCCTCTAGCTTGATAATCTGATATTTTATAGTAAGCGTTTTTGCACAACAAGGTTTTGACAATTTGTTTGAATTTATTTACTGATAATTTTGTCAACTCAATAGGAGTTTTGTTGTAGAAGCGTATAAATTGCCCTTTAAAAGATACATTAATTTTGTGTAGCCTAGTTGTGGGCACAGCGAGTTTATGTTTCTTTCTGGGATTTTAATTTTATAAAACATAATATAAATCCCAGAAATAAACGTAAACTATTTCTAGGGAGTGTACAACAAGTTTTCATAAATATATTGTATTGTACTTCCACTGGTGATCACTATTTTGCCTGCCAAGCATGGTAACTACATATTTATAAGGCTATTACGAGATTTTAAACACTATAGTACCTAATAATGTTTATTATAATCATTATAATATAATATAATATTAAATTGTGTTGTAATTGTCTTATATTGTTTTTCGATATTATTTTAATATTATATAAATATCATTGTCAATTTACAGCACTTATTATGGTTGTCAATGTCGTCGCAATTTTTCCCAAGGTATATCTTACCGATTATGTCCCTGTTAATCTCCTTGAATCCTTAAGTAAAACTTTAGGAGCAAAATTAGCTGAGACATCCTTGAGCCAAGAAACGATGTGACGAAGGATAAGCTACCCTAATCCTCTGATATAAGAGTTACTGAACATTATTAAGGATAGGTCCTTATCTCAAATATTGATTCGAGAGTAATCGAGTGAACATGTTTAGCTAATAAAGGTTTTGTAGGATTTCGACAATAAGTTATCCAATCAGAAATTCGCGGGTAAGTAAAAAAAGTAAAGTTGTATGGATGGATGAAAAAATGGATACATTGTTGGTTTTTCTCTTCTTCACGCCAAAACTACTGAACGATTGGAATAACATTTACTTAGGCTACTATTTATCCTGGAAAAGGACGTGCGGGTAAAGCTGCGGGCAGAAACTATTAAATGAATTAAACCAAAGCTAATGTTTCTATGTATAATAAAAAATATCTATCTATATAATATATTATACTATGTATATCAGTCATCCACCCATTACACAAGCTCTGCTTAGCTTGGGGCTAGATGATGCTGTATCAACAGTCCAGCATTATTTACTTATTTATTTAAAGCTAAAGATTTTTTATTAATCGCTTTAAGAATGCAATCCCAAATAACTCGCTTCTACTTGAATGCACAACGAGGCAATTTACAATCAAGCTTGAGTCAGTTTCTTTATAATAAATATTCACTCTTGTCTTGAAGAAAGAAAGAAAGAAAATTATTTATTAAACACTACACTAATAAAATAAAATAAAAAGACTACTTTGTAAAACACAAGTGATCATTAATACTAACACAATACGTATACCTACCTAATGACACAAATAGCTAAGCATTGGGTTGGTACTAAGTAGCCCACTCAGCAAGCCGACGAGCGCGTGTGTGTAGGTCTAAAAGGTCCTGACTCAGCTTGTTGCTTTAACACAAAAACCTAGGGTAGGTAATTTGTGAAAGAACTGGTTTTCAGTTAGGCAGATACTTGAAGAGACCTAGGTTGTAAGTGACTGGAAAAATAGCAGCAGGCAGCGAATTCCAAATCTTCTCGGTGGATTCATATCTAAAGCGTTTGGCAACCATCTCACTTGCGTGACTCTATCTAGCAAAGTACACAAACTAAATTGTATTTACTGTAATCGTTAGCGAGGAAAATTACACCTAGTTACGAAACTCCAATTATGGTGCTCCAATAAACTTATGACAAGTAACAAGACGTTTCAGTTGTAATTGATTAATACACAAAGTGACGTCAAGGATTATAAAATATTACTGTTGTGGTGACGATAAAGGGGGTGAATCAGACATTTATGAGAGGTCATAGTATGAAATAGAGTTTAACTGTGTTTAAAACAAAAAATTATTGGTAACCTTTTAACCTCGACACCCCCTGCTTTCGAAAACCACAAAGCATAAATGGTTTTGTATTGTTTTTTTTTTTTATTTTATTAACGCAGACCTTTCTTTAGTAAAGCTCAAACCCAAAATATTTTGAAATGGCACAGTTCGATTTTACGGGACTTATAAAACGGGGACACAATGTCCCACTCCGATGTTTAAGAGTTAAATAAATAAATAAATAAAATAAATAATGCTGCAGCTAAGCCGCAAGCTAAGCAGAGCTTGTGTTATGGGTACTAGATAACTGATGTACATAATACAATGCACTACATAGATAGATATTTTTTACTACACATAGAAAACATCCAGAACGCCCTGGACAAATGTCTGCAAACCGCACAAACATTTGTCCCGAAGCGGGAATCGTACCCGCAACTTCCTGCGTCGCAGGCGGATCTTCGCCCGCTGCGCCACAGAGGTCGTCGAGATGAATCTGATAATGATGAGATGAATGATGATCCAGTTTTGTTTTCTTATAAATCGAGGTCATGACTTTGTTCACAAAACTCTCATGGTTTTGGATTTGGTCATTCACTCGTATCTCAAAAAACCACCCTGTATACCAGAACGACCGGGATGTTCCTAGTAATAGGCACGCCTCTCTTCTATGTTACATCAACCTCTGTCATCACATCAGCATAAGCTACTCCACTCCTGGACATAGGTTTCCTCTAAAAAGGGCTATAGCACCCAATTTGCCGCGTCCAGCATCTACCGGTTGTATTTTTTTCTTCGTCTTCAGGCGTCTTACACTACGTTTGCAAGTCATGGTCTCACAAAACGCGTTACCGAGTTTTTCGAAGGTATTATATATCTGATACAAAATAAAAACAAAGTTTGAATATAATCCTCTCGCCGCTATCTACCAGCCGAGCTTGATAAATGATGGCCGACGCGTTATTAATGTTACTAATGAACTTTCAGATGATACCACACGGCCGGGTTTACGCAACATCGTTTCTTTAGTAACTTATAGGCTGTATGTAAAGCAAAAGGTGAAAAAAAAAAACATTTTAAATTTTAATAAGTTTTCTGATGGGATACGTTATCAGATCATGGCCTAATCCCATAGACTAGAAGAATGGGCCTACATCATTAACAGCCTATATTAGTCCACTTCTGGACATAGGACTTCCCTGATAAGCGCATTTTAGCACTTATCATTAGGGTGTTCAAATATCAAAATGTTTTATTTCTAAGAACTCAAATAATATAGCAAAAATTTTTGACTTCGAAGAGACTTGAACCCGCATCCCTCCCTCAGTAGGGGAATGTGCTAACCAACTACACCACGAGGTCAAGTGACGTAGGAGTCGAAAATTTTTGCGACTTTCTACGGACTATAGCGCCGTTAGCAACGCCGTTGCTTTATTTCCTTTAGACCTTACATGACTCTTGGATATCGCTGGCAATGCCATTATTCCCTTCTGGGACCTTACATTATTAATTATTATGACTTTTTACTGACTGTACTACAGAATACCGGACGTCAAAATACCGGAGAACGGTATCCCGAAAGAACACGAAACCGCAGAACGAACTACCGAAAGCACATGTTCACTGTTTCTTTCAATGTTATCTTCTTATTATGCTTAATTTACGAACTATCTAAATATTGCGTGCATGATTTCCCACCATTATTTATTATTTATTTATTCATTTATTATCATTTATTTATTGGTAATGATTAAGTAGGTTCAAGCAATAAAAAAATCTGTCAATTCCATTCAAAATCAACAAGCTTATCACGAGGCAACAGTAGATTACTAAAGTGCCTTGACCAAAACCGAAATTACAGCTACTGTTAAGAATCCCTGAAATCGAAAACCACACAATAGATATCCGACAATCTAATCTTGTTTTGCGGTGATGACATCCCAATCTTGTTAGCTACAGTCACAGCCAATCTACAATTTCTGCTTTGACAGAGCTCTGCCTTTGATTGCAGCTATACATGAATCCATTCCACTAAATAGTCAATAGCAAAGCATTGCTTTGCCATTCAGCAAACCATTATAGCTTTAGAAATTGATTGGCCTTTACAGATATTCATCCAAAGATGACTTTCAATGGCGGAAATTTCACTGGTTTCGGACTATGAGTTGCTTCGCTACGGATATCTAAGCTAACTGTATTTATACTGTTCAATGTTATTTCAGAATAAACATATATATATATATATATATATAGGTATTTCATTATTTTTCATTTATTTATTTATTTTTATAAATTTATTTACTTTTCGCTCATTAAATTAGGAAAGCAGTTTATCATTGTCAAGTTAACTTCTTAGACCTTAAGAATACTTATAATTGAGAGACACTATAGCTTTTATGAACTTATACTTCCTATTTTATTTCTGTCTTTGGTGGTTCAATAAATAAATAAAAAAAAACATTATAGGGCACGACAAAAGCTCTGTCTAGACAAGACTATGTGCATGTATATTAAAAAGTGTATGTTTGTAATTAATGTGTATTTTCATCGCATAAGGAATAACCCAAATATGGGTAGTAGAAAGGTAGACCATAGACATATTTAAGTGATAAAAATCTACAGCGCATTTGTAATACCTTGATACTATACTAGATTCATCATTGTGATAACAAATTTAGATATTAAATTTGTTGAAACCTGGCTTCTATTTGTAGTTTTGCGTACATGGTAGGTTTTTGGATGGATAAAATACACTTCCGCTCAGGGATAATGCAACTTGGCTGCATTATCCCTGAGCGGAAGTGTATTTTGGTCTACCTTTCTACTACCCATATTTGGGTTATTCCAGTTTTCCTACCTGAAATCTCCAAAACTTGACTAATAAAAAAAAAAAAACTTGAATAATATTTGTACCCAGCTTTGTAACAAAATCTTTTACATCATAATCTCCGCTTGCACAAGAACTCGTGTTAAATATCTAAATTTATTAAAATTTTACTTATTTGTAGGGTTTGACAACTCACTAATCCGATTTTAACGACTTTAATATCTTAATGCAAGCGGATTCTGGTCCAATTTCGTCGTTGCAATTGGACGCGATCAACCTATAAGTCAACACAGTTCAAGCGCTTTGAACGAGTTCAGCGCATAGCGCATCTTGATCCGGTTCGAGCTGAAGTTAGTTCAAGTAACAGTGAAATTGGACCTTATAGTATTTATAACCTATTCTGCTATAACCCCCAGCCTTTGCTATAACTGTTTGGTATTGATGTTGCAGTGGCCAGTCCGCCAGGGGGCGCGGGTGCGCCGCGCGAGGAGGCGCCGCGGCCGCCGCCCCCAGCACCACGCAACGGCACCCCTCCCAGTAAGCACAGCTTAGGTAGACGCGGTTATTGCAATATACATACATACATTAGAATAGAAATGCCTGCCTTAGAAAATTTAGTTATTTGTTCGGTAATTGATAAAATGGTGTCTCATTTTCCAAAACATCTCTAAAAACTCAAAACTCACAGTGTTTTATACAGCTCTTGGACACTTCGGATCTAGACTCTCAAGTTTTGCGAGATTAGATTACGACAACTACTACTGCGTCTTGAGATGGTACTCCTGGTTTTGATATTTTGGCACATGAATTTATGTGTTTTTTTTTTCACAAACACAAGCACTGACTTATCCAGGAGCTAGTTACAAGCATGATTCAAATCTCTTCGCCGGAGACAGGACAATCAAGATCGAACTTCACTTGGTAAGTTCGTTTGATCATTTAAGAACATTGAAGTTCGCGTCTAAAGCGACCGAGTCGAAATTCCGTTTGATGATCTCGAAATCCGCTCATATTTGTGTGCTCAGAGTAAGAATGAAGGGTACTTCTACGTGCCGCACTATACTTACTCCTGACGCACTTATTAGCATTCAGTACCGAAAGGCGGGTACCGAACGGTGTTATAGGGCGTAATGTACCATTCGCAGCGAGCATGATAGCTGATAGCTAAAATCCGTCTCGTTGATCGTTGCAAGCGAGCTTCTTTCCCCATGGCTGCACGAACGCTCGCTGTGTAAAGCCGGCTTTTCACTATCGGATATAATGTATATTACATGTTGAACTATATATTACATCCCGCGATTGCTGTTCACACTAAGCTAAATATTTTGGAACACACAATGATCAGTTGATACGTCTGCACACGAACGCCAACATTCAAATTGAGCGCAAGGCAGGGGGAGACGCGGTGTCCGGGTACGTGAGGTAAACTACACCTTCAAATGACCTGTAAATTTCGCTCACTCGGTCGAAAAAATATTTATAGTTTGGGATGTAATATATATTGTTAATGGTTTAATCGGGTATTTATCGCGTGCCTTTTGTTTTTATATCCCCTACGTTTCTACCGCGTTACAGCGATCGTGGTCACGGGGCGACTGGATGTACTCAGAGTTACAGCCGAGAATTGACGGCAGTATCCACGACTACCCTCAATTCGTCTTCAGAATCAGGAATGTCCAAGTTCACACTACGAAACACTACACTGACCGTATCCGATTGCAGTACAGTCGGATTACGACGCACACACATATTAATCACAGGATTCCACGAGGAAGAGAGACGAAAACCATCTTCACGGTTAAAATTCGGGTGTTTCTTGATCTCAATCGCCTCTCGAACCATCCTTTTGTAATAGTGGCGTTCACGGGATAGAACTTTTGGGTCATGTAGCTCAATCCAGTGGTTGTTTCCTGAGTCTAGCAGGTGTTCCGCTATCGCCGACTTGTTTGTTTGCCTATTTTTGACCGCTGCTGCAAAATATGTTTACAAATCGCGAAAGTTTAAAAAGTTTTATGTAATATTATATTATAGTACAGTGTAAACGGTCTCATACAAAATGAATGTCGAGCGATAAAATATTATATCTCAAGATGTAATATATATTATATGATATCCCATAGTGAAAAGCCGTATTAACACGTTATATTACGGCCCATAACGCCGGTCAGTACCCGAGTCATCTTAAAAAATAAATAAATAATGCTGGACAATCCACACAGCATCATCTAGCCCTAAGCTAAGCAGAGCTTGTGTTATGGGTACTTCTTCTTCTTCTCATTTGTAGCGTTCTTGGCAGAACGATCGAGGTCTTCATGACTAGTTTTTTGTTGTATGGGCTTATATTAAAATTTAAATAAAAAAAAATTATTTCGGACACCACAGAGATCCATAATTTGTTAGTAAATAAACACAAGCACTTTTAATTAGGGTTATTTATTTGACATAATACTAGGTACATATTAGTGAATCATACTCCTCACGCCATGCCACGTGGGGGAGGTGTCTCTACCAACAATAGTTTGAAGGATGGTGTTGGGGCTGTCACGCACTATTGATGATATTGCTCGCCTCACAATATATCGCCATCTCTCCCTGTTGGTGGTCACTCTGGAACATTCATGCAGGTGGACACCTACGGCAGATCTTATCTGATCAGTCCATCTCATAGGCGATCTACCCCTCGGTCTTTTACCCTCCACCTTTTCCTGCACGACTAGCCTTAAAATGGAGGCATTTTTTCGCCTCGATACGTTCCCGTAAAACTTAAAAATTCGAGATTGTACGTTTGTAGACAGACGCTCTTTCACACATATATACTAGATGATTGATAAACTTAATAGTATTATAAATGTAGAGCTACAGTAGATCCACGCGAACCAAAGCTAACAATATTCCTTTCCTTCCTTTCTGATATGTGTGTGAGTCTAATGTAATTTCCTCTCTAAACGTTGAATTTTAAATGTTTCAAGAAATAAGAATTTCAGCAGCGATACCTTTACGTAAATGTCAATTTACTGGCATAATTTATTCATGCTACCAATTTGCTTTCCTTTTACTTTTATGAAACAAAGCGCCATAAAAAAGTATCTTGATAAATTTTAAGACGTTTTTTGATAATTTTTTCTTGAATTTAAACAAATTCGAACAAATTCAATAAAATCCACTTACCCTAAACAGCACCATGGTAAATAAAATCACGGTAAATATTGCAGTCCGAGTCATTATAGTGTTATTAATTTTGATATCCGTGATAGTTTTCAAAGTGAATTTGGCTAATCAAGTCTATAACATGTGGCTCTGACGGAAGATCATGCTGAGGCAGAGCCATTTTGTTACTGGATTTACACCTTGTATCTTAATCTAAGTTTATCATGTATTTTAGTCTAAGTTTAGTATGTGTAAGTCTTTTAACAAATAAATTTATATTCTATTCTATTCTATTCTATGATGGATGGAGGTGGCTCAGGAAGTAAAGTAAGGATTGACGTCGTAAGCGAGTGAAACCACTGAAATCTACATAGATGACTATCATTTATGATACGTTATAACTCATATCGCAGATTAGGTACTTAATACAAGATTACATACATAGTTACTACACCTCACCGCTATTTGTGGCGTGTCGTCTTGGGTAGGCCTATCTATGTTCAACAGTGGACGTCTACGGGCTGATAATGATGATGATCCAATCTAGAAAAAAGTCCATTAAATTTTTTCAGGTACTTCTAAGTTAAATGTATATTGCAGTAACCGATGTTATATCATGCATGATTATCCATAATAATGTTTAAGCCGATTCTTGCTTTTTGTGTCTCTTTGTTTAGTATAGTATATTACTTGTATACTATGTCTTGTGAAATATTTTTTATGCGTAACGTCGGTGTTCTTCCAACACAAACTAGGTTCGTAGCTAACCCGCTTATATTCATAATGAACTTCTATGAGATATACATAAGTTATTACGTAGCTATGTTTATTTGTTACAGCGTGACTTACTTAGAAGTAACCTTAATTCCCGAAAGTAAAATCACAGGTTAGTTTTGAATTTAGTAATTTTACATACCTAAAAAAACCTAGGTTAACTAAATTTAAAAATTTCTTGTGTCAGTCGGCAAAGAACCCGAAAGTATGTTTTCCACAGAAAAGGTAAAAATTATTGAAAGTAAAAACTCACAAATCTGATAATTAAATGAAAGACCATGAAAACGTAACTAAGCTTAGTAGTTTACTTGAGAGATTTTCAACCTTTCGCCAAGTCAGACACCTTCACTCCATAACAAAAGCTCAATATTGGAGCCGATACCACACTAATGTTGACTCTGATCGGTTGCCATGGAAACGGGGTCACAGCCTACCCACAGAATTGCAGCAAACCACAAGCAACGATTTTATCCAAACCTTTGTTTTCTGGGTTTGGGCGTATCTTAGTATTGGCTCTTATTGAACGGTTCAAATATTTAGCAAGCTTAACTTCAAGAACTTACAGTCTTCATTTAATATTGTTTTATGTATTATTACGTTTTCCTTTGTTTATTTTGTTGGGGTGACAAAAAAATAAGAGAAACTTTTTTTAATATTTAAACATAAATAAATGAATTATAGTTTTAGTCAGTTTTTAATGAGACTAAACGCACTAACTGTTCAAAGGCGCGTCTAATCGTAGCGGATCGAGGTTGCCATTTTCGTTTGCGTCAAGAAGCGGTGGTGACGATCGATTCAACAGCTGGTGCGTATAATGTTAGCTATGCGATGCCGGCTTAGAATTCGCACCACCCCGGCTCTTCCCGCGGGTGTCGTAAGAGGCGACGAATATCCACCGTTGGCAGGCAGTAGCGCCCCCTGTAGAACAATTCTACCACCGAACTGCCTATCGTGGGGATTATGGGCACTACCCCCATGAAATAATAGTAGTTTATGCAACTGTCATATAATGAAGGGTATTAAAACACGAGTGTGAGTTTATGAAACGAGCGTAGCGAGTTTCATAATAGTAACGAGTGTTTTAATACCCGTGTTATATGCAGTTGCATACACTACTTTATCTTCACTAATGCAATTAATCAAACAACAAGAGTAAAAGCTGACAATAGTTTATTTATAATAATTGTTCAAATTTTGGATGGTACAATTTTGAAAGTTAATGTTAATTATTGATCCAGCAGCTGTAGCGGCCGCGGGGCAAGCAGTAGAGCTCGTAGACGGAGTCGGAATATATAAAACTTTCACCATGATTGTACTGTCGTCTATGTTAGAGACTTCATCGAACTGGATGTTGTATAGCTCTTGCCTTCGGCATGCCCCCATTATGCCGAAGATTAGTGCAACCTGTAACAATAAACGATATAATAAGCTTGAGGTACATAGCCAAGGCAAAAACTATGATTTATGAAGTAGTAAAGTGTAGGTACCTACTACCAAATTTATACACAAAGCGCTTAAACGGAGTGTCTAGATAACTTGCGTGTGTAGTACGTAAGTACTAGGTAGATTAAATAACAGAACTAAAATACACTTACCTTTTCAAAAAGATACAAAATATCTTGTGAATCTTCCAGGAACATCTTTATTTGACCTGATGTAAACGTCAAGGACTTTTTTCCCTTGTATCCTTCTGAACTGCGTTTCAGGAACGCTATGACTTTTGAATACTTCGTGATATCAATATTGTTGTAGATACTCAGTGTGGACTTGAGCATAGAATATTTAGCCCACCTCGCTATCCATTTTTAACTTTTAATTTGTATTTTAAAAACAAAACACATTGCGAAACATTAAATTCACGCGTACGTGTATTGTCACAGTGAACTTGCCGCCATTAATATCTAACCAATGAGAGCGCAGCTGATCGCGCAGGGCCAATCAGGAACGAGCGCGCGCTGTTCTTTTTTTATTTAATTGGCACAAGATCTTACCAAAGAGTTTTGTGTATGTAAGTTTAGTAGTTTCGACGAAGTTTTCACGTATAACCCAACTGTTTTCAAAAGCCAGCCTAATATCAAAATTTTATACAACTTGTACGAGGATTTTGACATAAGGCTCGCCAGGTTAATTGGTCGCGTTTTATTGATGTTATAATGAGATTTTACGATATCGATGTGGATATTATAACATCATGTGAAATTGCTTAAATTGAGTGTTTTGCTAACTGCGCTATAACAGTAGTCATTATAAGTCAAGTATTGGAAACATAAGTAGAATGTTATAACATTAGTGTAGATAAAAGCCTATAAGGCACTCAGGGGGAGACCTGCGTCCAGCAGTGAACTAATAGAGGCTTTTGTGTGAGGTGAGGTTAAACTAACGATCATCAACCAGAATTACGAAGTTAGATTGATCCGCTCTCACTACATGCCTTATACAATGTCGTCATAGAATAACATGGCAATGTTTTCATAGTTATATGCTAACAACTTTTGTTTTGAGCCCCAACTCTGCAGCAGCTATTGAGAATCTAAATAATGCCACAAGCAACTCTGTATCGTAAGGTTTTCGAAATCGTTTGTCACAGATAGAATTATCAAAACTACTGTCTCAAAGTTGGGGTGCACACTGTAATAATATCGAGTCCCTTCCCTTATCATATCAAACCCTTCAGAGAGCAGACTAGTGCTTTTGTCCTCGGTTCGTCAAAGGCACTTTAATTTATTCAGCTTTGCCTGAAGCAGTTGGACTTAATGGAAATAACAAAGGGAATTCATAATCAAGCGTCACTCATCTTTTTAATGTATGAATTAGATAAATAAATCATCTACCTCTACAATTTGCATACAGCGTTCTCCATGCTGTACAGCAAAAACGTATATAGGATTTTTTGGTCCGTCCGTTTCGTTAGGAATTTATTCGTACTAAACGTAGTAATTCTGTGCCTTTATACATTTCATGTTCTAAATAACGTCGGCCGTTGAGATGACAACCATTTAAATACCTATTTGATTATTTGATCATGGCCACTCTGGTCCCATGGGCCTTCTTGTTCTGGCTAAGTTTTGACGCTCTATCTATGGACGTCTATAGATGATGAACTCCTATTAATGAAAATGTTCGCAAAGTTAATTAATAACAAAACTATTAGGTTCCGAATTATTTTACCATGATCATTTATCAGCGGTTTTCCCTCCCTAATTAGTTGGTAAAAACTTCATATTCAGAGAGGTCTATTACGAGTAGGTAATTTAGTTAATGTGGTTGAGTTGTTTTAGAGTTTATTGCTAACAAACCAGCGACAGCGTTAGTTGATTAACCAAACAATATCAATAACCAAAACACTTTAGAATCTAACACAATATGAAAGGTTGCCTGGAAGAAATCGCTTCAAAGCGATAAGGCCGTCGATTGTACTTTTGTGTTTTATATTAATGCCGTTGCTGTAATTTATTTGGGTGTACAATGAAGAGTTGTGTATTCAATTATACAGGGTTATTGGTAATTCACTGACACTGCGTAAACTGCAGGTTCTGCCCATCATCACAAACACGTTAGTGAAGGCGCCAGGTCTTAATTTTTTTTTTAATCGCCTTTCAAACAAAATAATTTCCAAAACACAATTAATTACTAAATACCGATCTCCCACTCCTATTTAAATCTACATCATCATCATTGGCTTATTTTACACCTACGCAATATGATATAAGTGGCTTTAGCCTGACTGGAAGACAGCCGAACACACTTAACCACTGATAATTCAGGGCAGAGCCGTTTTTAGTTTAAGTTTCAAAGAAATCCCCTAATAGAAAGATTTTTGAATGGAAAGGGGTACATACTAATACCCTTTCCACCAATTTTTAGAATTGAGGCCTGGCGTCTTCACGGACGTGTTCGTGATGATGGGCAGAACCTGCAGTTAACATAGTGTCAGTGAATTACTAATAACCCTATATGGTACGGTTATGGGTTGTGGGTGCCAAATGCATTAGTAGAGGGATTTGTTTACTTTCTTCTCCATAAATTTGTTAAATTTCCGAATATTGCGCCACGACCACGGAATAATTCAAGTCATTTAAAAGTTGGTTGTCATTGGCAGATATTTATAACGCTAATTTTCCTTCTTTAGCTGCGAATAATACCAGTTCAACTGGTCTAATTTAACAAAAACACAAGGGAATAATATAACTTAGCCGGATGTCTTTGCAGATTGCAGTTTTCCTTATCTAAAATTCATCAAATAAAATATACACCTGGAGTTCATTAACCAGGTCTTTTCAATTATCATCAACATAACATTCTATTCCAATGCTGGACCTATGTCCAGCTGTTTGATTCGTCACTCATATTATTATCGCTGCTCATTGGCAGCATGTCAATAAGTGCTCAAAAGAGGAAGTTAGGTGGATGAAAGCAGAAAGTTTGACTTCAGAACTTTGTTGGGACTATAGAAGACAAACATACTAAAAGTCACCCCTGTGAAGCAAGCCCTAGGCGCAAAGAAGGTCCCGTGTTTTAGTTTTTTGCCTACTCCTTTTTTCCTTATTCCTATTCCCAATACTTATAACAATCCTATGACGCATCGCTTCTGGGTTTATTTTATGTTTGTCTCTTAACTAGTCCAAAGAAAGTTCCGAAGACAAACTTATGTTTTTCCACCTTTCTATCCACTGTCTTTCGTTAACTGGACTACAGGTCCATTCAGATGTATTTGTGAGTGCATGAATATAATGGTCTTATTATCGTCGACCCACGCCACAGTACCCTTCATCTTGCCGCATCGAGTATCTAAAACGATGTTTTAACTTGCAATTTAAATGAAAAAAACTCATTTAAAACCAACATCAGGTGTACCATTTGCATATTTCTCATAAAAAACTTGCTTTATTTTAAAAGGCAGTTGTTTATGCTCGTAATAAATTTAAAAGGCCCCATCAATCTGACACTGTAGGTAAGTTACAGCGTAATTCCGGTCACAGGTACACCTACTGTGCTGAATGCAAAATGGTTTTACTGTTGTTTATGTGAAGGAATTGTTCGTGTTCACGTTGAATTTGTAAAGCTCACCCTGTATATTCAAACGCTAAATATTTTGTGGAATAAAGAACGGTTTTCGTGATAGTTCCTACGCTATTTCGATTTTGATCATGATAATTTTGACAGATTTCCTTTAGTCCACAGACCAGTTTTTATTTGTCCATGATTAGAATCAATTTTAATTTTTATTCTACCAAAAATAAATTATTTATTATTATATGAAAAAATGGCTTTATCTAACTAAAGCCATTTTTTCATATAATAATAAATAATTTATTTTTGGTAGAATAAAAATTAAACAACAAACCGTTAAAGTTATATACAAGTTAAACGAAAAATAAAAGACTCAAACTACCTAATAGAGTAAACCTTTAAACCAAAAATATATTTCTCGTAAAAGTCCAAGGTTTGTCCTGTGACCCATGCAATGCCCACTAAGCCAATTCAGCTCTTTGCCCAGAAGGGCAAAGGTCAAAGACCTATTTTACTCTCATCCATCTTCGCGAAAAATATTTCCTATCTGTTCTATCAACCTCTCAGTTCTTGCAATGTCGGTAAAACTTTTTAGGCCATCATCCATTCAGTTATTAATTTACCAAATTAATTCCTGCCTCTCCACCTTTGTTTACTTCATTATTACTTCTCTGAGTTTCCGAGTTGCGGTTATTATCATTCGTCTGTTCATTGTTTTGTAAATTGGATAATTTGATGTTGCCTTTGTGTTTTATAATGTTCTGTTCCGTAATTTACGAGTTAAATTTTAAGCTGGTCGCACAAGTGAGCTGAAAGCTTTCAAATTAATTGAAACAAATAAATTTTGACGAATGGTTCGACTTTCGCGCAAACAGATGTGTGCGTGGAAAATTTTTCACGGTTTTATACACTGAATTCTTCTTTCAATATTATAATCTTACTTTTTTTTAATTTAAAATGCATTCTGTTTAACAGCGCTGAGCTGCCATCGCTCAGCACATGCTGAGCCAATGACTATTTCGGCACAGGGTCATGGGGGCAAAGCTCGATTTGACGGCCAACATTTGTATTTAGCTCCTTATCCTTTGTTTGGTTTTGTATGTTTTATATGTCTGGCAATAAATCCTATTCTATTCTTCTATTTTATTCTTTAACACGCTGAGAAATCCGAAGCATAGATCCAATTAGAATATTTTGTAAGAAGTTCAATGAAAACTAGCAACCTGTTCTACCCAAAAAACTCGATAAGGTTGATAGGTTTAACGACCAAAATACTCCTTTTTCCATAAGTAGTTATCCTAAATCAGCCTAATCGGCGATCACAATATGCCTAGCGTGGCCGCAGTGATATCATAGCCAAACACTGGTCTAAAAAGTCAGGGTAGTCAGAAACGTCTGAATTCATTTGTTTAAATATTTTAAACGATTCCTTGGCCTCCCTCGGCATGTTCGTTTGTGTCAGGGGTGCATGCACCTTTAGCTTTGCTGTTTCTGAAATGCATGGCAATCTCATTTTCATTGTATTCGTAGTTTTATTAATTCAGGGAAACATGATTTCTAATATACACTGGTTAACTGCACAATGAAAAGTATAATGTGAATTCATAATTGCGATTTCAAATTGTTTATTTGCTTGACTTTCCCCGCATTTATAAAACACATGTTTAGTAGATTAGGCATGCTTAAATGGTTTTCAAAAACTAGCTTACTTCTGCTCTGACTTTGTTTATTGGTTCCTGGATACTGGTCAGTTTTTGACAAAGATAATAATTCGAAAGTGTGCTTGTTTCAATGGGTGTTAGATAGTTGAGAATAATAGAAAACCTAACACCAAAGTCGCACACTTCTTAGTTCTCTTTGTACCACATGAGTGAAGCCGCAAGCAGGAGCTAGTGTAGTCAAAATGGACGCCAACTTTATAAGTTCTATAGCAAATTTTGTTTGTCCTCAGAGCAAGGCGCGCTAACAATCGTCCGCCGCTCCTCCAGCCGGAGTAAAGCTGAGCGAGAGAGTAGCTCCACCCCCACAGACGAGCAACTTGATCAGCTGGACCTCGACACTGAACACTTGCCCGCCGTCGACACGCCCGACGCCTGTGACAAAGCCGCTCTCAGGTATGTACTTACTCTTATTTCTCAGCGAGCCAATAAGGCTCCAATAGTAGTCTTCATTTTGGTCTAACTTGCGGAGTTTTCTACCAGTTTTCATCCAGTTCTCTGTTGTATCGATCGCAGAACCAATTCCGGTACACCTGGTTAGAGGTACCATGGTCTAAATCAGTACCGGACGTGGTAGCCGAGATCTAAAACAGTGCCTTTTAGTGCGTTATATAATACATACAAAGTGCTCATCAAATCTCGCTGCTGGGCAAAAGCATTGTTTCTCTCATCCATTGGTCTTCGTCTAAATCATGGTCCTAGAGCCTTAGTAAAGAGTTTTTCGACCCCCACAGACGAGCAACTCGAACAACCAGAAACTTGCCCGCCATTGACACGCATGACACTTGTGACAAAGCCGCTCTTAGTTCTGTCATCCTGTATTACCTTAAGAGCGTTTTAACGGAGAGGCGTTTTAACGGAGAGCGCGATCGTCGACTAAGCCATAACCCATTAGCGTGGCATTGCGCGCGACCTGCCACGTGTAGTCGTGGTGTAATTTACTATGTAGTTCCTTGGCTTCAAAGCACATTACCGCCGCATGTGACTCCCCTTTGAACGAGAAAACTCTAACGACTGCTTTCCGTGCGCCTTTCACCTGTCGTGTAGGTGGGTTATGGCTTTAAGTCAATAGCTTTTAATTGCAAAGTAAAATCTTAGTGCAACCGACTGCATTGTTATGAAAACTAATTAATTAGTATGGTCAATCCCTTATTATTATTATTATTTTTCAAACATGCACAACACATTATTACAAAATTATTTAGAACTTAATATTACACTTTATATTAAAAAAAAAAGACGGGTTGCACTCCGGGAGTGCCGGCAGAAGTTAAAACTTGATTATTAACGTTGAGCATGTTTGATATTTTGGAATGGTTAGGGAATAATTTTGCACCAATTGCTTTATCAGTATAAAAGTACTATCATTTATGTGGTAGAATACAATATTCATTTATTGCGCTATCGTACACAAACATGACAATTTATATTACATTAAAAATTTAACACTTTAAAACTATTACAATTATTTTACATTAAAAAGTTTATCTCTCCGAAAAATCAACTTTCAACCATAATTCATAATTTCAACGACTTTAAAAAATCATCATGTCGAATACACAACAATGTGATCACTACACAGACGGTCGAGCCATCAGCTGTCACCATCCATGGATGCGCGTGGCACGCTGTAACATACACGAACATTCGCACAAGCGCCCTGCGCTGCCTAAACGAAACAGTAGGCCCAGGCATACATTTTCGCCGCGCCGCGCGCCGTAGAGAGGGGATAGCTGTCTACTCTCCATCCGTCTTACGCTTTTTCGATCAGGTCACGTGTCCTGACGCGAGTTTAAGATTTTATACCCATTACAGAAAAAGTGCTCAACGCCGCTAAAGAAGTTTTCACTTCAAAAAACAAATAATACAAGAAATGTCACGAATATAAAAATTAAATGAATAGGTTTTCCATGCGGGTGTCGTAAGAGGCGACTAAACGATATCCACCGGGGGCGGGCAGCAGCGCCCCCGGCAGATTCTACCACCAAACTGCGATCCCCAACCCGCATGCATGGGGATTATGGACATTACCCCCCATGAGATAAAAGCCAATAAGGCGCTTATCAGGGGGAGGCCTAGCAGTGGACCAATACAGGCCGTTGAGGTTGAGTTTTTCCATACTTAGATACTTAGAGATAGAATAAAAAAAATCTATTTAGTAGTTTCAATAATACCATAGCTAAACATAAACATGGAGGTTCTACCAAAATCACCACGCTTGGCAGGTGAATAGGTGATTGTGTTCAAAATAGACAGAAAGAAGCTGCTGCCCTCTCTGGTTACTCCCATAATTGACTCTTACGACATTCACGAGCTGAGTAAGAGGGGACTATTCTTACGCCACGCCCCCCACGTCAAACGAACTTGTAAGAAACGGGCCTTATTTTCAAAAACAGGAAAGCGAGAAGCACCCGTTAGCAACTGTTATGGTAACAGACTTTTTCATATTTTTACCAGCCAGGCAAATTATTGCTAGAAACACACACACACAATAAATAAACAGAAAACATGCTAATATGAATTTGCTACGAAGTCCGTAGAGTTGCTACGTGTCTTGCTACGCGATCGTAGAACCGCTACAAGATTTTATTGCTACGATAGTAAAATCGTAGTAGTGCTACGTGCGTAGCACCCTTTGGTACGTGCCAAAATGCTTACAAGGCACTGGATCTTTTTTTCTACGAATATTTTTGATGTGTTACTTACTGATATTTACCAACGTGAAAAACTAGAACTGCCGAAGAAATAAAGGTGAAGCACTTAATTCTTCCTGGAAGCTATTAGCGTCTATAAAGTTTTTATGTGTTTTTTTGGGTATTGTATATTAGATTCATTCCCTGAAGATTTAGATGATGTCGTGCACTTGGAATGGTCTATTTTTACACAAAGTAACGTAAAGTAAAGAAATGGTGGACTATTAGTGGATTAACATTCATTGCATAATATAAGTCAAAAATTAAAGAGGCAGACAAGAAGGTACTATGTAATGATTAAAACCCGTAGATACTCAAAAAGTGAAGGATTTTTATTAAGGCGCTCAGATATTTTTTTCGGCGCATTCGTAATTAAAAATGTAATCTAGATTTAAAGATTACATAAGCCCCGGAGTAGTATGGAAGTAAAATCTTGTTGATAGAACTAAAAATTTTAATTACAAATTAATTTATTTACTAGTTAATCGCTCAAAAGTTTTAAGAAGCCTGTGGCTTATAAAACGTTGTAAATGTTTTTATGATGTATTTCTTCCTAGGTATTTAAACTCACACTGGAAATGTACTGTCTACTATTTTTATTTAATAAAGAACTTTTAAAATTGATATTAAGGCGCTAACCCGACGCAAATAAGCGCCACCACCTATTTTTTCTTATTATGTTAAACGAAGGAATTTTCGAAAATCGCTCACCATCGTGGCCAAAAAGAGCAACTTCGTATCTCTGCATACTACCAAATAAAACTTTAACAGAGGCATTAAAAATAGGCTTATGATAGGTATCACAAACAACAAAATCGATTTTTGAAAATTCCTTTGTTTAATATAATAATAAGACAAAATAGGTGGTTACACTGATTTGGGTCGAGTTAATGCCTTAACAAAGAAAATTATAGTCAAATAAATCAATAAAATTATAGGAACAAATTAGAAATAGTATTTACAATCGAAACAAATGAGCTAACTGCAGACTGTTCTAAATAATCTGCAGGTAGCTCAACTGATCCATATGAATACCCGTCGGAGAAAAGAGAGTCTTGCAGGGGCAAGACGCTAGCTGCATTGCCCCACTGTATGGCAATGCTGATGCGCTGATATCCGCCAGATACCCACCAGCTCTCGGGTCACGCGTCGCTTTTACCAGACGCTCAGATATTTTTTTAAGAACCGGGAGCCTTGGTACCCCACGAACCTAGGGTCTCGACTCCAAGTGGAGTAAATGATGTATAAATTAAGTAACTACATTTCAATTTACTATGGTATCTGCAACGCCAAACAGCCCAGGACAAATACAATATTTCGGACACGACTTAGCGAGCAAATTGCTGTTAGTTAAGGATGGCTTATGGCGTAAGCCTTTAACTTCGCGGCAGCGAGCTTGTAACTTAATATTTTATCAGTAAGCTGAAAGACACACGGGGAAGCGTAAAAGCTTGTTCAGACAGAGAATTGGTAATACTAAATAAGGATTCATTTGAGTTATCTAAAGCAAAATGTGTGTGGTCGACAATTATTGTCGACTCAACACACGTTTTCCTCTCTTCCACTCTCCTGTTTAATAGACTTTTGAATACGATCCAATGAATATGAAAATAAAATAAATTTAGGTGTAATTTTTAAAATTATACACTGAGTAAATTACAATCAAATAATAGAAATAAATTAAAACAAGTATTTACAATTGAAACAATTGAGCTAACTACAGATTGTTGCAAACAATTCTTGATTGCCTAGAAATTAAACCACCAATACCTACCATTGTTAAAAGCCGTTGTTGATTCTAACAAACTATTCTTAGGGTGCTGAAATAAGAATGCAGTATCTCTAAAATTATGTATCTACCTAAAGAGAACAATATTTTTAATATTTGAACAGATCACAATACACCTATTTTCATGCTTCTACTAAATGTTGTCCTAGGTTAGATATTCCGTGACGGCATCATACGTAATTTGTGGTAAGAGATGTTGTCATACGTATCCAATTTGAGCCATTGTGGTCAACATGTCTCACAATACAACAATGGTTAAACATATGAGTAAGCACAGTCAACTGTTCCATTTCATGACAGAAAAATGTTTTGTTAGGTTTTCTACTATACAAGATGAGGCGTAAAGAGTGGCCAAGTCTTTACCTACGGGATTAAAGCATCAAATCTGTTCAGAAAAAAAATGTACCAAGTAAAAATCTCACGGTTTTCGAGTTATTAAGCGTAAGCCTGACCATCGTAGACTCGAGATACTATAGATTGACATAAGACCAATACACATTACCTGGTTGCCTGGGAGAAATCGCTCTCAGCGATAAGGCCGCCTTTTGTAATATGTTTATTTTTTCTTTAGATATACGATTTTTAATTATGTTATTTACTAGTACAATAAAGTGTTCATTCATTCATTCATTCATTACCACCTAGTTACACAGCAATAAATTCATTTATCATTATCATTTATCGCACTCACACGGCCCAAAAGGTTTCAGGATCGATTTTCGGTACAATACATGCATTTGTATGACCTGCAAAAAAAAATTCCGTGTCTAGAAGCGATCTTTGTATATATATTTTCATAGTTTACGAAAACTATAACAGTAACAGTATATTTCCCATACAGATTTAGAGAACACCTTGCAGTGCTTGCAGTGTCAGTGGTACTGAGCGAAACTTTCGAACTTTCTTAAGATCCAATAGTTTCATAATAAGTCAAAACGCAAAGCATTTTCGCACTATGAGTGCCAACTTTGACATAGAAGCGGTAGTAAACTATCACATTTTGCACAAACTGTTGTGTAAGAGCACGTATAACATAGATCGGAACCAACACGGAACTGTTTCCGTGTTGGCATTTTGCAAACTTATAGTAGACTTACTATGTGTACTAGATGTATTGAGTTTTCACCCATAGCACAAACTCTGCTTTCTTTGGGCGTAGGTAGATTGTTGTGCGCAAATGACCAGCATAATTTGATATCCCAGAGACTGTGGCTACATTTTCAACAAAGCTATGTGTACCCAGCCCCCGTTACAAACATAATACTTCATCTAATATTTAGTAGGACCCTACTCAACTGACCGTAGAGACTCTGAAATCGTGACAAAATTACTGAGTGGTATAACAAAGCTTTTGTCTCATCTTATGTCGTTGTAAGACTAAAATATTTATAAATGTAACTATTTAAGTTTCGCTAAACAGCAAAAACGGCGCTCCTGAAATGTCGTTCTGTAAGTTTTTGTGTGGGATTTACACAGTAATTTAAACTCATAGAATATGCACTACTACTAATTTTTATATTTTGTAGATTTCTTCAATAAAAATGTCATTAAAAAGAAGGTCATAACAATATAATAAAAGTAGTCGCTTTTGTAAACTATCAATGCTAGAAATCTGAAAAAAGAAAAGAATATGCATGAACGGAAGGATGCGGGTTCGAGTCCCGCCGAAGTCGTAAATTTTTGCGATGTTATTTAATTTCTTAAGAATATGCATGTCAGCAAATAGGTATTCTCAAAAAAAACTAATAATGGAATACAACTTGAAAATATTTAAATACCTAATCTATTTTACGATCATGACATTTTACGTTGTTTCGTTCTTTCATAATGCCTTTCTGTCTCACACTAGCGCCGCCACCTATTTTATCTAATTATTACGTTTAAGAAAGGAATTTCCAAAAATTACGTTGGCCGAAGTTGCCCTTGGTGGCCACCAAATTCTATTTTCGAATCTCTGTCTAAGCTTTACGATATAAAACTATTACAGAGGCATTAAAATAAGCCTATAATAGGTATCACAAACTGGCTAACGTAATTTTTGAAAAATTCCTATCTTAAACGTAATAATTAGATAAAATAGGTGGCGGCGCTAGTGTGAGGGGACGCAGCGCCTTAATAGGTGGCGCAACCAGAATCAAAGTGACTGTCTTTTGTTTTTCGACATCAGCGCAGTCACTTCTATGAAAAAACAAATGGCGATCACTCCAGCTCTAAATAACCGAGCTATACCAACCAACTTCATAAACACATCTTTTGAATTCGACAAACTGAGATTATTCAAACCAGATACACAACGTACCTATACGTGGCAGCATCACGTATTGGCAGACAATGCCTTTCATCCGAACAATGGCGGCGCGGATCAAAAGCGACGTAACGTGATTTCATACGGTTCACTGGATCCGGTGTTACAATGTACTTTTACGTTGTTACGGTTGATCTATGTTATACATGTAACATTGCACATTATAGGATTAAAGATTTTAATATAAAACATGTTTTCTGTGGTTCATTACATTAAAGTGCTAACTTATTAATTAATTAGTTCGATGTCTAAAATCCATGATTTTCTATTATTATAATGAATTTATGAGACCTCGAAATCATCACCATGCAAAAGCAAAAACTAAAGATTTCTTTGTTTTATAATTAAATTTAAGCCCGTACTTATCTTAGTCTTGTACAATAACCATCATAATTATTGTAAGGGGAAGCACTCGCTACCAAACCAGAAGCTATTTTCAGGATAGCTTATATTGGTAATGAGAGCCCTAAATAACTGTCATGTACTTTTTATGCAATAAACAATTTTTTATTTAATTTTTTATTTGAAAGAATGTTTCAAATAGCTCCATAAATTGATAGAGAAATCGACGAACATACATATCTAAACATACATACGAACATAGAACCTCATCTTTTTTAAAAGTCATTTAATTACAAGACAAAATTAAAAAAATTTAAAACCCGCCGTCGTTTATTGGCAGAACACATTTTCATGAAACGTAGCTAAGAACAATCGGAATAAAATTATCTATGACACAAAGAAAACTAAATGAAAATCGGTTCATCCGTTTGGGAGTTACGATACCACAGACAAATACACAGATACACAGACAGACACGTTAAAAAAATATTTTCAAACTTACGCGATCTTAACACATATATAAATAAATAATAAATAAATAATGCTGGACAACTCACACAGCATTATCTAGCCCCAAGCTAAGTAGAAATCGCGGGAACGTTGAACGTCGGGAACAATAGGTAAATAAACGCGATAAATACCCGTTTACTAATGCTAATAATCAGACACGTGAAACTTATAACATCCCTCTCTTTTTGCGTCGGGGGTTAAAAATAAGTGCTGGTAGTACCAGTTCTATATTATTGTATTATATTCTATATTATTGTACGATACTGCAGTATCGTACAATAATATACAATAGTTAGCTCGGCTCGGTTCCGCACTCCTCGTTTATTAATCAAGGAGTAGAGTAGGGTAAAGTTTCGCATAACCAATAGTGGAATATTAATCTCGACCCAGCTTTAATAATATGTAGTTTCTGCGTGAATCTTGATATCTAGTGGATTTAAATGAAAATTGCTTAAAATTTACATCATATAAGTTGGTAGTTACATTTCGCTCGCATCATTTTTCGTTCAAGGAGACCGCAGTGGAAAGAAAAAAGTGGAGAATATTGCATCATTGTACCGACAAGAATGTAAATTAAAGAGCTTAGTCTTTAATTTATCGAAATATATAAAAGAGAAGGGAAAACTTGACTCATCAAGAAAACGGATTTTGGAAATTTGTATTCTAAGGTAGTTAAAATGGGGTCGTAATCGAATAAGTAATTTTTTAAACAAGCATTCTTAGAAGGACGAAATGGGATTTACAGGTTTTTTCATAATAACTTTAAAATTGTAAAGGATTGGTTGTAAAACTTTGGCGTTGATAGTTTACATGGAAACCAACATTACTTGGGGTATTAGTATTACTAAAGTCCACGCGAATAAAATCGCAGCGGTTCAGCTAGTAATAATAAATAAACAATAGTGTCTGCTCTCAGTTTGCACGCGTTTTTTCTATGGAGTCTTTATATGGATTTTATCCCATGGGAACTCAGTAATTGGATGACAAGTATGTGTTATTCAAGGCCTAAAATTTCAGCCCGTTCTGTTCAGTAGTTTTGGCGTGAAGAAGTAACAAACATCCATCCATCAAAACTTTCGTATTTGTAATATTAGTGTGATTGTTTTTTTTCCATAATAAAAAGATTTTTAGGTATTATTAACAAAATGATGGTAATTTTAGCTAAATTGCTTACAATTAAGTACACAATTTATGTCATTTTCTATAATCCATTTATCGAATTAATGATACGACTGGAGTCACACATGTTGCTCCAATCACGCGGCGCAATTATGTTGTGTTGATAATTTTATTTGTGCCTATAGATAAATAATACTCTCTGACACGAAAGATGATTGTTATCTTCAATGACAGATTTATAGAAAAAATAAATATATGTCTTTTATTTAACTTTTTACTGCGTATTTAAAAAAAACATTGACTGAATCAGTTACGCTGCGATAAGCACGTCGTGTGGTAAGCGCATCATTGTGAACAGTTCAGTTCAGTTATTTATTTATTTATAAGAAATTTTCTTATAAACAGCATTTTATTTTTTATTGAAATAATGGATATAATTTCAGAAAAACAACTAATGGTACCTTCACACATCAACGTCTACTCAGAGCAGGCATAACTCCGCTTTTCTCGATAGGATGAGACTAACATGTACTTTGGGGTGCGATTTGTCTCATAATCGTTTGATCCTTGTCTAGACGGGCCCTTAGGGACGCGTGATTGATGGTGCTTTCTTATTGCTATTGATACTGTTGAGAATAAAATAATGCTCCTTTTAGTTTTATGGGATAGTTTCTTACGAACTCGATTAAAGTTTTTACGGAAAATATGAAAGTTTTCGTTTCCGTCCATACATTTAGCGCATTACCCGGTAGAGGGGAAATTAATACTACTTTTCACAATACGCCAACGAACCAATAGTGTTATATGAACTCGATTAAAGTTTTCGAATGATTTTGAGTGATTGTTTCATTAAACGATAACTGTTTTTCGTTTTTATATTGTGCAAACTCATACTTATCCACTCTTATCCACCAACTTTATGCAACTATATTTTATTCTATTTGAATAGACATAGGGAACTGATATTAATCTCAATACCTACATATCAGTATGGTCATAGTACATTCATTTATTTAGATGTTTGTTATGGATTTCACGTATTGTTTCACAAATACTTCCGTCGTTTTCGAGTCCTTTAGCCTAAGCCTTTTTTGTATAAGACATCGTTCTCGATTACTTTTATCTAATGTTTTTTTTTATTGACTCGGACTAAGGGTACAGGTATCGAACACAATGTCCCTGTAACGACTCTTGATCGACATGAGAATAGGCCACTTATATTCTCTGAACGAGAACCACTGGATAGGTAAGATAGTTAAATTAAAGAAGTTAAATTAAGCGTTGCCGAGGACTCAGGAAATTAATTATTAAGTTGTAATAATAGCCTTATTTTTTTTTCTATTTAGATTGTAAAATTAATTATATATGTTTTGTAGGTTTTTTCATCTTATTTTTTTTAATTGCTCTGTTCATTTAGCTTTACATGTTTAATTAATAGAGGAAATTCTTTTGGTTTATGTTTATTTAAGTTTTGTATTTTTATGTTTAATGTACTGTTTATTTCCCAAATAAAACAAAATAAAATTAAAATAAAATAGTGTGTTATTGAACGAGAAATATGTCCAGTTAATAATATTGCCTCCAACGGAATCCATTAACTGGCTTTATACCAACTGACTGACGCCGGAAATAGTGAGATGTGTTTTCCTGTGTTCTCGACAGAAGCAACATTTCTCCATAACACACGTGTGTTTATGCGAAATATTAAACGTGCATCTTCTAACTTGGGTAGCATCAAATCACACTAGTATTATAAATGCAAAAGTTTGGATGTATGGATCCATAGATCTAGCGTCTAGGACCGCACTCACCCTGAAGATCTCCCTCGTTAAGGGATGAAACGTTGGTGTTCTTCCAACACAAATAAGGTTCGTAGTTAACCCGCTTACATCCGTAATGAATCCATTGATTGGATGGATATTTGTTACCTCTTCACGCCATAACGACTGAACCGATCAGGCTGAAATTTTGCCTAGATGTAGCTCTAAGCCTGAGATCAATTTTTATGCTATAAATCAGTTGCCATGGGAAAAAAATAACCTTTAATCGTTTCCATAGAAACAACGCTAGCGAAGCTGCGGGCAGAAGCAAGTTATAGATAAATATGCATATTAACAAAGAAAATTACAATAAAATAATAGAAACTTATTAGAACTCGTATTTACAGTCAAAACAATTGAGCTAACTGCAAATTGTTTCAAACAATCCGCACATTTAACTTTAAAATAATGTTTATTGTGCATAAATACCTACTGGTTATAAGATAAGAGTGCGTAAACTCATTTTTGGGATTATTAAACACGATTATATTGACAACCTGATTATGCTGGCTGAAAGTTCACTTCTTCAAAAAAGTGGGTTTTACACCTAAAACCCACTTTTTCTTCGATCCGCTTTAAGAGGTTAAAGGGGGGCCAAGAAAAAGTAGGTTTTTTGGCAGATTTAGATTAAAGAAAGAAAGAAAGAAAGTTATTTTTGACTGTTCATGGATTGTTTATTATTATTATTATGCATTTTTATTATATTGTAGCTCTGCTTAGCTTGGGGCTAGATGATGCTGTGTGAAATGTCCAGCATTATTTATTCATTTACTAGCTTCTGCCCGCGGCTTCGCACGCGCTCTTTCAAGGGAAACGTTCAAAGGTAATTTATATCCCATGGGAACTGATTTATGGAATAAAAAGTAGCCTATATTTGATTCCAGGCTTAGAGCTACTACAATGCAAAATTTTAGCTCAATCTGTTCAGTAGTTTTGGCGTGAAGACGTAACAAACATCCATACATTCATCCATCCAAACTTTTGCATTTATAATATAGTGTGATGTGATTAGTGTGATTGCTTGCCACGCGCGAGATTGCCATTGCTTGTCGAACTCCGTTCTCGCTGTCCACTAAATCCGATAAAGGAGGTATCTAAGTATACCTGGAGGTATCTAAGTATACTAACGTTACTTATTGTAACTAAAAGAACAATTTCTTAAGGAGCGAACCTAGCGGATTTGGTTATCAAACTAGGCCTAGATCTCAGTACTCATGGGAACCCCGTGGTAAAAAATCATAATTTAATACAATATAAAAAAATTCTTCGTTTCCTTAATTGGAAAAACCGACTCCGAAACAAATTACAATAAAAAATCATGAAAGTGCACTGTTATGCACCTAATTTGGTCGAAATCTCAAGATGTATAGAAAAAAACTGTTTTGATTCGTAGGTTCGTAGGTACCAATTCTTTGGTTCCTTAATACAGTTTCTGTAAATAAGCAAAAACATCATTTTTGTTCCAAAAACGTATGCTCCGTCCCGCTCCTATGAACGCGAAATCGTATACCTATCCTTTTCACAAACAGGCGCGCGATGCGCCCTCTTAACTCTGAACTGACGACGACTTATCGTACGCTGATCTGAACGTGATAAAGTACATACGCTTTGTGTGGCGGTCAATTGTGCTTCAGGGTACAACTGAGTCTAATAATAAACGCTAGGCATATATCGCATCCATCCATAGCATGCCAACTTGGTAGTATGTAGTTCCCTTTGCCACTGTTTCTCTAACTTAATACCTCTTTTTGAGGATGGTAAAAATAGGTATTATATAACCTATAATTGCTGTCCCATTAGCAAAGGTCTCAAGTTTATATTTGATGAGCTGCCAATATCTATCTTTAACCCTTTTTGTGAACAAATTCACCCCGACTTTCGGGAAGTCATTAAAATTAACAGAGCGTTGAAACTTTCGAGTTTCTAAACAACAACAGTACACGAAACTTGAAACCCAACAGAGTATCAATAAAAAAGTAACGGCAAAGCGTCTCGATTGCCGCAATTTATCTCTGGATTCAAATTAATCCCGAGGATTCTTCTGTATTTTCTTTCTTTTGTGTTGAAGAAACGGGAGCTTTTGTGATAGCTTTGGACGAATTTATATAAAACGCTTCATATATTTTGGTTCCATCAAAATTTTTAAAAAATAATTGTCTACGTATACTTTGTCGAGGTAAAAAAATCTACCTATTTATGCAATGGCACCAATAGTTTTACCAATATAATTGACCAAAAACCAGATTCCATAGATTAATTAACTAAACAACCAATAAGGTAACATAATATAACATAAAGTAACATAACACCACGGCCACACAATTTGAGTAAATTTCGAGTTTTATTTTATAGAAAATCAATGAGTGCTAGGTCAAAACATCTTAGTAATTAGTAAGAATAAAAACTTTATTGACAAAGAAAACTAGAATCAAATAATAGAAATAAAGTAGAACTAGTCTTGTATAGTAGTTAGTTACCTTAGCTAAACCTTAGATTTTACAGAAAAAATTAGAAATTAAGGAGCATTGCAAATAATGCTCAAAAACTTCGATTATACCCGCTACATTTCGCAAATACTATCTTACCTGGTTTGAAGCGTTCGATAACTGCCCTCCAGCAATCGGATTCGATATGGCTTTGTTTTATTTCGCACATTCTTTCTTCGCGGTTCACCCTTCGCTTTGAAGAGTTCTCGGTTCGTCGGGCTTATGACAAATTGGGTGCGCTCAATAGGATTTTTGTCTGGATATTTAAGTTATTTCGAAATTGTATTCAGGACCAAAGCTTTGATACTAGCATTTGAACGTTTTATCGATGAAACTAATAACAGTGACAGAAAACAGGAGGTATCTACTGTAGTAGGTATATTATAATGATGTCCTGTCAAGGCTAATTTTGACAGCGTTTGCTTTTATTTGGGTATAGATCTTACCCAGTAAATACGAACATTATAAAGTATGCTGATGATAGTTCTGCCAGTTTTCTTGTCATCGCTTTTACTCCCCAATATGACTTGTTAACCTTTACGTCAAACCATAATCCATTAGAACTAATCATAGCTTTTTTCCGCACCCAATTACGAATCCTTTCAACCGTCATCCCAAACCGTTTGAAATCTAAACAGGCTGACTGCCTATCGGCTCGATAAGGGCGCGTGAAGCACTCAATCCAATTTGGGCGGGCGGCAATCTCGACCTAACCTTTATTCGCTTTTAGACGACATGACACCGCCACGGCCTAAGTGAATTATGCCGCCGCTGAACAAATTGCATTGAACCATTTTACACAACTTCCAGTGTTTCACACGATAGTTTGATATTGGACTGGACAACCAGTTTTCACGGCTGAAATCCTTATTTTGGTTGGCACAGTTTTAATCAATTCAGTTCCAGTTGTGTTCTTTACATCAAAAGTTTTGTCTTAAGAACGTATATTATAGGTAAACGCGATTGATTCGGCTTCTTCAACGTTATCGCCTAGGAAAAGATGCCTGAGCTTACAGTATCTTGCATAAGTGTGATATGGCCCTTAGCATTTTAGTTTTTATTTGTCTTAAAAAGGTGAACTTAATCCATTTTTCTTTGTCCACAGATTGCGATACCTCTTAAGACAATTAAATAGAGGTGAAATATCGGCTGAGACTTTACAAAAGAACCTACAGTATGCTGCGAAAGTGTTAGAAGCAGTCTACATAGATGAAACCAAGTACGTACATGCCTTTTAGGGATAGATGGTTTGTGTTGTGGTAGAAGGAAGACTTCGCTTCACAAGAAACTTTAGCTCCGCTTATAAAGACTGGACAAATTTTTCTTACAAAAGATTAGACATGAATCGGTAAATATAAATTTTGTCACAAACATAACATTTAAACGGCAGAGTTAAATTTTTAGTCCAATAAAATAGTTAGCGATAACCATAATTAGTCCAATTATTTTCAGCAGAACATAACGTAAGTACAGGATTTTTTCTTGTGAACATGTTACAACTTTATAAAATAAAATGTTCGTTATAATGATTTTGTCGAAATAGCCTTGCGGACTTCAGGCTGGTGAAATAATTGTCGTGACTCCTGGGTTAACTATCCGTAAAGAAAATGTTTGAAAGGATAACGAACATCTAGCAAAAACCCTCTTTTAAGGCAAATTGGGGTAGGTTAACTGTGTTTTGTCTGAAGCTTCTGTTTGGGGTACCTACTATAACTATCTACAATTGTTAGACCAGATAAATGTTACTGTAAATAAGAGTGAGTTGGCTCTGCCACTGAATTTGTAAAGCTTATTGGTAGAAGTTGTAAGTCAGAGAAGTTTTTACAGTGAGTTCGTGGAAGCCGAGAAAAGGGAATTTTAATTTTGTTCAAATGTAGAAAAAATCTAGCTGAACAACAAATGAACAATTTGAAAACTAAAATACTACGTAAATAAGTGTCAGTCCATTCAATGTAAATAACATTTGTGAAGCAAAGTCGACCTCGTAAAAGTTTGTATAAAAATCAAGAAGTCCTTTCATAATTTTTATGTTTCAGATTGTAGCAGAGTTCTTAATGTTAAAAATTTATAGGTTCTGTTATTCATTCAAGCCAAACGCATTGTTAAGAAACATGCTTGTTAAATGTATTGTCTTTTTCGGTACGTTCTTTTATTATTTTGTTTGGTGTCGGAGCTTTCTACTTTTGTGATGAAAATTATTGTGTGTGATAAATTTCATTCTTACTACTTTACAGTAATTTTTTTGATAGTAGCCTGAGTAGTTCGGTTGCCTTACCGGCCGTGAATCGAAATTTTGAGCCTTTTTTTGCAACATTTATGTGGGTGTTGATGATATATCGCTGGCTTAATAAACTTATCGAAATATTTTCTTTCGGTCAAGTGACAGACAGCCAATGTCAAATGTGACAGCAAATGTCAAAATTGCCTTAAGCCGTTCTAAATAAAATTACGGAATGAAGCCATCACAATAGTCAAAATAAGGAATCAACGCAGAATCTTGTCTCAAATAAAGGCACGTTTTCCTCTCTAATTAACCTGCCCGTATTTCCAGCCAGTAATTTGTTTTACCTTCGTTCCTTGCCGAAATGGACTCATTACTTTCTTTGTCAACTCGCTTAAGGACTAGCTAGATGAAAATCTTGTTTACAAATTAGGTTTAGCGGGATGAATCTTTGAATGCTCGCGTGCTCGGTACCTTTGTTTTTGTTTCTTTAATTGAGCTTAAGGATATTGCTACGCGCGCAGCTGTGTGCTACGACCGTAGCAAATTCGTAAAAGCTCTGCGAAATGTAAAAAAATTGATAGTTAAAAATCACATAGCTACACAGCATTTATAGTTATTCGTCCAACCTTCAAGATACCTAGGTATATTATAATACCTAGGTATTGAATTATTTATTAAACTGAATCCAATAACGATTAAATAAACACTTGCATAATATGCCAAAATATGAGATATTTTTTATACATGAAGCGACACCCTCTCATAAAACTTAGAATTTCTAGCACAGTCGCTATAAAGGAACTTTGAACAATATTTACTAGTAGGTATAATTGCATACTTTAATTAAAAAAAGTACATTTAATTTCACGAACTGAAACCAGAAAATTAAAATTACAAACTTCTGTGATCGTGCAGGAAGTCTTACGTCGAAAAACAACACACAATTATTTTCCAAAGCAAAACACAAGACATTTTCAATTTAAATAATCCGTACAAAGCCCCTGCCTGTTACTATTACTAACTGGGACAAGCGCGAACATGTCCTAAGCCGCTTACGTAAACGTGATGAATTACGTTCACAGAATAACTATAATTGCTTGCTGCAATGGTTGTAAGCCGTCCTTAATTTTGTAGCAAAGGGTAAACTAAGAACAACTGGTACAGAAGAGGTTATACTTTTTTCAACAATAAAAATACAAATAAAATTCTAAGTTACCGTGATTTCTACGAACCGACGAAAAATACATATATACAGGGATAGACGTCTTCACTAACGTGTTCGTGATGATGGGCAGAACCTCCAGTTCACGCAGTTTCAGTGAATTACCAACAACCCTGTATATTCATTTGACTTTTTACAAAAAAAAAATCTGTTCATGTCGCAAAATATAAAAACTAATAATAAATTCATGGTAGGAATCAACGCGATTTCCACGAACCCACTATTAAGCGCGACAGAAAGCCTTTTTACTCTGATGAAGTCCTTTGGTCAAGAATAAAACGTTGGCTCTTAATTTTAATTAAGATTCTTGGAACTTTTATCAACGTTAAAATGTTTGTAACTTTTTCTATCCATATTCTTTTTGATGGATTTTAGAATTGAAAGATTTTTATTTAAGAAAATCGACACATATTGAGTGGAAAAATTAAATAATCGTCATTTTCAATTTCATTCTTAGCACTGTTATTACCAAAAGTTAGATGCTCTCTAGAACAGAGGCTTTGTCAATAATTACTCTAGCTCCTAATGGAAGCGTTTCGGGTTAATTTGATTGGAGGTAACCCATTTGAAGTATCCGTTGGAATTCTGTAGAATAGAACAAAACAATACAAAAAACAACACATTTAATAAAATGATAGCACACACAGAAGCGTGAAAACTGTTCCGTCTATTGCTACAAGCGTCACGAAAATGATTTTTATGATTTGAATTGAAGAAGCATCAATTGAAAGTTTTCTTCGGAAAGGGTATCATTAAGGGTAACAAAGCGAGTGAATTTAAACGAGTGATACCTACTCGAACACGTCACTAAAGAGAAAATTTACAATTGAATGGAGAAAACATTTTGCACGAATAGCTGCCATTCAAAATGACAGAATTTCTCAGTACCTACAGGGAATATTCGTCTTTATTATCAGTCTGGCTATATTTAGTACCGGAGCTATTCAGGTGAATTAAAACCTATTCAGAAACAGCTGAGTAACTATTTATGATAGTATTTCTTTGCTCTGTGTCAATAGGCACAGTAATCTTCAGAGACTTCAGATAAAAACATTTGAAAACTATGAACCAAATACGACTTTGCAGTTATTATTTTATTTAAATTCAATTAACAAGTTTTCAGTTGTCTGCTTTTTCAATCTTCGTTATTTTTCAATGCTCCGACATCTTTCTCGTATTTTTTAGTATTATTTTTCATTTTGTTTTCATTTCTTTATAAACCATCGCATTATAAATATCACTCACGGCCGTAGCATCACTTCTAGGGTGTTAATAAGCTTGTGAGCGGTTCTCGTCGTGTCGCCAGTGATAATATCTCACACAGGGATAGCAGAAACGCAGAGCAGCCTCGCCAGCCGTCAGCACTCCCAACAAGGCGCCTCCACACCCCCTGCTGGGCGAAAACCAAACCGAACGAAGCAAAGTTAATAACACATCGGCAATGGCCAAGTAGTCGCTCATCCCTTCTGTCCGATCTGCTAGGTCTTTTATTGCTTCTAACCTGTCCTCTGTTAGAATAGTCTTTCCTGGATTATTTTGCTGTAAGGTTTCTATGTCGAATTAAATGAGGTGCGCTTTGCTTTGTGACTTTTGTCAGGAAAATGATCAAAACTGTTGGCCCATTAAAAAGATGCATCTATGTGAAACTAAAAGTGCCTTAGGAAGGTACTTTTATTCATTATGAAGTTTTGAGTATAATGTTAACTTACTTTTGAATGTTAAAAGATCCATAAACATAATTTTTTTTCTGAAATTTGAGCTCATGTTTTGTTAAGTTACTTCTGCTCTTCAGTTGTGTGAAGCCAGACAAGCCAGTAGGGTTGTTCTAAACTACTTGACACGAAGCTGCATTGTTTAGCGTACCCTGTTTTAGTAGCATAGTGTTTTCTCCGTATAGTTTAGCCATGGATTATAGCCCATGTCTTCGTGTGAATCGTCTTGTGCTCGTCCCTCTTACTTCTTTCGTCTATATCTGTCCCTGTCTAACCTTAGGCATGTTTATGGGTGGCCCCTAAATCTCCACCTAGCTTTTTCTTTTACCGTCTACTTCAAAGTCTTCATTATTTTTGGAACCGTTCTTTTACACCGCATTTGTTTTTAGATGTTCCCTTCGCTTTGACCCGGTATTGAGAGTTTCTTTTCTAGGTACAAATAGCAACTTTATTTTCTGTACACTAATTTTTAATATGTATTGTCTGATTATGTAAAAAAAACTGTTAAGTCTATTGGAAGGCCCAGATTGTCATTATCAATCGCAGTTTAATGAGTAACAAGTCTTTTGGAATTTGTTTACCTGCATAAAGTTTTAGTTTTTCCATCCGTATTACTGTAATTTTTTTCTTCTTATCCTTAAAATAATTTTAATTTAAGTAACACTGGTTAAAATTCCATTAACATCACATTCTGTTAATTGGTGATTGACAACTGGCCTTCGCTCCCAGTGTTAATGTGTTTTGTTTATTTTGTCCTTTGCGCGTGTCTGTCCTATGAGCCCCATTGACGAGGTGTTTCATTTTAGACCGGCAGTGGCGCGTCAGCAGTCAGCACCCACCCTGGTGTTTAGGTGTGTCGATGTTGCCAACTACAATAGATTCTAATGCCACTTGAACTCAATCAAATTATTACTTGCTTTTAATTTTTAAACTTTCTTATTCGCGCATTTAGAAAATGTATTCAAAATAACGTTCGTTTCATATTTTTACATGGTGGAAACGAGCAATGTCTTTCGACCGGCTTTTAAAAAAAATGTGCTACATTGCAGTTAATTATGACGCTGCGTTTGCTCAGGTAAAATGCAAGTAACAAGCAGCTGCTGAAAAAAAAATTGGCATAAGAGGGAGGGACCGTAACTATGTAGGTATGGATTCTTCCCAAAAGCCCCAAAAGTATTGCTTGGATTACGGTGTTTCTGCATTATTGGCTACAGTTTTTGTCTCTAAAATTAATTTCTAATTTTGGCAAAGAGACCAAAGATGTTGAAAACCAAATATAAAACTTACAACATTTATAATATGGTGAAAAGAATTTATATTTGCAATAAAACTCAAATCAAATCAAATCGTTTATTTCTGACACAGTAAAATGTTTACAATATTATGTTGAGTCCGCAGGATCCCGAACTAGCCTAAGCTGTATTACAGGACCCAAGGCTTCTCTTAATAATTAACAAAATTGTGTCTATAATTGACTATTTAAAATGTATCTGAAAACTAATCCTTACTGAAAAAAAAACTTACTAAAAACTAAGAGAGATCCAATAACTTTTAATATTACAAACGCAATATCATATATATGGACTGCCGAGATATTCGTTGAGTTGAAGTGGCAATAGAAGAGCCCTGGAACCGCTTCCCGATCCCGCTTCTACGTGAATATTGTTGCGATATATTGCTTTCTATTGTTTGTGGCTTTTAATATCTTACTAAAAAAATCTCAGGAAAATTCTTCCTACTCAGGTACTTGTTGTACGGAAGTATAGGTTTATTTTTATAGCTTCGGAGAGCTTCTAACAGGTACCTATTCTAAGTGCTTTTATAAGAACGAGTTTCTATCTACTTAGAGGAGAATATTTACCTACTTCTATGATAAAAATAAAAACATAGCAGACTTACACTGACTACATGATGAATGTAAGTGGGTTGACTATGATCCAAGTTTAAGTTGAAAGAACAACGATGTTAAGCGCACACCTTAACGAGTGACTTCTTTAGAGAGAGAAGATGGCGGACGTGTCAAAGTAAACAACGACTCCACGATACTTTCTCAGTTAAAATAAACAAAACGCATTTTTACGATCTAAAAAGTGATAATTATATGTACTAAGACACAAATATTCAGCACAAGTGTTTGTGACTCGAAAATCTGACGGGATTTGTGAATAAGAGTGAATCATCATAACTCAGCTGACCGTTGGACGAATCGCGCACCTATCGGTAAGCGTACGATTTTAACGATGAAAATTCAGCTTTAAGATATCAATACACACATAAAACATGAATTGCATCATATGCCAACAACAAATAGGGAGAAGAGAGATATTATCATGTTACCAATGCCAAGGCACCTACCATTATACCTGCATGAACATGACATCAGCCACATACATGGAAAACAAACATCTTTTCATGAACTCTTGGAGATGCCCTACATGCGAAAATAGGGAGCATATGCGAAATAGTAACGATAAAACACCAATGCAAAAAATACAACAATTGGAACTCAATGAAACTACAATGTCGGTGGACGACTCTGACTTGCATGAAAAAAGCCCGCACAAAAATACACTAGAATCAAGCACACAAAGCGTAGCGGAACTAAAGTATGACAATACTATAACCATCGATATACTTAAACAGATCCTAGATTCAACACTAGAAGAAAAATTGGATATGCAAAAATGCAATATCCTAACAGAAATAAAATCAACATTTCAATCAGAAATCAAGAATGCGATACACAATATACGCAAAGAATTTACACAAAACACAGAAAAATTACACACGGAACAAATAAAAATAAGAGAAGAAATATGTAAACTACACAAGAAAATTGAAAAACAAGAAACGACCAACAATAAAGAAAAAATCGAAAATCAACACACTCTACAAATTATAGACGAAAAAATAAAACAATTGGACAAGGAAAAAGAATTACTGAAAAAGCATATAAATAAAATCGAACTCATGACAGCAGCAACATCAACTCCATCAGAATCTAAACAAGAAAACAAAATCGTAATTTATGGACTTCGCGAAACCTACCATGAGCATAAATTAGACCTAGAATACCGAGTCATTGACCTATTTTTGCACACCATGAACGTAGATCTTACTGGCCACATCGATGAAATATCAAGAATAGGTAATAGAGGATCACAAAGACCAATACAAATAGAATTTATAGGCAAGCGAATGGTCAAATACCTACTAAACAACGCACGATGCCTGCGGTCTACCGGTATTTACATTTCAGAATTCCTTGGAAAAAACGCACTCGAAGAAAAACGTCAAAATAAAAGATCATCTTACCATATCCAGCGACAAAGTCAGAACGCACGATCGTCGTACAAATCTTTAGCAACCTCCCAAAGGGTTTCACTTCCAGAAGATGCCACACAACACACATCACTGGACACAAATAACTTCGACACACAATTTACGACGCAGCACAAAAATTCCTTTCGTCGCTAAACTAAGAAACAACACCAAAATAAAAAACACTTCACCTACAACAATCAAGGTATTATTTCAGAATATGCAAAGCATAAATAATAAATTACATGTACTACAATCATTCCTGGATAGCCATTCAGATTTCACAGCGCTATGCATTACCGAAACTTGGCTTAGTCAAGAAAAACAACAACTCGTAAAGATAAGCGGTTACGACCTTGTGTCATCGTACTGCCGGCAAAACTACCTGGGAGGCGGAGTGTGCATACTATTAAATAACAACTTAGAATGCATTCAATGTGAGGATATTATGGATATGTCTGTTGAGTACGTAATCGAAATAAGTGCAATTTCAATAACTAAACTAAATCTATTAATCATCACTTTATATTGGAATAATAATAAACAAAACATTTTCTACACACAATTATCAAAACTTCTTAAAATTCTGAGAAAAAGATATCGTTCTATGAATATTGTTATAGGAGGAGATTTTAATGTAAATGTATTTATCCATTCAGAATTTAAACAATTGATCAATTTAATGAACGAATATAATTTCCGTCAGCTAATCAACGAACCCACTCGTGTTACGATAACAAAATCATCATGTATTGATTTATTATTTACGAACTTCGACGAGGGAATCATAGATACTACAGTTATAGATTATGGATTTTCAGATCACAAGGGTGTTGTCGCAAAAATAAACATAACGGGATACTTCTCAACTAAAACTAAAACATGGAAAACAGAAAAACGGATATTTAATACGGAAAATATAGAAAATTTTAAAAAAGAATTGGAAAAGATAGATTGGATAAACATTATTAATCCTGATAAATCGATAAACGATAATTATAATTCATTCACTGAACAGTTAACACAAATTTTAAACAAACACATTCCTAAAAAAATCATATCAATAGACAAAACAAAAAAATTAACGTGGCTAACTCACGGCATAAAAAAATCCTGTAAAAACAAAAGAAACCTTAACATATTAGTAACATACAGTAAAAACAACATATTAAGAAAATACCAAAAAAAATATAATAAAATACTCAAAAAAACAATTTATACCTCAAAAAAGCTTCAATACATAAAAGAAATGAAAAACGCAGAAAACAAATCTAAAACAATGTGGAGAATTATAAAAGAACGCACAAATAAGGCCAACAAAAAGCCGAGAGAAAATATTAAACTGAATATCCATAATAAGCTAACGTCCGACCCTACCGAAGTTGCAAACGAGTTGAACGAATTCTTTGCGTCTGTCGGGCGATCCAACAATACAAGCGGCCGGCCGCAGGTTATCCAGACCAACGATAACACAATGTTTTTAAGCCCAATAGAACCAAAAGAACTATACAATAGTATACGAAACTTAAAAAGTAAGTATAGTTCAGGCATAGATGAGCTCCCACCAGTCCTAATCAAAAAATGCGCTAAAGAATTGACACTTCCCTACTATTTATTGATCAATCAATCATTTAAAGAAGGAGTATTCCCAGATCAGCTAAAAATATCTATAATTAGACCTTTACATAAAAAATCATGCAAGCATGATAAAAACAATTACCGGCCGATAGCACTGCTACCTACATCATCCAAAATTTTCGAGAAAATGATGCAAAAACGGCTCAATACATTCTGCGAAAAATACAACGTATATGATGACTCACAACATGGATTTAGAAAAAACCGATCAACCACATTAGCCGTATACAAATATGTAAACAAAATTATAGAAATATTTAATGACAAAAAATATGCAATTGGAATTCTTCTCGACATGAGCAAAGCCTACGACAGAGTACAATACAACATACTGCTAGATAAGTTATTTGGGATTGGAGTGAGAGGCATAACTCACGATTGGTTCACCTCATACTTGAAAAATCGCAAACAATTTGTAGAACTAGAAAACCATGACCATCAAACAAGTTTTATAAAAATGACGAGATCAAAAATTATCGAAACAAATAATTCAATCCCGCAGGGTAGCGTTCTCGGAAGTATACTATTTTTAATCTACATTAATGACTTACCTAAAATATTAACCAACCCATGTATTCTTTTCGCTGACGATATATCACTCTTGACATCATGTAAAACGGACATTAATTTAAATCAAAATATAACTGACATTCTTAATCGCGTTTCTCTCTGGATGGCCCAACATAATTTAGACATAAACTACAAAAAAACAAAAATAATGCAATACAGACCATATCAGAAAAAACCCCTTGACATAAATTATTCATACCATAACATTTATCTAGAATGCGTAAATAATTTTACCCTGTTAGGTATAGTCATTGACTCGCATATGAATTGAGTCCTCCCCCCGCCGCTCTCAAACGAGCAGTATAGCGTAAAAGTGCTCTCTGTTTAAACGGCTCTTAAAAATAGTTAAAGTGCATAAATCTAATTTCCAAGGACACAAATCGAAGCATAAACAAAAACTCATTCGAATTACACAACAAACGAGTATGAAACTTCGCTTTATATTGTGAAAAAAGTGCCAAAACTGTGTTACATTTCTGGGAACTTCGGATGGAGTATTGAAAAGAGGAGGTCAGTCAAATAAAGAGTACAATTGATCCGCACAATCTACCAGCATTCTTCATATTTTTTCGAAAAAGAATTGCTCTATCTGAACCACTAATTCAACGTCCTCGTCATAGCACTATTGGCCTCGCGGCATAAGCGTGGACTCAGCGCGCTGAACGTTCAATGACCGCGGGTTCGAATCTACAAGGAACAACTTCATTTTGTTTCGATACCAGTTTTGGCTAGTCTTCACCCCTTGGATTGGAAGTTCGCATCCTGTAGGCGAAAGCGTTTTTCTATTTTTGGCCGAGCAAGAGTCTGTAACAATCAGTTTTTCTCAGTCCCAACACTTTGGCTAAGCAATGGACTGCTCGGGCTGTAGTCGTGCCCTGAAGAGTGGTGATCGCTTTCTCAAATGCGTCCAATGTGGCTCTTACTCACACGCAGAGTGCCTTGGCTTTAAATCAGAGCAATTCGCCGGCATGTCTAATGAAATAAAAGCTAATTGGAACTGCCCAACATGCACGTCTAACGTAACCAGGCGCATAAAATCTACCCAGAACTTAGCCGGTAGCTCGACTCAAGTAGCGTTCTGCGAAGAGTCCATGAACATGTCATACGACTCTTTACGGTCACCATTGCAGCCTGACGTAGATAATAGCGTTACTATGGAAAAAATAAGCGCTCTACTTGATCAAAAACTTGAGTTATCCTTGTCGACTTTCATGAATAACTTTAAGGAGGCTCTTAAACACGATGTCAAAAATCTAGTACGTGCTGAGATGGACTCTACCATAAGCGCTCTGAAAGATGAATTTACCACAACGACCACATTTATATGTGAAGAACAAGCTTCTTTGAAATGTGACATTGAAAAAAAAACTCATATCATCAACGATCTGGTAAATGAAAATCTGCGTATTCAAAAAGAACTGAATGTATTGAGCAGTCGCTTGTCGTCGTTTGATAGAATGTCGAGAAGCCAGAATCTTGAGCTCCAGGCAGTGCCGGAATGCCGAGGTGAAAACCCGCTGATTTTGTTCCAAAAGTTGTGCAAGAGTTTACAATTGAATGTTGATGAACACAAAGTAGTCGCCTGCCGTAGAGTTGCTAAGTCAAATGCTTCCTCTGATCGTCCTCGGAATATACTTGTAACTCTTTCGAATTCTCGCCTTAGAGACGAAGTACTTTCAGCCTGCAGTCGCTACAACCGTTCTAACCGAGAGAATGCCCTGAACACCACGCACCTGGAACTACCACTCGAAAGGCGTAGGATCTACGTTTGTGAACACCTTACTCCCGAATGTAAAGCTCTACACGCGGCTGCGAGACACGCAGCTAAAGTTAAAAAATACAAGTACGTGTGGGTGAAATATGGGCGCGTCTACGTTAGGAAGGACGACCGCGCTAACAGTATTCATCTCAAAAGCATGGACTGCGTGAATAAACTCCTGTAATTTATTTATGCCACTGCTTTTTGTTATATATTCTTGCTTGAGCTAATTGCTATTTCATATTATTTAAATTTACATTTACAAAATTTAATCACATTTTTCTGTAGGTTAATAAATTTGAACTCTATTTTGAATTTTGAATCTTCAATTATTTAATCTCTTTTTTTTTACTTGTACAGTTACTATTAGCAATTCTAGATTTATTTATATATAAAATATGTTAATTTTCTACCAAAATGTAAATCGACTGAGAACAAAGACTAAAGAATTTTTTCAGAATATTTTAACTAGTGACTATGATATGATTTGCATAACTGAAACCAATCTAGACGATGGTTATTTTGATGGCGAACTTTTTGACACACGCTATAATGTTATTAGAAGAGATCGTTCCAAATCTTGTAGTAGTAAATCTACGGGCGGAGGTATTATTATTGCTCTTAAAAAGTGCATTAATTTCATTCGTCAAGCTTCATGGGATAGCTCTGTTGAGGATCTTTGGATTAGCATTTTGCCTAGTTCCTCTTACTCTAAGACTATTAATATTTGTTTGTGTTATCTTCCTCCCGATTTGTCTAGGGAGAGGCTTGAAATATTTTACCTGAATTGCCAAAATATCATAACGAATGCCTCCGAAAACGACGAGTTCATTTGCTTAGGAGACTTTAACATTCCAGAAATTCAGTGGGCAAAGTCGCCCAATTATGATTTTATGATTCCCTCTAACCCTCACAGTCATAAATCTGATCTTCTTAATGACACCTTGGCTTTATGTAATCTTTCTCAATACAATAACATTCCAAATTTCATGGACCGTTTGCTTGACCTTATCCTCTCTACCGTCACCTCTATTCGGGTGTATGGCGCTGACCCTTTGAGCAAAATGGACAGGTATCACCCAGCTCTAGTCGCTGACGTTGACCTCAAGGATATTAAAACTTTCAAAGGCAAAAAACACGAACGTTTGAATTTTTTTAAAGCAAATTTTTCAGATATAAATTCAGATTTAAATTCAATTGACTGGCGGAATATTTTGTCATCATTGGAACCCGATGAAATGGTCTCTGCTTTCTACTTGCAACTAGAAGAGATTATTTCTAAACATACTCCACTATGCAAGGATGACTCACAGATTTGCCCTGCTTGGTTTTCACCTGCTCTTAAACGTTGTCTTAAGGACAAATCAAATATTCATCGTCGCTTTAAAATATTTGGCAACCCACGTGACTACGATACCTTTGCTATGTTTCGAAGAAGATGTAAAAAGCTGATCAATGAAGATTATATTAATTTTGTTTCCTCGGTAGAGTCTTCGCTGGGTACCGATATTAAAAGTTTTTGGCGTTTTATAAATGGCAAAAAGAACTCAAATGCACTCCCTCAAACCATGAAATATGGGAATCTTATTTCTTCGGATAGTAAAGGCGTATGCGAACTCTTTTCGAACTACTTCAACTCCGTTTACGAAAATCCAGCAAGTCATAATCAGTCCGACACTATCCTTCCTTCAACACATAATCAGGCCATCTTGCACAGTCTTGATATCACCAAGGATGAAATAATGAGGAAGATAGCTTGTCTTCAACCTGGTAAGGGCGCCGGGCCGGACGGTATTCCTCCTGTTCTTATTAAAAAATGTGGAAAGCAACTGTGCTTACCTCTATCTCTTATATTTAATGCTTCGCTCCGCACAGGCACTTTCCCAGCTGTCTGGAAAACAGCTCATATCATTCCAATTTTTAAGTCAGGTGACAAATCTCGCTGTGAAAATTATCGGCCTATTAGCATGTTATCTTGTTTTGCCAAACTATTTGAATCTTTGGTTTACGACACCTTATATCACCATTTGCAACCCTTCTTGTCGCCCAAACAACATGGCTTTATTCGAAATCGCTCTACGACTTCTAATCTACTCGAATACAAAAACTACCTTTGTAACGCTTTCGGAATTAGTAAACAGGTTGATAGTATCTACACCGATTTTTCCAAAGCCTTCGACAAGGTCAATCATACAATACTTTGTTCCAAGCTTTCGTCTCATTGTGGGATACACGGCAATCTTCTTCGCTGGATTGAGTCATACCTACGCAGAAGGAGTCAGTTGGTGGCTGTTAAGGGCTTTATTTCGTCCCCGACTTCCGTTACATCTGGAGTGCCCCAAGGATCCCACCTGGGTCCTCTTTTATTCTGCGTATTTATTAACGATCTTGTAGATAAATTGACTTGCCCGTGTTTATTGTATGCAGACGATCTTAAGGTATACAACACCATTGGCAGCCTTAATGACTCCTTGATGCTTCAATCCGATCTCAATGTGATTGATCAATGGTGTGATAGGAACAGTATGTTTCTGAATGTCAATAAATGTTTCGTGATTTCCTTTACAACTAAAAAACAAAAACAATGTTATGATTACAGGCTAAAAGATCATACTTTAGAAAGAAAGTCAGTTGTAAAGGATCTTGGTGTATTCTTCGATGAAAAACTTACATTCCACTACCATTACGATCATATAACATCCAAAAGTAATAAGCTGCTTGGCTTTATATCAAGATCAACCAAAGATTTTAGAGACCCTAAAAGTTTTATTTACCTATACTATGCGCTGGTGCGTAGTGTCTTGGAGTACAACGATGTCATCTGGTCTCCTTACTACAAAAACCACACTAGTCGCATTGAAAGAGTACAAAATACTTTTGTTAAAATCTTGTGTTACAAATGCGGCTACGGTAGGAAATTCTCTAGCTATACTGATAGGTTGAGTAAATTTAACTTACTATCCTTGGAGCATCGGCGTAGGCTTCATGACCTCATACATTTGTATAAAATCATACACTCCTTCATCGATTCCCCGAACCTTCTTTCATTGCTCAATTTTAGCACTAAGCCAAGATCCAGGTCTCCTTTCCTCAATACTTTCGCCCTACAGGTTTATACTAATAACACCTCGTTCCACAACCCCGTCGTCAGAATGTGTCGCCTTTTCAATGATTTACTGGTTAATCACTATGAAACTTTGGATATATTTGTCAGTAGTCTTCCCAAATTTAAAAAACTAGCTCTATCTGCTCTGCGAGCAAAGTGTGATAGAGATTTTTTAGGTAGGTAGGCACTGTGTTCTGTGTTCTTTTTTTATTTATTTATATTGTTTGCTCAATTTTGACTCTACGACTTCCATGTTCTGTAAAAATCTAATTTATTTTATTAATTTTGTAACTACTGTAGTCATTATTATTCTTTTTTTTTTCTTATTATTGTAGTAGGTACATATATTATATTACACATATTATCAAGTTTTTAACATTTTAGTTTCTTAAGTTCTTAATTGTTGCTTTTACTGCTCTATGTTTATTTATATCATGTCGTGCATGCATGTTTAGGGATTCAATCTAGCATAAGAACCTTATCTATAATTTTTACTTAAATACCATGTTTCGATTGTTTTCTGTTTTGTATGCCAATAAAGAAAATAAAAATAAAAAATAAAAAAAAATTGGAAAGGTCACGTAAAAAAGATAACGAGCAAGCTATCAAGCTTTATCTACGCTCTAAAAGAAATAAAAAAAGCAACAAACCTTAAAACAGCCTTGGCAAGCTATTACGCATTTGCATTCTCACACTTCAATTATGCTATTCTGCTTTGGGGGAACAGTACAGACGCTATCGACGTGTTTACCTACCAAAAGAAGTGTATACGTATTTTAGCAAACATAAAAGAACCGCGTGACGATGAAGCCGAAAGCTGTAGGCCACACTTTTGTGAACTGAAAATTCTAACACTAACATCAGTGTATATTCTAGAAGCTTGTAAATTCGTAAGAAAATACCCAGAATATTTTATAAAGAAAATTGACATACCTAGACGATACGTAAACAGACATAATCATAATAAACTTGTAATACCTGACTCAAAACTAAATATTCATAATACAGGCCCAAATAAAATGGCGGCAAAAATTTACAATAAGATACCTGACGATTTAAAAGATACATCCGACATTAATTTTAATAGACAACTAAAGAATATGCTACTTAAAAAATGTTATTATACACTTAATGAATTTTTTAATGATAATCTTTAATAATGTGACAGTAAATAATTGAATGTTAACTTTAGTACCCATCTTCTCAATTTGCTACACCCTGACTGGGTACATAATTATAAGATACCAACTAAGAGTGATAGAATAGTGAAATATTCATGTACCTACCTATAATTATGGACGCAATAAATGAAATATGAAATATGAAATAAGAGTGAGTGCGGTTCTAGACGCACGCGTTCCGCATCACTGCGAGCACTACGCACAAGAGCCCGTTGTGCACGAGCTACGGGTGGTGGGAGCAGGGGAGCACTCCTTGGTGATGTGGAGTAGGAGACTTCTCTTTTCATGTTCCTCATTAAGGGATGAAATGTTGGTGTTTTTCCAACCTAAATTGGTTCGTAGGTAACCCGCTTAATTTCAAAAGTTTTATAGTAAAATAGTATCTAGACTTATTTTTCTGATAAGCTGCAACATAATTTTTGAACTGATTATTTGTGGTTGTTTGTTAGTAGGTACAATAAAGTTACCAACCTAATAAATCTAAAGGTTTATACTCTTTCGGTTCGGGTATTAAAATTGCAAATATCAGATATTAAAGCTTGAACCGATTCTCATAGGAATAAAGCCAATGGAAAGCAATATACGGATACGCTCTAAGCACGTGCATGATCCATTACAGCCTAACCCTATCCTGAAGGCATGTTCTTCAATCTAGATCTTATTCACACTTTTCAAACATTTCTCAACAACACGTTTCTTCATTTCAAAGCCTGTGATTTTGATGAACAGCGAGAAAAAAGACAGTGGATTTGAGACCAAAGTTCACTCGCGTTTCTGCTCTCGATGCCTATCAAAAACTCACAAAAAACACACTTTTCTTTCAAAACTCTTCACGATTTTTATTACCACCACAACAAGGCAACGTATTGGGTCGTTCGATAAACAATAAACCCAAGCCCCATTTAGTTGATTGACAAATTTATTCCTTCTAAATGGGGCCTTTAATAACATTTTCTTTTTCAGATACATGCAAACCTTTAAAATACCTTTTAGCGGCTTACTCAAACCGTTTGGACACTTGAGATAATAGAATTAGAGTTGCAAATGGAAACTAAACTTTCCAATAGCTTAGACTAACTAGAATAGTTGATTTATCACGTAAGTTCGTGTTATTTAACTCTAAGATAAGGTATGTTTTCAGCTTATTAAATCTCTAGAACTAACATCTGACTGGACGTGCTGCAAAGCTTCGCGGCTTTCTGTGGACACGGAGGGTCAAAGCTTCCAGAACTAACAAGAAGCTTTCGAAAATCACTATCAACATTTCGTTAACCCTCGTTTGTTACGCAGGAGACTGGCGGACGAAGATGACGAGTTGTCAGAGGTTCAACCGGACGCAGTGCCACCTGAAGTTAGGGAATGGCTCGCGTCTACGTTCACGCGGCAGCTAGCGACTGCAAAGCGGAAGTCTGATGAGAAGCCGAAGTTCAGATCGGTGGCGCATGCGATCCGCGCGGGGATCTTTGTGGACCGCATCTATAGGAGGGTTACAAGCACGGCGCTTATGCAGTTTCCTCAAGACGTGGTCAGAGTTCTCAAGGTAAGTTTATTTAAATTCATAGAACCTTCTTGTGTTGTAAAACTACGAACTTGACAACTACCATATTAAGTGAATATAAAAGTTCTTGGACCGAGAAGTGAGATTCGTCAAATGGGCTCTTTTAAGGGCTTCATGTAAAAGTTCTCGTCAGGAAAAGTAAGGTAGCGTGTTAAACTACCAAAAATGTTTATTACGAACTAACTTTTCGTAATTTTTTATTGATAGGTACAATCTTATAAGTAAAATACATTCAGCATCAAAATGGTTCGAAAAGTCAGCAGAGAAAACAGGTGTAAAATACTGTTACTACCTGACACTCAGTGCATGCTACATAAAGTCTAAACCACACAAGGAATTCTAATTCAAGTCCAAGGCGACCACACGTCCGTAAAACCACGTCCGATTGCGGACATTCCGGGAAACCGACATACATCTTGTGTGTTCCGGAATTATTAGCCGGGTTTATTGGTCGAGGGTTAACGAAGGCGCCGCGCTGTTGAACGTGAATAATGATTCTTCCTGTAGCTAACGAAGTGTTTGTTGCTTGTTCTAGTAAATCACTGTAGAGACAGGTGTGATGTTTACCTTAAACCAGGTTAGGTTTGGTTAACTCTTCAAATTCAAATTCAAATTCAAATATTTTATTGCATTTTAATGTAAAAATTAACTCTTAAATTCTTCTAGACTTCTACCTAGACGGATTAGTATAACTTGATCGAAAATCACGAAGATTTTCATATTTTTTTCTCACTCAAAAGTGTTAATTTCATAATGGTGGTTTTGAAAGCACCTTCAATTGCCTTATAACCTTCTCCTAAGGTGTTTCATACCTTTACGAAATTTTATAATAGTAAAGAGATAAATGTATCTTAGAAAGAAAATTTCAAAATTCTAACTTCAGATTAATGGGTCAGAATATAAAGCGCCTTGTATTTTATTTATTAGCTATGGATATAAATGGGTTCATCATAAAACCTGAAAAGTGCGCTTGTCGTAAACATAAAGCTCTGTACAAAATAACCTTTCGTCGAAATTCATACTCCACGCTGTCAGTCCAAAAACTAAACAATTTATCAAATACCTACTAGCTTACGGCCGGGGCTACGCACGCATTTTAAACGATGATAAAAAGTAGTCTGTAAATTAATCCAGGTCTAAAACTACATTTATGCAAAACTTCAGCCTGTTCTATTCACTAATTTTGGCGTGAATAGTTAACAAACACTTAAACATCAAAATCATTTCATTAATAATTTTCATCAATTCAGACTTTTCAGTATCAAAACACACCGAATTATGTACATTCGCATTTATAAATTAGTGTGACTTGGAGAAGCAATTTGCATGCAACCTCACAGGACTTAGGTGTGATAATCATGTGTCAGGAATTCGTTTGACGTTTAATTTTCCATTCACTACGTTCTCAGAAGGGAAATATTCAAAGCGTTGCTTATTTCACAAATCCTCTGCCAGCGCCACCAAGGAAAAGCAAAGAGAATTTATAAATGAATAAACAAAAATATTAGGAGAAATTGTTAAAACCCGCCCCCGCTCTGTCTACTGAAAATGTACCTAGCAATTTATCGACTGTTTTCAACCGGTTTCAAAAAATGAAGGAGGTACTCAATTCGAATGAATGTATTTTATGTTCCGATTTTGATGTTTCTTTCGTTTTTGTATGAAGAATGATCCCGGTATAGTCCAATAAAAGTTTTATTTCCTACGAATTACTATGCGTCCCGTAAAATTTAAAAAAATAATAAAACCTCAAGTGCTAGTTTTAGATTCGCGCACCAAAGGTTCCGTATAATTACCACATCTTGCTTCTTGTCAAATATCATGATTCTAGGTCAACGGGAAGTAACCTTTGTAGGTTTTGGTCCCTTGCAGAAAACAATTTTTTGTGTGAATATAACAAATTTGCCATTTTCGTATATTTCCCTTTACTTATGCTACTTGATTCTTGCCAAATTTCAAGGTCCACAGGAACTACATCGGTTTTGTATACCTGTGATTCCTTAAGAAATTTCAAAATTTCTGGACATAAACGGCTGTAACTTTTGATTGCGTTGACTTAGAAGTTTTATTAATTTTCACGGCTTCAAGACGTTACGGACATGCATATTTGATGCTAATTTCAACTTGATACCTCCATGCGTTCCTGAGAAAAGGGGGTTGGTAGACGGACAGACAAACAGACGGACAATAAAGTGATCCTATATGGGTTCTTTTTTTCCTTTTGAAGTTTGGTACTCTAAAAAACAGTGCAACATGCAAGAATTCAAATTCGGTTTTTAATTTATGTAAAAAACATGAAATTATAATTGGAACGTTTATGTTCGCGGTGCCATATCTTTTTAAAATTCGTGTCATCTCGGGACAATCGCTCCTTTTTATAAAAAAAACCCAGTGTCTCCCATGGTGAATATTTTGGTAGTGGTCAACGGAAATAATCCCAATAATCAACTCACCTCAAATAAACTTGATATATTAATACAAACCAGTTAATTACGCCCGGCTAACTAAACGAATCCCAGGTAAAACGTTAACCTTTTCCATAGAACCTTTTCACTGTACCCCCAGATGGTGAATATTTGATGGTAGATTTACGACTGAAGAGGGGGATTCAGTGCGGTAATTTAGATTTATTATCTTCAGCACCAGCCTTACTAAACGTGTTATTGTTATATCGGATCCAACCAGGGTTTGTGTTGAAGCTACGATTGCTTTATTGTGAGTTTAATTTTCTAACCGTTTGCGTTTGTTGGAAAATGATCTTGAACAAGTAATCCACTCCGGCTTCGCACTTAGAAAAGCAATTTAATAGATCTTTTTGGAAGGAATAATTCCGCAAACCTAAATTGTTTTTGTGTAATTCTATTTGGTTACGTGGCACACGTGAAAAAATCTCTCAGTTGGCATTTCTTTCCGATATCTTCAAAAACTATCGATAGATTTCAGCCAACATGCATAAAACCTTAACAAATTATACACCATAATCTTCCTTATGAATCACTCCGTCTAAAAACCGTTTACATATCCTTTCAGTAGTTTTTGCGATTATTGCCATAAGGCAGACAGACAGACAGACCGGCGGGGGACTTTATTTATAATAATTTAGTGATAGAGATGCCTTTAAACCTCTGGAGTGTACTGCGGTTCAAACCTCTCATTGTTCAAAGTCCTAGAGACGTGAAAAAATGGTTTACGATATACTATACCGATGAAATGATGTAAGACTGGATGTAAAATTGTAAACCTGTATCCAAGGGACCGGAAGTAGGTAAGGCCGGAGGTAGGAACGGTGACGTAACATACGTCAGTCTAAAAGCGTGGATAAAAATATATGAATGTTCTGAAATCATGGCAAGCCAGTTCCTGATAAACTGAAGTATCTCAAAGCCTCTCACCGAGTGAGGAAGCATGGCTTTCTATATAAGGTTAATTAATAACCTTATGCTTGCTTCTTCTAGGAGACTGCACAATAGAGAGATCTTCCAGAGAAGTACAACCAAAATAGGTACCTACCTACTATTGGTCTGTAACTAACAGACCAAAATTTCCAGGTTCACTTCCAGTCTTACATCATTTCGTCTTCACAGTGCATCATATTTTCTAAACGGTGAAGGAAATATCAACCTTTTGACGACCTCTGTGGCGCAGCGGGCGAAGGTCCGCCTGCGACGCAGGAGGTTGCAGGTTCGATTCCCAACTCGGGACAAATATGTGTACGAATAGATCTATGATGCAGATATTTGTTCAGGGTGTTCTGGATGTTTTCTATGTATAATATAAAAATTTATATGTATTGTATTAAAATATCTAGTACCAATAACACAAACTCTGCTTGGGGCTAGATAATACTCTGTGAATATTCCAATATTAAAAAAAACCTACCCAGTATTTAGGTACTTTGGTAGAAAGCTTATTTTTCTACCAACTTATTTTGAGGGCATCATAGATACAAACAACTTTATAAAAAGGCTTTTAGAAATAGAGCCTTTGATGATATTTATTGCTTGTAATGTAAGAATTGACTTCACCCTCACATAATATTGAAGTGAGTTTCTTGTGAGCAGTATTTCTCCCAGTTACGTTGTAGGTACCTAATACCATTCCAATCAATCCCTCGGGAAAACCCACCCGTGCATTGTGATTCCACAACTCAGGCCCCAACACTGAAGATAAAAATCATGAGAATAAAAATCCATGAATGATTTTGAGACAAAACTAGGGTGACGCCCCTAGGACACCTCCGCTGCGGAATATGAGTAGCGGAACCGCTGGATGAATTCCGCTGCGATCAAGTGTAGTTTGAGTAGCGGAACTGGGCGTCCTAACGTCTCGCGAGTCAATTGAGTCGAGTCAGAGGAGGAAGCGATATTATTGTGGACTTAATCTTTGAAAAGGATTAATAGAGAGTAGGTGTATTTCAGACTTCTTGAATTAAATATTCAGTAAAATCGACGGCATAAAATGGCGGCCGGAGCGCAGAAATGTGGCTGACATCGGTGCAGATCGAGGAAACCACGCAGGGAAAGAGATAGAATTATACTCAAATCTATGCGTTAAAATAGGCAGTTTCGCTAATGTTCCGCTTCTCATACAAACGGACAAGACATGGCGAAATTACTGCTGATCCACCACTCGTGTTCTGGAATAACATATGGCTACAGGCTTTCTTTATAATTCCAGAATAAGTTGGTATCTAATTACCTATGTAAGCAGACAGATTCGTTATTTATCTGTAGCGAGAGAAAGAAAAGACATCCAGAATATACTTAATACGTATACTTTATACTCACACTAAATTCTTGTCCACAATGTTAATAATTAATTTAGTCTTATGGCTAATTCAAGGCTATAGTAGTTTTAAGTTAAATATAAATATTCTCTCTCTCTCTCTCTCTCACACACACACAAAACACTGGTATCTTATTACAAAAAAACCTTTCCCAAAATATATTTCCTATACCCAGAGCGGTAGCGGTGTCGAATATTTTTGTTAAGATTTGGTCAGTCTGGACTATTCGAGTCAAGTATTCTAGTGACAGTAGGATTACTAGATAACCACTCGGATGTCGCTGCCGCTCTGGGTAGCAAATACCGCGTAGGTCTGAACACCATCCGTTTCCTAGAGTCGGGGCCTTGCAAGGTTTTATCGCTATTGTCGGCTACCTGCGGATTAACCAAGCCACATAAACTTTCATTTCTGATTCTGCACGTAACATGAATCGAAAATGACCGCTTTAAAATGTATGACTCAACAGTCATTAGGGAAGGGTGAAAAGGGTAAAGGAAAATAGATTACTTATCATCTATTTTCCATAAGTAAAGATTAAGCTGAACGCAGGCCTTTTCTAGTTGAATTCGCCAAAGGGATCGAATTTTCATGACGATAACGAATTCTAAAATTCGATTTCTTTGGCGAATTCGACTTTTATCAATGAAATTTTGAAAATCTTATAACCTACTAGCAGCTGCCAAACATTAAGAATTAAGTTCAGCCGTGAAAAGCTAACAGACAGATAGACAGTGTTCGATACATCGATCACGTAGGTAGGTAAATTAGCATCATCAGCAGTTTGACCTAAGTAGGTTACTCGTGCCGCGAGCGCGGACCGGGCGCCTACGGGGGTCAGTGCATCAGCAGCGATCATCCAAACCGCACTCATTAACATCATATTAGTCATAGTTTATACAATACAGATATTGTTCTATAAACTCGACTTTTTATCATCATCCCGGGAAGGGCAATTCCCCCCGAAATTCCTACAGAGAGACTGAGTTACTTTTGAATTTACAATATTAGTTTCATTGAACTACTATTACTAGATTAGTTTGGATGTTTTCTTAATTAAAACAATTTCATCTTATTTATCACAAGCTCTGCTTAGCTCGGGACTAAATAACGCTGTGTGAATTGTCCAGCATTTTTATGATACACTCATTTATTTTTCACTCTCGTCTATAAAATACATTTTTTACTATGTATAGAAAATAAAATATTATAAAACTATTCTACAGTAAAAAATATACCGGGACTGTGAATTACCGGCCGCGAAGCTAGGCTCAAGCGGCCGGTGACTAGGGCAGCAGAGAGAGTTTATTATTATTTAAAATAGGTACCTTCAGAAAAGCTGTTTCGTTACCACCAATTTCAAATAAGGAGTAGTGTTTCATATCGTTTTGTAATTTTTTTATTTGATATCTTCGATATGCTATCTGATTTCGATGATTATTTTGCTTTTGTGTACACCTGTTATTCCCCTGAGAATAATAGTAATTCTATCTGCCAAAACACATCTCCTCTCCCCCTGAAAAGAGCACAACATGCAGTGCTAAAGGTTGCATTCTCGTGTCCGTACAGGTACCCAACTGCGCAACTGTATAGTGAATGCCAGTTCCTAACAGTAAGGCAATTGTTTACTCAACAGACCACTCTGCGCCAGCTAACTGATAAAACGAATACCAATCCAATTTCAGACACAAATAAAAGACGAAAAGTAAAACCTTACATAATACAGCAGTGCAAAACCACATTTGCTCGTAGACACATAATATTAGGATAAAACAATATTTAGTAACAATTCCGCGCAAAACCTGCTCCGACAAGATCCAACAAAATGTGATTTGCGTGTGTACCGCCCGCCGTCCTACAAATTGCTCCGACTTGCAATCAGAGAAAGTAAACAACAGACTTACGCAATACAAAATTGCCCAGTAAATTACCCTCCAACTCCAAGAACGAACACAACTTAATTTGCAAAAGAAAAGTCCACACCAACCACACAATGAAAAAACTCATCAAAAGTAAAGCTAGTTTCGTCTCTCCACGAGACATCATCAGGACACCACAACAATACTCGACTTTGACACAGAGACCGCCAAGCAACAACGACAGAGTCCTGCCAGAGATGTTGCCTCTCTGAGCTCCCTGCATAAAGTCAAAATGTGCTCTAATATTATACCATGGATTTCCGCAAAGTAACGCCTGAATCTATTATTTATCGTAGTCACATATCTTTCCTGGCTCCTTATCTATTTAACAAAATAAATAACTCGATAACTATTCACAATATCAGATACTTTGAATGCAAGCGAGAACTAAAATCATACCTCCAAAATTTAGATTACTTACAAACTGAAAACTTATTATTTATCTCGACATAACCCTACAACCATGCCTATTAAAATTAACCTTACTCTACATCACTTATTTATTTACTAAGTACATTCTAAAGCTCGGAAACGGTATTAGCTTTTATTTGCATACCTACATTAAGGCATAAGGGAATATGGAACCTTGGCAGCCTAAAACATTTCCTTTAAAGTTTCGACGACGGACCAAAGGTACATTAAACTCATCTGTTTGCCATCCCCTTGAGAAGCCATCCTCTATCATGTTAATCATACTCACTTAAATATTGACTTGCCAAGCAATTTTAGACTGTTGATCGTGTGACCAAGGTAACTACGGAAATAGATTTTAATATTATCCCATTACATACTTCAACTTTAAGTATTCTATTATCTAAGTTAGGCTATGTTTTAAATGTACGCCAAATTTTATCTTGATCTGTTCAGAAGGTAGTTTTGGAGATCCTAGGTAACAAAAATTCACATTTCACAATCTTTTGGCTTTATACATAATATTAGTAAGATAATTCGGCGTGTTACTTCAAATACCCCAAGTGGCGACATCTAATAAAAATTCGAGTCTTATTTAGTTTCATGACATATGGATGAAAAGTTGAATGAAAGGAAATCTAAGATCAAGCAACCTACGGCTGAGCACGCACTGCGATTAAACGTACACATTTAGTGACAGTGTGAAACTGCAAAATAATGTAACACATGGATTTCTGTACAAGCGCACGCATCATCGATTTTTTCAGTGACTGATTTTAAAGACGCAACTTGCTACTTTTGGTTAGATGTTTGTACACGCGCGATTTTTTTGTGTCCCATAGTAATAGTATGGTGGCGCACGCATAACGGGTAACCGCATTCAGATTTTTATTCTGAGCCCAAAGCCACAACACACGCCGTTCGCATCAAAACCGAATTCCGAAACACTAGTTTAACTTTGAAGCCCCGTTGCCATGGAATTTTGAAAATTGTCATATTGTGTCCAATATACGTTTTACGGCGCACAAATAAATTCCTCGAGAATCAAACTTTTATTGGACCACCTCAAAATTAACCTCTAGTTTAGAGAGTAAATAAATCTTTTTTTTACTATAAAAGCTATCGTAGTTTGACGAATTCATTACGGATGTACTACACGTCAAAGATGTACTAGAGCGAAATGGTTATGGCTGGAGACAGAGCTGCCGTATTGCCAACATATCCCAAAGAAAGCGGCCCCATTCCATCGAGAAAGCGGTCGCATACCTACCCTTTGTAAAGGGGCTCACGGACAAGATCGGTCAGTTGCTACAGCGGAAATATAGCATTAAGACGATCTTTCGAGCTCAAACGCAACAGCGGCAATTACTGCGCTCTCCGAAGGATAGAGTACCACTGGACGTCCCCGGCGTATACATGATCCCATGTGACTGTGGTAAATGTTACATCGGCGAGACAAAGAGGAACATATCCACCAGGCTCTCGGAACACATACGCGCCGTAAAGAATGTTGACACCAATAGCTCGGCGGTGGTAGAACACTGTATTGAGGAACGACCATCGCATTACGTAAATTTCGACAAAGCCCGTGTCTTGTCTAGGGAAAAATTCTTTGTTCTCCGCAAGATACGCGAGGCGATAGAGATAGAACGATGGCCCAATTTCAACAGAGACAGAGGTTGGAACCTACCACCCGCCTGGAAGCCGTGTCTTCATGAGAAGTCGAATAGCAGTATGGAGCCACCTTTCACATACTTCAATCTTTTACATAATTCACAAGGATCAACATAATACCAGCGCTGAGTAGGTAATCCGACTTATCTACTCAGGAACATGCTGAGTAGACACCTATTTGGCTCGACACTCGGTAGTTTGCCAAGCAGCTTGCGGAAGAACTAATGACTAATACTACGTCCTTTTTAATTTCTTTAACTAGGCCTTATTTAAATTTCGATTTAGCTTGCATACTATTATATTTCGTTTTTCTTGAATTCAATCGAACTACATTTCCTATTAAACTATGTTAAGTGCCGTGCTAAATAAACTTGTTATTTAATTTAATTTTTTCATTTTCATTTCTTACTTCTAGAATAAACTTACCTATGTCTTTTAGTACAAGTACCCCCGAATACAATCGACACGATTCGTCCCAATTTTCATTAAAACCTGTTCATCATCAAAAGGTCCAACAGACCAACATTCACATCTACCTCTATATGACTTTGCCAAAGTAACTCTCAAGTAAATAAGAAACAAGCAAACATCTGCCTTCTATACACAAACAGGAAGGAAAGCAATCCAATATCCTGTGTGGAGAGAAAACATCTTCAAAGAGTTAGTAGGTACCCACTAGGGAACGTGTGTTATTATGAAGTGAAATTTCTCTCTGATTTCTATGATAATCTTCTGAAAGCTGAAATGAGCGATGTCTTTGTCGGCTTTTTTTATGATGCCTTTTAAACTTACGTTCGTAGGTTTCCTTAAACATCTGACTGCAGAATGAGCCTATAAGCCTATTCTATCATTTAGTTATAGGGATATCGGTCACTGCAACAGCGTTCTAGCTGAGCCTGTTTCGGACGCAGCTAGAACGCTGTACAAACTGGTAATGTTAGGGAATTAAGTTTATTTGTTTTAGGTAATAAGATTTAATTTTGTTTTGATTTGTTTAACTCGCCAGGGCGTCATAATCGTATTTGCGACAAAGCCCTTAGTAAAGAATTAAAGAAAAAAAAACCGGATTATGCCTTACAAAGAAAAGAAAAATCGAACAAAAACTTCCAGTAAGGTAGAAATAGCCAGTAAAATTGTATTTCCCTGTTTCAATTCAAACTCGGTTGGAATCCATGATTACACACACGCAACACAAAAGATGCAAACTCAAGTTCGAAAATTGACAAGACGAATAAAATCAGTTAAAATCCAAAAATAGTTTCGAACTTTTGCGATTTGCTCGGATGATACCGGTGTTGTAAAATATTCGTGTCCGTCAAGTTAGCAGCCCCGCCATGGAATTTGGTGGTTTCAACTATGCCAATAAATGTGTCATGAAATAGTGATCCCGATGCAATAAGTAAAATAAATAGTGCCCCAGTACTTTAGGACATACTTAGGTCTTTCAATGTGGCTGCTATCTTGACGTCAAGCTGGCAGCCCCGCTGATTTCGACGAATCTATAGCGAGATATGAAACATGAACAATGCCAATTAACTGTGCCTAACGGTACCTATTTCTCCTGAAAAGCTCAGAAATAGACCTCCTGCGGTTTAAGAGATATTTGATTCTAAACATCTACATACATTTTAAAGTACAGACGAGTACAAAAGTGAATTATTCCTCGCACAGGGCATCGGGGTCACTATTTCAAGACACATTTATTGGCATAGTTGAAACCACCAAATTCCATGGCGGGCTGCTAACTTGACGGACACAAATATCCTCCAATGTTTCTTTGGTTTGGTAACCTCATTGTTTACAATAAATTCTAGAACCGAATAACTCAGTTTCGTGCGAGTATACACTACATATCAGAACTTTAGAAACCTTACAGTTTGTACCGAACGGGCTATACCTGTAGATTGCTTACCATCATTCTCTATTTCAGACGCTGGATGAGTGGTCGTTCGACGTGTTCGCACTGCACGAGGCCAGCAGTGGCGCCCCCGTCAAGTACCTGGGCTACGAGCTTCTCAACAGATACGGCATGATACATAAGTTTAAGGTGAGCCAACAGTACTATCTATTTTGCCACCAAGCAACGCATAGAATAACTTTGTGCCGTCCGGCTTAGAATTTACACCAGCCCAACTCTTTCTCGCGGGTGTCGTAAGAGGCGACTAAGGGATGTGCACCGGGTGTGGGCAGCAGCGCCTACTGCAGAACGATTCTACCACCAAACTGCGATCTTCAACCCGCATGCCCAGCGTTGGGATTATATGAATTACCCCCAATGAGACAAAATCCAATTATTCGCTTGTATGATAGGGAGGCCTGCATTCAGCAATGGACCAATATAATGCTGTTGAGGTGAGGTAAGGTATAGAACACAATAATAAATAAATAAATAATGCTGGACAATTCACACAGCATTATCTAGCCCCAAGCTAAGCAGAGCTTGTGTTATGGGTACAAGATAACTGATATACATAATACAATACACTACATAGATAGATATTTTTTATTATACATAGAAAACACCCAGACCAACGGAACAAATTTCTGCAGATCGATCAGATAAATAATACATATTCATATTGATTATTAATATTACATATTCAGTCAAAAAGTACATACATAGTAGCATGAACTTGTGTACTTACAGTTACACGCGGCCATCTCGTAGTTCAGGCAGTAGGCAACAGTCTGCCAATTTTAAAGTTTAAAAAAAATATGCGCGCTCTTCCCAACATTAATTATTCATCTCTATTAATGACTGTCAAAAATTTATTCCCGCTTAAGCTTAGTCAACTGTAAAGAAAAGGTGGAAACACGGAGTATGGATTCAGATACTCGCAGTGGTAATAATGAACGCGAAAAAATTTACACCCAGAAGAGGATAAACACAGCTTGGAATCTCCGCTTTCTAAAAACAGCTAAATTGCGCCCAAAATCCGAATTAAAGTGTTTAAGTGGAAAATTCCGCAAAGATTTCTTGGATTTACAAGGAAAAGTATTCGAGTATTATTAGGATGAGACGACAATCCCATTCTTTGACCATTGAGGCAAAATCATTATTTTCTCGGCGCTCAATTAATTTCAGCAAAGCATCATGCCTATTCATCTAAGCTGAGAGGACATTATGACAATCCGTGCACATAAGGAAAACCTTTATCATTGCGATAAATAAACGTTTATCATGAGAAATAAGGAAAGTAGGAATGGAAATGGGTAATCACTAAATGAGCCTCAATTCTCGTAATATATCTACTTGATAAATATAGCAAATACTGTCAAATATCGAGTGATTTCTTCGTAACAAGCAAGCGTACTCTCAAAATCTGCAATTCGATATTTATAGAGGGCTTTAATTCTTTAATTTGTTTGATAAGTGGCACGAGAATGCAGTTTTTTAGCGGGACTTGATTTATTTGTGATATTTATCACACGATATTTTATCCCTTGACAGTGCGTACCTATCACACGATAAAATATTACGTGATACGCAGAATTGTCCTCCTGGTCTGTAAACAACAAAGAGACAAAACATTGTTCCAATTGTACAAAAATCGTAGCTATTTCGTAGCTAGTTGCTACGTCGTAGCTATTTCGTATATCGTTGCTACATCACAGCTACAAGAAGCGTTTTGATAGTTTCCTTGCTTGTAATATTTTGTCGAACTATTTGCCTTAGGCGCTATGCAGAGAAGAAAGTGGCATCTTTTTAATATATGTCGTATGAACTTCTTCTTAAACTGTGCCTTAAAGCCACAGTTTAAAAATAAGTTTATTTATCAACAGCTAGTTGCAAGTTGCCTTTTGCCAACGCAGCATTATTTATTTAATTTGTCACAGATGCCAAACACTATGCCGCCCAGGTACGTTAATTATAAGAACTTATAAAAACGCAAGTAATAGAAAGTAATATCGACTTAAAGGTTGTGAAACCAAGAACACCTTATTTTATACACATCCAAACAAAAAGGTTTTTAGTAGGTACATACTTAAATATATTGTAAGTGCTTATCTTGAAACTAATGCTGTTTTATAACTTCTCGTTGCGAACACCGTTATAAATAAACATCGTCAACAGAATTGCAAAGAAGGCAATTCATGTTGTAAAGACTTCTACAATGCAAAATGAGCCAACAAAGGCAAGCCTTATTATTTTATGAAAAATCTGAGTTTTATCAAAACAGTGCGCATCATTACCATCTTCCGACCCCGAAGCAGAATCTCGACCTGCAACAATATTCCTTTGTTCTTTTCTAGAAAATAGAATCTGGAAAACCTAGATTTTAAAATACATAAACATTTATTCACTGTGCGGAAAATTTTATATTTGGGATTTGAAGTAGGTATGATACGGAAAGGAATCACATAACTTTATTGGTCTTTACTACAAAAAAGTAAGACATCTGTTGAGCGCATGACTAACAAAAGCGTTACCACAAAACAGCATTTTAAGACGGCTTCCAGTTAGTTCGCTTAGACTTTACGGCTTAGTTTAAACGAGAGTTAAACTCTTGTTAAACCCATGTCTGTGTAGACACTGTTTAGTTAAACGCTTGTTAGACCAGTGCTTACGTCGGTTTTTGTAGTACGGCTGATTTTGTTTTACATTCTCCTTAAAAATTGGTTTATACTAAACAACATCTGTCATCTATCTACCTAAGTAAAAACTACTCCTCAATTGTAACTCTACCTACCACCTACCTATTCAATTAAGCTTGTATGTACTTGCCTATATCTGTTTGAATGTCTGCGCTGTTCTTGTAAAACCAAATAAATGCATCTTTATCTTTAAACTAGAATAAAAACCATGACCAACGAGAATTCAAAACGGTGCATTCGTATACCTAATTAGTTACAAAAACAGACGGAAGAAACTCTTCGGCATTTACAGTAATAATCGAGAATTGCAAACTTGGAAACTCGGAACCTCGGCTGAAGTTATCTATATTAATTTAATTTACTGGTTTCTTGCTACTAGCTCAAAGATCCTTTTCTTGCTCCCATTTTCTAGAAATAAGTATTTATTTCTTACAATTCTAGTTTTTCATTTAACCGCAAAGAACAATGAAGATACCTAGACTTTGCGAAAAAAATAAGTCGAAGATTGGAGTTGATAGAAATTGCTTTGGAATACAATTTTGTTCTGAATTGATGTTTTTTATGATTGCTTGGAGTGAGGTTTCAAAATAGAAAGTGCCTAGTGTTATTACGGAAATAATTAGGTTGGTAAATAGAAAAATATAGGATTTAATGAAAGTAGTCTAAAAACAAGCGTAAAAAAATTAGACAGCTACATTTTTTGGTAGAGGGAACTTTTAGCCGTGCCTACGAAAATTATAGGGAGTGCAAAAAACAAATAAGGGTGTAGTTCCGAAACACTACGATATGAAATAAAAACCAGTATAACGGCAATAAACTACATCTCTCACCTTTACTGCGTTAATGACCTATGAAATCTATGAAAATCTATCTGCTCTATGAAAATCTCCGTATTTAACAAGATTAAACTCGAGACGAGGTTGCCTTCAAATTTCACCGTCGACAAAGTTGTCGGGAACTTTTAATAGACCTCCGTTGATAACGGTACAAAGTTTCGCATTACCTCCTGTTGTGAATAATTTTGCAAGAAAAGAAATAGGTGGGGGCTGAAACTACGTACATTTAAAACTTCGTAATAGGTAAAGCGTATCCCCTAATATTTTATCTATGAACTTAAGTCTATAAAATTTAGCTTAGTACGGTTTTTACCAAATATGTAGGCATGAATTAATGATCGAACAAAATATAAGCAGGTATTTGAAAGACTGACCAAAAATCAAAATTTTAAATGGTTGCCATTCCGAAGATTTGTGAATAATTTGTGGTTTTCAATATATCACAAAATAATTGTAACTATGAATATGAAAACAAACTTAGCGACTCAGCGATCGTGGTCACGGGGCGACTCGGGTCGCCCCGTGACCACGATCGCTGTAACGCGGTAGAAACGTAGGGGATATAAAAACAAAAGGTACGCGATAAATACCCGATTAAACCATTAACTATGTTTACAAATCGCGAAAGTTTAAAAAGTTTGAAAACAAACTGATTTAGATCTATTTATTCGATAACTTAAGTCTACAAAGTTTAACTTAGTACGATGTTTTACCAAATATGTAGGTATGAATTGATGATCGAACAGGTATTTGAAAGACTGACAAAAATAAAAATTTCAAATGGTTTGCCATGCCGAGGATTTGTGATTTGCAATAAATCACAAAATTATTGTAACTATGAAAATGAAAAAAAACTGATTTAGATCTATTTATTCGATAACTTAAGTCTACAAAGTTCAACTTAGTACGGTGTTTTACCAAATATGTAGGTATGAAATAATGATCGACAAAATATAAGCAGGTATTTGAAAGACTGACCTGGAACCAAAATTTCAAATGGCTGCCATTCCGAGGATATGTGATTAATTTGTGATTTTCAATAAATCACAAAAAATGGTCAGCTGTGATCCGACTGTAGCATCAGCATGCACTTAAAACTTTAAGTTCTTAGAACCAAGTAAGCCCAACCACCTATACTCGTACTTAAACTTTAAGCATAACAAAACTTTCAGTTTGCTCAAACTTGGGTCAAGTTTCTCTGAATAACTGCAATTTCCTTTAGTTCGTGAGTGCACCATGAAACTCAAGTAGTTTTAAAGTAATCCTAAAGTTCTCAAATTCAAAGGAAAATGCGGCAAAATTTAAGCTGGAACAATGAACGTCGTGTAGATATTCCTCTATGCGTCTGTCATGTTAATATTGGTGAAACTTGGATAAAGTCATTTCGAAGTGGTTATACTTGTTGGATGAGGGCCCCATATATACCTGTTTGATATAGTCAGTAGTATTTGTACTCCATAGGATAATTAATTTGCTTACTGGTGTTGCGGTTAGACCTCTGCTAAATTTACTAAAGCCTTGGGCGAATCTAAAAAATGTTTTATAAGAACATAAATGTATTTTTATTTCTGCGGTTAAAGGTATCTAACTCAGAACTACGCAATTCTGCTTAGCTAATTCTGTATTCTTGTCAGATTATCTATATACATGTCTTCGTTAACAAGAGCGATTATTTCTAAGTTATGCCTATTACCTGCTCATTTAAGCTGACCATTGTTCAATGTTCTAATAATTTTACCCATTCTTATGCTCACTTTTTTCAATGACGACCTCTGTCGCTCAGCGGGCGAGGGTCTGCATGCGACGCAGGAGGTTGCGGGTTCGATTCTCGCCTCGGGACATTTGTTTGTACGATCTGCAGACATTTGTCCAGGGCGTTCTGGATGTTTTCTATGTATAATAAAAAATATCTATCTATGTCGTGTATTGTATTAAGTATATCAGTTATCTAGCACCCATAACACAAGCTTTGCTTATCTTGGGGCTAGATAATGCTGTGTGAATTGTCCAGCGTTATTTATTTATGATACCTACCACAACGACACGAAAATCATTGGAATAAATACAAGCTCTTGTACTGACTCTAGAATCTACACAAGAATATCTTTTGTCTGAAATTTGAATAGAATACCAGATGCTCTAATTGTTCCTAACAAAAGAAAATCTTTTGTGTGTACCAGGCAAAGATATGAAATCAAATAAAAATCAAAATAAAGAACCACTTCACGAGGTACGATCATTATTTCTTAGCTAATAAATTGAAAATAACAACGGATAAGATACCTACCTCTTTTGTGTAAGCGGCCGAGAGATCCTCTTTCGTATCGTCCTCTTATAAAGTCACGAACGCAACTGAATAATAATAAACCTCTCTGTAACAAGTCACAAAAGATATCGATGCCACTATGAATTTCACAGATCTTATAGTTCTGTAGTTGATACCGATACATTTGTAAAGGCTGGTGCGATTGTCTTTTGTTTTTTCATACAATTAACCAGACTGACGACGCGACGTCACAAGTCCTGGCCTCCGGCATACGAAAAACAAAAATGTATTGCGCCAGCTTTTGAAAATTTACAGGGTTAAGTGAGAATTCATCAGTACGTGGGGCATAATAGAGGGAATGCTTTGCCTAGCAGTACAGTAAACAATAGTAAATAAAGTAAGCAACATCACAAATTGACATGAATGGTTTCCTATACACATTTCGTAGCGAATTTTATTCCATACAAATTTTAATGCGAATCATTCCCGGCGCGTAGCAATCTGCTGACAGTCACGACATTAATCTTTATAGAGTTAATTTTTTTATATGTTTATGAGAAAACGGCAATCTTTGGAATTACTGGTTTAATTTTTTAATTGAATTTTAAAAAGCTACATTACTTCTGGGTGACATAGTATGCAGGTACCTGCATACCTATGTAAGTAGTATATAAGCTAGTACAGAAATAAAAAGAAAAGAAAAACTATATATAAATTATTTCTCTTTTCTCAGGTGCCATCAACGATACTGGAGAACTTCCTCAGTCGGATAGAGGAAGGATACTGCAAGTTTCACAACCCGTACCACAACAACCTACATGCTGCCGACGTCGCCCAGACTGTTCACTACATGTTGTGTCAGACCGGGCTCATGGTGAGTACTAAAGCCATTCAATTCAATTCAATACGTTTGTTTCAGCCTTGATACAAATGCCTTGATGATTTCAGTCATAGATAAATTAGTTTTTATTCAGACTGTTACAAAAAATCTACAGGCTCAACTGACCCATATCAATACCAGTCGGAAGCGTCCCCAAGACGCTAGCAATGCAGTCAGCGTCTTGGGGACGCTGTTTGACAATGCTGATGCACTGCGCCAGATACTCACTAGCTATCGGGTCACGCGTCGCTTCGACCTGACGCTCAGATATTTAAAAAAAAAACCCGAAGACCCTCGGTACCCCACGTACCTTCACAAGCGCATGGCTCTATGTGTGCGCGTCCAGTGCTTCATGAAAACGCAGTCCGTTTCCGGCCTTCCAGCTATAAGTTTCAGATTGCTACTGCTACCGCTCCTAACCCGGCGCATCAGGGATGCTGTTTTGTTGCGGATGATTGCGTAAAAGTCATCAACGCGGGACTTTGCAAACATCCCGGACGCGCTTCAGAAGCGGGGCAGTCCCAGTAGCACTCTGAATCCATTATTATACTGGACGCGCAGGGAATTCCAGCAATTTTTCGCGTAGTTAACCCACAGACTGCACGTATAAAATGTTACCAGCATGCTCTAAACAAACTTATCTTAACAACTCAATCTGTGGGAATATTTGCTCAATCTGATAATGGCCCTGTGCTTCTTTTCGACATTTAGGTCATCTGAGAGAGTCTCGGAGACCCAGTGGCCCAGATATATGAACTCAGCTACCTTCTGAGATGTAGTGACTATCTATATAATTATGTTATCTTGTACCTATTATGTATCCTAATAAACGACAGTCACCATCTAGATTTCAGTGGTTTCACTCGTCTCCGACGTCAATCCTTACATGGTAGTGAGTCGAAAACATAAAACCTATGACCAATTATTTGGTTATGAATCCATAATTGTAAATCAACATATCCTATTGCTTGAACTCTACCTCCGATTCCATTTATGATTATGTTCTCTGTACAAATTGGGATGTTGAACTCTTGCACGTACTTATGTTTTAGGGCTGAAATCGATGCGCCTGTATCTAATAGCCAACTAAATGATTCATAATGATTCACAAATAATTTAATGTAATAACTACTGTCACTAGCCAAAATATTGTATTCTTTAGGCTCGAAAAAACTCATTTTCGTAAGAAAGTATTTTTTCTGACGCTGATGATGTACTGGGCTGCTGGTCTTGGTGTTCTGTAGCAAGGCGAACCTGTCCTCTGGACGGTTTATTTCCTCTAAAATTGTTTTGAAATGACTTACCCCTCGATGTAGCTTCTTCATTCGGCTGCCAACCTCTGCCGCGGGGCTGATATCCACGCTGCTGAAAACCACCTCGGTTGTAGCCTCGAAAACCACCTCTGTAGCCTCGAAAACCACCTCTATACGCACCTCGATTGTAGCCTCTATGACCGTTGTATGCTGGCTGCCTGGAATTGTTTTTGTAATTCGCGTTATTATTGTTTCGGGACATTGATAAAATTTCTCCAGATGACGTCATTGATGACGTATCCTCGTCTATCGCAGCTTGAACTGCGTCTTTAAGGCACTCGAACCTCTGAGCTGAAATTATTGTACTGATCCTACGGTTCCGTAACCCCTCACTAAACTGTCTTATAGCCTGCTTTTCGTTGATAGATTTTAAAACATCATATTTCGTCGAATCACCTCCAGATTGAGTAATTGTCAAACTCACAAACATTTCCGAAAGCTTCTTACCAAAATCATCAACCGATAAATCATTCTGCTTACAACTGAGCATTTGTTTTTGCAAAGCACTTGCCGATTTTTGGGGCAATAGGAGTCTTCGCATGTCACTCAAAAGTAACTCTACACTGTCATATTTTGATGCTAATTTTAATTTTGCACCTTGAGACAACCTAGTTCTCAAAACAAAATTAATCAAATTACAATGCGATTCATTTGCAATTACAGTAGTGTAATAATCAATGCCATCAATTAATTTTTGTGTGTTAAAAATTTCGTCCGATATAACGGGTAATAAGTTCAAAGCAACTTTCAGGTCAAATTCCATTTTTACACAAGTATCTTTTACCTTTTGTGTTAATAATTTTATTTCTGTATACAAAGTATTAATATTCTCACAATGTTTCAAAATACACTCTTCCTCTTCTTTACTTCTTTTAATTTTATTTATATTTTCTAAATAATTATTATACTGGTCAATAATAGCTTTACATTTATCTAACTTTTTCTCTGAAATTGAACCTTGTCTACGAGTAGGTCCTATTTTAATTAAATATTTTCTAATCTCTGAAAGTTCATTATAAAGTGCATTCAAATATTCTGCCATTAATTAATCTTTAAAATTTAAATTACCGATATAAAACAATAATACACATACCTCTTATCCTATTATAAATTTACCGTAATAAACACTTCGTTGATTGTTCATCGTTCAGTTTAGGTAGGTGTCCATTAAATAGATCCGCACAAGTTCATTCACATTATCAGGTTTCAGTCTCAAACGTCTCACTTACACATATTTTTATTTACACATAACGCACATATATTACATATCGCACTCGCTTTCGATCATTATGTTAACACTCACAACACTAATTTATAATTTATTCAGTCGACGAGAACTTCATGTCAGGGTACAGCTGCTGCTGTTGACGACGACGACGCTGAAGGAACGATCCTCGATTATTCAGTCGAACTGCTGTTGCGCATGCAGATGGCTCATCTGACGTGACATTTCTTATACAGCTCTGCTTGTTGATGAAGTACTTATACTCCAGCACATCCCTGTCCATAGTCCTTTGTTAGATTCTGCAGCATCTTGGTTTAGGAACACGGTTTCTTTTCCGATATTTGAACGAACGACACATTTTTCCGAATTTTACAGCTGTTTGTTTTTAAATAAAATACTGAGAAATCATTTTAAGGTAGGTAGTGGATATTTTATTTGAAGGCACGCAACACTAGGTATCCGCGTGACGCGTTCCAAACATGGCACGGGTATCCATGTAAGGAGCTGGCAGGGTCGCCATGTAAATAAAAAATATCTGAATATTTCGCACATAAACTTTCAATATTTATTTTTTCTTCCCTATTTAAATCATTCAAATTTAATTTAGAAAATAACAATTTAACACGTTCAGCATTTTTAGCTTTTGTATCAAAAACACAAACATCAAAATCTTTTGCGCTTTGAATGTTAAGTTTTATCTGTGATAATTCTATGTCGTTAGCTGTTGTATTTAAAATACGAATAGGTATTTTACCGTTGATGGGAGCTGCTAACGTACTTGCTACAAAAATACCTTCCGAAATCTCTTTCGTACATACCACACATTCCTCTGTCAAATTCGTACTTACATAATGAATAGATTCAGATCTAGCAGGTAATTGCATTGAATTTTTAGAATTGTAAATATTTAGAGCAATCTCATTTCCATTCAACCATAATGACAATACGTTTTTATTAAAGTCAATAACCGATCTGTACTTGCTTAAAAAGTCTTGGCCGATAATTCCATGTGCCTTACACGGTTACAGTTCAGTGCCTGCCAGCTAAACTGATGGGACCATGGAATATGTTTTTGCTCCAGCTTTAAAAACCATCAGCTCGCTTTTACTGGCGTTGTATCTGAGCCTATGAGCTTCCTCATAACTCTCGCAACTCTCGCGATTTTCAACAGATTCCGGAGGGCACTGATCGATAGGCTCAGCTCAGCAGCACCAAGTCTTCGGCGTAACTTATGTTGTTAACTGTCATTCCATCAATTGAACGCTTGAGCAGCCTACACCGATGCTGCTGAGCTCACGCATCAGACGATCCATATACTTAAAAAAAAATTGCTATTATTCTCTTGTTATGTAACTATCTATTTACAAACTTTGATAATTTTAGTAGACGACTTTTTTGGCGTGGGCGATCCATGTACAGGTTAAAAATTCGTGGAGAAGATATTCCGCCCACATTCCGGCCTGTAGGTACTCGGTCGATAACGATCCTGCCCATTTTTAACCCCCGACGCAAAAAGAGATGTGTTATAAGTTTAACGTGTTAACGTTTAACTATTGGAGTTCGCATCATTTCTTCAGGAAGGTTAGAAAGACCTATACAGAAAGTGAAAATCATGACGATCACTCTACTAGGTAAATATGGTCCTGCATGTTTCAAAAGTTCGATACTTAAAGAATCAGGACCAGGAGATTTACCCCGTTTCATCCCTTTCACCACCCTTGCCACTTCCTTAGCTGATATTCTATTTAATCACCAGCCTGCACAAGCCTTATTAAACAAATTTGTATTTATTTTATATTTGTTTTTTTCCAGAACTGGCTCTCTGACCTGGAGATATTCGCCACGCTAGTAGCTGCGGTGGTCCACGACTACGAACACACAGGAACCACGAACAACTTCCATGTGATGTCGGGGTCTGATACTGCTCTGCTGTACAACGATCGAGCGGTCCTGGAGAACCATCATATTAGTTCGGCTTTCCGGTAAGTTCCTTTCGTTACTTAATTACTATTCTGATTCCTGGGTGGATGGTATGAGTTTGCTTATACCATTTACCCACCTTAATACCAAAACAGAAAACCGTTTTAAGGAGACTGACTAGATCCAGAAAGTGACGTCATAGGAAAGTGACGTGATAAAGATTAAGGGATTTATTAGGGATGTTTTTATCTCTGACTGTACCTTTCCACACTTTTAGTTCACTTAGGCTCTTTTATAAAGTTGTGGGTTGAAACGACAATCTTAAAAACAGCCGGTGAGAAACGACACAATTATTATTACTTTTGGCTTGTGGTGCGAACCATTTGGTGCGAAACACCGCTACACCAACGTTTTCTTATAAGACTCCTGACTTGTCAAAGTTGTACTGATGAAAATGCAACAAATTACTCAAAACTATTCGAAAACTATAATCGAGTTCGTATGAAACTATTAAATCGCTATTATACTATGAAAAGTAGTTTCTCTCATGAACCGTTAGAAACTAAAACATACCCTCGCTCTGGCAAGATCGCTGCTCCCGTCAATTCGATATTTAGAAGAAGAAGAAAGAAGAAGCTACCCTCGTCCAACATAATGTGCACAACAATGGCTTCCTTGAAGAACAAGGACCTACAGTTATCGCTAATTAAGACCGCGATTCGGCAAACGTAGTGTTGGACGCCCCCCGACCAGGTAGGATGACGATGTGCGAAAGACTGCAGGCAGATATGCGGCAAGCTGAAGACAGGGCGCTATGGTCCTCATTAGGGGAGGCCTTATAGGACATATGTCCAGCAGTGGACTAATATAGGCTGATGATGATGATGATGATGATGATGATCCTACGGTCTCTGATGTTTCAATCCCAATGTGAATCATAACCTCGTACACAGTAAATTGCCGCTGGTTTTTGTCCTGCGCCACTAACATTCCTCTTCAATACATCCTAGGATGAGTGGAGAATGATCTTGACTCTCTTCAAATCTTTCGGATGAATTATTGCTCCTTACTTTTCTCTAACCCTTGATGTTATGGAGAATTTTGGCTAGAATTTTTGTACGCATAACTCGTAGGCCGCGTAGAGGTTCTACGAATCTTGTAGAATTTGTGTAGACCGTCTACGAGATTCGTAGACCTCGCATAGACGGTCTACGACTTTATAGCACGGATTTTGTAGAAAATTATAATATTTCGAAATTAATATCTAGGTTGCGTTTACTTATTTTATTCAGTGGTTTTAGCTGTTCAAACATTTTCAAATATCCTTCATAATTATTAGGTCAGTTAGTTTAATTTTCATGCATAGTTTCCTCTAGTTTGCCGTATAAAAGAACTAATTTTATCTACACTAATGTTATAACATTCTACTTATGTTTCCAATACTTGACTTATAATGACTACTGTTATAGCGCAGTTAGCAAAACACTCAATTTAAGCAATTTCACATGATGTTATAATATCCACATCAATATCGTAAAATCTCATTATAACATCAATAAAACGCGACCAATTAACCTGGCGAGCCTTATGTCAAAATCCTCGTACAAGTTGTATAAAATTTTGATATTAGGCTGGCTTTTGAAAACAGTTGGGTTATACGTGAAAACTTCGTCGAAACTACTAAACTTACATACACAAAACTCTTTGGTAAGATCTTGTGCCAATTAAATAAAAAAAGAACAGCGCGCGCTCGTTCCTGATTGGCCCTGCGCGAGCAGCTGCGCTCTCATTGGTTAGATATTAATGGCGGCAAGTTCACTGTGACAATACACGTACGGGTGAATTTAATGTTTCGCAATGTGTTTTGTTTTTAAAATACAAATTAAAAGTTAAAAATGGATAGCGAGGTGGGCTAAATATTCTATGCTCAAGTCCACACTGAGTATCTACAACAATATTGATATCACGAAGTATTCAAAAGTCATAGCGTTCCTGAAACGCAGTTCAGAAGGACACAAGGGAAAAAAGTCCTTGACGTTTACATCAGGTCAAATAAAGATGTTCCTGGAAGATTCACAAGATATTTTGTATCTTTTTGAAAAGGTAAGTGTATTTTAGTTCTGTTATTTAATCTACCTAGTACTTACGTACTACACACGCAAGTTATCTAGACACTCCGTTTAAGCGCTTTGTGTATACATTTGGTAGTAGGTACCTACACTTTACTACTTCATAAATCATAGTTTTTGCCTTGGCTATGTACCTCAAGCTTATTATATCGTTTATTGTTACAGGTTGCACTAATCTTCGGCATAATGGGGGCATGCCGAAGGCAAGAGCTATACAACATCCAGTTCGATGAAGTCTCTAACATAGACGACAGTACAATCATGGTGAAAGTTTTATATATTCCGACTCCGTCTACGAGCTCTACTGCTTGCCCCGCGGCCGCTACAGCTGCTGGATCAATAATTAACATTAACTTTCAAAATTGTACCATCCAAAATTTGAACAATTATTATAAATAAACTATTGTCAGCTTTTACTCTTGTTGTTTGATTAATTGCATTAGTGAAGATAAAGTAGTGTATGCAACTGCATATAACACGGGTATTAAAACACTCGTTACTATTATGAAACTCGCTACGCTCGTTTCATAAACTCACACTCGTGTTTTAATACCCTTCATTATATGACAGTTGCATAAACTACTATTATTCTACACTGAATAAGCACACTGTTTCATCAGTGTGCAATAAAGGATGTGTTTAACCAACTGTACTGTTTTGCTGCAAAATTAAGTATTTGAATAACAACACACTGCTTTGAATAAAACCAAACTGCTGTACGTTAAATTGTATTCTTCTACATACAGGCTGTTTGATATTTGTTGTGGCCTGTGGGGCTACGGGACCAATATCTACAGTGGTATTGTAAACATAACAGTAGAAATAGTATTATATCTAGCCTGGCAGATCGATTGATACAGACAGATGTATACAAACGGTGCATGGAACTAGCATCCTGAACTCATAGGTTTATTTTTATTTATATGTATATGGATCATGTGTCTGTAATAAAAGCATATTATTATTAATATTATTGTATTAATGTATACAGATGGGGTGAAAAATAGATTATTCACGCGGTTCGTTTGAAACGGAAAACGACGCAATATTTGTAGTCATTTTCGGCTGAAAATGCAATAGCGAGAAGACCTCTCCCTCTATACCTTTTTGTCAGTAGGACTTTAGAACAGATACCTATGTCATATGGTTTTCTTTAATCATGTATTTTAACAAATTTGTCTAAATTCTACTGTAGACAGCCAAACGATAGATGATAGACGATTATGACCTAATTGTATTCTACTGTTTATAATATTATTTATTACACTATCCTTACTCGTAGGTTGTCTGCTGTACTATGTAATCTATACTAATATTACAGAGGAAAGATTTGATTGTTTGTTTGTTTGTATTGAATAAGCTCCGAAACTACTGGACCGATTCTTTTAACATTAGAAGCCCACATTATTCCTGATGAACATAGGCTACTTTTTACCGCGGGAAAATGCTGCATTCCTACGGGAAAACGGATATATGGAATAGGACAACGGGTAGTAAGAATGCAGCTAGTTTATTATAATGTACTTAATACCTTAATTAATACTTATATTAATTTAAACAGTGTTCAGTCATGTGTGAGTGGTGGCAAGCAATTGATATGAAGATTATTGGAAGGGCGAGATATATTCAAAATAAAAACATCCGTATAAAGCACCCTGTTTGTGTAATATTTAAAACAGGTCTGCACGGACCGTGTCTGCATGGCCAGGCTCCTCAGATTTGCATTTTAATCAAATACACCGTCTCGTCAGCGGGGTATTGCACGTTTATTTGAAAAATGCGAATAATATTGAACTTTATTTACAAGGGAATCTTTAACTGCGTTTGAACGTAATATTTATTCGTTGTTATAATTCAGGGTTAGGGTACATCTGGTCCGAATCTCAGACTCATCCGCGGACGAGATGTCCACTTCACTTTTGAGTAGTGGTACATCTCGTCCGAATCTAAATTCTCTTGGTTTTAGATTCGGACGAGTTGTACCCTCAATCAAAAGTGAAGGGGACAACTCGTCCGAATCTCGTTGTTACTTTTCAAGGGTTCTTAGATAATTTTATCCCGAGTGTTCTTAGCCATGTTTCATGAAAATTTGTCGGGGGGTTTTTTAAATTTTAATGGCTAGGTGTTTATCTATCACCAACTATTTTCTAAAAACGTCGACGGCATGTGTCTAGTTCGCATTCCAATAAAACGGCGGAGTCGCAATCGTAGTCCGCGAAATGTGTAGTTTATTTAGAAGTACACAGAACAGAGCTTTACTGTAATCTCATGTCTATAAATAAGAACTACATTTGTTTCTTTCTTGACATCATTAAATATCTTGGTCTTATTCCAATTTAAATCTCCATAATTTCATTGACATGGTTCATTTCAATCAGAAAATTTATACCTAGTTATCATTTAGTTTCATAATAGTCCACCCAAATCAGCACAATTGCTAATTAAGAGTGCCAGTGCCAGATTAAACAACACGGTTCACCTTATAGGTATTTATTTATACTTCCTTCCTGTTGGAACTGTGTCCATTGCGTGAACTAGAAAGAACCTACTGAACCCAGGACTGACATTCTACTGGCTATATAAATCAAAGCAGTATTTGCAAACCATTTCCGAGGCATGATTTTGAGAGTAAAGGTACGAAATCGTAACCATAAATCCAGAAGGAAACGACACTGTAAATTATTTCAACCGTCAGACTTAACGAAGAACATTGTACCAATTTCATTGCCAAAAATAACAAGTCCAATTCGAAGGGTGAACAATGAGCCTATAGATTTGTTGGTAGAGTCGGCATCAAAAATAACTGATGAAGTTCTATGAAATTTAAAGATAGTATGACCACTTTCGATGAAAAAAAAAGCGATATTGTGTCATTGAGTCAATTTCTTTAGGCTTACAAAATAGGCTCAGCAACAAGTCAAATTTTAAACGTGTGAAATTTATTAATACGTAGGTACTGTTGACAGAAATAAACCTATTCCTGTGGGGTTGGTATACTTTCAGTTGTCAAATAGAGTACATAGAGTACAAGCGTACATAGAGTACAAGCAAGTATTTACAAAATACACATGGAATGGAACAAGTGGGCTACCTATCTGCAGAGTGCAGAATGCCCCGCTGCTGTAAGGCTATGCTGATGGACTGCGCATAAGAGTATGTATTGTAAAAGCGTACAATATGTGAAAAAAATACATGCACACTTCTTTTCTTATTTCTATTTTGAGGTAAAGTTTATGATACTGACTGTACCCAAATCAGCAACAATAGGTGAAAATGTTGAAGGGATTCGGGATTTTTTCACACAAAAGAAAGTGAGTAGGTTCGTTATGATGTTTTCGGAATAATTTCCCGTGGGAGTTTGTAGGTACCTTCTTTTCTACTTAGATTTAAAGCCTTTTTATCATTTCGAATGTCATATTATGTACGAGCAGATAGCTCTACTAAGGTTATGTATTTCAATAGGTAGTGTAGGTAGGTAGTACCTATACCTACTCTCGGAATAACGAATCTTAAGAAGTAGATAACAAATGATAACAATACACGATCTGTAACTTCGTCGATGAACTTTGACCAATGAACGTAAGTACTAATTTTCTTAATATAACAACCTACTAATATTATAAGAGCGCGAAAGTTTGTAAGTATGGATGGATGGATTTTGTTACTCTTTCACGTAAAAACTACTTAACGGATCTGGATGAAATTTGGCACAGAGATAGTTTGTAGTCTGGAATAGCACATAGAATAGCGGCTATATTTTATCCCGGAATTCCCACGGGAACGGGAATTACGTGGGTTAAGCCGCGAGGCGCTGCTAGTACAACATATTTTTTTCATTTACAAATTAAAATTTTCCCATCGAACATTGTATTTCCATAGGCAGTGTATAGGTACCTATTCTCGGAATAACGAATCTTAAGAAGTAGATAACAAATGATAACAATACACGATCTGTAACTTCGTCGATTAACGTTGACGTTCCATACGTCAACGTTAATCGACTTACTAATGTTCAACATACAAAATATTTTTTTCATTTACCTACAAATTTAAATTTTCCTACCGGACACCCTGATAACTGCTGTATTAAAACTTATGTCAAAAACGTCGTTTAAAGCGTAATCGTCTTATTATCTATTTAGTATCTATTAGATACTTGCTTATTACCTAGCCTATTAAGCAATGCGTGGGGTGGTACGGTGGTACACCCAAATGACAAGACAACTAACTAGATCATTATGAAGACAGAAAACGGAGAAAAAAAGAAAATTATTTAAAAACTAAAACCACGCTCTATATTCTATGATACCTACTCAAACAGAATTCAAAAAGGTCTTAAAGTTATGTAAACGCGATGTGTAAACGCAAGGCAAAACTGTTATCACATGTGATTGATGGTGACAGTTTCGATAAAATATTCAACGAGCTTTCGCGAAGATATTTCTAGAATATGTGTTTCACATTCATGAGAAAATTCACCTTTGATGTCCATCAAGTCATTTCTATCGAGTTCACGACTGCGTTGCCCCCTGATGGGCATAAAGCCGCTGCTCCACCGCAGCGCACGGCCACGCGGCGCATTTTATCTGCGGGGGTTCGTTTGTTTTACAACATGGGACTGCGTTCTCACTGCAGCACACACTATACATGAAAATTAACTCACGGCTATGTACAACTGTAGCGCAGCTCAGATACATGAAAATTAACCCACGACTATGTACCACAGTTTTTACATTCTACTTCCTGCAGTGAAGCTACGCACGCGTGCACCTCGTGCAAAGCGTTGACAGCGTTGAGCTGCGCGGGTGCCATATTAGAGTAAGGCACGCGTGTAGCAATGACGTCATTAATCTCGTATCACACAAACATTTTCTTGCAAAGCGAAGCTAGACATTATGTACGTGCGTAGACTGTCCTTGTGCAGCGGTGGGGCATCGGCTTTATGCTTCAATTGAGTAGACTGATAATAGATTTTTTACTTACATTTAGTAAATAAATGTAAGTATCCATTAGCATGTAGTTCTAGGTCACTAGCTACACACGTGCAAAATCGGTTTTGCACGCGTTTTTCGGGATAAAAAATTGCCAGTACCTTTGTGTTAATCCAGATCTAGAACTTCATCTTTGCAATAGCCAGATCCGTTCATTATTTTTGACGTGAAGATGTATTATCAAACATCCAAACTTTCGCATTTATGATACTTACTTATGTAAAAAGTGTTACCTATTAAAGTAACCCAAATAGGCACGAGGATTTCAGCATCATTCAGCATGATAATTAAAGTGCGATAGTAGGTACCTACCTAAAGGTACCTACTATCTAGGTTCTAGGTATTAGATAAAAATCAATAAGGCGCTTTTCAAGGGGAGGCCTGCGTCCAGCAGTAGACCATTATAGGCTGTCAAGGAGGAGGAGTAGGTACCTACCTATTGAAAGCTAGTAGAGGTTCAACTGTGTTACTGAAATAAAACATGGCATGATATTAACATGGGCTAGGTATATTCCTTTTACAACTTAAAACAATTTATCCATAAAATCAACATATCTTTTCTACAACGGCGTCCATGACATATAAAGTGTTGCACACTTCAAATATTTTACAATCCTTTTAACAGAATATTTCCAACTCTAAACCTATTTTTTTTGATAGGCTTACATTCGGCCATTCGACATAACACGCGTCTCGCGTGGCTCCAAGATTAGGTTAAATTTAAACATTATAGGTATGTCAAAATTACAGCGGAATTAAATTGGCAATTACAATTTAAGTAAGTAATACATTTATACTTTCTGCTTTATCATAAGTATAAAATTTCTTTACTGTTTCAACATAACATATAAATTACAAATCAGTTTGTCCGTTCAGACATACAATAATTATTGTTAGAATTATTAAAATAACCAAAACTTTTCTTGATTTTTGAACAATTAATATTAATAAGCATAGATTATGAATAACTTTCAATTGATTTCTTTTAAATAAAATAGATGGTTTTTTTTTTAATAACAATATATACAATAGTAGGTAACTATTGACCATACTTTTATAATAACTCCGTTTAAGTTATACACTAAGTCAATAAACACATTTTTGTTTTTACCCCGCAATTGTTATAAAATCTATTTTATGATTAGAAAACAAAAACATTATAACCACCACTAGCTATTCTGAGAACGTTAGTTCCATACATATAAAGGTTAAGTGCGTAGTATCAGTTGACTACATTTAGTGGCGGGAGCAATCCAGATAACTTAAACTGCCTGGCTTGTCAGAATTATACAATCATTGGTAGATTACAGTACACTTAATTTTATGTGTGAATATCATTAATACTTGTCTACCACAAAAAAAAACAAATTTATTTATAATCTTGCTATAGATAAGCGTTTCCATTATCATTAAAATATCTCTTTTTTAACATTGTCGTATAGCTTTCATTTCATTTTAGTATCACTATCATTATGTATTACATTTTAGTATAAATTATCATGATTCACAAAGATATTTCAAACAATGATTCTAGAGGCAAATGAAGATTTAGGGTACATCATAACATAAACATTACCTATTATCCATAAATGATAACTACATAATTTTCAACTTTACATTAATTTGTAATAAGCGTACAAGTTATAACAAAAACTGTTTTCGCTCGGCCATACTGCTCAATAATATACGCGACCTCGCGTTCGATATCTAAATATTTGCATGTGAGTAGGTAAATATCGCAAGCAAAATGCTTAATATTACATAACAAATTTTAAAAGTTAAAATTATAAGATTCAAACATAATTTCATAAGCCTTGATAAATCACAATAGTATAAAAATGACTAATATTTAATTTGCAATTTATTACATAATAGTCTAGTTAACTATTATAGTATGTAGTGATACAACTTACACCGTTGCAATCCAACGGATCACTTTATCTGTTGCGTCCAACAGAAACTATTTATCTCTGTTGCGTCCAACAGTTCATTTAAATTATAATTAACAACTTACACCGTTGCAATTCAACGGATCACTCTATCTGTTGCGTCCAACAGAACCTATATACCACTGTCGCGTCCAACAGATCATTTAAATTATAGCACCTTACATTTAAATTAAAATTAACAAATTACACCGTTGCAATCCAACGGATCACTCTCTCTGTTGCGTCCAACAGAACCTATATACCACTGTTGCGTCCAACAGATCATTTCGGTCACTATTATACTGTTATAAAATAATTATAATATAGTCTCTCATTTATCTATGTACTCATTGGTACTCAACTTTAGGAGATATATATATCTCTCGCTCTCTTTCTCTCTCTCTCTCTCTGTGTGTACTCATCGGTACTCGCTTTTTTTCGTTTTAATCGCTTATATTTTTCACTGTATTTGTTTTATTTATTTCACTATATTTGCTTTTTTTTCTCACATTACACTTTTTCACTTTTTTTTTTTGAAATGTATCACTTTGAATTCTCACTTTTAAGGAAATAATATCACAATTATCGCTTTCGTTGATCACTGTCTTTGGATTTTTTTTAAAGTTTTTATTTTCACATTACTTAAGTATTGGCTTTTCTTGATCACCCTTATATTACTTAAATATAATATTATCTCTTAAAATTATTATGCTTATTCTCTAAACACACTTACATAATTTATTCGTATCATATGGAAACAATAGAATATTACTGTGTATATTTATTTTTTCCGCTTTCAATATTTACATTTATGAAAATAAGAATCATAATAATATCGTGATGCTTTAATATCATTCACGTTCAATATTCACACAACAACTGTACCAAAACATTGGAAAGCTTAAATCAACAAATTATCAAGTTATTTATGTATGTAATAATCGATGAGAGTAATATTTTCTAATACTATTAATTCACCATGACTATTTATTTTTTGTTATAATACATTTCCTAATAATTTCATTCAACAAACGGTATCACACGATTTCGAGAAATTCGTATATTATAATTGTTATTTTTCTCTTATGCCATTGTACAAAATCAAAAACTCCTTACTTCCATAAATACAATAAATGTACACTTAGAAAAGGTAAAATTATAAAACCAAACACTGACACGAAAATAAAGCGATATTTCCGATTTCTGTCGCTTCGGTATGTAGACTAAAATAATGAAGCGACGAGGAAACCTTTAGCATGCTACCTGCTATCTCTCGAGTTGGAGCAAAACCCGTCCCAAGCCTCTCCATCTTCTATATAACCAGATATATTTTTGAAAAGGTTTTGACAATTTGTTTGATTTTATTTACTGATCATTTTTGCAACTCACTAGGAGTTTTGTTGTAGAAGCGTATACGTACCCTTTAAAAGATACATTAATTTTGTGTAGCCTAGTTGTGGGCACAGCGAGTTTATGTTAATTTCTGGTATTAAAGTTATGTTTATCACTATTTTTAGGGAATCGATTTACATACTGATAATACCGATGTACATGTGTACTAAATTTACTTGACATCAATGTATGGATCTCATTACTCAAATATAATTTTTCGCTTTAATAACTTACTTTAAATAAAAAAATATATGTATATCATTCTACTACTATTCTTTTTAATAACTTTTTTTTTTTGTAAATATTCGTTTATTCAATATTTTTATTGTTTATTAATCTCTGAATTGACAAACAGCACTTTTAATTTGATGTATGTTATTTGTGGGTAGTGACAGAAAGTACGTTTCTACTAGAAAAATTACTGTAATCATTTAAATTATTCATCACCACGTTTTTGTACCATAATAATAAATTAGTTAATTTTAATTTCAAGTCTATATTCTGCTATAAACAAATACATCGACTTCCTTCTCAGTAATATATAATACCCTTGAAGCACTTTAAAACGTAGAGTTTTATTTTCGCATTTAATAGGTTAAGTGATAATACTTCAAAAACTTACAACTTAAACCATCTCTATTGTCATTTATTTTACTGTTTATCTGTATTATAACTGAAATAAATTTCACAATCATGTCAACATTATTATCTCTCCTTTTATTTGTTATCTTTTAATGTTTATATCGCCAATACATTTTCATTTTCAAGTACGTCTCATATTATGAAGTTTATCTAAAAATAATATTCTGCGTATTATTTGACAATTGTAAATTCAAACAATCTGCGTTCTAAGCTTTTCGTATAAAAATACTGACTAACTAAAGATTAGTTACAATTTTTTTTTATTGGGTTATGTATTAAAATATTAATAATTGTTCATACTCGATATTCAGATTCATATTCCCTTAATATGTACCTCTGTACGGTACCTATTCATTTCTTTGACTTTTACACAACAGATGATCTCGAGTATGACAAATTTTTGACAATATTCTTAATATAATATGTCACATTCTCTATTTAATGTTTCTTTGTTTTAGAAATCCAAATTTATTCATTTCTCGCGTGGCGTTCCTGACCACAACACAGTTTTATTCTTTAAACGGTCGGTAATCTTTGTAATAACTTTATAGCGTTTATTTACGTTGTATTTTAAAGCAGTATCTCGTTTTTACTAGTCGCCATTTTTATTCATCTAAACCTAAATATTATTAATATCAAAATAGACAAAATCAATATTTTCGTAAGCAACATATCGTTGTATAAAAATGTAAGTACGAGTATACTTCTTGCTCTATTCATTGCGTTTTAAATTATCTTAATTTTGTGGAAATAGTATCTAGTTTATTATTATTATTATTTATAGTTTCAATCGTGCCTTCGTTTATTGTGGGTAGATAACTTAAAATTTATCGATTTAATTTTATCTCTTTAAATAATACGATTTGTTACATTATGCTTATTTAGGTCCAAGTAAGGTTTGTTTGTTTCACACTAATAGTCCGAGTTGTTTTACTAAGGCCCTTTTTATGGCATCTTATGGAATCTTGTCTTGTTCTTTAAAGATAAACTTTAGTTTATTGAATCCATTTTTTTTTAAATAATTTCATGCACCTAACACAACAAGTGGTATACGTAATTTAAAGTAAAACTTTGTTATTTCGTTTTCAAATTATTATTTCATATGAGTTATGTCAATCTTAAATAAGTGGTTTATTTCTTTCTCCTTAAATGATTGTTATTTATTTTAATACACAGTTATTTTAATATTACACTCTGAATTATGTTAGTATATTTCTCAAATGCACCTTTTTATTATCATTCGTTATGTTAACAATAACAAAAAGCACTTACACACAATAACAAAAAGGAATCCTGTTTATTTAACTGTGCAAATAACTCATCCGTTTTGTCTAGAAACGTTAGTTTTATCATTATTATTATTACTCTCTTTGTAGGTATGATTCTCTTCTCTCTATAGCTTTTGCTTAAGCGACTCATCATTATTTTTTTTTTGTGCTCTTCATTTCACGTGACTTGTGTATATTTTGTTGGTAATTCTAAATAAATAAATAACGTCAGTGAGTAAAATACTCGATTTTCGCAGTTGAATAATTATTCAAGCAACAATGACCTACTTATGACACATTAGTTCACCCACTAACTAAATATCAATTTACCAGCAAACCGGTAGCAAACATACTTTTTTTTTTTTAATTTATTTATTCAACTATAATCTACAACGTTGCAACTGAGTTTAAGTAGGTACCCATTAACCCTCAGGAGATACTTTTCTTATTCACAAAATTAATATCACAAGTGTCTGTGAGACTATGGGTAGGTAGTTAAGGGTTAAATATCAGTGGTGTCTGTAAGACGATAGGTACGTATGTCAGGGTTAACCCCGAGAAAAGGCATAATCCGGTCATTATTTTCCATGAAGCCGATGAAATGTCATCATGTGAAATGTCATCTATATCACATGCCTACCAATTAGCAATGTCACTATTTTCCATTTTATATAAAATTTTATTAAGGTAATTACTTATTCTTGTCTCCCAACCCTGTCGGGTTAGTATTGAACATCTAAGACAATTTCTTAAACCGATAGTTGACATAATTGTATTCCTGATAGGTACGACAACAATGCATCATTTCGAGTTATTGAAATAAGTATTCAGATTATCATCATCGTTCAACCCAGTTTATAGGGAGTTATTTCATTCACTACTAATAAGTATATTTTCAAGCCAAAGTGAAGCTAGTAGTAACTAAGTTAATTCCAAAACTGATATCACTATTTTCAAATACTGAGAACAAGAAAATAGATATTTTGCTCACCCGACATTTCTGTCTATGCAAAATTATTATTATTATGTGTACTACACTTGGATGGTGCTTAATATTGTTTTCTTATTATTTGTGCCTGAATAAGGGTTAAAAATTCTATTCATAATCATTAGATCAAATATTCAATAATGTTTGGTCGCTCATCATAGCAATTGGTACCTATAGATACTTTCTGAAAATACTGTGTGATTAACATTGAAATAATTAATATGTCTAAAGACTTGTATAGGAATCCATAGTTAGTTGTTAGTTAGTTCAATTCACTTCAAGCAAATGTTTATGCAAAATGTAATGCATAACAAGTAAGAAACAAACTTTCACAACGGGAAGATTTTTGAATTTTCATCTTTATTTTGTTTTTATGTGTTGTAGATTTCAAGGAATTTACCAGATAAATAAGTACCTGCCATCACTATTCAGAATGCTAGTGCAAAATTTCTATCACAAATTGTGAACAAATCAAATAATTCCATGATATTAAACAAACTATTTTTGATTACACCATTTCTGTGTTTTTGTGTTTAAAATTCATGTGTTTAAGTTATCTCAATCATCTCTATTAATTTAATGTGGCATTGTAAAGGCATTTGTACAAACCCAATCATATATTTTCTCTTGTAGCAAGATTGCTCGATGAAGATGGAGTAAACTTGTAATGCATTTTGTTGGTCACTTTAATTACTGTAATGGGTTTCATTGGTAGCTTGTATTTTACTGGTTCAGATCAATTCACAATATCATTTTTAACAAACCATCAAGAAAAGAATAGAAAGAGTAACTTTATCATATTGGAGGTTACAAGTACGCTATCTATATATATGATTATGGATGACTTTGAACTCTTATTGAAAGTCTTTACTATTTACCATTGAATTCGAATTGTTTTCAATCAACACAATCTAATATTTCGCTTGCCAAAGTTTGGCCAGGATAATAATTGCAACTTGTACCTAAATAGGTAAAATCAATGGTTCAAATCAAAGAGAATATACCCACTTCGGTTCAAATGTGCGTTTGTTTTTGTCGTCAGCCGATTTTTAAAGGATATCATTGGATAAATCATCGAAACTTGAGTTTTTTCATAGGAATAGGTTTCCCTGAACGTTTCGGTAGGTCACATTCACATTACCGTAGGCGTGTCTTTCCCTCTTCGGACTGAAAGCTAGTAGAGGTTCAACTGTGTTACTGAAATAAAACATGGCATGATATTAACATGGGCTAGGTATATTCCTTTTACAACTTAAAACAATTTATCCATAAAATCAACATATCTTTTCTACAACGGCGTCCATGACATATAAAGTGTTGCACACTTCAAATATTTTACAATCCTTTTAACAGAATATTTCCAACTCTAAACCTATTTTTTTTGATAGGCTTACACTATCTAAATACTGACATTCATCAGCCGTAGGTAAGTACAATTAACTAGCCGAGTGCTTTGACAGATTACATGCCTAAAGTAAATACCTACCGGTACCTGCTAGCAAAGGTGTATGTACTAATTACTTCTGAGATACTACCAGAATGTCCATAAACCAAATCACAGTGATCAGATCACGTGCAAAACTAATGGGGGTACCTAATCCGGTCTTAGCTCGAGTATGACGCTTAAATCAATCAATGATTTTCTAAAAGTTTGTTAAGGTGGGTCTACGCTAGACGAACCGAGCACGAGCGGAGCCATTCAGGTTTCGTCGTTCACGGTGTCAAGTGTGGACGTACAACGAACCTACAACGATCACTGTCCTCGAACGCAGTTTTCCGCAGTGTGCGCACTGCGAGCGCGAAGCAAAACCCTTTGTGTTCGTCAAAAAACCGACAACAGGCGGAACGCAGCCGAGCACGAACGAAATGTTCGCAGCGCGCTCGTTCGAGGCTTGTAGGTCGGTCCACACTATACGAATTGTGTTCGGCTCGTGCTCCGCTCGTGCTCGGTTCGTCTAGCGTAGACCCACCTTTAGGTTATCTTACTCTAATGAACCGGACGCTTACAGAATAGTAGCAAACCACATTTACTTAGTATTTCATTCCCTCTCGCAAAAGGTATGGTAAAAAACATAAGAAATTTGGGTACCTGCCTGCCTTACTAACAGTTTTTGTGCTTGATTCCAGGGTAATCAAAGACGAAGACTGCAACATCCTGCAGAACCTCTCACGGGACGAGTTCCGTGAGTTCAGGACGCTGGTCATCGACATGGTGCTGGCCACAGACATGTCGTTCCACTTCCAGCAGCTGAAGAACATGCGCTCGCTGCTGTCGCTCGCTGAGCCGACCGTGGATAAGAGCAAGGCGGCTTCTATGGTTCTGCATTGCTCCGATATTTCGCATCCTGCTAAGGTAAGTTTTCTACTTCGGAACGTATACCTACTAAGTGACTCAAACAAAGTGCATCTTGACCCAAACTAGACACAAGACTTATCCATGCAGATATCTTTGTCCTGAACTGTCTCATCCCAGCTAGTAGGTAGGTACTTACCTAGTATCAAATTCGCGGGATTGGCTTCCACTTCGTCAATCCAGCGGCGCTTTTCTTTCTAGATCCGGCTTTCACTTGGAAATCCCACCACCATGATGATCTTTATAGATAGCTCTTAGCTAAAAGAAAGATGGTCATCGGGTTTGGAACCCCGAGTACCAAAGTTGTACTATCTATTTTTACTTTGTTTTCAGAGATGGGATCTCCACCACCGCTGGACAATGAGCCTGCTAGACGAGTTCTTCCTGCAAGGCGATAAAGAACGCGATCTGGGCCTGCCCTTTAGCCCGCTCTGCGACAGAAACAACACGCTAGTCGCGGAGTCCCAGATCGGGTTTATAGAGTTCATCGTGGAACCCAGCATGGGGGTTTGTGCGGATATGTTGGAGTGCATCCTGGGCCCCCTTCATTCGGGGCCGAAGGGGGCTGCCACTGGAGGCAGCGAGACCATCAATGAGGATAACACACGTAAGGCTCTATCCTAGAGATAGTCAATGAATGGCCTAAAGGCAGTGGCTTGAAGATGTGTAAAACTTTCTATCTATCGATCTTATTGTTTTTTTTAACATTTCTCCGCTTTGGTAGAGTCCGCCTTTGAATGTTTTCTTATTTTGCAGCAAATGAAGTTGCAAAATTCAAGATCAGGAAGCCTTGGGTTGCTTGCCTTAGCGATAATAAGAAGATATGGAAGGAGCAGGCAGCAAAAGGTACAGTAACTCATGCCTACAATGAATCTTCTATATTATTTTTTATTTAACAAAGAAAACATTTAGAATGTATTCTAATTTTAACTGTTCAATTTTCAGATGCTGAGGCAAGGGCTAAGCAGGAAGAAGAGGTCAACGACACTCCTCCACCACCGCCCCAAGCGGAAGAATAATATTTAGCCTCCTTTGTAAATAGCGTTAGAAATAGTTGCAGCAACATGTTTAACTCCTTGCTGAAGAAAAGTTAAGCATTTGAGTGTGCAAGTTACAGACGCTTTATCGTTGCTAATATTGTGTGCGCACAAAACGCGAAATGAAAGCACAATGTGAATGTATATAATATTTAATGTTTCTCTATGTGGAAGACAACATAGTGAGCTAATTCGGAAGGTGTAATAACGCCAGTAGATAATTTAATATGAATTCACTGCTAAGACTACTAAGCCTAGCCTAACGATTTAGATGTAACGCTTAATCTATTAGAAGTGTATAAAAAAATAAAAGGACTGAGAGGTTCTCCTTGGGGTACACCCTCAATCTTCGTAGAATTGTTTTGTTTTAGATTGAATAAGATATATCAAAATGCGATAAGCTTTTTACTCATTGTTGTTACGTAAAAACGTACTGAACTCATTTAAAATAGTATATAGTAAAACTAATTTTATCTACTTGTAGATACCTTAATGAATGCTGGTTATGGAGCAAATAATATTTTGTGAAAGCCATGACACAAAAATGCACACTTTTTCAATGTACCTATCTACCTACCTAATGATCACTAGGTTAGTTACCTATCGTAATCTAAGTAAATGTTATAATTAATCCGCATAGATGTCTTAATAATTATGTAATGTAGTAAATAAAATGTTAACTAGCGTTAATCCATGAAAAATACGCTTATTAATTTTAATGTTTCCGATTAAATTGGAGTCTTGATATTCTTGACCAAATGTTATTTAAATATAAAATTATTTTCTAAATAATATATCGCATCTCAAGTTCTAGATTAAGGTAAAGTAGAATTATAATCATATTTACTAGAAACTTCACAAACACCTAGTTTATGTATTGTTGAAGACAACAACAACCTTGGTGAATGTGTTGATTGATAAGAATCAATCAATACATTTGTATGTATAAAGCGCATCAAGGTTTTTTAAAATTGCTTTAGGAGCGTATTTTTCTCAAATTTTAATAGCTCAATGTATTTAATCCATTCCATCGAAAAATCTCACTTTTACCCTGCTTGAAAGCCTCCATGGAATATAGTTTTGGAACTATGAGTACCGATACCGAGTAATTTTATCAGATATCTAACTAGTAAAGATATTAATATCTAGGTACTAGTAAATAATAATATTATGTAACTAGTAAATATATAAAACTCTAACTAGTAAATATTAGCAACATGATATAAGAATATTTTAACTATAAAGTAGCCAAAATTATATTTCCTATGGAGTGGCTGGCTGAGGCAAGTCATAAAACAAATGTGAATTTAGTAGACTGAATTGATGGTATTATCAAATGCCTGACAGGAATACTAGATTTTGGCTTTGAGAAAGAACATAAAGAAATTGTACCGTCCTTCACACTACTAGACTATGAAGGGAAAGAATTTATAGATACGAATGCTGAAGGATTTAGGCCAAGTGTTTTACTCACAGATGCCAAATTTTCATCAGACGTCTTCGAAAATATACCTTTTTAATCAAACAGTTTATAATGTATATCAGTGGCCTAGATATCAAGGAATATTCAGATTGGTACGTGGGACCATTCTCATTGAATATCAAATCAAAACTTAACCATAATCATGATTTAACACTAGTTCAAGTCCCTATTTATTTTCAGGGGCATTAAGAATAGATTTATTGACTAACTGGTGACGCTTATCGTAGAAAGTCGTAATTTTTATATATTTATCGTCTATATTTAAATGAATACACTATGTATTCAATCTGTATATTTGTGCATTTAGTGTACCTATATGAATAGATGTAGGCACTTAATAAAAAATAATATTATTGGTATTAAGTACTTAATTATTTTAGGTTTAGTTTAGTGCCATTATTTTAATTGGGAGAACAGCTTTATAAAAGTAGAGTTAGTATAATGAGCCTTATGTACATGATTTTATTATTGTCTTGAAAAATATTGCTTACAGCTGTATGTAGGCTAATAATTTAACTTTTTCGAACAGAAGCTTAAAATAGGTACTGTTTAAAAATCTTAAATGGAGGCATCCCTGGTAATTTTAAATAATTCCATAGAGACATTGCAAATCTATTTAGGTCCCTGCTAGTGCTGAGGCATAAGCATTTATGTAACAGAAGAACTAAAGATTTTAGTTAAAATACTACTTAGTAAAATTCATTACTAATTATGCACCACGTTAGGGTACTCTGTTTGGTAATATGTAGTACATCTATCCTAATAGAGTTCTAGCCTCTGTCCCAACTACACAGGCTCTATGAAGGTCTATGTTAATATGAACCTAAGAATCTAATAGATAAAAAAATTGATTTCATAAATGTTTGGGGATAATTTCAATACAAAATTATAGCGACTACCAATGTAACCTATATTTTAATTATGAAATCTCAAATAGTTTAACATTCTTATGTAAATACATAAATCACCTTTATTTGTGTAAACTATGATGTAAAATAAAAATAAAGATTTTCGTAGAAAATTGTTTTTAATTTTATTTACACAACTGCTGATAGCAGGATATAAAATTGCTTAGCAAACTAAGGCAGGCTTAAAATATAAAACAGTAACAGATTGCATACTCCTAATAACTAAATTAGCTAAGAATGTATTTAAATGTTTTATCAAATATATTGATTTGCACCGATAGTGATCTCACATCAGTTTTTTGTCTGTTGCATATTATAGTACCAGAAATAACATCGCCTTTCTTCACTTCTTTGCAATCTCTAAAGTAGAACACAGTTTGCTTCCAATGTGTCGGAGTCACTTGTGGGCCTGTTGAGAAGGAGACCTTTTGTGGCAGATCAAAGAAAGTGTCAAAGTAACCCACTAATGATGTTATCGCTCCGTCTCTAGTAATTGGCAACTTAAAATCAGATGTGAAGTCCATGATGTCAGTTGTACAAGTATTGATGTCAATATCCTTTATAACGCTAGGCTCTGATAGAATATGTTTAGATGCAATAATATCTACACTGGCTTCTCTCGTCACTTCAGATTTCATGCAGTTCATTTTGTACCCGTACACATCTGACCAGAACTCTATGATTTTGCTGTGCATCTCAGTATCACCATTTGCTACCAGGCTTATGTTGCAGCGGTTCGGGAGCAAAAGACCACCAGGGTTTAGGTAGTTGTCTCGAGCATAAATAACACTGTCTAACATACCTTCAAACAGCAGGAAGTATCCCATCCACTCCGAGACAATTATATCAACTTTTTCTTCGAGCTTTGTATTCTCCAACCTGCCTTTTACTGTTTTTATTACATTATGTAAGTTATTCTCTCTTATGATGTCCATAGCATGATAAATGACCTCAGATTGGTCTAAGGCATACACTTTTTTGGCACCAGCTGTGGCACAGAACATTGAGAGGATTCCAGTGCCACAACCAAGATCTAAAACAACTTTATCCCTGAAAGTTTCCTTGTTATTCAAAACAGCATCTTTGTATGATTGTGTGCGTACCTTGTCTGACAGCATATCATAATGTATTCCAAAGTGGGCATACGAGCTGAAATAACCTTCATCACATTCCAATGGCACTTGTGACACACAGTTAACGATTGTTGTACTCTCCGAGTCCTGGTTAGTTGATGCTCCACCTTCAACTAAGGTCTTTATCGATTCCTTCATTAGCTTGATGTCATCCTTTGCCATTTGCAGATGAGTTTGATTTTCTTTCAACTGTTCTGCGTAGCTTTGAATCGTTCTTTGTAGCTCAATGAAATGCGCTTGAGATAAGGTTACCAATCCATTTTCAACATTGGCATGATAGTTTTTCGGGGAACTAGGCTTTTCCATCAATGACTCGAAGTCATACGTCAACCATTCATCGTTTTCTACAGGCTGTAGGTACTTGTCGTCTTCCCATTGAGGTTGTTTTGCCTTCATGATGGCATCTGACGTTGATTTGTGTGTCTTGATGTAATTGATCATTTTGATGTATGAATAGCAGTCCATATTGAACTTTACTTTCAGCTTGTTCAAGGAGAAGTTGTGGACTGTCTCGCAGTGTGCTATTCCCTCATCAACGGATGGTAAAACCGAGCTGCAAAACAAGCATGTTATGGGCTCGCTGCTTGTCTCCATTTCTTGCCATTCTTCCTCCACAAAACTCTCCTCGTCACTGCTGAGATCCGGTACATCCGACATTATGGACTGTAAGCTATATTCAGCTTATTTTTGAGTCAATTTGTTAATTATTTACCTACGAAATCACCGACAAAATTAAAAATCAAGTACCTGCTACATGTGAGTTTCATTGAGTTGATTTGTTAGAGTGAAATGTCATGTCAATGTCAGTTACTTGTCAATGCCTATTGACTTGATTGATTGGAGTTTTGTCAGTACTCGAAAGCCACAGACAATACATAGAGGGAGGTTATGGTGTCTGTGGGATGATTTGATTGGTGGTTTTCTTGGTGGTTGCTATGACAGCCAGTTGAGTCCCAAAATCAAAACATTCAAACCAAAGAGATTATTACAATACCACGTCCAAACCAAAATCTAAATTAGTTTCAAAATGAAGCTGAAAATTTCATCTTTCAAGGAGCCAAAGCACGTTGGAGCTGTTATTTGTGTGAGCTGGAACAACACAGAAGATGTATTTTCGTGCGGGTCAGTAAGATCGTCGGTTTTTGTTTTATATTTTTATTGATAGGGTAAACGCATGGGGTAAATTCGGTAGGTATCGATCGATCGCGATCGTAGGCAGTTTTATTTAAGTATTTAACTAACCTTGAAATTTTTGTTAGAATTTGGTGTCGGGGCTTTTAGAACGATATAAATATTTGGGTAGGTAGGTATTAGAATACTTAACTATCTTTTTCCATACTACTAAATGAAGCGAATGAGTATGAAATGAATGAAAAGAATAGTGAGTATGAATGAAGTGAATGAGCACGAAATGAATGAAGTGAATACGAATTATTGAATGAAATATGATTAGAAGTGTACATAATACAGGTTGTTTGGTGGAACTATGTAGAGATTGAAGGATGTAGAAATGATCACATGGGTACCCTTGATCAGCTCCTGCAATCCCTACATCGTTCCACCAAACACTCGGTTTATCATACACACGCGTAGGGGAAGTCTATACGCAAGTCAATTAATTTTAAATTTCAGGGATGACCACAAACTCTTGAAATGGAATCTGGTAAACAACGAATGCATTGTCGTTGCTACGTTTGCTGATGATTTCTATCCCACTGGAATGCACCTGTTCCCAAAATCTAATGTTGGTGGAAACAAACATCAGCACGATGTTATCCTCATATCGTCGGCAGATGGGAAGTAAGTTTTTTTTGAATAATGTTTAATTTTTTATACCTAGTTCTAAAGATCACCTAAGCCTGGTTTGACGGTACGATAATATCGAGGTCGCATTATTGTTTGGTATTTGCGTAGTTTCATGTCCGCACGATAGAGGCGCTGTACAAATTAGACATTCGTAGTAGGTATTAAAGAAATCGCAATAATGTCTCGATCCTTATAAAATACCGAACTCAGGGCTATACAAGCAAAGTACATACCTTTGCTTGTACGATATTTAGGCAGGTAAATTACCTATTTAATTTTGGTTCATCCAGATTTCACATTGTAAATCACAATGGACGGATTGAGAAAACTGTAAACGCTCATCAAGGAGCATGCCTTGCTGCTGAATGGAGTCCTGATGGTGCTGGCCTTTTAACAGGTAGGCTATAAATAAGACATAATAAAATAACGAATAAGTTAAGTACTACTTTTATATGAGTTAGTAAGCCGTGGCGGTCGCTGCGTAAGAATCTACCCCTCCAACTCAACCCGTATAATGTCGTAAGAACCGACTAAGGGAATCTCTCAAAAGAAAAGCAGCCTCATTCTGTGTATTTTTAACACGTCTACTGCCATCACCAATCAGCCTGCCAAGCGTAGTGATTGTTGCACTTCCCCCTTATGATTTAAATAAGTTATTTTACAATTATGACAAACAATTTATTATGGTAATTTTACAATCAATGACTGCATGCAATTTAAAATCAAATTATAAAATCTTTGTACGCTCGAGACCGAAAACTATATTTAAGAATTGATGTAGTACTTACCTTAATCACAATTAATATAATAGGTTTCAATGATAATAGCCACTATTGAGCTTGTCAGGGGTGGCCTATGTCCAGCCGTGGACTAGCAGATATAGTCTCATAGATCAGACTTTATCTACTGTTCAGCAGTGGACTGTCCACCACCAGTGTGCGTATGAGTGCTGATAGGTAATATAATAAGTTACCTACACTTTTTCTTTTCACAGTTGGTTAGGTACTTGCTTTTAGTAATCTGCCTCCTTTTTATAAGTATGTTTTCTACCTATGATGAAATCTTTGATTTACTTTTCTTAAGCTGGAGAAGATGGATTTGTGAAAATATGGTCACGCAATGGTCTCCTTCGATCGACGATTGTGCAATCAGACGTGCCATGTTTCAACGCCGTATGGAGTCCAGATAGTTCAGCAATATTGCATACGAAGGGAAATTTACTTATCATCAAACACTTGAACTCTAATAATAAAGTTACTAAGGTATATTAGAAAGAATCAATACGTTTCTATCCAAATGCCATCAGCTAAACGACTGATTTACTTAAAAAACTCACTTTTCAGTGGAAGGCACATGATGAACTCATTTTGTGTACAGCTTGGAATGCTAACAATAACTTGATAATTTCTGGATCAGAGGATGGGTATTCAAAGGTATGAATTATGAAGAACTTTCTATTTTGTACCATTTTTCTTCCAACATTCTTCTTTCTGCGTCTGTTTTCCCATTATAGTACAATCTTGGAGTCTTCAAATCCAGGGTGAATAAGACCCTTCTAGGAAAGCGTGCTCCATCTTAGCAGCCACATCTTTACTTACTTGAGACAGATGGTAGCCAAACGCTTGACTATTACAAAAAATCTATATATATAAAAGAAAGTCGTGTTAGTTACACTATTTATAACTCAAGAACGGCTGTACCGATATGGCTGAAAATTGGTGGGTAGGTAGCTTAGAGCCAGGAGACGGACATAGGATACCTACTGTTTAAAAAAAAAAATTGGCGTAGGTACTTTTAAGGCAAAGCCTAACTTAGATAAATATGCCACTTAATATACCGAAAATACGCGTGCGAAGCCGCGGGCGGAAGCTAGTAACCAATAAAAAATAAAGCAAACACAATATGTCTCATGAACTGACTGTAATATTATAAATGAATTATGAATAAATTGGATTATTTTTATAGATCTGGGATACATTTGGACAGCAGATTTCGGTGAGCGTGAAGCACGACCAACCAATAACGAGTGTCAGTTGGTCTCCTGCTGGGGATATGTATGTCATTGGAAGTTTTAGCCTGATTAGACTCTGCAATGCTAACGGCGTAAGTATTTAGATCACCACACTGAAGTCCCAATATTTCGTACTTAGGTACCGGGATTCAACTTATTAATGCTATTCAACTTATTATTTCAGTGGTCTCATTGTTTGGATCGGCCAACAACTGGCAGCATTTATAGTATCGCATGGTCTGCGGATGGTACTCAGTTAGCCGCTGCTTGCGCTAATGGCCATGTTTTATTTGCCCATATTATTGACAGGTAATTCTCTCCTCAACAATACTAGAACTAGATACTTAATAAAAACAAGAATCCTCAAGTAAGAGTGTAACTCGCGTGCCGAAGGTTTTCGAACACTATTCAATTAAAAAAAAAATATGTTCTAAAGGTAGGTAGAGACTTCGCAATTCAATGAATACAAAAAAATAGTAGGTACCAACCTAAATTTCAGATGGGTCTCTCTGCATGCTTCGGTGCTATAGTGATGGTGAATTTTTCGACTTTTTTTCAAAATATTTCAAAAAGTATGAAACTCGCAGAAATTTTAAAAACTGTTTTGTAATTTACAAAACGATACCTTTCATTTGAAACCCCACTTGGCTTTGTAGATATCTTTTTAAAATTTCGGCTTCGCAATTTGTATGGAAAATGTTCATTTCCCTTTTAATTTTTTTTTGTTCAAGTCTGTACAGGCGCACGAAATGTATTATTATTTTATTATATATTTCAAGTTAACAGCTGCGGTAGTTGCTGAGCTACTAAGGAGGGAAAAAAGGACATACAAAGCGAGACCTTAAGGGTTTCGAAACCGATCTCCGATCTCGAAATCACTAAAAAGAGATATCAAGCTTTCTTCGGATAAAAATAATTTAAATTAATTTCAGGGAGTATAACTGGAAAAACTTTACGTGCACCCAAACGGGTCGCAAAGTTATTTCTGTCAAAGACATAGTGACAGACCAAAGCGATCAGCTTGATTATCCTGACAGAGTTATACAAATTGCTCTTGGTTTCAATCACCTTGTTACTGCAACTGTAAAGCAATGCTTCATTCACAAGCTTACCTCATGGAATACCCCAGTTACGTTTGACTTGAAGGAGGGTACTATCAGCATGATATTGCTGTCGGAAAGGTAAAATGCTTTCACTTTTCATAAATACCTAATAATATACCGCAGCTAATTTACCTATCTCATTATTAATTTTGTATCGCCAAACAACTTCCAGGTGTTTGTGTGTCGTTGAAAGGGCTGGTTTGTCAGTCTATAGCTACATGGGTCGACTCCTGGCTAGTCCACGATGGGGATCTAAGCCAGAAACATTGGGAAGAGCAGCAGTTTCCTTAGGACCAGACACTCTGGGAGCTATTGATCATACTGATAGAAAATGTAAGGTTTCTACCATTACTCTCTCATCTATAACTTTATGTGCCTCATCTTCACGATATATCTCTTTTCAGTGATCCACGTGTTTGATTTACCTACGGGTCTCATTGTACGCAGCTCCACCGACAATACTGTTACAAAGTTAATTCATAAAATGACTGTCTCGAGTATTGCTCTCAGTCAATCTGGCCCTTTGAATGAGAGGCAGCTAGCTCTGCTAGATTATAACAGGGATTTGTACGTAGTGACAGTCAAGGACACCAAGCCGAAGTTTGTGAAATTGGGTAAGCACTTCTCAATGACCAAGATTTCAGTAGGTAAATCAATTCAATGGTTTTATGTTTTATTTACATATATTACCAATTGGTCTCATTTTTTAGGGTCTCAAGTACTAAGCATTGCTTGGAGCTATGAAACAGAGCTGTTAGTTGGATTACGTGCAAATTCTGTAGTCGCCTGGTGTTGTCCGAGAGCAGCAATGCAGCCTGATTGGCTTGCCCTCACGACTGTCAGTAAAGAAATAAAGTAAGTGCTCCCAATTATTGATCTATTCAAGACGTTACTGCAAGTAGAAACTTGGTATAATGCACCGAATTAACTTGCAACTAGGTAAAAGTATTAATGTTTTTGTTTTAGTGACCTTGGCCGAAACCCTTCAGTTTTAAGTGTTGAAGATGGAGTGGCTCGTATATGCCGTGGAAACGGCGCCGTTCTTGTGTTATCGATTGCGACTTTTCCTGAAAAACTACTGAAGCATGTTGCTGCAAATATGTGGCAGGTGGCTTTACAGGTGATAATAATATAATCTGATTGACCTTATTGCCTGATTGACCTTGGTAGGTACTACTTAAACGTACCTACCAACTTTTAATTGTTATTTGTTTTACCCACCCCAAAATAACTATTACTAATGTGGGTGCCTACTTTTTGTTTTTCAGCTTTGCCGCACAGTGGAAGATGAAACCTTATGGGCATGCCTTGCAGTTTTAGCATGGCAAAATCATCAGTTGGCAGTTGCTGAAGAAGCTTTTGGTCTAATACATCAATATCACCAAGTTTGCTACATTCAACATCTTAGAGTAAGTAGGCTTTTCAGCAAAAATTTGGTAAGTAGGTGGGTTAGTCGTTCCTACCTTCAGACATAGAGTACCTACAGGTAATGCGTATAAATATCTACCTACCTAACTTCTAGTTTTAACTTGTCTTTGTAGACCATTGCAATCAAAAGAATAGGCAACTTTTAATCCAATAACTTCAACTAAAACTAAGAATGTCAACACACTACCTACCTCAAGTTTTCCCGCGAGTGTCGTGTGAGGCGATTAAGGGATAAGTTTATACATAAACCCGCAGGGCGACCAGCAGCGCCCCCTACAGAACAGACCCACCATCGAACTGCGATCGTGGGTTTGCCATATTAACGGCCTGCATTAAGTTTATAACAAACCTCCCAATCGTTTACCTTTAGGGGAGGCCTACCTCACTTGCCTGGGGCCTGTGTCCAATAATGCACGTCTTTCGGTCGAGATGTAATTTAATATGTAGGTATTTCTTTTGTTTCAGAGTAATCTTCCTGAAAAACTAAAAAATTAGGAAATGGCAATCTGGCAAATAAAATTATCTTTCGATGTCTTTTTTTATTAACCAACCTCGTCCTACCTACGTTACCTACCATCAACCTTCTGTACCTTAGTAACCTATTACCTCCATATTTATTATCTTACAATTCAACGAAATCGTAACGTGATTCGTTTCATTTTCATTTTACAGAAGGCATTTACTTACTTACAAACCTGCTAGCTACATTTAGTGTTTTTTTGCTGCTCTATAGGCCGTAGTTTCACGTCCGTCACGCTCCGCCATGTTCGCCACACAACAAATCGAAACGTTTCAACAAAACAAAATTATGAAATTAATAACGAAGGAGACGGCCATGCCACATGGAGGGAAAGTTTCATAAATAATACCTATGGATAGAAAGAACCTACCGAAATAATACTTTATTTTGATAATACCATTGAATTACTATTAATAATACAAACAATTTAAACTGCATTCAACGATTTTTTAATAGCCGCCTGTCTGAACGGGAATCGTCGAACCCGTCAAATTGTAAAAATAAAACCCGTTATTTTACGATACCGATCGGATCAAAAGGCTCAATCGTAAGGATAATTTTTACCAAAAAACATAGCATCTAAAATAAAAGGAAGAGCATAAAATTTTACGTTTATTTAAAATGAAAGAAGACATCGTGATGGAGATCTCCGGCCGCGATTTGATCTTGGATGTCGTTCCCTTCCTTTCATTATAAAAAAATCCACCTACGTTGCATTCCCGCATTCATATTCAAAGTTCATTTTCATTCCCTGCGCCACCGAACGCCCTGCGCAGTGCGCACTCATCTTCGTTCAATCTGTACGACTCATTTGATTTGTGCATTCACTCACTCTTTACTAACTATTTATTCAATTTCAATTCTTTTCATTCAGTTCAGTTAGGTTTTTGTTTTGGTGAGGAGCGGTTGTGCCGTCTTGCTTCTCAGTATTAATTACGAAAAACAGTTATTCCGAGTGTAACGTGAATGAAAATAGCTCAACTCTCAAACAAATTTACTAAACCTTTTATACTATTGCGTGGATGATTGCCCATTCAGGAAGATTTGTTCTGTTTCCACAAGTAGCATGCCCTACTTGAAAGCTGTAGGTTAATTTCGAAAGAAAGTTTGTGATGAGTTTTGGTGAAGATGCGTATAAAAGAGTGCTGGTGCATCCTCTCGATTTTACTGTGTGTAAACGGTGGTGAGAACGATATTCAAGATGAGCATTCGCTGGAGCTGACCCAGTCCTTGAACTTGGCTCGCCAGGAGCTGATATCGGAGAAGTGTCGAAGGTTGCCTCCAAAATATACGTTGAACGATCTGGCTCCTCCGCAACTTGAACATATTTTGGTTGATGAAGAGCACAAACTGCTGTATTGTTATGTGCCAAAGGTGAGTTTTCAAGGCGAACCGCTTTGCATAATCATAATGTCGCTTAATCAAGGGCGCTAAGCCGCGACGGTGATTTTCCTAATTATTTTGTTTGTGAAGTTCTAATGTGCTTCCTTGATGAATGGAAGTGGTAATTATTCTATTTCTGCTTCCTCAGTCGATTCAAATAATATCTTGTTCAGCTCACTATCTAACATCTGAAATACTCATTAATTTTTAAATGCTTAGGTAAGTACCTAGGTATTTGCTGTAAATCTTTCCTGTTCTGATTTTATTCAAGGAAATTTCACCATCAAGGGAAGGTTTTTGCAGATTCTTTTTTTATAGAACCTGTATTTATTTTTTACTTTATTATCGCTACGAAAATCTTTAAAATGTTAAATCTTACCTTCAATGTTAAATGTTACCTTAAAAAGCTATCAGTCAAAAATCGTTTATTCATGTCCTTACTATTTCACCAGGTGGCTTGTACCAACTGGAAAAGGATTCTCATGATTATATCTGGAAAATGGAACGACACAGATGTCCTAGCAATCCCTGCGAGCCTAGCGCACACTCCCGGAATGTTCCGGAACCTCAGTACTGTAGAGGCATCTGAACGGGACTATATGCTGGAGAACTACCACAAGATGATTGTTGTGAGGAACCCCTTTGAGCGACTGCTTTCTGCTTATAGAAACAAGTTTGAGGGGGACTTGCCTAGTGCAAGATATTTTCAGGTAATACCTTTCATATAACATATAATTAACTATATAAAATAACATATATAGTACATAACTAGCTTTAATTTTGCTCTTACACTGTACTATTAGTACCTAGTCCAAAACAATAGAAAATATTGTGACTAGATTATCAGTTACCGTCAGACATGGAATACTGTAGCCAACCCAAAACTATACTTGCTACTTATTTTTCTTTTTACCTATTAATTATGGTTATTTGTACAACTGGCCAAACAAAAGTATTTGCAAAATTAAAATTACATTTCTCTGTAAGTGTATGTTAATTCAATGGAAAAATAAAATGACCTTAAACCTGAAACCCTGAGCTTAGCTTAATGAATGTAGCACACTCATCTTATAAAGCCTTTAGAAAGATGGATGTCTTCAGCCAAAACTGCTGAGATGCTCCAGACAGATCTGACAGAAACTTCGCCGTTGTTGGACCTGGATTATACCTGTTGTTTTGACCTGGATGTTACATTCGAAAGTTTGTCACCAAAAGGCCTGTTATCTGGCCTGGTCTGGTAGCACTAAGTTTCGCTGAATTTCGCTCAGGTTCCGTTCCGCGCCTTCCGCGGTGTACCTACCTCGCTTAGTATTTATAATTACCGCATACATACCAGATCAAATTTCGCTGCCGCTCTGAATATCCCGAAGGTCAGGCGTCCTTCTTGGAAAACAAAAATCGAAGATTCTGATTCGTTTTCATATAAAACCTACTCTAATGTCATTTACGTAAGATATCATTTGCGAAAACGCATCAGCAACTTCGATATTCGTTTTTACGAGATCGGGCCCATTGGCCATTAGTGCTTCAAAAGTACTGAACAGATCTACCTGAAATTAGGCGTTCATGTAGATCATAGAAGAAGATCATAGCAGAAGCTAGTTTTCATGATTACTCGTAATACGATAGTAAATAGTGCGTAGCAGTGGGCATAAGCTAAAGCTATCTAAATACAACATCGTCACGTCATCATCAACCTGTATTAGTCCACTGCTGGACAAAGGCCTCCGCTAATGAGCGCTATAGCGCCCTGTCCTCAGCTTGCCGCATCCAGCATCTGCCTGCAGTCTCTCGTAGGTCGTTATCCCACCTAACCGGAGGGCGTCCTACACTACGTTTGCCGAGTCGCGGTCTCCACTCAAAATTAAACATTTTATGTCAATTCAATTTGTAAAAATCTTTTCTCGACAGGACCGCGTTGGACGTCGCATCATAAAAGCTTTCCGGGAGAATCCCACCAACAAATCACTAGAACTGGGCCATGACGTCACGTTCAAGGAGTTTGCCCAGTTCCTCACAAACAAGTCCGAAGAGCTGGCTGATATTGTGAACAACGAGCATTGGCAGCCGATCACCAGCCTCTGCCATCCGTGCCTGATCAAATACAGTCTTGTTGGTGAGTACATAAAGTCCATTTTCTTTTTAATCTTATGTGCAGTCCTGTCAGTCATAAAATTATATAAAACTAGTTGTTTCTATGGAAACGTTTAAAGGTGATTCTTATCCCATGGGAACTGATTTATGGGATAAAAAGTAGTCTATGTTTGGCTCCATGGTTAGAATTACCTGTGTGCAAAATTTCAGCCCGATCCGTTCAGTGGTTTTGGCGTGAAGAGGTAACAAACATCCATCCATCCATCCAAACTTTCGCATTTCTAATATTAGTGAGATACATACTTACCTACACCCTTTTTTTGCGTCACGGGTTAAAAATACTGTTACGTTTCTTCTAATATGTATAGGTACAAGACTATCCAGAGCAATGGCTCGGGATAGTTAAACACCAAATAATATGTAGGTACCAATATTGGCATACCTACTGATCTTTAGTGTTAATTCAGATGATGGCACGAAAACTAAACTAATTTGACAGCAGTAAAAATGTTGCCGTGCCTAAAGACCCCTGTCTTATCGATCGAAACTAAAAGGAGAGCATAATTTTTTCTTCATTAAAACTGTCAAAAAATCGCGACTTGAGACGTTCTTAAATCTGAGTTGCGTTTGAGTATTGGGGGGTAATCTACGTTCACCTCCGGTATAAAAAAGTACTCTGTGGTTCACCTTCAATTCACCTAAAACTTTTTTAATGACTTTGTACCTAACCTACGCATTCTGCCATGGAGGAAGAATCACGCTTTTTCTACTTCAACAATCAACAAGAGGGCGCTTTCAGTTCCATTTTCAAAAAAAAAATGTATGTTCTTTGTTGATGGACCAAAAAGTCGAGTCTTTATGAAAGACGACGAATGTCTTGTACCTGACTAACCTAACTGGCAGATGATTTCAGACTATAAAATAAAAGAAAAAATGCTTTTCAGCCCTAGGCCTTCAAGTCGATTTTTACTCCCGCTAAGCTAAACTTTAATTAATGACACACTTTTTGAGCAAGAGAAGTGCTTTTGTATCATTTGTATCATCTGAATTGAAAATCTGACACCACTGATAGCCAAAAAATAAAACCTACATTATACTATTCTACATCAGGCAATGACCTCTTACTAACTAACGCAGCAAAATAAGGCCTGAGTCAACATCAATTGCAGACAGAGTATCATTCAGCAAGTACTTATTTGATTATAATAACAACTGCAGGGGAAATGACGCCTACGAACTTTGAACGTTTAATCGTTATCAGAATATTACAGTCTTTGTTTCACATACAGACAATGCATAAACTGTCACAAACCAACCAGTTGAATTGGGGACCACTTACAATTCACTCATAGAATTGCAGTCAAACGAGAACCACATCGTGCCGGCTTAGAATTTGCACCACCACAACTCTTCCCGCGGGTGTCGTAAGAGGCGACTAAGGGATATCCACCGGGAGCGGGCAGTAGCGCCCCCTGCAGAACAATTCTACCACCGAACTGCAATCCCCAACCCGCATGCCCAGCGTGGGGATTATGGGCACTACCCCCCATGTGATAAAAGCCAATAAGCTTATCAGGGGAGGCCTCAACAGCCTGTATACAGGCTGTTGAGGTTGAGGTTGAAGAGACCCAGAGAACATCAATGTCAAACATCCTTTACTCTCTTCACTGCCTAGCCTTAGCGGTACGCCCATCAAAAGATTCTGGAGAGTGCACGTGTGCTTGCGCACACATTTTTGCACTTATATAACGTGTCCTGTGCTCATTGCTATTTTCTCTCTAGTAGAGGCTGGCCGCCCCGCCGCGCGCCGCGCTGTCGTGGTCGAAATTTGGCTAGTAAACGACAGGCCCCCCAAGTAGAGCTCGGTATTAAATGCCTGATGTAGGTACACTTCCAAGCAGAGCATACCTACTTAGATTAAAAAAAAATATTATTAATGGAGTGGTGTGTAAATTCGTCGAATGATCTTCACGGCGACATTGTAAATGAGATTTTTTTGGAGGTTTTTAGGGTTCCCTGCCCAAAGGGTGCCAACGGGTCCCTAATTACTAAGCCTCCGCTCTCTGTCTGTCTGCCTATCCGTTGTCGGTCCGCAGGCTGTATCTCATTAACAAAAAAAAATGTATACTGTCTACTAACGTAATACGTAATATTACGTTAGTAGACAGTAAAAAAATTCCGAATGTGTTTTTCTGTTGCCGCTAAAACAAACCTTAAAAATAAAAATTAACCTAAGGGGCCACAAGAATATTGTTTTTCCGCCCCAAATTTCTAGTAGGTAGGGTAGACTACTCGACCTAAAAAGTTGTGAACCTTTGAAAACCACGTGAGTGAAAACTGTTAACCTACGTCGTACTCTGTGTTCAAAACAAGCTCGTGTTTCAGTGCTTTGAACCCATTTCTACGGTCTTGACGATTTGGCGTGAAATTAGCAACTCTTACCACTTTTACTGCAGAAAGTTACATTCATTTTGAAACAATCCCATTAGTTAGATTTTTTATGTCAGTCTGTTAGTAGAGAGTAGGAGTACCGCCTGATAATTATTGCAAATTTATTAACAAAGAAACTGCAACTAGGTACAAAGTACAATATTTGCACATGAAACTGTTGAACTATTTGCAGACGTTGCAAGCTATCTAGAGAGATCCAAATCAATTCCATGAGGCATCCCTTCGACGACACTACAGACAGTCAGTTAGTACGTCTCTCGTCCATCTCACTTAAGATCCCTGAAGGTTCACTTTTGCTATGTTTCAAGCGTAATTAATTTGTATATATTTGTATTTTGTATATATTTTATTCCATCGTAGGTACACTTGATGTCGTTACATTCTATATTTAAGTACTATTTTAACAATAACACACATAGGTATTTTATTAACACACACAGTATTGAATTGACTTAGTTATGACTGAAATTATCTTAGAACAATAAAATCGTTAAAAGTAAGTAGGTACGTAAACATTTATTAGATGTATGAAAGATTTTCGCTCTTAGTCAATTTGCATGAAAAAGCAATAGCGAGCTACGGTTCCTACTTGAAATGCACTCACTAGTGATATTATATTACACAAGATAGATTTATAAGGCTATTGGTAACTTGTGCAAGACCTAAGTTTATCATTTCTTACTCGCTTTCTTGATCTTTTGTGACCCTGGGATATTTTCTGGTTAAGCCTTGAATGACTGGTTCCTATCTTGTTAACACACGAATTTCGTTTCGTAATTTTGGTAAGTCCACCTGCATCTGATTCAGTAATCTTTACTTGCTAATTCGACGAAAAACCGCTCGATGTGTGATTCTTACCAAACAAACATCCCTATTTGAATTGTTACTTGAGAAACTTGTTGAAATGTAGAGCCACGTGTTAATCGCATTCTCATAAAATCCTAAAAGGTATCCTATCTATAATTTATACTTGTTTGCACTAACTTTGATTGTAATTTAGTGAGACAAAATTAATATTTTTACTTACCTACTTACTATTCTTCAACTGCATCCAACTCATATTTTTCGAGTTGCCGTCTTAAAATGGGGCATAACTTTTTGTATGTAATGTATGTTCAGCTCACCTATAACTCTTCACAATGCAAATTTCAATTATCCTTTCTGTTTGAAAAGAAATAGGTACTACATTTTACCGTCTATCTCAGGGTGGTCCCATTGTAAATTTTATCCAGGTCTTATTACCTAATGAAATCGTTTGTGTGAGGTATGATAAATAGACAACTGGCGTTCTCTGGTGTCGGAGGCAACTTAGGGCGCCATGCCAGTATACTTAAGTAGTGGCAGAAGCGGGAGGATTCTTGTACCCAGCGGTGGGTGATCTCGAGCTGCTCTGATGATGACACTTCCCTTGGATACTTAGTTCATTTTCTCTTGTATGGCATGTGTTGTTCACCGATTTTGGTGTCATTTCGTCTATGCAAGCATGATCTGTCATCATTTGCGTCAATCTCACGTCGGACGCGTCTTCAAGGTTTCCGTGTTTATCTGGTTTGTTAAACTTGTATCCGTTTCTTAACATTTTCGACGAAACTAATCTTTATTTGCCTCATAGCTTCGCAGTGAGTCTGGTTGCTATTCTCTATTTACAGATTTTTTCTAAGAATAAATTATCGATCGGGCCTTTGGCTGTGTCTATCGAGTTTTATTCAATCGTAGGTATATCGCTTTTCAAAAAGGGCTCAATACTTACTTGGGCATGTAAAGTGCTGTAAAATGACAGCAATTTACATGCCGAAGTAAGTATAGTTTTAAAATGTCTAAAATGTATTACTAAGTACATATATCGAGATATCATTCCTCGCCGTGGTTCATTGATGAGAACGAATAAAAGCACAAAAGATCATTAATTAAAATACCAATAGTTTGGGTTTTGTTAAAAGTTTATTTGTGTCAATCTAACAGATCTTGTATGTGGGTTCTAACTTCATAAGCAACTTTTACAACGGCAGTAAATATTACCTAACAATAACAATAGATTGAAGTTTTTATGGAGCTAACTATATTTATAATCTCACCATTATAACTGAAATTAGCAAGACATCTCAACAAGAACCTGTTTCTTGCAACGACGACGCAATAACTGATTTGTGGTTCAAGAGTTTATAACTCTATGAATATGATTATGCTGTGTGGTGTGACCATTGTGTGAGATGTCCATCTACTAAGTTATTGACAATCTTTTGAAGCAAGCTCACGGAAATGTTTTCTAAATAATATTTTAATGTTGAATGAACACTCGTTGTCCAATAAGTGGAGAACGAGAATTTTTTTTCATCTATCTAGTTCAATAAGTAATTAATTAATGAATAAGTTTCATTACCTAAGTATCTCGAGTGTCATATCTCGTATAATAATTTAAATACTATGCCTAGTATGCGCTAAAATTCATAATGGACTATGACTAGTATTTAAATTATTCTATGAGATATGGACTCTCCAGATACGATTCTAATAATTCTTTAGCAGCAACAATAAAACGTTCGAAACGCACACAGAATTTAATTCGATTTCTTACACTATTTCTGGAAATTACGGTACCTAAATATTAAAAAAGAAACATTTTTACCACAGTTACCTACCGATGATAATAACTAGATATAGCAGCCGTTTATGAATAAGTATTAACAATAATTAGCAAGTATAATAATTGTTAGCTTATCTGCTATTACCATTCAAATTCATCTTCAAAGATAATATCTTTGCACTTTCTTGATTTTAAACGCATCTGTACTCTACAAACATTTATGATTATTATCCGTTTTAGTCTGAACTCATGGTAGGTAGACCTACCATAAGTTCAGATAGAAGGTAGAGGCAGCAACCCTCTAGGGGGAGTAGGGACAGATTGATAGGATTTTTAGGAGGCTAAAAAGGCAGTAGAATTGTTAAAAATTTGAATGAAAACGATTTAGTTGCACCCTGTGATTATCACAGTAACTTTATTATGAATAATATCAGCTTTAACATGAAAGGTAAAATAGTTGTAACAGCTTTTAAAAAAGTCGGATTCGTATCAATCTGCCCCATGCATGGGGCACTTTGATTCATGCCTGGGGCATAGGTTCTGTACTCTACCTCTATTCATTATTAAATAAAGTTAACTAAGCTAACTTGATTGATTTTTTTACTCATTCTATATTCTCGCAACTTTTTACACATACTTTTTCATTACGGCCAGTGCTTTTTGCCCAAATTGATAGCGAGTTGGGACTTGCGTCACCGTCTGGTAACCATCGCACATAATTTACGATCTTAATATTGCCGAAACCTGTTTTATTTTTGTTTTTAAATAACACTAAAGTTTCTTTGGAGGTCCTTTGGTTGATTTATGTTTACGTTTAGGTGACTGCAAATAATGGCGTGCGTATTTTGTATTTATTTATTTATTTATTTTGTATTTATTTATTTAGCAACTAACACGATTATATTAACCAATTACATTAGTTACATAGATTGAATTGCGTAGTCATTAAGATCAGGCTATCGATTCCATTTATGCAATATTCAGCCTTTTGTAGACCACTGCTGGACATAGGCACAGGCTTTCCCTGATAAGAGTCTCGATAGCTCTTATCGTGGGTATAATGCTATAATCCCAGCATGCATGCAGGATGGGTGGAGATCGCAGTTTGGTGGTAAAGCTATTCTGCTGGGGGCGCTGCTGTCCGCCGTCCAGTGGATAAATAGCCGCTTTCGACACCCGCGCGAGTGTTGGGGTGGGGCAAATTCAAAGCCGGCACGACCACTATTCAGACCTACCTATTCATAAATAGCATCTTGGTGGCTTGGAGCTACTCAGCCTCTACAGTATAGAACAATTTAAGATGTAACAGTATAGGCAACTTAAATTGTAAACCAATCATCATCATAGGGGCCTCGAATAAAAGCTCTTTCGTTTTTTTGACCACAATCTCACCTGATGATAAGTGACGATGTTGTCGAAGATGTATCACGAAGGTCTAGAATACGACTATTCACTCTCAATTTTAAGGGACCCAGGTAGTTTCTTCTCCATTCCTGTTATTTTGTTTTCATTCAGATACCAACCTTAGAAATCTTAGAATTGGTTAAAGACGTCTGATGTCAGACTTCCAGAAATTGTTTAGGACGCGTTAGGAGTATTAGACCAGAGAAAGAGATAGCGGTATTTTATAACGGTCTCGACAGAAAGAGACAGAATTCAGGTTCAAATTAATTCCCAGAAACTTTTGTATGAATGTTGATGCGAAATTTGATGATTATTTTGCAGTTGTATAGAGAATGATAACGATGTGTTTTCCATAGGTAAAAGTTTTATTCCCGAGGGGTTAGTATACAGGGTTATTGGGAATTCACTGACACTATGTTAACTGCCGGTTCTGCCCACCATCATGAACACATCCGTGAAGACACCAGGTCTCAATTTTTTAAATTGGTGGAAAAGGAAGAAAATATTAGTACCTATGTACCCCCGTCCATTTAAAAATATTTCATTATATGAGTTTTCTCTGAAACTAAACCTAAAAACGGCTCTACCCTGAATTATCAGTGTGTGTTCGGCTGTCTCCCAGCCAGGCTAATGCCACTTAAATCATCTTGCGTAGATTTAAAATACGCCAATGATGATGATGTGGATAAAAATAAGAGTGGGAGATTGGTATTTAGTAATTAATTAAGTTTCGGACATTATTTTGTATGTGCGGCGTATTACAAAAAAATTAAGAATTAAGACCTGGCGTCTTCACTAACTTGTTCGTGATAATGATAATGGACAGAACCTGCAGTTTACGCAGTGTCAGTGAATTACCAATAACCCTGTATATCCCGCAAAACTTAAAAAAAACTGTTTCTCTCTTGTCTAAGGGATTCGTTTAAAACTGAGGGTTTAAAAAAATCACTATAAAAATTATGTTCAAAGTTAACTGTGTACCTACCTATTTGTTTTTTTTTTTATTTGAGTTGCATGCATGTCTTCACTCGCGGCGGCATGATCAAGGCAAAAATTTATATTCTGGTGCTCTCATAAGATAATGATGGATGATTTCTAACCACTCACAACTTTCAAGTCCATTTCCTAACACGATTTCTATTTTCCAGGTAAATACGAGACTCTACTAGACGATTCTCTCCTAGCACTCCACACGATAAACGAATCCCACGTACAATTCCCACGGCTGACGAAAACGTCGGGCACTTCCCAGAAGTTACACAGGTACTTCTCTCAACTAGATCTGCCTTTGATACGAAAGTTGTATAAGCTTTACAAATATGATTACAGATTATTCAATTACGACCTTGATAATATTGTTGGTTTTGATTTAGGGTAGTTAGCTGTAGGTATCGTTGATTTGATGACATATTACCGAATAAACAGTCTGCTTGGCGTAACGCTTTCATGCACCCTTGACATCTGCGTGTCTATTTTGGTGACAATATTAAAGGCCTCGGAAAATGAAAAACGCAGTTTCGTTTTCGTGCAAAACCAACTCTTATGTCACTTGTATAATAAGCGTTTGCACGAAAACAAATCATAAACATCGATTTCGTTTTTAAGGTACGGGACCTGTAGGGGTATTTTAATTCATTACCAGACCAAACCGACTTGTATTTATTCAAGATTCTACTCTCCTTCTTTGGTATAAATAGTGCACTACATCGTGCGTAATACCTAATAGTAGGTATACTTACTAACGTAGTATTTAAATAAAACATTTAATTCTTGAAAAACCCGGTGTTGATTTACACGATTTATGTCGATAGGTATTTACTACACATATGTAGGTATCATAACAAATCTTGTATCTACCAGCTGATAACCTTTGATAACCTTTTAAAAAGTCAATTAAAAAGTTTTTTAACAAAATCTGAATTGCGCTTGATTGATGTACAATCTTAATGTGTTGATAAGGTTTTTGTCCAGGGGTTCTTTGAAAAGCGTAGCGCTGATCTTTTGACGGATATTCGGTCATATGGCAGTAGTCTAGAGCTCTCTAATTTAAAGAATTGTCAATGTATTGTTGTTAGTTTTCATTTTACTAAGTTTAAGGATTGTTAAGTGCCTACCTAATACTTATTACTAAAGAGTTTCTGTAACTATGTCGCTTTATTGTCGACGTACTCAACGAACGCGTTTAAAAAACGCAAAACTCAATTGCTTCATTAATCTGTTGTATTTCTAGATCAAACTTAATGTTTGTTACATACTAGGTTTTATGGGAAAATCAATCATGTTAAACAGCCGTTCTTTGTACATACAATGAAATTGCATAAACTATTACTACCGTTTCAATTTGATAACAAAAGTAAATATTTTATGAATTCTGGGTTTTATTTGCGTCGAAAATTGAGGTCAATGAAGGTACCGGCTGGTATTCGACTCAAGACAAAGAATTTCAGTCAACCTTGTTCAATCGTTGACGTCATTCAATATCACGTAGCAAGAGTTATTTTGACAGGATCAATTGAAATTAATTTGAGCTTCTGTAACAATTGTCTTCTCAAATTAATAGGGCGACCTCCAAATTGGTGCTTTGATTACTATTTCTCTATTTTGTAAAGTACCTTATGAACACAGAATGTTAATGTTACAGATACAGTACAAAAAGCTATATTTTTCTAAGTCTATAGACTTTGTATTTTTCTAGAGAAAATGGACCAATGGCAAAATTTTGTTCCCTTATTAAACGATAGTTAGGACTTCCTATTTTCGCTGAAATTTTTTGTTTATTAATAATTTTTGTCTACTACGTACGATTATTCTCTACATTTTTCTCTTCTTGTGGACTTTGGTCTTAAACAGGTGCTATTCTAGTTTGCCTAGTAAGCAAGATAAATAATTTAAAAGTGTGCAATATCGTCTACATACAAAGTTCAATTTTGTGCAACTTTGGCTTTTTTTGCAAGTACGTGGCTCTATGATATTTTATTCGCAAGCCTTCACAAATTATATAAGAACAAGATTATCTCCAGTTTATTTTCCCCCATAAGAACTTTGTTCGTACTAGTTTCTGTCCGCGACCTCACACGCGTTGTTTCTATGGAAACGTTCAAAGGTTTTTCTATAGGTATCCCATGGGAACTGCTTTATGGGATAAAAAGTAGCCTGTTTGATTCCAAGTCTAAAACTATAAACAAAAATCAACTCAATCTGTTCAGTAGATATCTCATGGGAACTGCTTGGTGGGATAAAAGTAGCCTATGTTTGATTCCAGATCTAAAGCTACAAAAAAAATCAACTCTATCCGTTCAGTAGTTTTGGCGTGAAGAAGGAACGAACATCTACATATGTATCTATGAAAACTTTAGCATTTATAATTTTAGCGTGAAGATATAGTGAGAACCATTAAAAAACGTGAATGCGTTTTCAGAAATATTTATTATCAATCAAATTAATGTTTATTGTTTTGTCTGCTGATAATGTAACAAGATTTCTGTGAGCCAATAGTATATAACGGCGTAAATCAACAGTTAAGATAATGAGGTCTATTGACAAAAACATACATTATACATTAATGAGTTGTATATTAGTTAGTTGTCTTGTACCGTTACTCAAATGTAATTATGTTACATTTTACAATCTAAATTAACAAATAAATTATAATCGAAGAATATTTACAAATTAGAACTAGATTTATCTTGTTAGTTTCTGACTTTATTTTCGCTGAGATTTTATTCTGTTTTTTAATATTTTTGCCTACTACGATTATTCTCTGCATTTTTCTCGTTTTGTGGACTTTGGTCTTAAACAGGTGCTATTCTAGTTTGCCTAGTAAGCAAGATTTAAAAGTGTGCAATAGTTCTACATGTCATACAAAGTTAAATTTTTGTGCAACTTTGGCTTTTTTTTGCAATTTACGTGGCTCTACGATATTTTATTCGCAAGCCTTCACAAATGATATAATAATAAAATTATCAACAGTTTATTTTCCCTCATAAGAACTTTGTTCGTCTTTTTAGGAATTTAAAATCTTTGTTTTCGTTAACGTAGTTCGCTTGCAAGGAGTGAAAATAGACAAAAAACTGGTTTCTTATATTTTCTGCGTTTTACAAATAATATAGCAAGATAAATAGTTTTACGTGCATTGTAAACCATTTTCTATGAACATATGATTTTATAGACTTCAATTCAATAGTCATTTTGGATTGTATTGAGAGTAATCTCTTGTATGTCGATATACTCCAAAAAGTCAAATAAACCGAAAACTGTATATCATGGGTTCATATAAAATAGTTTAACTTCAACTTCTTTCTTAGTGGCGCCGCTTGCTTTTCGCTACGAGTCTGCCATAAAATGTTTTAAAAGGAGCGCAAAAAACTACAATGTTTATATTTATATGTACATTTAAATATAAACATTGTAGTTTTTTGCATTAGTACATATCAAACGAAAGAAGAAAATTTGAGAAACCCGATTTCTTTTTAATTTGACGCTACTTGCAAACGATGCACCATAGGTCAGATGGTAAAATTTGCCTATAAATTGAATAAATAAGAACTTCAAAGGACGCCTGTTTGTTTGGTTACCAAAGTTTAGTTGCTACTTAGCGGCGAAATGTGCCAAACACAGCCAATAGCAAATAACTTAACTATGAAAATCGGCAGAGGTCAAAAATTTGTTGGTATCACGATTTAATTTAGGTATGTTTATTTGACGGCCTCTTGTGTCGCAGCGTGCGTGCGAATGTCCGCCTGCGACTCAAGAGGCTACGGGTTCGATTCCCTCGGGTCAAATGATTGTTAGGTCGGTAGATATTAGTTCTGGGTGTTTTCTATGTATAAGGTAAAAAAAGTCTATCCATGTAATGTATTAGTATATCAGTTATCTATTACCTTATAAGTTATAACACCACAAGCTCTGCTTATTTTGGGTCTGTGTTTGTGGTTCTGTGTGAATTATTCATCATTATTTATTTATTAACTTCGACGACTTAGCTACGCGGTTTAGATCTAGTGAAAAAACTCTTTTGATTTAACTTAAATATAAATTGAATAATTATCTAACAACCAAACTGACCTAATTTAAGTCTTTGTCTCTCATTGTGTATATTATTCTAAATTGAATCAACTATATAGCTTTCATTAAAATTATTTTAATCTGTATCTGTGTCAACATCAGTCTCAGACCTTTTTCTACTTTTTTTAAAACATGGAACAATGTCACTGAAATCTTGTTCCGACAAACGTGTTGATTTCTCTTCCTTAACATTAACGAACAATAATGGGTCAATAGGAGAACTGTTCATGTCAGTTTTGTGATCGTTGCCGAATAAAGCCTTATACGGCGTTTTTTCCAGTGTCCTATTGAATGAAGTGTTCAAGTGATATTGGACATAGTGACACCCAAGGGACCAATTTGTAGATGTATTTGCGCTCATCCACAGTCGCAACATGTTTTCAACATCTTGAATACTTCTTTCCTCACCTTCTTGTGTCTGAGGACTCCTGGTGCCGCCATGAACAAGTTTCTTTGCGGGCCACAGCACAGCCAGCTCATGTATTAATTTTACAGTGAACTTAAGTCCATTATTAGACTGCAAGATACAAGGTGCCCCAAATATCATAAATATTTTAAAAAGTTCCAATGCCACTTCGTTTGCTGTCTTTGTTCTAAGCGGTCGGAGATTTACAAATGTTGAAGTAGTGTCTTGGTATATTAATAACCACTTGTAGTCTCCATCAGGACAAGATTGAAAATCGATCAAGTCAACTTGCCCTCTGTTGGAATCTTGTGACACAGTTGGACGGGAATGTTTCTGCTTAATACTTTTTTTGGGATGTACTTTTTTGATCTCGCACGCAGGACAAAGCGCTACAAATATTTCTACAGCCTTTTTTGGGATATAGAATTTATTTTTAAGGGCATGTGTTATTTTGTCCCGACCGCCATGACCGCAGGATTTATGGGTTTCATTTAACACATCAAAATATTCATCCCGTGGAATAATGAGTATCGTTGGATCACTGTTGGTTTTTTTCTTGAATATTAAACTGTATTCAATTCCCTCAGATATAATGTCGTACTTAGACATCCAGTAATATTCCATCGGTGTCCTACGCTGGCTGGTTTCCATAGTAATCCTTGCATGAAGGATATGATTTATAACCTCTTGTACTCTCTCCTGTGTCCACGGTTTGCGTTGAGATCCTAAAATAAATAACAATACGTCTTTTAATTTTCATTCACTGGCTACAATGTTAAGTGCATTCATAAAACTTGCAAAACTTCGCGAATAAAAAACAATAACAAAATGTTACCTTTGTGTTGCTCCTCGTATTCGAGTAGTTTAAACTCAAAACGTTCTTTAAAAGCCGTTTCCGATAAATCCATTTTAAGAACGCGTTGTAGGTATTTTGTATAATTCACAGCTGTATTTGTTCACTTTTCCATTCAAAACTCGACTATTTTACAAGCATCAACAAAACTATCAATCAGCTGCTGACGCCATATTTGTTTGGTTCTGCTAGCTAGCGCTGCAGTGGCGAAGTGGCGAACTAAACTTTCAATGACCTGAACCACAGACTATCTACGTAATGTTGACGCGACACGGTCGTTCGGTCGGCCGGCCCCATCGGCGCGCGGAGGCGGCATTCATATCACCTGTTTTCAAGCTTTTCAAAGGCTGGCTTCTAGCTGCTTTCAACAGCCGAACTTTCAAAACGATAATCGATTGGAACTCGGGCGTATCCTGCGTTTTATTATCAGCCTAGCTAACCATTACCATCCGGCGACGACAGATCGGTTTATCTTTGTTAGATTTGTTATTTTTAGTATTCATGAGTTAGTAATGGTACCTTTACCTACCTACCATTTGCAATCAAATCAAATCAGAAAATGATGTTGCATAAATTGGTAGTAGGTACCTACAATTAATTATTAATCTGATAAAATGGTACAAGGTCGCATGCTTAGCCTTTTTGAGCCGTCTTCACCCATATTTTTTATTTATCCGTGCGATGTTGAACCATTGTTATTTTTTACCTAATTTATGTAATAGGTATCAGTTTTTATACATTCCAAGATAATTTCCAAAGTTCTCTGTGATAAGTTTTAGTTACATAACATTAAAATAACATGTAAATAATTATTATTATCTATTATTATACTATTATCTTCCAAACATGAATTTAAACAATACGGTCTATATAATTAATTTTATTTTTAACATTGATTTGTTTAATAATTTACATTATGCGTGATTTTCTTATGTCTCATTATTTGGTTTTAATAAAGTGAAATTGTATGCCAGATTTGAGTTTTATTTTTATTAACCTAAGTCGATAATTGGTATGTATTAATATTAATAACTTAAATATAACTTTAATTATTGCCTATTTTTTTTGGATTTTTTTTCGTTCTGGGTTTTTTCTATGTATAATAAAAAAAATCTATCCATGTTGTGTATTGTATTAAGTTTATCATCAGTTATCTAGTACCTACCCATAATACAAGCTCTGCTTAGCTTGAGGCTAGATAATGCGGTGTGAATTGTCCAGCATTATTTATTTATTTATTTACTTGTTTATCATTTCATGCAACCTTGTCGATAATAGTCGATAAGTTTGTAAAGTAGGCACTACTTTTATGAAAATCTGCGTAGGTTATCATTATTATTAATTATTGACGTCAATAACTATATTGCGTAATTACCTAAATTAGGCTGGGAAATATGTAAATTGACAAGTCTTATTAAAATAAAACACATTTTTAGTGTCTGTTTCTCACTTTAAATTTAATTTAATTACATATAAATATGGTTCATAAATTGTGATTACTTATAGAACATAATTTATCATTTCCAAATCGAGTTTTTCACAATTTACACGCTTATGAACTTAATTGTATTTATTTTTCCAGAGTTGCGAGGTCGCTACGAATATTAGGTAGGTGTGTATGAAAGCTTTGTCCATTCATAGACATAATGTATGGTCTTCATTATGTTCCTATTGGTCTGAGATAATTGTTTCCTATGACGTCAACGGGGATCTTGCAGTCTTTCCAGGGTCTCGATGTTATGGGGAACGGACCCTCCCCTGTTAGTTCCACTGAAAACAAAGATTCAGGTTTTTTGATTAGACATCATTATCAGCATATATTAGTTCACTGCTGGTAGGCCGCCCCTGATGAGCGCCATAGCTCCCTTTCTTCAGCTTTCTACATCCAGCATCTGCCTGCAATCTTTAAAACTACGCAACGGAATTTGATGCGGTTTTTTTTAAGAATGTATCAAGAGGAATGTTTATATGTATAATACATGCATAATGTATTAGAAAAACACTGATAATTTTAGAGGTTTCTAATGCGATGGCGTAGGTAAATAAACCATGTTTTATCCTTTACTTTTTTCAAGAAAATGGCTTATTTACGAAGCGAATTTAACCCATATATGCCCAGGAGCACTCAAACGACCCAAGAGTACACGTTCTGTTCTAAAGCGTCGTAAATCAAAACTATTCATAAATATTTAAGTTTAACGCCATCTATGAGTTATTCAAAGACTTAGCTAAGTTGTAAGCTGAGTGCACTAGCTACACTAGAACAATTTGAATTAAAAAGTTTGCATGCAAGTTGGGGCTTGTTTTTTTCGACAAAAATTGTGTACCCTTGGTGACGAAAATGTAAGTATTTAATTTTTTACTTTGTATTTCACGTGTATTGTTTATAAATTAGTAAAATGAATATATTTAGCATCAATACAACTAATAAAATCTGTACAGGATTCGTTGATTTCGCTATTATTGAAACGAAAATTTGTTGGGGTCGAAATCGACCCTTTGGGCAAATATCATACTGAGTGTAACTCTTTTTCTCAGGTCACGTCGCGTACTTTCTACGAATGAAATTGCTGATTTCTTGGAGAATTTGGCTGATGATGAAGATTATCGTGGCGCCGACGTATATTAATATTTAGAGCCGCCTTGTGGAGGTACAGTATCTGACGGTGACTCAGGGGAAGAAGATGGCAACGATATTGCAAGTTTTAACCGTCATCAACTTCTTGCCCCCGCCGAGCTGGTTTTACATCACTCGCAAGATAATGAAGAGCCCGAGGTCATCAGCGAAATGGAAGATCTAGAGGTTCAACAGCCAGTGATTCAGGTACCTGTGAGAGTAAATCCATATGTTGCACCCTCCACTAGTCGCAGTTCCTCGTCGGGGCAACAACGTAGTACTACTCAACCCAGACCAAGAAAATGGATCAAGCGAGATCTTCGTGAGCCAGAAGTTGAGTGGTCAGCACCGCCACCACGATCAGTAACCACACTATCGGCAGAAAGTGAGCCTGTTGAGTTCTTTGAACTTTTTTTCGATCAGGAGTTAGTTAGACACATTGTTCGGCATTCAGTAATCTATGCTATGAGCAAAAACCCGAACACGACCTTCACTCTATCTATCGACGAGATTTACTGCTTCATAGGTATACTCATTCTCACTGGCTACGCTCCACTGCCTAGACGCCGAATGTATTGGGAACTGAACGAGGACACGCATAACGTTCTTATCAGCAAATCCATGCGACGCAACCGTTTTGAAGAGATTTTTCGACACCTTCATGTGGCTGATAACGACATATGATCATGGTTGGTCAGAACCGAAGGTGTGCCTACTGCAAAAATAAAACAATAAAAATGTGCCGTTCATGTGGAGTAAATCTCCATCACAAATGCTTTGAGAAGTTCCATGCCTAATGCGTTATTATTACCCTAATGTTGTTATGTTTGTAAGTTGCCTGATGCCAAATAATAACGTTCCTACTTTGTTGATTTATATATTCTTAGTTATAAAGTAATTACAATGAATACAAGAGCTCTTATTATGATACAAAACATTTTTTATTTTACCTATGTTTTTCTTACCATTGCTGGACCATATTTGACCAAGGGGTCGATTTCGACCCATTGAAAAAAAAATACTTCTACTTACTGAAACTGAAAATTACTTCTTTGTAGATTAATTGCAACCCCTAGGGACCAACATATCCAAAATTCATGAAAATCGGAGACCTAAATCTTTCTGGGCATATATGGGTTAAGCAATACAGCATGAATCCTTATCCAATTCAGTACCTTAAATACATTGTGCATTTAATATAGGCCTTTAAAGCAATTGTAATTTAAATGAATATTTTTGAAGATATTACAGATTTAAAATGCAGGGACATAGCGGGTGCGGCGGTACCGGCCCGGGGGCCGAATCTGTAGTATATTTAGTATCAGCATTGCACCCTTGCGAAGCCGGGGCGGGTTGCTAGACATAGATAAACTCCTTGAATTCTTCCCAGTCTCTTTTGTCCTGCTTGTGGTTTGCACATACATCCAGTTGGGCTCAGCTACTTTTACAATGTTGTCAAACCAACGCGCTTTCAAACGTCCAAGGATGGATGCAGCAAGCTAACATTACTAATTCTACTTTGAAATTTATCAAAGTCAATTTAATCCACAGTTTGAAGTCGAGACTAATAAAAATATTTAGAAAGTAAATAGGTTCTTTCTTACCCATCATTCCCGGTACTAGTGTTACGTTGTATTTCCCATTGTACATGGTTAGAGGCCAGTTGTCGTCTATCGAAGACACCTTCAATGTGGTTGACTCCTTATGAATTTCCAGGGTTAGCCTGGCACCCAGGTATTTGATTCCTTTAATGAAAATTAGAAAAGAAATTTAGTAAAATCTAAAGATAAGTTCGGGAGCCCTGGAAATTATTAGCCTACTAAATTATTTATTTATTATTTTCAGCCTATATTCTATTATCCCACTATAGGGCAAAGGCCTCCCTCCCTTTCTTCCAGCTTTCCCGGTTCATAGGTGCCATGGACCATAAGTACCTACATACTAAATCAAATTAAAATTGTGACCAAACCATAACCATACGACATCAAAAACTAACAAACAACAGCTTTTATGGTAAACAAAAAAATGTGAATAGGAAAACTTGATAAAAATATACAGACCTGTTTAACACTAGACTTAGGTGAAGTTTGAAGGTTATTTTGCTTCGATAAATAGGTACCTTTATCGAATAGATATTAAGATAATGATGGTCATAGATCACCTATTAAATATTTTACGAGTTTTCTATCAGGATGTCTGCTCTATCTGTAGTAGAATATAGAATTCTTTCTAATTCTGTGGGTAGAACAGACATCCTGATAGAAAACCCTAAAGCTTTCTTTTTCTTGGATCTGCGCTTCAATAGATTTTAAGTGCATAGAGCAGGTTATAGCAAGATATAATAATTTACTTCGCCAGGTATAACACTCCGAGAAACAAAGGTCACGTGGGTTTTCCCAAGCCTACGTCATATGCGCTACGGTGGTTCTCAAACTTTTTATTTTGAGGAAATTTGAGATTCTATTAAATTCTTCAAACTTTGTTTCCATAATTTGAGCAACGCTAATGAGCTCTGTACATGAATAAATCAACTTTTCCCTTGAAATTAAATTTATCCAATCGCAGGAACATTCTTCAGTCACAGATTCTTTTTTCAGGAATGAAAAAAAACCTTATTTTACCCCCTTTCACACTTACACTCTTACATAGAGCAACCGCCGATTTTAAAGATTTATCCGATCAACAACGCGAGTGACGCGACAGTAAAAGTTTGGTAGTCACCGGCCAAAGAACGTAACCTCCCTTTTTTATGGCAACTGGAGGGCGATTACGGTGTGGTAAGGCACGGCATTACGGCTCTAACGTAAGCGATATCGGTCCGATCCGATATCGGTGTCGGACGACGATAGCCGACATCCGATAGCCGACACCATGTGCTATTTTTACATAATTTCCGGCAAAATCGTTCTGATACGGCCATTTGCTCGATAGCTTAGTGCGGGCAGGTAATTTAGATACACGTATAGCACACAGTCATACAAACATTATCGCCCGACGGCTCACGGGCGTCCAATGGTGCCGCCAGCATATCGGTGTCGGCTCCGATATCCGATATCGGGCCGGACAACATGAAAGACAGGTACATATTTCATACATTTTACTTACCCCGATGTCGTATCGGCGTCTGTTACCGATATCAGATCGGATAATGTGAAAACGCTCTTAGGATGCGCGGTCACAGGCCGGCATCGGACAATCCGCTATCGGACAATCCGCTGACAAGTACGTCCAGAATTTAGTAGTAGTATTACCGTAGAATTTATTATTTTTGATCGGATAATCCATATCTTTTAATTTTATAATTTAATTAATTGAATTGATTTACCTACTATGCTGGACTTGTGAATTATTGTTTTTTATTTTTATTATTTGTACTTTGTATGACATGTAACAAGCGTTATCAATAAAGAATCTGAATCTATCTGCCAAGCAGCATTGCTGTATTCCGGTTTAGGGTAAGGTAACAGATTACAAGGGCCACCTACTTCAGTCGTCACTTATTTTAATTAACCTATAAAGAAAGGCTTTATATGAAGAATAAACATACACGTACCTTGAATTCTAAACAAAGTTGACCCCGGCGGTAAACTCGGCTTGTCGATTGTCAACTTGTCGAGATGTATGCTCACGCCTGCATACCCAAAGATCAGCGCCTGGAGGAATCCGCCCATGCCTGTGAAGAAATTCACTGCTCCGATGTTAGGGCGGGCAAGTTCACTCCATACCTGGAATACGTGAGGTACGTGACGTAAGTTTTTTTTTTAAACTTCTCACAAGTTCGATGATTGAACTAACGAATCGAAATAGTGAAGACAAACGATTAATTAGGTATACGTGACGCAAATTCGCAATTACATATTTGCATTCTGCATTTACATATTTAGCCCATTTTCATCGGTTATTGAATATTTTTACCTAAAATCTTGTGATGTCTGAAAATATTTTGAATCACCTAAGATATTTTCGCTATATTTGCAATGTTTCTGGGTAGGATTATAATATTACCTACAAGTATAAAGAAATCTGGTTTAGGTACGGGAAAGACGAAATGTGGGTTTAAACAAATCTATTTTGGCTTTCTTGAACACAAACTAGGTAATTTTATTCTACTTAATCAAAGGTGTGTTCACCAATAGATAATCGGACAATTAGGCTGCTTCGTCGGATAATGTTGACGTTTAATGTATGAAAACTTGTGTCAAAAACTTTAAAACAACTGTTTAAAATTTAACCATTGTTGGTGAACTCGGGTCTAAGAAACATTAGGTTCCCCTCACCTTAAACGGTTCTCTAACAAACGCCCCATAGCTTTTGTTAAAGTTAACCTCCGCTTTGTGCTGGTCTCCCAACTGGAGGTGTCCGATTGAATGCATGCTCCACGTCATCGCTGGTCCATTACTTCTGGTTACTGACTCGTAGTAGGATAGATCGTTTGCTCTGGTCGACCTGGAAAATACCCGATTAGATGTATGAATAAGCAAATACTTACAAAGGAAATACTGCTGGTGATGACGCTTTTCTATAATAGGAGAGTTGTAACCATGCGTTGCAAAGAAATCAAATAATATCGACTATTTGACTTCGACGGGACTTGAACCCGCATCCTTCCGTTGGAACGGAAATTACCCTGAGTGTACGCACTATAATAAAAAAAAAACATGCGTTGCAACTTTTGGCGATTGCAACTTCTGTAAGTTTATCGACGACCGATGTGGCGCGGGGGGCGGAGCTCCCTGCGACGCAGGTTACAGTTACGATTCCCACCTTGGAACAAATGTTTGTACGATCTGCAAAAGTTTGTTCCGGGTATTTTCTATGTATAGTAAAAATATCTGTCTATGAAATGTATCGTATTAAGTTTATTAGTCATCCATCTAGTATCCATAACACAAGCTCTACTTAGCTTATGCTGATGCTTTGTGGATTGTCTCTACTTATTTTGTCATACTCTTTCTTAGTTTCGTATCGAAGAGTCTCCACTTTAGAACGCCGTAAGCATTCGAAGATGCAGAGAATCCCCTTTACTTACGCGACATCAGTAACACAACCCCGCTACTGACCGGTATGGCCGCGCACTGATCTCGAATAAAGTCTTTGAGTAATATACAGTCCACTCTCAAAAGGTATAGAAGCCCAATTCCCTACATTATAAAGCCCATCACAGACGTAGCTATAATATATATCAATATACCGTGCTATACTGTGCTATAGTGTATATTATAGCAAGCTGAAACGATGTAGTAATATAAAGTTTGCCTTCATTTCACGATGTTCGGCCCAGTACTATGCTCTGCAATAATATAAATTACAGTATAGCTTAGTGACGTCATAGAAATATAAATTATAGCTGCGTGTGTGGTCACTCAAAAATTTGTACAGAAGAAATATCGCGCTATGTTTTGCTATGATTCATATTGCTATATATTATAGGTAGCTATGGTCTGTGATGGGCTTAATAATATAATTTAAGCCTTTATTGCTGTTTTACATTAAGGGTATTTTTAAACTATGCCATTTTATTACTAACTTATTATTATCTATGAATGTTATAATTCCAAATCGGCAAACGTTGGTTTGTCTATGACAGCTATTCCTCCGACATATGCTTCCTCTAAAGATTTCCTTATAGTCTTGTTCTTTGCTGCACGGATCCGGACCGGCTATATTCCTAATATCATCTTTCCTACATTATAATTTACTTACAAATTCATAGGATACTGCAGCGGATACCCCAGTAGCACCGTATCAGCCTGCTTGATGCCCTCGCCGCGTCTGTACCCTGAGAACTGCGGATGGTAATCGTAAACACTGTTGTAGGGTAAGGCGAGACTCCACGCGATGTCGGCGTAGTGTTCCGGGTCTTTGGCTAAGAAGTAGGACTTGCAGAGGCAGGAAACATACCTGGAATGGTTATTTTCCTGTTATAAGTGATTTTAGTGGTGATAACCACCATCGAGGCTCAAATCCGTCTCATTGCTCGTTGCGAGCATTTTACGTTACGCCGTGTGCTCAAAATTTGAGTATCATGCTCGCTGCGAATGATACATGACGCTCCGTAACACCGGTCAGTCCCCGGCTTAAATGATTGGTACTTACTGTAAACTTTTAAATCCATTATGGTTATTAAAACTAAAGACATCTACAACGGGATATTGACCTTGATTTGAGAATCATGGTAAATATCCCGTTGTAAATGACTTTAGGTACTTACTGTGCTAGGTAAAGAGAGTAACCCGCTATGACGTTGGTGAAAACTGAATTTGTAATGTTGCTGTGGTCTTCATCAGGGCCCATGACATCTGAAATAATTTTACGTTCTCGATAAAAATAATTTTTATCAGGTATTTATCGCGTACCTTTTGTTATAATTGGCCCTACGTTTCCATTCGTTACAGCGATTGTGGTCACAGGGCGACAAAAATACGTACCCGATAAATAGTCATTAATTATGTTAAGAAAAAACGAAAGCTTAAATACATCAAACATTTATTTCATGTAGACCTTACGACTCTTGGACACGTCACAAAATTTAAATTACTAAAGTAAAACTACAAAATAAAGTGATCACTTTGATTTTTTGTTCACTTCAAAGGTTTAAAATAATTCTGATTCGATAGCCATGCTATTTCCATGCATTTATTCACAAGTCTCCTTACTTTGAATGTCATAAAGTCCAGTTTTGTAGTTGATGACGGCTCGGGACGCCCAGAAATCGGCGATGTGTGTCACAAGTGCACAGCCCCCATGCTGAGAAAATATGTGATCTCTATTGGTTTTTTAGTTGTAAAAACCTCTTGGCAATTTCTTGCAATTAACAGAGAGTTCAAGTGAAAAAGATGTTTTACAAGAATTTCATTGACAGCTTCCTACAGGCACTGAGTTGTCTCCAGATAATAGCATCAAGTTTGTGGACATCAGTTTCGATTTCGTTAATCCAACGAAACCGGATGAACGAACCTGGGGGCCTACTCGGAAAAGGAAAATCGAAGTTTCGTGTTCGTTGTCGTGAAAAACCAGCTCTTATATCCCTTGCATAAAATTAGCGTTTGCACGAAAACAAATCAGGAACTTCCATTTCGGTTTTAGGAGTAAGGGCCCTGACTGCCGAACCGAGATGACTCGAATAGTTTAGAATCACAACAGAGTCTACAAAGCTGTTCGGTAAGTCCTTACCTCCAGCCATTCCTCATTCCTCGTCGTGGCCAGGAACTGTCTGGCTGCAAAAGCAATGTCTCCGCTGACGTGTTGCTGAAACTCCGCAACTTCAGGGCAACAAGGCTGGGTCACTTCCACTCCTGTATATGCACTTTCCCAGGGAAACCTGCAAGAAAATTGTGCTAGTTAATGAAGAAGAAGTACCTACCTATGTATCTGTTTTAAGTTATAAAATCCTGATTCTAGAGGCACAAGCACATTGTATTTTGTAGTCTTGAGACCGAGACCAAATATGTGTTTTCTTCCAGTCTCAGTTACGAAAACTGTCCACATTGGAATTAAATTATTTTTTTACAAGAAGTCACCGACAAAATCACGTCTTCAATATTTCATGGATTAGTTTACACTGTATTTCGCGAGCTCCGCTAAGGGTAGGTAAGTTAAGGTTCTTAACGCATTTACTGCCCAACACAGCGCTACGCTACACGGACGTGGAAGAGGACATATACGTGGTCCGTGAAACTGTTATTCTAAGGGTACATAAATAATTTAGGATATGTTTTTCGTTTCCCATTCCTACCTGTATCCTTTGTGTCCAGTAATCTTAGCCAGTTCTTCAGCGACGTACGCTGTATCCAAACGGTATTGCAGCAGCTTCTGCGCGTACTGGGGGTACAGGAGCAAGATCGACGGAAACATCCACGTTTCGGTATCCCAGAAGTTGTGCCCTGGAATTTTAAGCCAGATTGATGACTTAGGAATGTGGCAGAAGCCTTTATTCACAAAGAAAATTACAATAAAATAATAGAAATTAATTAGTATTTACAATTGAAACTGAATTGAGCTAACTGCAGACTGTTGCAAACAATCTACAGGTAGCTCAACTGATCCATATCAATACCAGTCGGAAGCGTCCCCAAGACGCTGGTTGCATTGCCCCGCTGTATGGCAATGCTGATGCGCTGTGCCAGATACTGACCAGCTCTCGGTTCACGCGTTGCTTCGACCAGATGCTCAGATACTTTTTTAAAACCCGAAGAGCCTCGGTACCCCACGGACCTAGGGTCCCCACTCCAAGAGGAATAAATGTGTAGGCTCTGTCGAGACCTGCATATTTGCGCTTCTTGAGATCTTCGGCCAAATCTGCCGCCGCGCCTGCCCTCACGGATGTCCTCGGAAAATGGGAAGGCGCAAGTGTGTTGACGCATGTAGCGTCCCACACAATGGCCAATGACTTAGGTAATTTAAGTAAGCTCGAATCTAAGGTTCTTGTTATTTTCTTACCTAGAAAAATTGCTAATTTTGAGCATACCTGCTGAATTAATGCCAGCTCTTATCATCATCATAATGCTGGTCTACTTAATCATGGACCGTCCCTAATAAGGGCCATAGCGCCCTGTCTTCGCTTTGTCGCATCTCGCATCTGCCAGCAGTCTTTCAGATCGTCACCACCTGGCCACAGGGCGTCCTACAATACGCTTGCTGCGTCCCAGTCTATGAGCTTATCCACTTCTTTGTGACCGTAAAAAGCCATACCTTCATAGTCCTCAAATGTGCCTCCCGTAGCCAAACCCGTAGGACTCAACCCATAGTACCGATCCAGTGGATTGTGAGAGTGTTCAGATGGCAATGAGCTGAGGAAGTAGTACCAGATGCCGTTCACAATTTTAGCCAACTGCAGGTTCCCTTCGATAACCACGCTGGCTTGCTGGTAGGACCTCAACCACTCGTCGACGTGCTTGTCGAATAGTTCCTCGCCGTCTTCCTGTAAAACTATGCAGGTGTTTATAATTTTTCTTAAGCAGTAGGTAGTAGCAGCTACAGATAATCTTTCAAAGAGTTTACGAGAATTAGAAGCTACTAGAAAAATGAACTTCATGTCGAGAACATCAATAAAGGGAAGGCTTTTTGTTATTATACCTCTTAAGCCCTCGTACTCGGGGTAATTTCTAAGTTATTATGAGTTTTTCGACTCCTACTTCACTGACCCCGTGGTGGTTAGCGCATTTCCTTACTGAGGGAAGGTCGCGGGCTTGAGCCCGCAGCATCGACGGGACTTGAGTCCCGTCGAAGTCGAAATTTTTTTTGGGCTAATATTTGTTTCATTAATAATAAAAATAAAAGGTTGGAAAAAACACTGAAGCACCGAATCTTCTATTTTTATATAAAGATCTCAGGATTCAGTTTCAAGTTCAGTTTTAAATTTAGCCCCTCTAATTAACGATCATTGAATGGAGAAAGGCACTTGCCAAGTTTAAGAATGATGACCTAGCATCTTCACAAACTGTTATGCGCGCCCTTTCGAGAGGGTTTAAAGATTTTTATATTTAAATCACTTAAGTGAATTGATTTAATTAGAATTAATTAGTTTACGTACAAAAGAATTGAGCCCGGAGACAAATCACGGACGCGTGTTGCTTGATCAATTGCTCAACCGAGACTGACTCGAAGTCACTGCAAGAGCTGTGACTGAGGGGTGCAAAGTGCAACGCAGCAGTAACTAATTCACATACATAAAAAATGTTTTTTTTACATTTTTAATTTATTTAACAAAAACACGTGATATTAGCTAGACTACGTTTTTCTGAATAATGATGAATGACATTGAAGGGGTTCACATAGTGTCAGTGAATTACCAGTAACACAGTAACCCTACATAATAGAAATAAGTACCTAACACTAGAGAATAGAAATTAGTAAAGTAAAAAACTGTTTTCTTGAGCATGTTTCCAAAACCAACCTTTAACAAACTCCTCCCTGGCAACAGTTCTGTTCTTATCTGCTGTCATCACAAACGTGAAGACCCTGGAGCCATGTTGCGGCACCACTAGATGATCCGGAACCGACGTCCAATACACGCACACATCAACTGGTAATGGCTGATATTCTGCAGAAGGTTATTAAATTACCTACAATAAAACCAGATGAGTAGATAAAACGTTAATTAAACTTATAGGATACCTACTAATTTCTGCCCGCGGCATCGCACGCGTTTTTAGCAACGCGTGCGAAGCATAATTATATACAAATATCTGAACCTGGAAATTTCAGCTCGTAGCTTCAATGCCGTGAAATAGGGATTCATTTTGATATATATTAGATGTACCTATGTTAGTTTTAAGGTATATTTTATTTTATTTTATTTTATTTTATTTTATTTATTTGGGAAACAAAAAGCTTATGTACAGGTAACAATAAATTCTTAAACTAGAACAAATGAAGCTAAAGACAGTTTCCACTCATAGTCTGTAAAATTGCCTGAACTAGTTTAAAATATACAACAGTTAAAAAAAATTAAAAATACTACAATACTAAATCAAATTATATGCACTGTGTGCCGATGCAGAAGTAGTAGGTACCTATTTATAAAAAAAAAAACTAATCTAGATCACAATGAAATTTTAAAAATAGCAGTTTATAATTATCTACCTGGTGTCAGTACCAAATCAAGCGGATTGGCAACTACAGGGTGGGGAACTAGGATGGATATATAAATACTGATCATGCATAATGTTAGTGTGTAAGAATTTATTATTGATCGAAGAAGTTAATATTAATTAACTTCTTGAAAGCATTGCGCCTAGTGTTGAAGAGATCTACAGTTTTCGAATATTTAGTATTAAATGTTTGCATGGTCCGCAGTAGATATGTGTTTTTCCGGTAGTTTGTTGCGCAGTTCGGTATATATAATTTAAGGTGATTTCTTCGCGAAGCTCGGCGGGACGGAACTGTTAGTCCTATTCCGGATAAGAGCGTGGGTGAATCAACCAGATTCAAGACAATATTGAGCAACAGTGACAGGTCAGCTGCTTCTCTTCTCAACTCAAGCGGTAGCAAATGATGGTGTTTGCAGCTATTTATGTAGTCGAGGTTGATGACCTTATGCTTATAGTTAATGAATTTAAGAAATTTCCGCTGAGGTTTTTCAAGCAGAGAAACATATTTAATATAATGGGGATTCCATACCTGCGAGGCATATTCGAGGTGACTTCGGACCAGTGAGCAGTAAAGAATTTTTAGAGTTTTAAGTGAACTGAAATCCTTTGTCACCCGAAATAGAAAGCCGAGCATCTTCAGCGCCCTAGAGGTGATTTTCTGTATATGTTGATCAAATAGTAATTTAGAGTCAAGGGTCACCCCAAGATCAACTATAGAGCTAGTTCTGATGAGAGTTTGGTTGTTGATGTTGTAGGTGTGAGTCAGGATGTTGGGAGACCTACTAAAAGAGATACAGAAGCACTTCTTAGTATTAAGATCAAGTTTGTTGATGGTGCAGTAAGAATGTAGACGATCCAAATCACTTTGGAGATGTAAGGGGTCAGATGGACCACCAATTTTTTTAAAGATCTTCATATCGTCGGCGAATAAAAGAAAATCAGAGTACTTGAAACATGAGCCGATGTCGTTGACGAAGATAGTGAATAGCAGTGGATCAAGAATCGAGCCTTGGGGAACGCCAGAAGGAATTGGCGACACTCCAGATGTGTATCCGTTAAGAACCACGGTTTGACAGCGACCATAGACGTAAGAGGCGAACCACCTTAGGAGGTTTCCCTTTATACCAGCAGCGCACAGTTTGTTTAGTAGAATGGAGTGGTCGATACGGTCAAAAGCTTTACTATAGTCAGTATAAATTGTATCGACCTGACTACCCAATTCCATTCGATTAGTAACAAAATCAATAAAACATAAGAGATTAGTAGTAGTTGACCTGCCTTTTAGAAAGCCATGTTGCTGGTTGATGAAAGATGACTTTAAGGCTGAGTATAGTTGTTCGTGGACTACCTTCTCTAGGGTTTTAGCTAGAACACATAATTTTGAAATAGGTCTATAATTACAAATGTCACGTTTCGATCCCTTTTTGTGAATAGGTGTAACAGATGCCTGTTTCCAAATCGATGGCACAGTCCCTTCAGCTATAGACCGGCAAAAAAGTATGCATATGGGATAACATAAAGACTTGGCGCAGTTTTTAAACAAAAAAGGATGCAGACCATCAGGACCAGCTGATTTGCTACAGTCAAGGGTTTCCAGTAGTTTCATAATTCGAAGAGGAGATATTTCTATGGTGCTCAAGTCAGTAGAAGATGAAGACTCAGCAGTTGATAACTGTGCTGAACGTGAGGATGAAGGTGGAAGGTAATTAGAATTAAAAAAGTCAGCAAATGCGTTGCAGATGTTATTGCCATCATTTACGTCTATGTTCATGTAAGTCATGGAAGAAGGATACGAGTTATGTTGCCTGTTAGATTTAATGTAAGACCAGAATGCCTTCGGATTCGATTTAATAGAATTTTCTACTCTCGCTATGTAGTTTAAGTAGCACTCATTTTCGACTCTTTTCACTCTGGCTCTCAGTACCTTAAAAGAGTTCTTATCAGCTTTATTGTCATAAATCTTAATTTTCCTATGATACTTGTTCTTTTCATTTAAAATGTGTATCAAAACCGGGGAGTACCATGGAGGATAGAGCTTACGCCTGACGTTTTTATGTGGGATATACTTGTCACGAAGCTCTGACACCACTGCGTTAAATAATAGAACCGCGTCATCCACTGAACCATCCGAGAGAGCCGTCTCCCAGTTGTAAATTTCAAGTTCCTTACTTAAAGCTGTATAATCGCCTTTATTGTAACAGTAGAAAGGTCTAGGGCGCGGATTAAGGGCTCTCGTATGGATAAATTGGGGTTCACAGAGAAGTGCCTGATGGTGGACACTATCCTCCTTCACCAAGGGATCTAAACAAGATGACACCGAAATCTCATCATTGCACAAAATGAGGTCGAGTATGCGACCCAGCCCGTTTAATATATGATTGTACTGGCCTAGATTATTAATAGTTAACATATCGACCAACTCTGTGTGATCAGAATTAGCAGTATCATGTGAAGGTAAAAGATAAGTATAGTTAGGGGAAGAGCTCCAGCTTATGCCGCTAAGGTTGAAATCGCCAAGTAGGAGAATCTTATCATCCGGATTTTGATTCGAAACAGATAAAACACTTTCAGTGAAATTAGTGAGTTGAGAAGAGAACGATAAACCTTGGTTTTGCGCACACAAATATATACAGCCTAGATGTAAGTTCAAAGCCGGCATAAATTTACTCTTCGTAAAACGTATCGAGATCCAGATATCTTCCGCCGTGGAGTGCCACTCAGGGCGCGCCCGCGCAGCCAGAACCCGTTTTACAGCTATGAGGACCCCGCCCCCACGCGTCTGCCCCGTCACTTCGCAGCAGTGCTGCCATTTTAGCGCTTTCGGCGCTAGATCTAGCGCTTTTTTGCTATGTTCAGCGGACACTTCATAATTTTAGCGCCTAACGGATAATTTAGCGCTTTCTTCATTTTTAATATGGCAGCACTATTTGTTCCGTGGAGAATAAAATTATTGTCTATGTTCAATTTTGTGCTCTATGCCAGCTGGGTTTTAATATGGCAATAGAGCACGGGGAATCCCATGAACATTAAGTACGGTTTGTTTCATGTTTGTTTGATTGACTTTGCTTCTTTCATTTTCATTCTGTCTATGTGAATGCACTGAAGTTCAAGTTTAGAAATAACATTTTAAGCACTGATTTTATTAGTTACTTTTGTGAGTGTTCCATAGTGTTGTGTTGGTTAACTCTTTTGAAATGGATGTACCATTATCAAAAAAAACTGTGTACAAACAAAGATATAAAGTCGAATGGGAGAAATCGCCCAACTTTAAACAATGGTTGAAACCTGTGCCTGGAGATGATACAAGGGCAATGTGTTTGTATTGTAGGAAGGATTTTCTTGCCAAATTAAGCGATATCCAGAGACATTGTGATTCAGTTCATCACAAGAAGCAGGCGAAACCTTTCTTGGACAAAAAACAAGCACAAATCTCTTCAATGCTGCAAAAACCCGTCGATAAGCTCTGTGTTGAGGCTGAAGGTGCTCTCTCAATGTATGTTGCAGAACACACAGCTATACAAGCAATTGATCACCTTACTGAATTGTGTAAGAATAAATTTTCGGATTCTAAGGCTGCTACAGAAATGAAATTGCACCGAACGAAATGTACAGCAATAATTCAGGAAGTATTAGCACCTCATTTTAAAGATTCTTTGAGAAATGATATTGGTGATAATTCGTATAGCTTGATTATAGATGAATCTACTGATGTTTCTGTTCGAAAATATCTCGGTATTGTTGTTAAATATTTTAGCAGCAGTCGCAACGAAATAGTTTCCACATTCTTAGGGCTGGTTGAATTGGAATCTGCAGATGCCGAAGGAATAGTTTCGGCGTTAACAGCACAACTTGAAGCTTTTAAACTTGATAAAAGCAAGTTAATTGGAATCGGAACGGATAATGCTTCGGTTATGACTGGAGTAAACGCAGGTGTCCATAAAATATTGCAGGAAAGGTATGCTTTACCCAATCTAGTGTTGATAAGATGTGTCTGCCATTCGATTCAATTGGCAGTGTCACATGCGTCATGTGAGACTATACCAAGAAATATAGAATTTATGATAAGAGAAACTCACAATTGGTTCAAGCTTTCACCGAAACGAAAAAACGAATATAAACAAATATATGAAGCGATAAACTGTGGAGAGGAGCCACTTAAGATCTTAAAAGCTTGTGATACACGATGGTTGTCAATTGAACCCGCGGTAACTAGAATCTTAAGTCAGTGGATAGAACTAAAATTGCACTTTCAATTAATGAGAACTCGTGAAAATTGCTACCAAGCCGAATTATTATATAACATGTACAACGATGAAAGAAACAAAATTTATTTGCAGTTTTTGTGTGGAATACTTAATAATTTACAAGGGGCAATAAAAACTTTTGAAAACAAAACTTCTGACCCATGTCTGCTCTATAATACGCTACATGATTTGATACGAAACATGTGCACGAAAATAATAATAGCGCAACCGAGAATGCAATTCGAATGCATTAATGTGAAGGAACATCTGTCTATGTCACCATACCTAGGTTATTTGTTTGAGAAAGAGATGAACGAGTCTTCATTAAATGAGGATGAAAAAAATGCAATGAAGAAGAGGTGTGTTGATTTTATTATTAAACTAATAAATGAGCTGCAACAAAGACTGCCTGAAAATTTAAAACTACTTAAAAACTCTATGGCATTATCTGTTTCCGTCATTTTAAAACCAAACAGAAATATTGATAACTTTAGGTATACAAGTTTTGGAAAGTCTGGGTTACACAGAAAATATGGATAATGTTATTCAGCAGTGGCAGACTGTTATCCTACAGAACTGGGAAAATACCGAAGATACGGTGAAGTTTTGGACAGAAGTTCAACAGTCGAGGGACGCAGCTGGCTGTTGTCCATATAAAGACTTATTCAATGTCGCGACAAAAATAATGAGTTTGCCACATTCAAATGCTGATATTGAGCGGGTGTTCAGCTTAATGAATGTGGTTAAAAGTAAGTTGCGAAATGCATTGCATTTAAAAACTATTAACGCCATCCTATTTGTAAGAACAGGATTAACCGCTGTTAACAGCAACTGTTATAATTATAAACTACCAGCTGATATTTTAAGTAAGATAGGATCATCCGAAAAATATAAAGTAAATACTACTGAACCTAACCAGCCTGGACCCTCGAGTTCAGCTATGATGGAAGAAGAATTTTAATTTTTTTTTACTTAAAGTTGACTTTACTATACCCAAACTGTAGGTATAGAATAATATTATTATGTTTTCTGTTCTAAATTTTATTATTGTAATAAAAAGTTGTTTTTCACTACAATCACTTCATATTTTATTTTATTTTTGTCGTGCGTATGGCGCTTTTTCCACGATCAATGTGATTACACAATGTACCATATTATACACCTAAAGCAAAACTGCGGAGCCGTAAACAAGATGCGTTTATACAAGTCGCAATCTGCGTCTCGTTTCCAAAACTTTATCAGAATTGTTTTAAGAGCTCATGGTTACAGCCCATGTTTAGTATGGGATATTATATTATCACACTGATCGTCTAAAAAGCGCGTCAGTTAAAAGTTCGAATTTAGCGCTTTATTGACTCGTTTGAGCCGATTTAGCGCTTTAATGGCTCGTGAATATATTCGAATCTAGCGCTTAGTGCACCGCTGTCAGCGCTGATTAGAGTTTTTCATCTGGCAGCACTGCTTCGCAGTGCCGGTCTCGCCGCCACACCGTATACACGTCGCTAAAGAGTTCCTCAGTTCTAATACCATCATGCAGCCAAGTCTCGGTTAATACAACAACATCATAATTACTTAAGTGTATATTTCTCTTGAACTCCACTGTCTTTGTTCGCAAACCCCTAACATTTTGGTAATAAATACTAAAAACCATAATCACATTCCAGCCGGACAAAAGTGCGGCTGGAAAGCGAGTTGATATTTGTAAAGATATTGTGAGATTTGTTTGCGTTAGGGGTTAGGGAACGAGACAGCAGAGCTAGTGTTTCTGTACAGATGTTATGTTTATTGGCCGTGAGTGTTGTGTTAGGCGAGACTTTGACTACCATATCGGTGTGTAGTTTTATTGCAAAAAAAAAATATGTAGGGATGGTATCTCGACTTGTTGGTGTGGCGGTTAGGATAACTATGCATGCATGCTTACGTGTTAGGTACAAAATGGTATAAGTATGAATAAGTGAGTGAATAAGTGATTTTACGATGGACCGTAGGATAAGTTAAATAAGATATCTGTAACTTTTCTAATGTCTGAAATAAATGAATTATTATATCCTACTAATAAATATTATAAATCCGAAACTTTGTGAAATGTGAATTTTTATTACCTAGGATTTCCAAAACGACTGAACAGATCAAGATGATATTTGGCGTACGTTTAGAGCAAAGCCTAACTTAGTTAATAGGCTACTTATTATACCGAAAATACGCAAGCGAAGCCGCGGGCTGAAGCTAGTTATTAATATCTGTATCAGACAATAATGTCCACTGCCTAACATGCCTTTTCATAACAAGGGTAAGTTGCCATAACAACCACGCTTGGCATGCAGATTAGTGATCGCAGTTGAGGTGTTAAAACTCATAGAGAAAACTGCTGCCCTTTTTCTACAGGGTTGTTTTTTGAGAAGGCCGGTGATGGCCAAGTCCGAAACCACGCGAGTTAAAGAAAAGTCGTGAAAGGAGTCATGCCCTCGATTTATAAGAAAACAATAACCTACTTAGTTTTTTTTTCTTATGTAAAAATTTGCTTAGGTATTCCTTTTATTTTTAGTAATACATTTCTTTGCAAAGATTGATCCTTATCAGCAACAAAATTCATTGGCTAAATAATACAGGGTCTCCTTTTTTTTGAAAAATCGTTCCTGTCGATTTCCGGCAAAGTTTAAAAAAAACTAAACATGCTGCTATTGTTTTCTTATAATAATAATAATAAAAAAAATCTTTATTAAGAACATTTTTACAGGATCTTAAATAAATTATTGAAACGTTAACACTACCGAAGCTTTACAAACTGTGTGGTAGTGTTAACGCCCGTCTCCTAGATTTATGAATAATTAAATTTAAACGTTAATTACTAAACAAAATTACAAGCTACTTATTTACTAATTAATCTATTTATGGTTTTTTACTACTGGCTATTACAAATTCTATTTTTTATGATTTATAAATCGAGGGCATGACTCCTTTCACGACTTTTCTCTAACTCTCGTGGTTTCGGAGTAGGCCATCACCGCCCTTCTCAAAAAACCACCCTGTAGGTATAGTAGGTTCCCCAAGAGTCGACTATTCTTTCGACATCACGGGGTGAGTTGGAGGGGTCAATTCTTACCATTTTCATTGATCCTACCCCACTTCCATTGCTCTGACATTTAGACGACCCCTGCGGCGCGGTGGGCGAAGGTCCGCCTGCGACGCAGGAGGTTGCGGGTTTGATTCCTGTCTCGGGACAAATATTTGTACGATCTGCAGATATTTGTTCCGGGTGTTCTGGGTGTCTTCTATGTATAATAAAAATTCTATCTACATATTACGTATATCAGTAATCTAGTACCCATAACACGAGCTCTGCTTAACTTGGAGCTAGAAATGCCGTTTGAATTGTCCAGCATTATTTATTATTATTTGTCCACATAACAGTGTACCAATAAGACAAACGAACCTGCATCTTCAGTTTCGTCAGTTTGCCCACAAGTGGTCCAGACTGTGCGCCCTTCTATCAGCTCAGGATGGGGGTTGTGGAAGGAAATATCGTCTGACATCTCGCCTGGCATTAGCTTCAAGGCAATCCATATCTCCTTGTGGATGAAATTGGGATCTGTTGAAAAAAGGTCAATGTTTGAAGTGCTGTATACATTTATAATAAAACTGACGCTATCTGTTGTACCTGTAGCGGGACAAATTTACAATAATACATACTTTTTAAGGCAGTGACGAATTTACTTTCCATCTATGGAGTGTACAAAACTGTGACGAATTTACTTTGTAGCAAATGTACAACAACCCTCATTTTTAATCTCGCGCGGAGAGCCGAGGCCCGACAAATAAAAAAGCACAAAAACAAGAACATCCAACAGTTCTAAAACATTATAATTAGTTAACAACAGTTGTTAGATTTTAGGTTACCTATATTTTTTTTATTAATTACTCCATCTAGGTCAACACCTGGTTACTTTCAGGGATTTCCAAATAATACAATTAGATCAAGCTAATTAATTTATATTCATATGAAAGAACTAGTTTTTGAACAACAACTGTCCGCGTCATGTACCTAATTTCGTCGTTAACACTAGGTACCACACAGTTTGTAAAGCTTCGGTAGTGTTATCGTTTCAATATGTATTTAAGATCCTGTAAAAATGTTCTTAATAAAGATAAAGAAAGAAAGATAAAAGATGTAATTATCCAAAAGTATTTAGAATTATTGCTTAATTAATTTATATTCATATGAAAGAACTAGTTTTTGAACAACAACTCGCGTCATGTAATTTTATTCAAAAGTAGGTATTAAGAATAATTACATGACGCGAGAAAGTTTCTCGATCAGTTACAATTAGAACTAAGGAATGAATCCTCGTTCTACCCGCACATACAATGACAGATTATCAGCAACGTCTAAGTGATTCCCAAAGCTGGGGGTTTTGGCCTGAATATATAAAAATAGTCAAGCGGTAGATAAGAACCCTTAAAAGCTGACAATCAATTTCAAGCATCGCTTATACTTGTCTACGCTATGCATTAGGAAAATGGAGTCAGAATCGCTTGCAAAGTAGGTAACTTAACTTCTTCTTTAAACTCAAAGTTTAGCAATCATTTCCCTCTTACTAACTACAACGTTTGAATTGAGTAGAGGGTACTCTACCTCGAACAAATCTCGAGTTAACCTACTATAAAAACTTTCATCGTTCGACGAATTCATACAACTAATATTATCATGTTATTATTCGTTTTCATACTAGGTTCCGTAGTTAACCCGCTAACATTCATAATGAACTGTCGATATGCATAAAATACTTTAATAGTTATTTTATGAAGTACCTACATAGATGACCATTACACTTACGCACTAAAACGCCTGGCTATTGGTCTTCAGTGTGGGCGAGACGAATTTATATCCACTAACCCGAATTCTCAACGCCTACTCTATTCATAACGGCAATCACTAGAAATGGCTGTCTTTATTCAATAAGGTGACCCGACGACTGAAATAGCTTTGTGAGCCTAAGTGCCCTTTCATACGTCCCGGTTGCCGGGTAACCGGCGGCGACGTTTATGCAAATAATGCCGGTGCATGTGAAAATGCTGTGTGGTACCGGCTTAGAATTTGCACCACCTCATCACTTTCCGCGGATCTCGTAAGAGGAGAATAAGGGATATTCACCGGGGGCGGGCAGCAGCGCCCCTGCAGCTGCAGAAGAATTATATTACCGAACTGCGATTCCCAACCCGCATGCCCATCGCAGCGTGGATTATGGGCATCAAACCCATGAGATAAAAGCCAACAAGGCGCCTATCAGGGGGAGGCCTGCGTCCAGCAGTGGACCAATATAGGCTGTTGAGGTGAGGTTGGACGCAGCAAGCTGAGCTGACAGGGTGCCCCTTAGGGGAGGCCTAGGTACCAATAGAGCTTGATGATGAGGTGAGGTTGAGGTGTGAAAGCTATGGTAAAATCCCATACACTTCGCCGCCGGGTACCTACCACCGCGGCTAGCCACCGGGACATTTATAAAGGCACGTAATCTAATAAGGAAATTTGCATAACAAAGTAAGGTGGGTATGGGTTAATTGCCCGATTAGAGCATGCAAGTCAGGCTAACTTGCATGGGTATTTTGATATTTTTAACGAAAATCTTGACATAAGTGTGTGTGTTCTGGTAAAGTTAGATGACACTCATTCATTTATTGAACTCTGACCTCATCTCTAAACGGATGACCACAAGGTTGCTTTTAATTTAACGTTTCCTTCGCGAATCCTCGGAATACCGGTATTATTCTCAATTGCGTCGGTGTTTGCCTATTTTTTGTGATAAATGACACGTAATATTTTTGAACCAACCACTTCGAGATGCCTCAATATAAAATCCGAATAGGTAGGTTAGGTACAGTCAGCAACAAAACGAGAAGATAATCTAACATTACCAATGTCAACTCCGTGAATGGTGACTATCACCAGTTTTGTTTGGGCTGGTAGGTATTACCGATTTCTTATGAAATGAAAGAGGTTTTTTTTTATTCATATTATGTGGTTAAGATCACCTGGGTTACGTTACGTTGTTATTGTTACACCCTTATGTAAGAAAGAATTGTTCCTACCATTCAGACTCCTTTTAAGTCGAATTCTGCCACGTCGTCTCTCGTTTAGACGTCTTACCAAGACGAGCATTGGAACAGCGCGTTTTAGAGACACGCTTTGTCACGACCGATCGGTCCCTATCCACTTGGACATTGAAGACTCCTCTAGTGCCCAGAGTATTGTATTTTGTATTTTCTTTATTAATCAAAAACTTATTCTATTCTTAAATCTACGACTCTCTTCAAACCATACAAGGGTTTTCTAGTGTCAACAGTCACAGCAATTACTTATTTGGCAATGCATGCCAAATAAGTCTACATAACATTAACCGCGATTGACACAAATATTACCTATTATTGGTGTAAACATATATTATTGGTGTAAACTGGACTGCGGGAGTGGAGGTCAGGGTTGAGTTGAGCCGAATCCTGGTTCTGTTACGAATAATAAGATAAAACTCACCAGCATGAGGTTTTGCCACCACCTGGATCTGGTTCACGATCGCCCTCGTGTAGTACCGATGAGCGAAGACCCGCTGCGTTACGACCGATCGGTCCCTATCCACTTGGACTTTGAAGACTCCTTCTCTGGTGTCCAGGGTGTAGATTGGACTGTGGGTGTGGCTGGTGAGGGTAGAGTTGAGGCGAATGTTGGCCCAGTTGGGGATGCGCGCGCGGTGGCTGTTGCCTGTTTTTCCGCTGTAAGGAAATAATGTATGATATATTGCTGTGTGGTGCTGGCTTAGAATTTGCACCACCTCAACTCTTCCCGCTTTGCTACAAGAAAGTGCCCATTCTCAGTTTATTCCCAGACCGGGTTTTCAATCCATTTCTCGGTTTCGGTTCACTACAGTGATCCTAGAACACTTTATGTTGTAGTAGTATAGTATTGATTGGTGTGACGCTAAAAACAAGCGCTTCTGACAATGATATTTCTAAGCAGAGTTTCTGTGGATAATTTCAATGTGGCCCAACCCGGGTTTTGTTGGGATTCTGAAGAGTAATACGAAAAAACTATGATAATGTGTTGTGGCAAACTCACACTTATAACACGAGGCCTCAAACTTTCTATAGTTACTACCAATGATGTGAAATCTACTGCTTAGATTTACCTACTGACCTGTAGAGTCCATTCATGTAAACCGTATCACTGAAGACATTGGCTGCGATGTGGCCGTTACCGATAGACGGCATGAACCGCTCGTTCGATGGTAACCTGTGGAAAATAGTTAACATTCATAGATACCTAGATAGATAAAATGTTTAATAGTGACTTCAGACACACAAATACTATACCATAACTATTAGGTCCTTACATATGAAATTGGCGTTTTGTATGGGAGGAACAAAAAGTCGAATATTTTTTAATATAATATATTTAAGTAATCAAAGTATGAACCATTATTTTCTATGCACTTTTGCCATCTTATAGGTAGTTCATTGATCCCTTTACTAAAAAAACCAGTCGGACGGGAATCAATAAAATCTTTGAAGGCGATTTGGACTGCCCCATCGGAGTTGAATTTTTTCCCTTGCAAGAAGATATCCAAATTTCGAAAAAAATGGTAATCTGTTGGAGCAAGGTCCGGGGAGTACGGAGGATGTCTTAGACTTTCCAATTGAAGCTCTTCTAATTTAGTAGCCGTCTGTTGCGCAGTGTGTGGTCTAGCGTTGTCGTGAAGCAGCAGTGGCGTGGAGCGATTGACCAGCCTAGGTTGTTTAGCCGCTAGCTTTTCCATCATGGTTTGCAATTGCTGACAATAGACATCAGCCGTAATAGTCTGGCCAGATTTGAGAAAACTGTAATGAACAATACCGGCACTAGTCCACCAAACGCTTACAAGTAACTTTTTTGGGGTTAATTTTCGCTTGGGGCAGGATTTGGCTGGCTGGCCAGGATCCAACCATTGCGCTGAGCGCTTCCGATTATCGTAAAGAACCCATTTTTCATCACAGGTAATGATTCGGTTTAAAATACCTTCATTATTGTGCCGGTTTAGTAATGTAACGCAGCAGTCGACGCGCGTTTGCCGGTTTGCTTCAGTCAATTCGTGAGGTACCCACCTTTCAAGTTTTTTAATCTTCCCAATTTGCTTCAAGTGAATTAAAACAGTTTTATCACTAACACCGCAGCCTGCAGCTAACTCGGACGTGGTTTGCGATGGATCCGCTTCCACAATAGCCTTCAACTCTTCATTATCAACTTGAGTCTCAGGCCGTCCACGGGGCTTGTTCTGCAAGTCGAAATTTCCAGAACGAAAACGTTGGAACCAAAAACGAACTGTGTTTTCTTTTGCAACACGACCGCCATACACATCATTCACCCTTCGAGTTGTTTCCGCAGCACTAGTGCCACGGCGGAACTCGTACTCGTAAATAATGCGATATTTTAAGTTTTCCATTTTGTAAAATGAGTGACGCAAACAGAAAAAAACAGAAGAAAAAAAACAAATGAATGACGATCATCGAAGCACAAATACACGAGTCTATAGCTGTACAAATTTGAATTTGGAATTCCTTACCAAAGAGGAGAAATTTGTGATTAAAGTGGCCAGTACGAAAAACGCCAATTTCATATGTAAGGACCTAATATATACTAAACCGTTTCTACACAAAATGAGAATCAAGATAAATTTCTGTGTGTGCTGCAGGAGGTCAAAATAGCCATGTTCATCTAATTCAATTCGGAAGACCATTTCATTTCATTTATTGCAGGAAATATGATCTTAATACAGGTCGTGAACATTAGAATAGTGTGACATACTTCAGGAAAACGCATTGGCATGCAACATTTCTTCTTTCTTTCTTTCAATCATTATTAGCAAGTTTTCAGCTCATTCAACCAAACTGTCTCATTAATATTACGCAGTGATCACTACATCAGTATGGGAAAGGGACATTTATATTAGTGAATCCAGTGCATAAACCTTGCCCATTTTCAGCTCCATAAAAGATTCTAAACAACAAAAGTTCAGGGAGGTCCAGTTCCACCATAAAATCTCCTGTTCGAACAGCGTAGCAATCGTTTCCGCCTATATTTACTAAGTATAATTACGCCTTAAAATACGCTGTACTGCACAATCCATGTTGCTATAATTAAAGCGGCAGGCTCTACTTAGAAATGTTCAAAGAACCGTCTATTGGTTACAATAAAGTAATTACAAAATCCTGTTTTCTTTTATGAGTTTAGTATCGTAAACTAGCGGGTATTTTCTAGCTTTAATCGGTAGGGCGAGACCATTATTTCGCGAAGAAAACAAAGAATAGAGAAAACATGGTTCCTTATTTGGTGATTTATTTTTATTGGCTAGCTTTTCCTCTGGCCTAATTAAGTACTGATAGTTTTGACTGCGTTATTAATGCAGTAAATGAAAAATTGAAGTGCAGGGTTTAAATAACACTTTATTGATACACAGTTTAAAATTTTACTTGCTATGAGCTTATTTTGTTAGCCGAAAGAAATAAACGTTATTGATTTCCGAATGCCACAATCAGACCCAACTGATAGTACTTAATTATATCTAATAATAAATTGACGTTCTTCCTGGCAACACTCTTGTCAAAGCGTTAGTTGTTATTACGGAAGTATCTATTTGTTGACAATATTGGTGACTACCAATATTCTCGCTTACACTGCACGGCTACAGAAAGAGGCCAGACGGATAACGGGATTGAAGAGTCTCATAGAGACATCAAACCCGTCCACGCCTACAAAAAAGCTGAAACGAAGCTGTCAATCGCCAAAAGTCCTGCTATGATACTTCAAGGACCTGGGCTGGATAGGGCCTGGTTAGGCAGGGGGACAAGGCACTACGGAGAATGAAGGAGACGGGCGAATCGCCTCCTCCGTCCTCCCGGTCGTCTGCTGGGGTCGCTGGTCGAGAGTCGGGGGACTCTCGGTCGCTTGCGTGTCTCCATATGTCTGAGGGATAACTCTAGTGAACGGGGCTATCCCTCCATAAGGCCGAGGCTCATGAACCTACGGGCATACCGCGGGCTGGGGCAAGATTGTGAATGCTAGCGCGACCTGATCTTGCCCCTCTACGGCGGAGGACTGTTCACGGGTGGGTTTTAGTGGGTTCAAGCCTCACTCACCCCCTACGGCACCCCCGTGGCGGATGGGTAGTGCGAGGGCATTTTCCCAAGCCAAAAAAAAAATTATTGGACAAGGCACTTTCTCCCATGCGACATTTCAGCGCAGATCTCAGTTTCCCCATTTAGAATTAGAATTACTATCCGTTCATCCATTTTGCCACACCTGCCATACATTTTTGATACGATTTCTTTCCTCTAAAAGTTTAAATGTGCTAAGTTCGTGATAAATTGCTATTAATTCCTTCAGAAACCGTTGGTCCTCTATAAGGCCAATAAACGGTCAACGGTTTTCTTTAACAATAAAAAAGCTTGTAAAAATAAACCGTTGTTGCGGAAGTATTCTTTTAATTCCCACACGATGAAATGATTTTATAAGTTACCTACCCAGAAACTTCATAAACTTACGTGAGAGTTGAAAACACGTGAGCTTTGTCGCTGACATCTTCAGTCTCTTCTAAGGGGTCTCTGGTTATGGTATGGCTGTATCCTTTCGTGGCGAGGAAGACCACTAAAATCGCAGCCAAAACCAGCACTCCCAACATAGCAGCAACCTGCTTATTTCGCGCTAAAAAGTTCCACATCCAAGCTATTTCTCACAAACAACACAAACGAAACTTTTTAGTTTTAAAGTTTTTGTTTTCGAAGTTAGAAATTCGCGCGCACCGAAGTCCTAAACTTTTTCACCGCAATGTCAAACTCTTTTGTGTGCATGAAAGGAGTTTATAAGTGGATTAAAAAATAACAGTGACACGCGCGGTCACCACTTGGTCGCCAGCTCGTGATTACAGGACCTACAGCTGGCATGACACACTTTATTGTTCCAGTAGATAACAAAGTAGGGTCATCTCTTTGTATGGATGCTGTTATTGCTGGGGATTTTTATCATTTGCTTTTATTTACCTATCTGTATTGTTTACCAACTAAAGATAAGGAGTTCATGTTGATCTAATTAGCCGGGAATTAACAATTTACATCAAATTGAATTGATACAGGTACCTACTTAAAAAGATTAATAGATTTTAACTTAATCAATAGCTCGTGGTTCTTCCAATAATCAACGATTACACTGGACAACATAGTAAAGATGCGCGACTGCGAATGATCTGGCAAGTCGAAAGATCTACAACTACTAATTTAGTCATTCGACTTGAATATTAGTAATACCTATACTAATCTTCAAAGTCGAATGACAACTAATAATTAGTAATTACTAATGCCTCTACGATTTGATCGAGGCGTCGAAAACGAATTGAATTCGACTGCCCGAGTCGGACAGTCGACGCGAAATCAATTCTTTATTCGACGCCACTCGCCATTACTAACCAAATCAGTTACTAATTTGTTGTTACCTACTTAGTCATTCGAATGGTTCGAATGATTTGTGAAGTCGAATAGGTAATTCGAATGAAATCATTCACAGTTGCGCATTTTTACAGGGCTTCCGTATTAGGGCATCCCGTAATATATCCCATAAGCACGATCGCTGCAGCGCAGGTGAAATCAGGTTGAATGCATGCAAAGCCACGGGTAGAAACTAGTCTCACATAAGGTGCTGTCCTGTACGTAGAAGTTCTATTCTATTGTCTACTGTTTTTGGGACAACCCTAGAACTAGATCGTAGATACCTATTAGCAAGACAAGTGTACCTCGGATGTCTATGAGTGTACCGTACTAATTCAATTTTCGCTTCCTCTCATTATATTAACTATGCCCATACTATGCGAGATCCCACGTAGAAGACAATGTCATAGATCATGCTTAATTACACTGGGGTTCGTTGACCGGAGAATTCTCGTGTTGGTTCAAGAAACTATAAAATTAAAATATGACGGAACGAGTAATTTCTGCTCTACCTGATTTTCTGTGGTTACCGTCGCTTGTAACGCCGGCGACCCCGAGTTATTTATTACTAAATACTCTGCCCACTGGTTTATTTAACTTTTGACACATGCACGCTTATGCCAAGCAATAACTGATGTGGAAGGTTTGTGCCGTGATGATGGATGTCCATCAGTCTACTTGCGTAGGTAGGATATTTAAATATACTACTAATAATAAAAGGGCTAATGTTTGTGCTTTTGTGAAGATGTTTGGCCGAAGACAACGCCAAAACTACTAAAAGGATCGTGAAAACTTTGTACACATAAAGATCTGGACCTGGAATAACATAAAGGGTACTTTTTATTCCAAAAACGCGTGCAAAGCCGCGGGCAGAAGCCCTAATTCAGATTCCGAGTGGGGGAACCGAGATCTGCAGGGACATCTCGCATAGGAGTGTATATTGTGCATTGTCCCCCTGCCTAACCAGGTCCTAATCAGCCTTGAAGTAAGCGCAAGCGACCGAGAGTCCCCCGACTCTCGACCAGCGACCCCAGCAGACAACCGGGAGGACGGAGGAGGCGATTCGCCCGTCTCCTTCATTCTCCGTAGTGCCTTGTCCCCTTGCCTAACCAGGCCCTATCCAGCCCAGGTCCTTGAAGTACCGGAGTAGGACTTTTGGTGACTGACAGCTTCGTTTCAGCTTTTCTGTGGGTGTGGATGGGTTTGATGCCTCAATGAGACTCTTCAGCCCCGTCTTTTGTCTGGCTTTCTCCGTGGCCGTGCAGTTGCAGAAGCTAGTATAGATCAATATAGTATAATAGTTACTAAAGGTGTCATTCAAAATGTAGTTTTTTTTCACAGTCAACTTGCACGCTAAAACTTGAAAATTATTCAGCGGTTTGCACCGAATTAGAAGACCTACTATTATTAAAATGCGATCAATACTCCTTATTTTTATTTAAATGTCATAAAGTTCTGCATAATGTACTGAGTATACAACTTAAAGTCATTAATAAATTAATATAATAAATAACCCGCCCCTGACCATTCCCGGTGCAAAGGTCATAATGCTTGCAGCATTACTAAAATAACTCTACTACATTATGGTCTGAAACAAACTTCCAATTTGAAAGAGATTTTTAAGTAAAGAGAAAGAGATGACAAAAAATCCTGGACTGATTTGATTACTGACTTAGGTAATTTTTAGTTTTTAAGACAAAGCTACTTAACAGCCGCACTCGTTTTGATTTTAATTTTGATCGTTCAAACTTATAATTTTCCATGGCCTTTTTACAGCCATTCATTCATTTTATTTTTTCTGATGATTATTACTAATTTTTTGTACCATTATTATAATAACTTGACCAAGGGTTCCTTGTTAATTTACGGTGAATAAATAATTTGATTTGATTTGATAAGCGACTTTATTATAAACCACCGAACCCATATTCTCGTACTATGTAGCCTAGCGCAACAAAATTTTACCTAACTCATAAATACTTTTGTATACGGTTTTCATAAGGCAGGTTTTGCGACGTTGGGAAATTACGAAATGTTGGGTCCAGGGAACCCCAACTGCGTCAACTATCTCTTTACGCCTTAGGGTAAACAGGGAGTACCACCTTAGGGTTTGTTATCTGGATAGACTTATCCATCCGGATCACAAATAAAACATCAAGTGCGAGTCAGACTCGTGCACTAAGGATGTAAGACCTTGCTTCTTGCCAAATTTCATGATTCTAGGTCTACGGGAAGTACCCCATAGGTTTTGTGTGCATGTGATTCCCTTGGAAATTTCAAAATAGTCTGACATAAACGGCTGCAAGTTTTAATTGCGTTGACCTAAAAGTTTAATTTATATCGAGGCTTCAAGAGGTTATGGACTTGAGTATTTGATGTTAATTTCAACTCGATACCTCCACGCGTTCCTGAGAAAAGGGGGTTGATAGACGGAAATACATACCTACTCATACTCATTTATTCACCGTAGGAGCACAAGGCACACTTGAAAATGTCAGTTTAAATATACATGGGTTACAATATGTGGTACTTAAGTTATAATAAAAATAAAATAGAAAATAACCAAGGAACTTAGGAATATAGGTACATACAAAAATAGGTAAATTGATAAATAGATCAGCTATAAATGGGCATCGTTAGACGTAAACAAAATAATAATAATTATTAATTCATCGTGCTACTACAGGCAGACAGACGGACAACAAAGTGATCCTATAAGCGTTCCTTTTTTCCTTTTGAGGTACGGAACCCTAAAAAGATCCTCAAAAGGTACAAAAATGATTCTCTGGTGATTTAAAATCATCGCTCGGTGTACGCAGGCATCAGACCGTGAACCTCTAGTTCCGCTCTGTTACCACTGCTACCAACACTTTAGAAACCGACCAAATTTTATTTTTAATGTTAATCACATCCTCTGTTTCGTGAGCATGATTACTGTCAGAGCGCGTGTAGAGATCATCAAAGTTTAGATTATGGAAACTAAAAGAAAAAATATAATAATCATAGGGTTATCTTGAAAAAGTTAATAACCGACTTTATATACATAGGTACATTACATAGTATATTTACACTGTTTTTTTTTTTATTTTGGCGGGAAAAATACTTCCCATCTCGAGATCGTTTTATAACGACGATGGAGAAAACGACGAATATACCTTAACCAAAAAGTTTAAAAAACACAAATACAACCGAACAAAGAACCTCCCCCTATTTTGAAATCGGTTAATATAAGGCTTTCCGAGAGAAGAACTAGACGCGTACTTACCTGAAAGACTACTCTTACTTTCGCAAAATAAAGAGTGGAAGAAAGGGGAGAGGCCTGTACAGTTGGGGTTGGCATTGCAGGGGGTCTGACTTCAAGGATTTCCAGAAGATGACAAAAAAAAGAAGAACGTTCAAAGAAATTATAAGATATATTCTGAACTGCATGCCTACTTTCTACACAACAATCATTCGACTTGATGGTTAACGCTTAGGGTGTACCACAGGCTGGTGAAATCAGAACTTTGTTACAGTGATAGTAATATTCCAAGTTTTCCATTTGCACGCGAGGTATCTCGTCGAACTGTGAGGCGTTTGAAGGTGGCTGACCGAGGCAGCGGAGCAGCGCCGATCAACTCAGCACCTGGAGGCTGTGGGCTGTGTTCCACGCTGGTCACAAGCACAGAAGGCTTCGATATAAGCGTGGAGTTAGTCGCACAAGTATGCCACTTTTGGCATTTACTGCGCGGTGCTTGCGCCAACGACCGCTTTTCTAATGGACTCTTCACACCAAATCCGCCAACACAGCTCGGCGGGTGGTGCGACATTTCAGTGTATGAATAGTGTTGGTGTTTTGTCAACTTGTCGGCGGCCCGTTGACTTTGGTGTGTTTCCGACCCTAAAATCAACAGAAAAAACAAATGAATCGCGTGGGCTATAATTCTCATTTATCGCTAACACCACTAGCTCGTTGCAAAATAGTCCATAGATGAAAGACGGAGAGATTGATAGAATGGTTTCAGCTTTAAGGCCAGGTAGTCCTGCAGCAGTAGGCGTAAGGGAAAACGCGCGCCGCCGCGCTCGTGTTTTTTGTAGTTATTTAAACTTATTGATTAAGAAAATCATTTTATCAAGTCAAACTCTGCGAATTTGTTTAGAAATATTAAGTGTCCTTAGTTGAGTAGGTACAAAAAAAGTGTGATATCAGTAGTTCGCTAGTCATAGTATTGAAAAAACATTAGAAAAAGAAACTTCACTTGATAGAAAAAAAACCAAAGCTACCCCAGCTTTGGTTTTTTTTCTATCAAGTGAAGTTCATTAGATTATGTAAATGAATGCGACTTTGACTAGACTAGATCCTTAAGTAATATATATCTTTTTTCAGAATTTAAACCACTCTTTTCTAAGTCTCAGATGATTTTAAATTTCACAAAAATGCGGCCTCTGCTGGTCTACCAAGCCTGAACACTTTTGGCAAGGGTCTCTCCAGCTGCAGTTTCGTTCATCAAAGGTAAAATGCCCAAAATGTGTCGTTCTAAGACGATACCATTTTTCTGGCGAAGCGATTACTTCAGTGGAATTAAGGCCCTAGTGAAATAAGAACTCTGTAGTAGTGATAGTCATCTTCTTTTCCACTTGCACGAGAGATATCCACCTGCGAGCCGTCTGGAGGTGGCTGACCGAGGCAGCAGAGCGCGGCGGAGGGCGACATGCTCCGCCGCCCACAGGATAATGACATTGCCTTCTTCGCGAGCATATCTCACTTACTTACCTTCCCAGGTAAGAAAACTATTTTATTTTTTTATAAAATTCATTTATTTTTCTCTCACAAAGGTTAAGCGATATATCATTCAATAGTGCATTTTACACCAAGGCGAGAAAGTGATCAATTCCTTAAAACACACGAGTAGGAATCGCACTTTCTGCCGAGTGATAAATAGTGCTTTATACTACACCTTCGAGGAAAATAAAAAGCAGAATTAATTAATAATTGAAATTTAGAAGAACTTACCGCGCCCAATGATGTTGGTAAAACCTCATTGACCGCGCCAGCCTTTGGGTTCTTTTTTCAAAATATTGTTTGGAAATCGGAGGAGGCCTAATGGACTTGGAGTAAAAACTTTTTGTCGTTTGACCAAACGAAAATAACCATACCAGCCGATCTTTTAGGAAATTAAAAAAAATAACACGTTAGAAATGGATTTCCATACACTTTTTCCTCCCGCTAAAACACGTGAGAAATGAAATTCCATAGAGTTTTTCCTCCTAGTTTCCTATTCTTTAAATGGAAAAGGAATAGGCAACTTTCCGAGCAGGTGTAGTATAAAGGTTATGTTTAAGAATAATGATAGGCTCTAAAGTTAACCTGCTTTGTGAGAGACTGGTGCTGAAAAGGGTTTAAGAAACCTGTGTTACAGGTCACCAGAGCTCTCGCACCGCGGATCTAACAGTAAGTTTACCTTAATAATTAAGTTTGGAATAACAATAGTTTATTCTATTAACTATAGATACCTCGGCACTAGGTAGGTAGGTATTCGATTCTTTGGCAAAGCAAGCCATTACAGAGCTAAAACAAATCGAAAACTCTCAACGACGACATAATTTGGTTAAAAACCCTCACTAACACTTATTTTCTTCAAACAAAGCTAGGAACAAACAAGATGACGACCTTTGTGGCGTAGCGGACGTAGGTCCGTCTACAACGCAGGAGGTTGCGGGTTTTTAAAACGTGGCAACGGATGAGTCTCTCCTGAAATGACCAGGAGGGCAATCACGGTGTGGTAAGGCACGGCATTACGGCTCAAACGTTAGCAGTTGAAACATTAGGGTGCGCGTTCACAGGCCGACATCGGACAATCCGCTGACAAGTGCGTCCACTGATCGGCAATCCGAATGACGTCATTCGCATTAAATAGAAAAGTTGCCTTCGAATCCTCGCCGGCATTGCCGACAGTTCGCTCCGTGCGTTAGGGATCTTTTATGTCAAACCATTGATGCGGCCAGTGCGGATTGTCCGACACCGCCCTGTGAATGCGCACCCTAACGTTTCAACTGCTAACGTTTGAGCCGTAATGCCGTGCCTTACCATACCGTGATCGCGGCCCAGGAAAATCTTACACACATCAGTTTTTGTCAGTCCCGTATCATAAATAATTTATTTAACAAGACAAGTACAATTGTAAAATGATGGATGTAGTACATCAAGTGTACAATTACAGAATCATTCTAACATCTATAACGGCTTCTTGATGCTCGGTCGACTGCGCGCGCGCACGCTTGGATGCGCGCGCGGTGTAACAGGTGCAATACTGCGCCTTAATTGGTTAAAATGATAGACGGATGTCCTATCATGAGCTTAAATTGTTTTAAAGTAAGTTGGAAGGGCAATCGGTATATTTAAGGTGAATGAGCCGAACGCACGGTTCCCCAACCCGCAAGGGAATCTTGGGGATTATGCCATTACCCCATAATACGAAATAATAATGCGCTTATAAGCGGAGGCCTCGGCCCAGCAATGGACTGGTTTAGGCTGGTGGTGATGGAAGAACGCGCTAAGGAGGACATCAGGTTTGCTTGGTGCAAAGACAACAACTAGTCTCTACCTCATGGTAGAGACTAGTATTCAGTGGTGGCACTGTACATGTCCCGACTCAGTCATGAAAATGTCTTCCCGTTCTTACGAGCATTTGTATTTGAAAATTAATCCTACCAAATAAATTAAGTTAAGGACATTTACATCGCGTCTGCATCTTCGCACCCGTAACCCCGAAGGTAGTATATGCATAGTTTATAAAATTGCATAATGTAATTTCTAAACTTAGGTATATATAGGTACCTAAAACAAAGTTTTAAGTTCTGGTCTTTCTCTTTTTAACCCCCGACGCAAAAAGAGGGGGGTGTTATAAGTTTAACGTGTCTGCGTATCTGTGTACCTGTCTGTGGTATCGTAGCTCCCAAACGGATGAACCGATTTCCGTTTAGTTTTTTCGTGTCATAGTTAATTTTATCCCCAGTGTTCTTAGCTATGTTTCATGAAAATCTGTCGGGGTTTTTTTTTTATTTTAATTGTTTTTCTTGTTTGTTCTGTTCCTCTAATAATGTCCATGAGTGTATTGAGATCAGGATCTGCTTGTTCTAATTTAGAACGATACAAAAGTTTGTTAGCCATAGAGTTCATTATACATTTTGAAAATACTCTTTAACTGTACAGATAATCCGAAAAGACAACCAACTAACGCCAAAAAGATTTAAAGCAATAACCTTGCATAAACGTCCCAAGCACGTATTCAAATGACCTAAGACATGACGCATGCTAAGATTGGACTAAATTATGCTCCTCACATGTCGTCAAGTAGGAGTCATTTAGATATTTGAATTGGGTATCTCGACCCACGGTTGTAGCTCTACTGTATTATGAGCTATTATAAATAGCTTTATCATGGAGACCGACTACTTAGCCGCCATTTTGATTTATTTTATGAGGTGCTTTGAATTTCATTAGTCACTTGTGGAATATTATATTTGTATTCATTGGTAGATTAGTACTTTAGAAGTAGAAAGTTTTATTGAATATTTATTGCAATGGTGCTATATGCGTTCTCTGGCTCTATTGACGGGTTATTCCCAATCTTACACATATCAAAATGGTTCGTGGAATGTATGTATATGGTTTGTTATAGGAAGAAAAGACGTTATGCCGTTTTTGACCGAAATCAGTTAGATACCTACATATACATATACCTACTTAACACTGCATGGATATATTTTTTTTAATAATATACATACATCCAGAATGACCGGAACAAATATCTGCAGATCGTACAAACATTTGTCCCGAGGCAGGAATCGAGCCCGCAACCTCCTGAGTCGCAGGCGGACCTTCGCCCGCCGCACCACATATGTCTTCGAAGTATAAACCACCATCATTCGCTTTTCCCTGTTCTGAAATGCTTTATCTATAAAAACCATCCTCAGAACTTAGAAGCATTGATCCCAAATCGATGCTTAGAAGTAGATGTGTAAAAGTAACGAAAAAAAGCGTACCCGTATGTATTCGTTACTTTATCAATTAGTACTCGTTACTATCGTATCGTTACTCGTTACTTTTGATACCTCATCATAACATGCTATGTTAGAGCATCGAGAATCGAGTCGTATTGCGTACGCGTACTGGGCCATGATTCTCATGACGTCACAACGTCTCCTAAACACAAAGGCGTTTCCCCAATGTACCTCTGTGTGGAATCAAAAATTAAAAATTGTATTCTGTGACCCACAAGACTAGTTGTCTATGCCCCGTGTTTCGATTATTTCAAATGATTCGTTCAATATCATGCATCTGGTCTACTCGGAAAATTCTTTTCTTAGATCATGCATCGTTCTTTGTATTCACCGAATAAGCGCGCGAAGGCGTAAAACATACGATCAGCAAACATTTCAATGCACGCAACAGCGGTACATGCGTGTACTGAAAAAAAAAGTGTATGTAGGTACCCAAAGTACGAAAGATGCGAGTAACGAAATGCATTCGTGTGTAACGTTTCGTTACTCGGTATTAGATGGCGCACCCGTTACTCAGTACCGAATACATACTGTTTGCTACAGCTCTACTTAGAAGCACCAATTTAAAACCAGTTGCTAATAGTTGCTAGGCAAGTGGACACTATCCGGCTAGTGTAAATTATTGGTTCGATCGGATTGGAGCCAGCATTTAGGTGGGCCCGTAAATATAGCAGCTCATTACTGGGTCCTAACGAGCGCGCGCGCACGTGCTACGATATATTGAGTGGGTCCCGTCACACAGGTTTAGCACGAGCTTTTTGAATAAGCATAAGATCTTTATTTGTAAGATTGAATAAATACATAAATAATGCTGAACAATTCACACGGCATCATCTAGCCCAAAGCAGAGCTTATGTTATCTAGTCTAGATAACTAATATACATACATATAAGTACTTAATGCAATACATATACATATTTTCAAAAACTTAAACCCTCAATTACTCAGAACAGTATATTTTGAAATGTTCCAGTACTGTTTCCGACCGACGATATATTTTTGTTATTATACAAGGTTGGTTAGGTTAGGTTACCTTTTTTTTGTCTATCTATTATCGCCGCTATTTATTTGGTGGCGTTTTATTCTTTTTTTTACATATGTTACATATTCGGAGTATTTTTTTATTCAATCATTATGTATGAATATTTTGTTTTTTTTTCTTGTTTTGTTTTTTGTTTAGTCCGCGCCTTTAATTAATGCAGGCAAAATCAATAATTACAGATTCCATTCTTATATTAATAAATCATTTCATTTTTTCATTAAATTGTTTACATCATTAACAAATTAATAAATATCATGCAAAATATATAAAACAAGTTTGATTAAGGTAAAGAACATTAATTAATTCATTTCATGCATTTACATTTTCTTACAATATTAATTTTCTTAAAGCAGTTTATACTTTAAAGAAATAATTAAAATATATAACAGAATATAAATTTAAACTATAATTTACATTTATTCGCATCATTGAAATTTTAAATTTGCTTAAAACCATTAAAACATAAAATAATTAATAACAATTAAATGAAAATTTAATAAACATAAAATTAAATAATTATTGCTTGTTCCTGTAGTCTAAGATCAAGGAGCAGAATCCGAGAAATCAAGACGCTGGAAGTTAGGGAGGTAGTGCGATGCGATCTACTGATCTTCAGAGCGAACATCCGAGTCATGTGGTCCAGTAGCTGCCTGATAAATTTCCTCTCTGCAGCCTGGGCCCAGGCACCAGCTGCGTACAGAACTACTGGCTCTACAGTTACCAAGTAGAGCAGCCTCATGATTTCGGAGTTTAGGCCCCATTGAGCCTTCACCACCCTGGACATCATCTTGCAAATGTTAACAGCTTTCCGGTATATTTTGTCCAGGTGCTCCCTGAAGTTTAGCGTCCTGTCAATTGTGAGGCCCAAAACCCTAAGACTGCTCGACAGGTCCAGGACTCTTCCGCCAAGTGTGAACTGTGGTGCGTCGTATTTCAGCTTCTTGGTTATCACGACCGCTGTGTCTTGTGCGCTGCAAACGCATCTTGTAAGACGCTCCCCAGTCGGATATCCGGTCTAGACCGGATATCCGACCGGATAGCCTCATTTATCTACATGCATAATATTTAAGCATGTAGATAAATGAGGCTCTGGACATGCACTTAAGTATGTCAAATGATATTTTCTTATTTTTATTATGGTTTTCTTAATCTACGTTTTAACTTAGCTTTAGAATGAGAAGTAAATAAATAAATAATGCTGGACAATTCACGCAGCATTATCTAGCCTCAAGCTAAGCAGAGCTTATGTTATGGGTATAACTGATATACTTAATACAATACACTATATAGATAGATATTTTTTATTAGACATAGAAAACATCCAGAACAACCCGAAAAAATATCTGCAGACCGTACAAACATTTGTCCCGATGCGGGATTGAGACAAACCCGTAACCTCCTGCAGGCGGACCTTCGCCCGCTGCGCCACAGAGGTCGTCAAAAGCATCCATTAATTCTTGGTTTAGTCCTTAGGCTGATTCCTGATCGAGAATACTTAGGTATTGATCTACCTTCGTTTCACCCTAAAATATATTTATCATAGGGGGATAACCACGCTGCTATCACATCAGAGGGATAGTGTCCTTCAACAATTTTCTTTATTTTAAAGTCAAAGACTAATTGTATGTGTGAGTTGACAAGAATTTCGCTTCAGTGGTTTCACGCACACAAGCGCACGAATACAAATAGGAAAATTAGACTTATTTGTCTCATTTTTGTGGCTACACATAAATTTGTAATTTTCCTTTTGAAAATAGTAATTTCCTTCATTTATGAAAATAATAATTTTTCTACCTCTTATGCGTTCCATTTTTATGTATTTTTCATGTGTTAGCTTGGGGCTCGATGATGCTTTGGGAATTGTCAAGCATTGTTTATTTTATTTATTTTCCTTCTTCTTCTAAGATATTTACAAACTTCTGGTCTAGTGCCATGTTGCGGAGGTATTACCAATGTTACAGCACAGTGTAAGTGTAGTTCTGTCAAAACACACCCCGTTCAGCAGGTAGGTACATGCAATTGTGGCCGGTATTGATAATTATAGTTTTTCCCTCGGCATGCGGAGAAAATCCGAACTTTAAGTTGCAATTTCGTTCGCTTTATTACGGAACTAGTTTCGGTTGTTTCTATGGAAACGTTTAACACGATAAGTGCGAAACAGGGCTTGAAACGCCCTGTACGGGTCTCGTCTTTATAGCGGCAAGAAAAAACTTAAACTTCTCTGTCGTGCGGGAGGCATAACTTCTATCTGGTTCAGTGTAGGAAAGAGATAACTATATATCTGAGATTTGCTATTGAATCCTAGTTCTATGGTATACCAACCTTAATGCCGGGTTTTTTAGACCTCGTGCCGCACTGAACAAATAAAATTCTAACACAGTGCGGAACGAGGTTGCGAACACCTCGTACCCCCACGCACCTCGTACCGCACCCTACGCTAGCTTCACGCGGTTAGTGTGTTGTGCAACTCATTCGAGGCTGCACACAAGACGAAGTAAGACTGCTGCCGAATATGTCGAAATGTTGCCGAAAAAAGTTAATTAAGGAGGATGATGAAGAAAAGCCGGTTAGTGAATCTGAGTCAAAATCAGGATATAGGAAGATTATGTTACGAAAAAGTCCGCACCTTCACTTTTGTTGTGTGAGGCTGATACAAAATTGAAAAAAATTCTCACAGAATACACTGATTGCAAAAAATATTATTGTTTGGCCTGTTTTAATGAAAAACATCCATAAGTTAGATAAATAAAATCGATATTTATTTTCCCATCACTAAATAATATGAACTGCCATTTTTCAGTGCGGTACGGGGTACATCAGACCCCACATTTTATTTTACCTATAATATCTAAACTAACTTATCTAACCACGGGCGGCGGCAGATTTGGGTTAATCAACTCATTGTTAATAATAATCGCGACGACAATCGTACACTTTGTCGTATTTGGCGCCAAAAAAAGGATTTTGGTCTCTTACAGGCGGTGGGGTTTAAAAAGCCTCGTGCCGCCACAATCTCTAGCTTAGGACAAGGTTTAAAACGACCCGCAACGCAGTAATGGAAAATACAGATAAATCTGTGCAGCTGGGAACGTGTTAAAGGTGATTTCTATCCCACGGGAACTGATTTATGGGATAAAAAGTAGCCTATGTTTGATTCCAGGATTAGAATTACCTTTATGCAAATTTCAGTCCGATCCGTTCAGTAGTTTTGGCGTGAAGAGGTAACAAAACATCCATTCATCCATCCGAACTTCCGCATTTATAATATTGATCATACCAAGAATATAGGATTTTTTTTTACAGATTTCATTGTTACCTACATAGAGCTTACCTCCTGAACATACCATTTCCTAGATAGTCTAGGGTTAGTCAATGGTTCGAAGAGTATTTCCGTAATAAATGGTTCCATAACACAAGCTCTGCTCTCCTTGGGGCTAGATGGTGCTATCTAAAAATGGTCAGCATAATTTTTATTTCACTATTCCAAATCCAAAAGACTAAAACTTCTTCTAATATGAGTAAAATATGATTATTTCGGTTAGTTCAAAAAAACCACTTCCTCACCCTAACCTAACTAAAGGAACAGGCGAACAGCGCTTTGAAGAAACTGCGGTGCTTAATTTATAAACGGACCATACCTATAAATTAAAGAATCTAATATAAGTTATACCTGACACTAGTAATTACTCGTGCTTAGCTATCGATTACTGGTTTCTAGTTTAGTGTAAATGCCAGTTTACTTACCAGCAGTTAACATTTGCGAAGAATGTGATTGTTTGATAAATGTTTTGCTAATTTTTATATCTGTAAACTTAATTCTTGTGTCGGGATATCTGTGGCTCCTAATGCCAAGTTATCACCATTACAAATAGGTATATATTTTTTCTGTTTACACGCCACCGTCTATTCTTTTTCGATCACTTCTTGTCCATCCCAAGGTTGCCTGGAAGAGACCGCTTTACGCGATAAGGGGCGCATTATACATTATCCGTATTTGTAAAGATAAAAAAAGATAAAATAATTTATTGTTGTAAGACTAGGTGTAACATTACAAATATTGGTCTTAGGTCAAATATAAAAAGTATCTCTAGTCTGCCGGTTAGGCTTACAACACAGGTCCTTAGTTGAGTACAAAAAAAGTCTGATATCAGTAGTTCGCTAGTCAAAGTACTGAAAAAACGTTAGAAAAAGGGGTAACTTTGGGATTATTAGAGTGAAGTTCATTAGATCTTGTAACTGCATGCGACTTTGACTAGACTAGATCCTTAGGTAATATATAATATATATATATTTTTCAGAATCTTTTCTAAGTCTTAGATGGTTTTAAAAATCATAAAAATGCGGCCTCTGCTGGCCTACCAAGCCTTGAAGTGTGCATACACTTAAATGTCGTACCATCTCACCGGGGTGTGTCGCCGACTTTAATATGGGTCCCAGAGAATCCCTACGTGATAAATTCAAAGAAATAAATATAATGACAGTACCATGTCAATATATTTATGAAAACTTGTTGCACACTCATAGAAATAAAAATCTGTTCCCTAAAAATTGTGATAAACATAACTTTAATACCAGAAATAAACATAAACTCGCTGTGCCCACAACTAGGCTACACAAAATTAATGTATCTTTTAAAGGGCAATGTATACGCTTCTACAACAAAACTCCTAGTGAGTTGCAAAAATTATCAGTAAATAAATTCAAACAAATTGTCAAAACTTTGCCGTGCAAAAAAAGGCTTACTATAAAATATCAGATTATCTAGAAGATAAAAAAGCTTGGAACGGGTTTTGCTCCGACTCGAAAAATAACAACTAACAGGCTAAAGGTTTCTTCGTCGCTTCTTTACTTTGGTCTACATACCGAAGCGACAGAAATCAAAAATATCACTTTATTTCCGTGTCAGTGTATAGTTTTATAATTTGACCTTTTCTAAGTGTACATTTATTGTATTTATGGAAATAAAGAGTTTTTGATTTTGATTTTTTATTTTTGACTTTGGTATGTACTGTCTACACTGTAAACTCCATAGAGCGTCTAGCCACTAATCTCTCTAGGGTAACCGAAGATAATGGCCTTAAGATCAAATAGCTTAATTCTAGTAGAATAGCTTTTACTAGCAAGAAAAGCATGCTCCATATTCGCATCGCTATATGGACTACGATGGAGTATGCTTTTCCTGCGAGAACTATTCTATTAGATATACATTCATTTCTTTGGCAAAAAAAAGTCTATTTATAGGCTTTTTAAATCCAATCAATTAGCTATTTTGTATATTTTAATGTATGAGAAGAATCATGCCTGATTGTTTTTGCTTTGAACAATCCCTTATTTATGGTGTTTTTTGTTTTCAAAAACTTGTGTGTATTATTATAATTTATATAGTACCTAGAACTTTAACGACATCAAGTGTAACACGTTCACCTACAGTAGAATTAATAAATAAAAGAATAAATAATAAATAATGTTGGACAATTCACACAGCATTATCTAGCCCCAAGCTAAGCAGAGCTTGTGTTATGGGTACTAGATAACTGATATACTTAATACAATACACTAAATAGGTAGATATTTTTTATTATACATAGAAAACATCCAGAACACCCTGAACAAATGTCTGCAGATCGTACAAACATTTGTCCCGAGGCGGGAATCGAATCCGCAACGATCCGATCCGTCGTCAAATACAAGTACAATTATTCTCTAGTAGATAGGCAAAGCCAGAAATAGAGTCAAATCAATACATGTAGAGCTGATAAAGTTGCAAGTTTCCTCGCAAAACAGGTATATTGAAAACTACTCTACATCAGAATAATTTATACATGCTCCGATATTTCGTCGGGAACACGACAAGGCCGCCGACATAACATGCGCGCCCGCAAGACGGCTGGGCGCCGAACGATTGGATTTACTGAAATGAAATGACATAGTATTTATTATACCTACATATAGGTTAACAATGATGGTTTTAGAATAGGGTAGGTATCACTATATTTGACTTAGTAGTCGTGCAAATGTTTAATTTGGTCATTTATGTTAGAGTAGAAAATTAACTTAACTTTATTGATCAATAAATTTGCTCTCACAATTAAAAAAAAATATATATACTTGTAGATCACATGAATATAACCGTCAAAAATAATAAACTTTATTATAGAATGATTTATCAATTTAGGTACATGTCAAAAATAATATAAGTGAATTTAAATTTCAAATATTCATCTATACCATAAAAACAGTTTTGACAACAGTTTGGGTTCGATTCGTGCCCTGGGATAAATGTTTGTACGATCTACAAATATTTGTTCTGGATGTGCTTAGTTTTTTCTATGTATAATAAAAAAAAAACTATCTAAATAATGTATCTATTAAGTATATCAGTCATCTAGTACCCATAACACATGCTCTGCTTAGCTTTGGGCTAGCTGATGCTGTGTGGATTGTCATTGTTATTATTTATATTTAAAAAAAATCTTGCATGTAGATTTAAATCCTTGGTATCTGCTCTACTAAAATTAGTTACTAAATCATAATTATGAGACGATTGTAACCAAACACCGATGAAATGTGGTTCCGATTGCAAATGTTTCTTAATTTTAATTCGATTTACTTATTTTTTTGGTGCCATGAATTTGTCCAAATAAGTATCTTTGTGTTTGAAATATCCCAATTACTAAAGGATCCAGAACTTAACAGTCGGACAGAATAATCTCATTTCATCTATACGCGAAGACATCAAACGAATTTGTCGATTCCTTTCGAATTACTTCATAATTGCTTATGAAATTCATTATTTATCTCAAAACGGATCAATTTTGGCGGAATAGGAATGTTTTGCTTTACTCTTCGCCAAGGTGATTAACCTGCAGAATCGCCGTTATTCATTTTCTGTATAGACACACACATGTCTGACACTTGTGCACGTGCAAGGAGGTTTTTAAGCATTGGAAAATACTTACTCTACCTTCTCTGTATATATATGAAGTGGCTAATTTTGTTCGGACTAATATGGAACGATTTGACCCGTACCCAGCTGGCACTCGTCGCGGGGGTACACTGCACCACCACCCATGTAAGACCGCCTTACTTAGGAAGAGTGTGTTTTGCATGGCTCCTATAATTTACAATAAGATCCCTTTGTCAATTCGCTCCGAATGTAATTTGAACGTATTTAGAGGCAAATTAAATAAACTACTCGAAGAAAAGGCTTATTATACAATTGACGATTTCCTTAATGATAAATTATAATACTTTTAAAGTTGGACATTATGTTTATATACCTAATTCACAATTCCTTTTTTTTATTAATTTATATAATAATCTGTGCTGTAACCCGTTGTTAAATTCACTATTTTTTATGTACCTCTGTTGTAAGCCTAACCGGCAGACTAGAGATACTTTTTAAATTTGACCTAATACCAATGTTAATATACCTAATGTTACACCTAGTCTTACAACAATAAATGCTTTTATCTTTTATCTTTTATCTTTTTACTTTATGCAACTATGAGTTAATTAAACGAAGTTCGAGGTAAAATATGTATAACAATGCAACCGTTCTCTTGGTAGTCGGATAAAAACAGAGCATGTTTCTTCGATATATTTAGTACATAAACAAAATCATTTATTTTGTTATTGCGAGGTCGGACAAATACTTCTAAGACCATCATCAACAAGCAAAAAAAAAAAAAAGAGGCGACTGGCGAGCCGATGCCGATTAGTGTAGAGATAAAGACATTTATATTTATCTATGGAATACATTTTAATATGTATATCAGGCATCTATTACCCATAACATAACACAAGCTCTGCAAGCTTGGGGCTAGATGATGCTGTGTGGATTGTCCAGCATTATTTGAATTGACACTTGAAACAACCATTTACAACACAGAACAAAAAATACTCGTAAACCTCAACTTACAGAGAATTATAAAGACTGAATACAAAATAAAATGAAACATATTAAGAAAAATCCACACGTGCGGGGGCCAAGGGACGGGTCGGGAGGAGAGGATGCTCCCGAGTTACTAAAGCGGTGACGTATGCAACTCGGGAGCGTTCCTCCCCCGTCCCATCCTTCGACCCCCGCACGATTGCTCTGTCAAAACCACGTGAAAATGCCTTCGTCGAACGACTGTATGCATATAGCTTTCGTACAAAGAACACACTCAACTGAGTTGCGGCGATGGTAATCCGTTTTCGAGTTGTTATTGTGTTAATCTAAAATCTGTTCTAGAAAGCTGCCCCTAAAAATCGTTCAGCTTCTAGCTGTGACGGAGCGCATCACGACCATCAAAGGCTGAGGCTCTCGGAACCGGAACACGAACTGTTATTCTGCTCTTCTCTCGGCATAACGGTTCAGTCATTTGCAGTACTTTTTCTTTGTGCTTCGCTATTATACCCCTACTATTGAAATAGAAGCTAGAACTAGATCGCTTATTAGTGATTTGTCACAAACAAGTACTCTTTCTATTCAATATGACAGATCTTGAATTTGTACGCTATTTGCAGAAAAAAAATCGGCAATATCCTGACGCCATATTAGTTCAGTTTCAGTTCAAAATTTCTGTATTAACATAATTAAATGTAAGACAGAGGACTAGTGTAGATTTAATCCTAGTGCTTGTAATTATAACTTTTGATCTATTTTATAAGCCATACTTGGCTTATTTGAAAACTTGAGAAGATTGGATTAATTACCTACATACGATCTAAGGCACAATGAACATAAATTTATAAAATTCAGCAATAGCTACTAGCATGAAAGAGATAATGAGCATGTGTATATTTTGATAATAATACGCTTAACAGGCTATAAATTTAAACAATAAAAATTATAGAATAAAGTAACAGATACCTAATAATAATTATTATTACGAAACGAGTGCTTCTGAGAATAATTTATATAATAGAGGGCAGTGGTGCATTACGCCATATCAGATATTGTCTAATAAGATACACGAAATTTTTCGAGAATTTTTGGAGATTAGAGTGTGTATTTTTGAAAAATTTTGAGACCTATCCAATCGAATTCAACACTACCTTGTGGCCAGTCCTGCATCTATCATTAAATGCAATTGGGGTCTGTAACATATTCTATTTAAAGGTTCGTTAACTAAGTATCAGATTTTTTATTATATTTCTAACGAGAGACTTACCCAGTGACTTTACGGTGAGTTCGAGTGAGTTGCAACGGTACTGCGAGCTCGGTGCATTCGCCATGCTCAGGCACTGGCACAATGAGAATGAATCGTTATTTTGGCTCGTTTAGACTAATCCGTTCTAAGCTTTTTGATTTTTGTCACGCTTTCTTGCTGCTTCCAAAACTTGTTAACTACTTTCATTATTTTTTTATCATACCTATATTTATTTTGGCTTTGTAGCATATTGATTAAGTCCTTGTTTATATAATTTAGTTTTCTCACGCTCTCAGCTTCTCCAAAAATTGTTTCTGAAACAACTTCACTGCCTAGTTTTACCACATTTCCCTTGTTTATATGATTTAATTCGACTTAATAGAATTCAGGGCATTGATTGGTCTTCAAAAAAATTAACTGAAAATAACTAAAAGTTAATGTTTATTCACATTTGACGACCTCAGTGGCGCAGCGGGCGAAGGTCCGCCTGCGACGCAGGAGGTTGCGGGTTCGATTCTCGCCTCGGAACAAATTTGTGTACGATCTGCAGAAATTTGTTCCGTTGGTCTGGGTGTTTTCTATGTATAATAAAATATCTATCTATGTAGTGTATTGTATTAAGTATATCAGTTATCTAGTACCCATAACACAAGCTCTGCTTAGCTTGGGGCTAGATAATGCTGTGTGAATTGTCCAGCATTATTTATTTATTTATTATAGATGAAATTTATGATAGGTTCCCTTTCCTAATTAATCTTTCCACTTTCAACCTATAGAATCATTATAACTTTAACTATCTCAACAAGATAACCTGAATGGTTGTCTCGCACGTAGAATTAAGTCATTACCCCGTGTTAAGTTTAAGTAGTGTACATAGATGGCTGCTCCAGGCGATTGAGGCTGGTATAAATCAGTCCAGTATCGTAAAATCTTCAATAACCGACTACCGATGAACCGTTACTTGTAGACTGCTGGCAGATAGTTTATAGACCAAAATAAAGTGTTTTGGTGCTTCGCTTTACCTCGATTTAACTTTTTGCGTCGGATAACGGTTTTCTATTTCTTGCTTTCTTGGTTTTCAGCCTTTTGTTCGTCGAGCTTTGAATTTGTTTCTCTGATGAAGTAATTTTGCAATATATATTTTTTTTTTGTTGCGTGGCGCAAATTCGTGCAATTAATTTACAAAGTAGGTACACGAGAGCATACAGTTATTGTCAGGATAGAATCAATAAGTTAATAACATAATCCACAAAGTTATTTGAGTATTTGATTTTAAGTATGCTTACGAAAGTTAATTATTTGTCAAAGGCAGTTCTTTGATGGTCCTTTCGCACGCAACAGTAATGAGATAGCAGATTCAGATAGCTCCTTGCTGCAGTTAATTAACTTTGCAATCCAAATCATTCCAACCATGACTTCGGATCATCGATAACCGCCTCGCCCAATTAAACATTTTTTTTATGATCTTAACGAGAAAATGCTTAAATCAGCTTTACTGCTTTTGCTAAACCTTAGTCTCATCAAATGTCGAAAAGGGAAATTCGAGGGGTTTATTGTGCAAGGTCAAAATGCTGATATCAGAGGATTCCCTTACTCATCGTTCTTATACATCAGCGAGCGAAGTGGAGATTGGATATGTGGAGGATCGTTACTCAATCAGGATCTGGTATTGACTGCAGCGCATTGCATTTTTGGAGTGAGACCACATCAAGTACTGGTCAAATATGGGAATGCAAACCGTCGTAATGGATATAACGTCAAACCTTTTGATATAATTGTACACAACTTGTACGATGATGATGAAATAGAGTGGGATATAGGAATCATGAAATTGAATTACCCAGTAGCGTTTGGTGTGAATGTTGGGAGGGTTGCTATAATGCAGAATCCTCCTTATGGCATGGCAGCCGTCGCCGGATGGGGCAGTCTTCATGTAAGTGGCTTTATGTAAAAATAATAACTACATTGGGCAAAAAACTAGCATAATCATAATCACAATGGAGTACATTACGAAATTGCAATTAGAGACAGATTATCTTGGTATATTTAAGTTTTGTTCTGTAGTATTTATACCAAGTTAAAGATTTGTGCGGTAGATACTACGTCCCTTACAAGTAAGTTTTATATCATATTTCACATGCCTACATAAGGGGATTGAGAACTGTTTTAATCGTTTTCATTATTAACTTTTACCTGCAAAGATAGAAAAATTGGTAAATCTTTTGACTCATCAGTCATTTCAAAATTCCAGGATTCTCTTGAAGATGACGGAAGCCATATTCTACAACACACGCAGCAGTGGGTGTCGAATCGCACTGTTTGCCAGCGTATGATAGGATATGTGCCCATAGGCACTATTTGTGGCGGGTATTTTAACGAGAAGAGCTTCCCTGCAAGGTACATTTTATTTAATTGTTAATTTATAGGTATTTTGTGTAGTGCTAAAGATGCTCTCGTTGCTTACCCTTAGAACAGATTAACCATTCAGATTCTGTTTAAGTATATAAAAAAGTACTGAACGCACACACTAGACTAGGCGGATCGTGTATCATGGATTGGAATCACACGGGCTGCCTCTATGGTGATTACAATCATGTCTCAACTGGCCCTAAGGGTTAAATGCTTTGTGCCCACCCTTAAGCCAGAGCGGCATGATCCACACCGCGCGTGAGCCACGTTCGCCTTTACATGCCCATGATGATTGAGATGTCATTTAAAGCCTCCACACACAAAAACCGTGGCCGGGCCGGAGGCGAAGGCGTGCAGGTTGTACCTAATGCGTGAATTTATATGAGAGACTTCACATACACCGTGTGTATAGTCTCTCATATTTTTTTTATATATTTATTACAATAACAATAACAGTATATTCTATAATTTGTACCATATAAACCTTGTGAGTTTTGTGGTGGTACTCACATTCGTTTTAATTATATTTGTAATCTAAGTGTAAGTAATAAAATAACTAGGTAACTATAATAAAGGCCTACTGTATATAAATTCACGCATTACAACTCGCACGCCTTCGCCTCCGGCCCGGCTACGGTTCTGTGTGTGACGGCTTTTAAGGCTTGGTAGGCCAGCAGAGGCCGTTTTTGTGATTTTTAAAATCATCTGAGACTTAGAAAATAGTTTTAAATATCTGAAAAAAAGATATATATTACTTAAGGATCTAGTCTAGCCAAAGTCGCATTCAGTTACAAGATCAATGAATTTCACTCGATAGAAATAAATTCCAAAGTTACCCCATTTTCTAACGTTTTTTCAATACTATGACTAGCGAACTACTGATATCGCACTTTTTTTTGTACTCAACTAAGGACACTTAATATTTCTAAACAAATTCGCGGAGTTTGACTTGATAAAATGATTTTCTTCATCACCATGTTTAAATAATTACATAAAACACGAGCGCGGCGGCTTGGCAGGCGCGCGTTTTCCTTACGCCTACTGCTGCAGGAATACCTGGTTTTAAACAGATTTTACTTTCAGGGGCGATTCCGGCAGCGCTTTAGTTGTCAGAAACTACATACAAGTTGGCATAGTGTCATTTAAGCGCATGGAGGTGAGCAGATCTATCGTCGTCTACTCAGATGTCGGTTACTACTTCAACTGGATCGCGAGGAACGCTTATTATTTGTGTGTTCTCAAAAAAGAAGCGGATGCTAAGAACAGGCCAAAAGTGAAACCGAAGACAACGCCTGCTCCGTCAATTTCGACGGAGGAAGATTTTTTCGATCAGATATTCCCTAGCTTTGGGTGATGAATTTATTATGCAGGGTAAATAACAAGGTAGAGTCATGAATAACTCGTGACATACGTATTAAGTAAGAGCTTGAGATAAATAAAAAAAAGCTATTTCATTTATAAAATCGCGTACTTGTCTTTTCTCATGGTCTAGAGACTGTGATATTCCAATAAAATTAGATTAGTATTTAATCTAAAAACATTTGAATAACCGAACTTCTAGATCTGTTTTCGACAAACTCTTGGTGCTGACAATGTTAATGCGATGCGCCGTCATTTACGATACGTAGGTAACTTAAAACCTAGGAATACCGAAAGGACTCTCTTGTTACCTTGTAACTTGTGGTAAAACACGCTGCTGTCACAGCAGAGGAATAGTGTTACTTAATAACTCACTTGATTTTAAAGCCAAAAGTGAATCTATTTATGTGTGAGTTGATAAGCATATAACTTCAGTGCTTTCACGCACACGAGCGCACGTATACCTACAAATAGGAAAATGAGACGTATTTGTCGCATTTTTTTGGCTACACTTCGAATACTATCTACTATCATTCTAAGCCATTTTCTTCTAAGGTTGCAACCACTGACGACAATTTTGTATCGTCAGTGACCGGTTGGCGGTTACGATAATTTCTAGCCAACATTTTCAAAAGTTTTACTTTGGTCACATAACGATGGAATAAATTTTAAACCGTAAAAACTTTATTTCTGTTAACATCGAGCTATTTAGGTTGGTTCTTAATTAATTTAGATAAAAGTTACGATTATAATGGGATTTTCCGAATTTAGCCGATTACGATGTTTTAAAAACAGGTGTTCCGTTTTTAGGGTTCCGTACCTTAAAAGGAAAAAAGGAACCTTTATAGGATCACTTTGTTGTGCGTCTGTCGGTCTGTGCGTCTGGCAGGCCCCTTTTCTCAGGAACGCGTGGAGGTATCGAGTTGAAATTAACATTAAATACTCAAGTCCGTTACTTTTGATACTCGCCATAAACCAAAACCTATAGGGTACTTACCGTTGACCTCATAACTTTAATAAAATTTGGCAAGAAGCAAAGTCTTATCTTATAGAACAAAAAAGTACATTACGTCCGAGGTCAGTAATGGCTGGGTTGCTGGCCGCGATGATGATGGCCGATAGCTTAGGTAAGCGTAGGTCCAGATCATCACAGCACGGTCAGCATTGCAACAGTTGATGGACAAGCTGAAATGGAGGCCGAACCCGAAAATCGAGGCCTTTATAGCGCGGACAGCAAGGGCTGCAATAATGACATAGCTTGATGGTAGTAAGCTTAGCTTGAGGCCATCATAGCGTGGCCAACAGCTTGCTCAAATAATGCAAGTATTTTTTTTTATAATCAGCTAGTGAAGCTTGTACTGCTCAGTATGCATAAAACCTTTTCGCACCTGATTATTTTCAAAACGAAATACAATTCCAGTTAGGTATGAAAATTGCTGGCCGCCTTTCGAGTAAGCCGGAAAGGCCGACTTTCCTCAAAAAAGGTTGTCTAAATAATGTACAGATTACTTATGATGTTTGAGTAAAGGATCCGAAAGCCGTAAATGTGTAGTATAATAACAAAAAAATTTTACTCTCGGCATTAGACCAAAACCTTTATGGTTCCCGTTCCCGACCTAGAATCATGATATTTGGCAAGAAACTAGGTCTTTCAATTCTCCGTCAATTATACGGAACCCTTAAAGCGCGAGTCCGAATCGCACTTGATGTTTTGATGATTATGATAGAGAGAGATTATGATAGAGTTGTTACACCAGCGGCACCGCCTCCACCGACCACGAAATGATTGAGACGAATGCAATTCCTCAAACAATTAACTACCTATCTAAAATGATGTGATCATCAAAACACTAAACCATCATTTTAATACATTATTATTATCTAGGCCTATTCGTAAAGCATTATCCCCGAGTCCACCACGCATCCAAAGTTTCGAGTAATTTCGAGTCGTTTCTCTGTGACACCGCCATGACGACGTCGGTGACAAGCAACATTATAAGGTTGCATTAATCAAATACCTATAGTACAAATACCAACTGATTAGTATCGAGCAAATGAGCCATATTTTAGGACTGTACTCTCGAGCAATGCCTGATTGATTGCTTATGTCCCTACCTAAAGAAATAATGAGAAAATTACTGTTTGAAATAATGCTGTGTCTGAACTATGTGATCAGGTGCCAAAGCAAGTTCGAGGGTTTTATTGTTGAGGGACAGTTATCCAAAATAGAGGATTTTCCTTATTCCGTGTATTTAGAATCTTTTTGCGAAACCACGAAGACTGCTATGTGTGGTTCTTCCTTGTTGAACCAACGGATTTTAATAACCGCTGCACATTGCATGCCTACAGAAGATTGTGTGAAGAATAAAACAATTCGAATAAGATATGGACATGCAAATAAAACTAGCGGTGTAGGATTTGTTATGCGGACCCGGATTTACAAAGTCCATGAAGATTATCTGGAGTCTGGCATTGCTAATGATATAGCATTGGTGATGTTGCCAACGCCGATCTCTTTAAACCGGAATATTAGTAGAGTTTCCATTCAAAAGAGGCATGTTTATGATGGGCAAATCGCATCTGTCGCTGGATGGGGATATATTGATGACGTAAGTACTAACAACTATTCTATCCCCGACTAACATGTGGGTTACAAAAACATCCAACTAATGGATTTTGTAATTGGAGCATCCAACTAATAACGAATTGTTCCCTTCACGCCGATTCCCCTCACGTCGATTCCCTTAGCGACGATTCTTGTAAAGGCGACTCCCTCCACGACGATCACGCTTTTTTCGCGGTGAATATTCGGCTGCGGGGTCGAGATAATTAAAACTTTAAATGACTGATTAAAATTTATTATCTATGTTTTTTAATAACAGTTATGTAATTGATTATTAAATGCAATAAATAAGATGAATAAATATAACAAAATACACATATCACAACATAAGAAAGAGAATAAATAGAAGTAAGTATAATTAATTCATTACATTATGTTGCTATCTATACTTATAATAAAACTGTAACAGGTCCAATTCTGTACATTGAAGATATTTTGAAAATTTTTTTTGGAGGGCACTCTATTATCGATACTGAAGCCAAAACTGCAATTTTTTTCATCTATACTTATAATAAAACTGTAACAGGTCCAATTCTGTACATTGAAGATATTTTGAAAATTTTTTTTGGAGGGCACTCTATTATCGATACTGAAGCCAAAACTGCAATTTTTTTCATTCATGTCTGTCTGTCTGTCTGTCTGTCTGTCTGTCTGTCTGTCTGTCTGTTTGTTAAACGCGCATCACGCCGAAACTACTGAAGGTATTGAAATGAAACTCGGCACGATTTTAGGTCATACTACGAGGAAGGACATAGGATACTTTTTATCCCGGAATTCAGTCAGGTTTCCCTGGGAGAGGGGATGAAAATAAAATTCTTTAACTGCGCATCACGACGGAACTACTTAAGGTATTGAAATAAAACTCGGTACGATTTTAGGTCATACCACGAGGAAGGACATAGGATACTTTTTATCCCGGAATTCAGTCAGGTTCCCCTGGGAGAGGGGATAAAAGTAAAATTTCTTCACCGCGCATCACGTTCACGCCGAAACTACTGAATGAGCTGGACTGAATTGGTACGATTTGAGTTCAAGGAAGGACATGGGATACATTTTATCCTGGAATTCAGTAAGGTTCCCCTGGGAGAGAGGATGAAAGTAAAATTCTTTAACCGCGCATCACGACGGAACTACTTAATGAATTCGAATGCAACTCGGCGTGATTTTAGTTCGTACTATGAGGAAAGATACATTTTATCCCGGAATTCAGTAAGGTTGCCCTGGCAGAGGGGATGAAAGTTAAATTCCTTCACCGCTCATCACGCCGAAACTACATAGGTAATGAGTTGGAATGTAACTTGGCACGTTTTGAGTTCATACTACAAGAAAGGACATGGAATACATTTTATCCTGGAATTGAGTAAGGTTACCCTGGGAGAGAGGAAAAAGTAGAATTCTTTAACCGCGCATCACGACGGGTCTACGCGTCGTCCGATTTCATGCATTCTTTTTGTTAGAAACAGAGATGCAAGATCGAATATGACTAAATCAGTAGAAAGTCGAGTAGAAAATCAGTAGATTGATGAAATAATCTGTAGATTGAAGAAAAAAATTAGTAGATAAAGGGTAAGTAAGTTCCTATCTATTTATTTTTCCAAGACGCACCCATTAGTTAGGTTCCTACCTACCTACTAAGGTGGTGGGTCTTGGAAAAATAAGTTAGGTTCCTGCCTTACATGATACGGTGGTTTAGCTGGTCCAGCGAAGTTTGGTTGGAGTCTTACTCCAACCAAACTTCGTGTACAATTAAATTAATTAATTATTGTGGTCCACTTAAACTAACTGGACCGCAGAAAAATATTTTTTTATTGTGGTACACAGCCAACTGTACCTACCTACTAACGAAAAAAAATTACGGTGGTCCAGTCAAATGGATCAGGAGCCCAATTCTGCAAAACAATTGCTTCAGTATGACAATGGAATCGTCGCAGAATCATCACGTAGAATCCTTAGATTAATAAAATTCCAGATAGTGCGCGCGAGATAAATTAATATGTAGTTTCAAACTTGACGCGCGTCTCTCCATCTGCATTCATCATAATTTCTTTCATCCAAGGTGGAATACCAAAAAGCGTCATTCTGTGACGATAGCCCCGTCATAGTGAAGCGATTAGTATAGCAGAATAGGGCCCCAGCTGTGAGTAAGTCAAACGAGTAAGACACTTCTTAACACTGACGCTGGCCGAGTCGTAGCTAAAAGTCGTGTGGATAAAGAATGGGATTGAAGATGACAATATGCTATCCCCCGTAGACCCTACACGATTTTTTGGACGGCGGCGTTTCATAATATGAGAGACTATGGTTAAATGTGAACTTAATTAGTCGGCAGGTAAGGCAATCGCGAACGAAGTCGCGGGTACAGCTAGTTTAATAATAAATATTTATGTTTTATTTGGTTTAAATGATCCAAAAACCTCAAAAGTATAGCGATTTAGAAGAGGAAAATAACGTAGGTAGTAGAAATATATTGGGAGAAGGTGGTAATGAGAGCCCTGGCAGATATTTTGCTCCCTTTAATATTACTTTACTGAAACAACTCCATCTCCTAGAAAGTAGCTGAAATGGTAGATAACGTGACTAATGTAAGTTATACCCAAAACCGCCGCTAGAGAGCCTTACATATTTTTTGACAAAGCAAAGCAGGTCATAACGAGTAACGTGAAAAATTTGCGCTTGCGTTGTTTGTTTGAATTCCATAATAATTACGCCACAAATTTATTCTGGACGTTCCGGTTGCATTGATTTTAGGTTCTGAACGGCAGTGACTTGGATAGTAGCAGATTATCATTCGATATTATGTTCTTTATATAATACATTATATGACATTTATGTAGTAAGTGTATAGTGTCTATTGGGGGGCTATTATATTTACCTTCCTCAGATATAAATTACTTCGATTTTTTTTATACAGGGTGTCACGTAACTTGTGTAGCAAGCCGAAAGGGGTGATTCTGGATCCTGAGGGGATCAACTAGTAAATAACGATTTATAAATAATTTTATAATTTTTTTGAAAAAAATATGTACATTTTCTTCATATTCGTGTTGTTTTACACGCAACGCAACCTTGCATTATTTAACATTATAAAATATTCCACAAATGTTTTTGCTTGTTTTTTCAGCAAAACTTATGTTGTGTCATGAAATTATTACAAAAAATTATGTAAATGATTTAAAATTTCAAACAATAATAATATTAATGTAAGAACACACGTAAAAGAACACGAAAATAAAGAACAATCTCTGTTAGTGTAAAATAAAAAAAAATACTAAATATCGACAGTTAAAAAATCGTAGAACAGAAGTTGATCTCCTCGGGGTTCAGAATCAGCACTTTCAGCTTAGTACACCATTTTTCATGTCAAAATAATTGATTTTATTAAACAGTAACATAGATAATATTATTTACATAAAGAAGACCTAGCTTAATATTTACTTATAGATGTATCTTCTGCCTGCCGCTTCGCACGCGTATTTTCGGTATAATAAGCAGCATATTGCTTAAGTTAGGCTACCTCCCAAGTGTATGTCAAATTTCATCTTGATCTGTTTAGTAGTTTTGGAGATCATAGGTAACAAAAATTTCACAAACTTTCGCATTTATAATATTAGAAGGATTATTTAATATACTTAGACTTATTTAAAATTGTATAGCCAAAAAATAAAATGGGGGCTACATTAAAACCTTCTTTCTACTTATAAGGTAATGTAAGAATTATACAAAAATAAAAAGAAACAATTAATAACAAAAATGGACCGAAACGGCTAGGGACCGGGACACCGGACGATCTCTAGTGTCGGAGTCCAATCCACTTCGGGTCACTGCGCCACGCCAGTAGTAGTAGTGTAACAAAAATGATTTTATTTGCAGATATCAGAAGTGAAACTGAAAACAAAAGTATTGAAAAACACAATTCAAAAGATAATAACGAGACAAAATTGTCAAATTCAACTCGGGAGGCTTCCTCGGGGAGTATTCTGTGCAAATGATCCCGACAACCAAAGCCGTCCATCAGGGTATGTAAAACTTAGATTTACAGGGTTACTGGTTAAGTCTTGGTAGGCCAGCAGAGGCCGCATTTTTGTGATTTTTAAAATCATCTGATACTTAGAAAATAGTGTTTACAATTCTGAAAAAAGATATATTGCTTAACTTCTAAGGGATTCTTGTCAAAAATAGCTGTTATCCCTCAAGAATCACGGGTGGCGCGCGGTGCGCGTTTTTCCCGATTCCCGCACTAAAATTCTTGTATCTCATCACGTTTTCAAATTTGTTTTTTTTTTTAATTATTTTTTGCATGTTTGTTACAGCGGAGACTCTGGCAGTGCTTTGGTAGTCGATGGCTACAACCAAGTTGGTCTGGTGTCCTATAGGCTCACAGAAGTAGATAAAAACATTATCGTTTATACTGACATACCCCATTTCTACCCTTGGATTGTTGATACAGCGCAAAAATTATTTTGTCAAAATACAAATTAACAGAGATCAAATAATAAAATTCGTAATAAATTATGATTGATAATCTACTATCGTTGTTTTTAGAGTTTCGTTCCCAAAGGGTGCAAACGAAACCCTTTTACCAAGCTTCCGCTGTCTATCCGTCTGTCTGTCAGAGGGCTCTATCTCATGAACCGTAAGAGCTAGACAGTTGAAACTTTCACAGAATGTGTATTTCTCTTGCCGCTATAACAACAAATATTATAAATTCAAAATAAAAGGGGGCTCCGATACAAAAATAGGATTTTTGGGCTATTTTCGCTTTAAATTTGTCGAGGTATCTTTTGAACCGTAATAGGTACACGCATGAATCACGCTTTCTATAAGTAACAGTTCAACTTTAATACCAACCAATAAGAACTAAAAATAAAATAGAGTGGAAAATTTTAGGGCGGGGGTCTCCAAAAAGTTATGAGAGAGTTTCGTTTGAGAAATAGGTTTGAACGATGAGACGAAACTCACGGGGGCTTGGCGAGTATACTCGCGAGAGAGTGCGGGTATACTCGCACTTGGCCAGTTTATTTCGATGATTAATCGACGATGTGGCAGAGAAAAGGTCACTATCATCCGTTTCCGATTTGATATTTGAGTGACATGTAAGGTCACGCCCAAAAAAGGCAAAATTACAACGTTATGTAAGTATACTAGCTTTTGCCCGCGGCTTAGCACGCACTTTACTGGAATAAAATGTAGCCTCTGTCCGTCTCTGGGATATCTACTACCTCCCTGCCAGATTCCATTAAGATCCGTTCAGCCGTTTAGGCGTGAAAAGGACAGACAGATAGAATTACTTTAGCTTTATTATAATACTAGCTTCTACCCACAGCTTCTCACGCGTATTTTCGATAAAATAAGTAGCCTGTTATCTAAGTTATATTATGAAATTTCGCGTACAAACAATAATGTACGCCAAATTTCATCTTGATCTGTTCAGTCGTTTTGGAGAACTTAGATACTAAAATCAAATTAAATTCTAAAACTTTCGGCTTTAAAGGTACCTAGGACTTATCGTTGAAATTGCAAGCAATATATATTTTTGTCATTCAAACGAAAAGAAAATTTTTATATCAAGGAGCTGCCTCTTGCAACTGCGAACAGCAAGTTTTTCGGCACGGCTCCTACTCAAATGTGAAAAAGATGAAAAATGTAGTATGAGAACGCGTTGCTTCTCGTGTAGATGAAGAAACAGAAAATAATAAGAAACATATATTATTCGAACTGTAACATATATTATTCGTTCTTAAGACCAACTATGTACATGACATAGTTGGTCTTAAGAACGTCTTTTAAATTGTCCAACAGTTTGTCCTTTCGGACATACAAAAATAAAATTATTTTTAACATTACTTAAAAAACTTTAAATTTTAGGACTTGCACATTTTCTTTATCTATACTTATAATAAAACTGTAACAGGTCCAATTCTGTACATTGAAGATATTTTGAAAATTTTTTTTGGAGGGCACTCTATTATCGATACTGAAGCCAAAACTGCAATTTTTTTCATTCATGTCTGTCTGTCTGTCTGTCTGTCTGTCTGTCTGTCTGTCTGTCTGTCTGTCTGTCTGTCTGTCTGTCTGTCTGTCTGTTTGTTAAACGCGCATCACGCCGAAACTACTGAAGGTATTGAAATGAAACTCGGCACGATTTTAGGTCATACTACGAGGAAGGACATAGAATACTTTTTATCCCGGAATTCAGTCAGGTTTCCCTGGGAGAGGGGATGAAAGTAAAATTCTTTAACTGCGCATCACGACGGAACTACTTCAGGTATTGAAATAAAACTCGGTACGATTTTAGGTCATACTACGAGAAAGGACATAGGATACTTTTTATCCCGGAATTCAGTCAGGTTCCCCTGGGAGAGGGGATGAAATTAAAATTTCTTCACCGCGCATCACGTTCACGCCGAAACTACTGAATGAGTTGCACTGAATTGGTACGATTTGAGTTCAAGGAAGGACATGGGATACATTTTATCCTGGAATTCAGTAAGGTTCCCCTGGGAGAGAGGATGAAAGTAAAATTCTTTAACCGCGCATCACGACGGAACTACTTAATGAATTCGAATGCAACTCGGCGTGATTTTAGTTCGTACTATGAGGAAAGATACATTTTATCCCGGAATTCAGTAAGGTTGCCCTGGCAGAGGGGATGAAAGTTAAATTCCTTCACCGCTCATCACGCCGAAACTACATAGGTAATGAGTTGGAATGTAACTTGGCACGTTTTGAGTTCATACTACAAGAAAGGACATGGAATACATTTTATCCTGGAATTCAGTAAGGTTCCCCTGGGAGAGAAGAAAAAGTAGAATTCTTTAACCGCGCATCACGACGGGTCTACGCGTCGTCCGATTTCATGCATTCTTTTTGTTAGAAACAGAGATGCAAGATCGAATATGACTAAATCAGTAGAAAGTCGAGTAGAAAATCAGTAGATTGATGAAATAATCTGTAGATTGAAGAAAAAAATTAGTAGATAAAGGGTAGGTAAGTTCCTATCTATTTATTTTTCCAAGACGCACCCATTATTTAGGTTCCTACCTACTAAGGAAAAATAAGTTAGGTTCCTGCCTTACATGATATATGGTGGTTTAGCTGGTCCAGCGAAGTTTGGTTGGAGTCTTACTCCAACCAAACTTCGTGTACAATTAAATTAATTAATTATTGTGGTCCACTTAAACTAACTGGACCGCAGAAAAACATTTTTATTGTGGTACACAGCCAACTGTACCTACCTACTAACGAAAAAAAATTACGGTGGTCCAGTCAAATGGATCAGGAGCCCAATTCTGCAAAACAATTGCTTCAGTATGACAATGGAATCGTCGCAGAATCATCACGTAGAATCCTTAGATTAATAAAATTCCAGATAGTGCGCGCGAGATAAATTAATATGTAGTTTCAAACTTGACGCGCGTCTCTCCATCTGCATTCATCATAATTTCTTTCATCCAAGGTGGAATACCAAAAAGTGTCATTCTGTGACGATAGCCCTGTCATAGTGAAGCGATTAGTATAGCAGAATAGGGCCCCAGCTGTGAGTAAGTCAAACGAGTAGGACACTTCTTAACACTGACGCTGGCCGAGTCGTAGCTAAAAGTCGTCGTGTGGATAAAGAATGGGATTGAAGATGACAACATGCTATCCCCCGTAGACCCTACACGATTTTTTGGACGGCGGAGTTTCATAATATGAGAGACTATGGTTAAATGTGAACTTAATTAGTCGGCAGGTAAGGCATTCGCGAACAAAGTCGCGGGTACAGCTAGTACTTTATAAAGGTTTACAATAGGAGTTAAATATCAATGATTACTATCAAAATTTTGGGGGAGGTACTGTCAAAATATTCCTTGATATTATAATGTGTTCTTGATACCAGATATTTTCTTAATTTAAAAAAAAACACCGTAAGTGTCAATTTTCGTGTTGTCTTCATCCTTTTGACACCAATCGAATGTCACCATCGCGTAAACTGGAACTTCCCTAGTAGCGATTTTCACCCCATGATCTTCATTCGACCAGCGTAGTCAACCACGGTCGTTATTTACGTTCTTGTGTGCGTAATTTCCAATAAACGTAAATTAATTTTCGTCCATCTGTGAATAGCGACTATAACCCGCTAATTAACCGATAAGGCAAGTCATTTCATGAGTCGCGTTCTGATGGCACAAACATGCTTCGTACTCCTGGGCTTAGTCGCCTCCGCTCGGGCGAAGATGGAGGGTTTCATCGTAGGGGGAGCGATGGCAAAAATAGAAAATCATGCCTACTCTGTGTTTCTCAACGTGCATTGCGTTGACAGTAAAGGCAAGAAATCACCCTGGATCTGCGGCGCATCCGTAGTCAACCAGCTGATCATCCTCACGGCAGGACACTGCCTCCACGGTTGCACCTTCGATAGCCACATTGGGATAAACCTTGGAAGCGAAAACCGAGTTAATGGGAGAAAGTATTCAACGTATAGTTTTGTGGTCCACGAAGATTACGATCCGAAGACGAGTACAAATGACATAGGTCTCGTGAGAGTCGAGAACCAAATAAAACTGAGCTCGCTGGCCAATCGAGTGGCTTTGATGAGGAGGCCTCCGTACAGTGAAAAAGCTAAGGTTGCTGGATGGGGGATGACCGATGTAAGAATTGATACGTTAGTTGTTATGTAGATGAAATCTCTATATTTTGAAAAGGAGCATGTGCCATTATGAGAAACGCAGCAAAGAGAAGCTAGATTCCTATGATGAAAGACTTTTACGAAAATGACTGTTATAAATTAATTAAACACTTTCATTGCCCCCAATGGATGTGCAGTCGAAAGGAACGTTCGTAGAGGCTGGGCAGTGAAAGCGTTAATGCTTAACTTGTTATAGGAAAAACGTGGGACTCAAGGAGATATTCTAAAGTTTGTGGACCAAAGGGTGATAAGTCGTACTGATTGCCTGAAAATATTTAGATATCTGTCAAAAGGAACTTTGTGCGCGAGTTCTGACAGTGTAGATGACTTTGCATCGCAGTAAGTAGACTTCTTTAGATAAAGTGCCATAGTAGAATCAAATGAGTGCCAAAGCCTATCGAACTGATTGATTGACTGTGGCATCCCATTGCCATTGCTTTTAAACGCGTTCATGAATAGGCAGAATCGCGGGTTCGAGTCTCGAATTACTTAATTGACCGAGCGAACGAAGTGAGCGAAGCGTCTCTGCATCAAGTCTAACAAAATTTGCGTTTCTGTCAGTATCTCCGTACTCCTCTACAGGTCGTAGTTTACAACCGATCGGTATTAAACTTGGTGCACAGCTTTCTAAGATTTTACAGAATTTTTTAGACGTCGGGGTTTTTTAAAATTAATAATATGATTGTTTTAAAAGAAATTAAAATTTGGTTGATTTTAGCATTATGTAAATAAAATTAATCTTTGAAAAAAATTTGTGCTCGCGAGGTCTACTGTTCGTAGAACTACTAGTTTATTCGCATTTTCACTCGGCTTTTACCTTTAGATTTTTTTTCGCAAGATAAAGGGACGAAAGCGCTATAAAATATAGCTAAAATACTCTCCGGATTCAGACGGTTGTTTTCATGATTCATCAAAATATCTTGAGCTGTTTTGTTTATTTGAGTTATTAAAAAGTCCCCGTCAACATTAACAAGTATATCTTTGCAGGTAAAAAGTGGAAAGTAAAGTTTTGACTTTTGACTATAATTTCAGAGGAGATTCAGGGTCTGCGCTCACTGTTCGTGGCTACATTCAGATCGGCCTCGTCTCCTACAAGATACCCTCTATATCAAGGCATATTGTCGTCTATACTGATGTTGGCTATTTCTACGACTGGATCAAAAACTACGCAAGAGAACTTAGTTGTCTTAAATAAAAATAATGTTTATAATTCGATAACGAAAATGCAGAAACCAGCAAAGAAACTCGTCTTAGGTAACTCAATTCTTGTGGTGTCATTCGAATCTTTAATACTTTATTGTACACAATTAATACAAGTAATGAACTTAAATAATAGGATGTGTGCATAGGCGAGCTAAACCCTGAAAAAAGTATTCTTCCAGCAAACCTTAGAGTTATAGGAAAGGCGATGGAATAGGTAGAGGAAGTGTAGGTACAAATCTCAAAAAACTAAATCTACAATAGGTAAATACATCTTAGTAAAGAAACCACCAACGGAATCTAAATAAATTAATAGGTGACGAAGCTGGACTTTCATTTATTTATTCTACCATCTGGATATTTTAGTAATCACGGAGCACTAGTGCTACCTACCCCTAAGGGTAGAGGGCGTCGATTTTTTTTTTGTAATCCAACTACGTACAATTTTGCAGAGAATAAGCACAGTCAAAGTTTTTTTAATTATTCCGTAAAATATTTTAATAAATAATTTATTTGAGAAGCCTTGGGTCCTGTAATACAGCTTAGGCTAGTTCGGGACCCTGCGGACTCAATATTATATTGAAACATTTTATGCGTCAGAAATAAACGATCTAATTTGATTTTTGTCACATAAACATTACTGCGATATAGGTACAAAATGTACGAGAAAAAAATATTCCTGTTCATTTACCAACTTTTATCATAATGAAGTTATTAAATTGCCTGATTTCATATCATTTACCGCTATTCTGGTAATTCTGCTCAAATTATGAATTTCCTGACTTTCTTTTATATTTTTTTCGATATCGTGATACAGACAATGACGTCCATCAGGACGTCATCACTGAAGGCGATAAACGTATTGCTTGATTCAGCTAGACTTCTGCCGGTTTAAAATCTAATCATCAAGCTTGGGTTGTGCTTAGTTTTCCCAAAATCCCATATCAAATAAATTCCACCACAGTGGAGTATTCTAGCACCTACCTATAGGTACTATCTAAAACAATAAACTAAAGCAAACATCAGGGAGTCAGCCAAACACATAAAACTATGCTAATTATTTTACCAATTAGCAGATAAGAAACTCGACTAGAGTAGATCAATGTTATGCTGAAACCGGTTTCGGTGATCGCGCTGGTGCTGATGGCTTGCGCGTGTGTTCAGGCTGAAATGGAAGGGTTTATTGTGGGGGGATTAATAGCTAACATAGAAAAGCATCCCCACTCTGCTCTCCTCAGCGTGAACTGCGAAAAGAAAGCTTGGATATGCGGTGCCTCCATATTGAACCAACAAATTCTTCTCACAGCTGGACACTGCCTCCACTCCTGCAAAAACGGTGAACAAATAGGAGTCTTCCTTGGAAGCGAGAGCAACGGATGGGGCATGAAATATTCTGTCAACAACTTCTTCCTGCATGAACAGTACAACCAATTCACAAGTAAAGGTGACTTATGTTTGGTGAAACTGACGACTGCGGTGGTTTTGAACAAGAAATCCTCTCGCGTAGCGATGCTGAAGCATCCTCCTTATGATGAACAGGCTAGGGTTGCAGGTTGGGGGTTGATTGACGTAAGTATATTGAGAAGTCCAACGAATTCACACTTCAAGTCCACGTTGAGGTCGGAAACGGAGTCAGTAGGAAGACTCTAGCTCTTTAGAGGGACTGGGAAAAGCAGAAAGCTCTTATCTGTACTGAAACAGAGAAGCTAGGCTGGGGCATCTGGTATTCCATCACTGCCATTTTGTGACCCACTGCTGGGTAGTTATTTATAATTATAATATAATTACTATAAAATCATCATGACTAATGTGCACCCAAGGATGATCTTTGTACGTGTAGCCATCACCTTTATATTAACTCTCATAAAGGGCCTCTGTGCTGTTAGCGTCGGTCGGCCCCACGGCCACGTGCCTTCCGAAGAACCAGCTGGCCTGAGAACAAGGGAATGAGAAACACATAATTATAGTTTAATAATAGTTAGTACTAAAGGTGGACAATCCACACCAATTCATCTATAAGAAATCAAATAATAATGAGTGTGAGGGTTTACACACTTTAATAAAAAAAACTTTATATCATCTTTATTTTCAGGAATTAAAAGAAATAAAGGCTGTTCGTTTAAAATGGCTAATGCAGAAGGTATTACATGATAAAGAGTGCACGGAAAAGGTTGGGAAACTAATGAAAGGGACATTCTGTGCCGCAGCGGAGAACAAGGACAGTTATGTGTCACAGTAGGTATTGCCAATTACCTGGTGTGAGAGTTATTAAACTTTTGTGTTATGAAAGCTATAGGATTAATTATGCAGCGCTAACATCAACAATTGTGAATAATAAAACAAAATTTACGAAATTTTATGGAGAATCCAAATATATGTTACTAGATAATAATCAAGAAATCAGCGAAATAATGCACCACATCCCATTTCCGCGCTGGCGGGCAGCATGTTGGCGGAATCCATGCCACGCAATGGGGGGTAGCGGCGCGCAGGGCTTGCCATCTGAGAGGCTTAGTAGAATATAATCAGAACAAGGGCAATTTGTAGAGCTCAACTTTTGGAGTCGTCATTTCAGTTAGATTACAAGATGAATTTAAAACAGTGACGTGGGCCCGAAAACACCAATCGCAGAAGTTGGCCAACAAGCGCACAGTGTTTTATGAGAGCTGATTTTGTGACATCATTTTTTTAATGCAGATTCCTATAGTTTGAATCAATTCAAATGCGAGAGTAAAACTCCCGCGTGTCTATTAATCATAGTTACTGAGAAATAAATTTTTGAAAATGATTATTTTTTTACCAGATAAATACTTAAAAAAATCAAAACATCTAAAAACAATAATCAAATCGATAATGCTGGTATATAAAACCATCGACGGCACACATTTTAGTGAACTAAGAAAATACCTAAGTTCAACCATTACGAAATTATTTGATTTTTTTTCATTTTGTTTTTATTTTTTTTACTCAACAATCCGCCGTATTGGGACAAGATAATTCACCAAACGGTTGCTTAAGGTGTCTTATATGTGCCCTAATAATATCACGACCTAATTCCGTGGATTATTTGAAAAAACACTGGGCGGGCCATGTCTTCCGCATTTAGGATGAGTGTAGGCGAAATGCATCACATAATAGATCCTCATCCTACTATCCTACTAATAATATTACAAAGGCGAAAGTTTGTGAAATCTGAATTTTTGTTACCTATCTCCAAAACTACTAAACAGATCAAGATGAAATTTGGCTTACGCTTAGAGCAAAGCCTAACTTAGATAATAGGCTACTTATTACACCGAAAATACGCGTGCGAAGGTGCACGCAGAAGCTAGTTTTATATAAAATTATAACTGACACAAAACAAAGTGGCAGCAGGAGAGGACTTTGACGGTAATGGGACTGCAATTTATTATTTTTTATTAACTCATTTATTTCAGATTCGGTAATACAATCCATAGACACAACACAACATATAAAAATTCACAATAAAATCAAATTACATAAAATTATAGCGTAAATAATAATATGGGGTAATAAGTTCAGGATTTTATAAGAATATATCTCCTTTTTTAAGACTTTGTGTTCACTTTTATGTTCGTTATTATTTTCAGTGGAGACTCCGGTTCAGCTCTCGTAGTCCGCAGCTACATCCAGATTGGGATCGTCTCCTTCAAAGTGCCCTCCGTGACGCGAAACGTCGTCGTATACACGGACGTTGGCTATTATTACGATTGGATCAAAAAATATTCAGCAAATTTGTATTGTGGTGAAAATGTACATTATTAAGTCTTCCACGAGAGTTTGTTGATAATTGTTAAATTTTGTGAAAATACCGCGTCAACGATGATTATGGAGTCTACACACCCAAGACCATCGATCTAAGTAAAAAAGGGGAGATGGCGTATTAGCTTCTCGACAGTGGAAGGGTCAAATTAGGTGCAATTAGGCCCACCCACCTCAGTAATTTTCGGACCGGCGGCGTTTGTGTTACGCGTGCTTGTTATGACGTACTTTAGTGTGATTTATTGACTAAAAGACTACAGCCCCCTCGTGTTTGTTCATTATATGTAATTATTGCACAAGATTGGAAATTGAACTATTAGCGAGTGTTTGCGTGTCTTTGCAAGATTTGCGCTGGGAGAATATGCCATATCTACAGATTTTACTTAGATCTATGCCCAAGACAGCCCGTGGCGCCGGCGGCGGGTTGGTGCGACAGTGTGGGTATGCTATGAATATTGCAGGCAGCCGATATTGTTTTTTGTCAATTTGTGTGTAAACTCCATAAACCAAACATTGGATAATTATTGTAAAATAAAACGTATCACAATTATTACCTAAGCCACGTGTACCTATCCGAACGAGGTACTGTCGTTGACTGTACGTACTCTATTGTGTGACATGTAGGCCAAGCATGGGGATTGTTCTCTAGGGTAGAATAGACTATAATGACATTGCATCGTCACACATTGCGTACATTATTGAAGTTGAAGGAATGAATTTCAAATAATTTACGCATTCGATGACAAAGTGACGTAATTTTTATCTATTCTACCCTGGACAACAATCCCAGTGCTTGCCCTATTGTTAATTTTTTTATGCTATGTAATTACAGATGAATAAAAAAGTACAAAGCTATATCTATATCCTGAATTATTATCCAATTGGTTGGGATAGTGTTTTTTTATCTAGCATAATAATGAGTCAAACTCCTGTCTTTTCTGTTATTACAATTTATAGGAGTTTCCCGCTAATGCTATATACTGACCACAGCTAGTTTCCTCTAGCCATCCACACAGAGTCGCTTTTTGTGATGGTAGTGGCTGGCCAAATCCTAAACCATGACAGTGAGGGAAAAGTCGTGAAAGGAGTCATGACCTCGATTTCTGAGAAAATAAAAACCGCACTAGTAGATTTTTTTTAAATCTTTAACTTACTTCTGCAGGAAATCGACACGATCGATTTATAAAATTTAATATAATATTTTTAACTGTGTGGTGCCGGCTTAGAATTTACACCACCCCAAATCTTCCCGCGTTGTGTCGGGCTGAAGCGCCCCCTGCAGAACAATTTTACCACCGAACTGCGATCTCCAACCCGTTGGGATTACGCAAATTACCCCCCATGAGATAAAAGTCAATAAGGCAGGGGGAGGCCTATACCCACTAAAACCTCTCCGGTGTCCCTCTCTCGCCATTTTTTCCGAACCACGGGAACATTTAAAACCTCCGCGGCCCGACTGGCGTCCCCTCTTCCTCCTATACATAGCCGGCGAGCCCACCGATCCACACACTCGCCGACCCCATTCTTCCGTCATTTCTTTTTTTTTCCTCCCCCCGATAGCGTCCAGCAGTGGACCAACATAGGCTGTTGAGATGAGGATTTATAAAAAGTTATGAGTACCTGTATTTTTGCACCAGGGGAACGGTTGCTGATAAGAAGCATTCTTTGCAAAGAATTGCATTATTAAAACTGAATGGGAATGGCTATTTTTACAATTTTAGTTGGAATACATCGGCCACTATGCATCAAAGTGAAAATTTTAAATAATCTTTTCGAAAATCTTGTGTGCTTGCCGCTAGCGAGGATACTTAGTCTGCATTTTAATTATAAATAAATTCCCAAAAAAAATACAATAAGGGATTTTTTTATTTTGATAAATTGAGCCCGTGACTCCTTTAACGACTTTTCTCTTACTCTCATAGTTTCTGATTTGACCATCCACTCTCAGATGAGATTTTGAGATGAAAAAGCCACCCAGCATAGATATGATCGGTTAAATACCTAGTAAAAATATTTCTACCAACAACGCAAATAAAACGCTAATTAAATTATTTGGAAAGTTGTTATTAAGAATAGTGTTTTCGGGATTTTATAACATCCTGGGTTTTATATTTACTTTACTATTACTACTACCGTACTTAATTATACTTCTTTTAAATTATTTTAGTTATAGCTCCATAAAATAAATGGCAGAACTACGAAAGAAACAAAATATATTCCCTCGTTCAGGGAAGTTCTTGCAAATCAGAGAAACCCTGACTCCAAAAATCTAAAGTTTAGATTTTTGGAGTCAGGGCTAAACCTTGACTGGGTGGAACACGGAACACGGGTAGTTAGAAGTACGTAAGTAAAAAGTAAAAAGAGTGTACTTAGAAGAAACGTAACTACAAAGCTATGAGTTGCTATGAGTACCAAGTTACCTACCTAAATCCAACGGTTTAGAATTTTATGGCCGCTATCAATTTGGCTGTTACCCGATAAGCAATTCAATTATTTAGCCGTGTGCTATGTTGGGAATATGCATTTTAGCAAGTTGTGTTGTCTCCACTCTGTCAATGGAAGGTTTTATACTAGGAGGACAGTACACAAACATTGAAAAATCTCCCCACTCTGTCTTAAATAAATAAATAAAAAATAAATAAATAAAGCCTTTATTTCCAATAATTTTACAGTTTTTATGATCACTCACTATAGTTTTAAACATTTTATTTAGAAGTATTTCAAGTATAATATCTTTTTAATTGGACACCCAAGATTGGGTGTAGGCCTCCTCCATGCTGTTCCATTTGTTGCGATCTTTCGCCAGACGGGTCCATGTCGTTGTAGCAGCCTGTACCAGGTCGTCGTGCCATCTTTTTCTTGGTCTGCCTCGTGAGCGTGAGGCGTCTCGCGGGTACCAGTGCAGGATTCGTTCACTCCACCTCTCGTCCTGGGCTCTCGAGACGTGGCCCGCCCACTTCCACTTCAGTTTGCAAAGCATACCCACTGCATCAGTGACTTTAGTAGTGTTTCTAATATGCTCGCTCCTAACTTTATCCTTAAGCTTCAGGCCGAGCATAGACCTTTCTGTTGCTCTCTGGAAGGTGGCTATTTTTCTAATAATATCTTTTGTCAAGGGCCAGCTTTGACTGCCATATAGTAGGGTAGGGAGAATTGTATTATCCATTAGTTTTTTCTTCAGGCGTATTGGTAGCTTGCTCTTAAAGATGTCTTTTTGGGACCAGTACTTCCTCCAGGACATGGCTATTCTTCTATCTACTTCTTTTGTGATGGCATCTTCGAATGATATTAGTTGTCCCAGGTATATATAGTCTTTTACATACTCTACAGCACCACTTTCGAGCTGAATAGGCTTGTGGTCTCCATTTGTCATTGCTTTTGTTTTACTTAAGTTCATGTATAATCCTATTTTGCGACTCTCTGTATCTAATGATCTGAGCATAAATTGAAGGTCTTCGTGTTTGTCTGCCAAGACAACTATATCGTCCGCAAATCTTAGATGCGTTAATCGTTCTCCGTTTATGTTCAGACCAAGTTTCGCCCAATCTAGCTTTCTAAACATGGTTTCTAATATAGCTGTAGATAGCTTCGGTGAAATCGGGTCTCCTTGTTTAACTCCTCGTTTGATCTCGAAAGTGGTACCTGTTGTTTCCAATTTAATTTTGGCGCAAGACTGAGTGTAAATTGTTTTCAGAAGATTGACATACTTTAACTCTATTCCTTGTTCCTTCAGGCTTTCCCATAGGTGGTTGTGTGAGATCGAATCAAACGCCTTCGTATAATCAATGAATGCTATATAGATGATTTTATTGTATTCATTGCATTTCTCTATACATTGTGTTAATGTGAAAATGTGGTCTGTTGTAGAGTAGCCTTTTCTGAATCCAGCCTGTTCCCTTGGTTGCTGTTCATCTAAGGTTTTTGATATTCTGTGCAGTAAGGTAGACGAAAACAATTTGTACAGTGTTGGTATAAGGCTTATGGGTCTGTAATTATCAATTAGCCTTGGATCACCTTTTTTGTACAGTAAGGTTATGATCGAATTATTCCAGTCTTCGGGTATTACCTCTTGCTCCAGTATAGCATTGAATAATTCAGTGAGATGAGGAACCAGGGGCTCTATCATGGCTAGAATCGTATCAGTAGACAGACCATCTTCTCCTGGTGACTTGTTCTTCTTTAGTTTTAGTATAGCTTGTTTTATCTCGATAGGTAGGAACAGTGGAACACTAGGGGTAATTTCCGTCGAGGTTATGGATATCAATTGTTCATGGTCATCTTTGCTCGAGTATAGTTTTTCATAAAATATGGTAGCTTCTTTCATGATATCTCGTCTGTTTGTTGTTTTTTTCCCTATGGAGGTTGTTATGCATTGCACCCATTCTTTTCTATTTTGTATTTGTCTTCGGGTTCGCTTGGTAGAACTTCTTGTTTCCAATTCAATTTCAAGTAGTTCCATTTTTCGTTTTTTCTTGTTAGATATTATTTTAGTTTTTATTTTCTTATACAGGTATTTTAGTCTTTTTTTCTGTTCTGTTGTCCGTGGATAGGTATTCTTAAGTTGCTCTCTTTCCTCTATCATATTTTGTATTTCGTCTATCATTAATTTGGGTTCTTGTAGTATCCGTTTACTGGGTAGTTTTTCAACACATTTTTTGATGCTTGTTATAGTATTTTTGTAGCTTAAATTGATATCATCTGTTGTTGGTATTGGCAGGTGTTTTTCTATGTGTGTTTTTAGTAGATTTGTCTCTTCGGGATTATAATTTCTGTTTTTCCTTCCAAACTTTGTTCTTTTCTTCTTTATGTTCATTGTTCAGAATTGGCTATCACCTTTTTATAGGTAGGGGTAAACCGTTACCATTCGTACAGCGGGAGCATTCGTACATTCATCATAACTCCGCGATTACAAACGTTAGCGCGTCCATACTTATGTGTGTGCCTCCCCTCTACCGCGTCTAAGTAACCGCGCGACAAGGCGGGGCAGTGCGGCCGACGGCTTCCGTGCAATAAATCGATACGTGTTTTCGCTTCTCGTAAGTAATGTTTGGAATCACCTTTGAAAGTGTTTAGTTCTAGTAAGATTTACTCAAATTGTAAAAGTAAGTTATTGTAAATGATGTACTGATGCCTTAATTTATGGTGTGCGTATTTATTTTACTATAAAATTAACCGTTTTTTTATTTTGAATTAATTTGTTAAATGTTTGGGTTTGGGGTACCTTCATACAGAGTAACTGGGGTAGATTCGTACTGTGCGAATATACCCCTCATGGATTGTGTTATTTCACGCATGAGTGTTTATTTACCAATTTATCTATCTCAGAACCATGCCGCGGAAATACAAAAAAAGGGGACTAGATCGGGAGAGGTAGACGAAGACGCAATGGATTCTGCGATGAAGAAAGTTTTGGATAAAACTTTATCCATTCGGAAGTCCGCAGAACAATACGGCGTAAATCCAGGATTTACACAGATACTCCTGAAAAACAAAGACTGGAAGAATAAAAACAGCTAAAGAGATTAATATTTGATAAGAATTTAATGTAAAACATTTAATAGTATCTACTGTTTTTAAGGCTGATTATTTGTGTAGTTTGATCTCGATGACAGACTTTTTTTAAGGTTAAGTTTTTGAGAAACTTCTTATAATGAATAAAAATGTTTATAAGTATAAATGGCGCTTTTATATACTCTGTACGAAGGCTCCCACTTATGTATGAATGTGCCCCACACTATGTACGAATCTACCCCACGTTTGGGGTGCTTTCGTACGATTTCCATCTTTTGGGAAAACCGCCATTGCTCGGTTAGATTGCATTATATCAATATGGATGTACCTTATTACTATAGCCAGATATGTAGCTTACTCAAAATCATTGAATTTATTTTGAAATTGTAACTACTTTTTTTTTTACAAGGCTTATATTAAAAAGTGTACGAATGATCCCCACCTTCCCCTAACGCTGCGACTTGTCATTGACGTATCTGACATTCGTGACTCTGACATTTCTCACGCCGCGTACATTTATGACCGTTAGGTTTTCCCGCGATTTGAAATAAATAATGTCATTCCTTCTTGGAAAGTCGAGTTGAAAGTACACATTTTTACGTTATTATTTTCGGTGTATTTATAATTTATTGTCGTTGTTGTAATTATCATAAGAATACGATACGGATTTGTGCGGTGCGTGTAATTGTTTGCGTTTGACGTGAATTTCGACGCTGTACGAGACTCCACATATTAGCTCTACTGCTCCGACCGGCCCCTCTAAGCTAACGCTAAGCTTGCCCGCCCAGTGAAGTACAGATCTCCAAGGTATAGTTTTAGCCGTGACGCCCCGAGGAACTCTGGAAAGAGCTGAATACTGCTACGCGCCTCTGATTCAAAGGTTAGTGGTTTTTCGTAACACCCTCGATACACCTCATTCACGCAATTCACGCCTACTCTCATATTCTCGCTCCAAGATTGTAATCACTTTCGTTGCATTCGTGTCTCGCAATTTCGGAGTCACACAAACATTCATTAACAAAAAATCTACAGTCCATTTATCCACCATTTCATAAATCTAGCAATCGAACATTTGGTCCTTCGAGCCGGATTTAACTAGCTTTCATTTTCGCTTTATCATTTCATTTCGCATCATTGTTTTGTTTATAAGATAGTATCGGAATCGGTAAATTTGTCGTTTGTTACCGTTCCGACAATATTATTTAGATTCGCTAAAAATATTGAGGGTACGTATTTAAAACAATCCAACGGTCATAAATGTTCTTTTTCGTTTTATCTATTTGTATTGCTAAGCTCGGTTGACAAATAGGCGTCAGTTGTAGCCACTAAAAAAGAAGTGGAAACGGCAAAATAGCCGTAGCTTTGTATTTGTTTTGTTTACATTTGTTAAAGAATACTTTTTTGAAATCTCAACTCAATAATAATGGAAACCGAAGGCGGAGATAAATACAGGATCGCTCGAGATTATTCCTATATGCGGATCGAACTTCTGGAGTCCTCGGATCTCGAAGGGGTAACAGAAGAAGATCTCAACATAATTAGTAAAGAGTTTCACTCGGCGCAAATCTACGTATTGTCAGGTACGTCTAAGGCAGATCGTAGCAATGAATTTTCGCACACCATTTCTTTTGATAAGAAATTATTAGGTCTCAAGTCAAGGTTGTCAAAAATACGTGAGCAGATAAACAAACCAACTATCCAGAATGGCAGTATGTTGGCAAAATTGCCCAAGATAGTTTTAAAGCCATTTGATGGAAGGTTTGAGAACTGGGTGTCTTTTAAGGAGCTATACGACTCGCTCATACACAGTAGGGAGTTGCCAGATGTAGAGAAGCTACATTATTTGCTGTCAAGTGTACAGGGTGCTGCCTTTGATCTTATAAAGAATTATCCACTGACAGGCAGCAACTATATGGCAGCATACAATGCACTGCACAAATACTATGATAGGAAGAGAACCATTGCCAACACCTACTATGAAAAGTTATTAAAATGTGAGTTGGTGAAGAATAAAAGTGCCTCGGAGTTGGAACGGGTTCATCGGACATTCACAGAGAATTTGGCCATACTGTCAAGGTACACCCTTCCAAGTCAGGATTTCATGCTGTTTCAGTTGGTATGGTCAAAGCTGGATGGGGCTACTCGGGAAGCGTTCGAGCTTCAACTTAGCCCGGATATTGACATTCCGCTGTTCGAAGATATCATGGAGTTTTTGGACAAACGTGCTCGGGCTCTAGAAAACTGCCATGGGCCACCCGCAACCTCTAAGCCAGCACCAAAAAATCGAACATCATTAATTGTATCCCCCGACTCCACTTGTGAGTTCTGCCCCAATGAAGGCCATGGTCCAGAAAATTGTCCGGAGTTTCTGAAATTGAACCCAGCAAATAGGTTCCGGGATGTGAAGGTAAGGAGACTGTGTATTTTGTGCCTAAAGCCTGCACATTCGGTCAAAAAATGCAGCTCTAAAGTAACATGCGGAAAATGTAGCCAACGGCACCATACTTTGTTGCATTTTGATGAAGCTGCTCCTATCTCCACTACATCCCAAGAATTGGCACCGCCAGTGGCTCTGGCCGCATATTCATCCAGTACCGATTCATTATTTTCTACCGCTGTGATTTTGGCAAAAAATAATAATAATGAATTTGTTGAAATTAGAATCTTGCTGGATAGCGCCAGCGCTTGTAATTTTATGACCTTGTCGTGCGCACGCCGGCTGGGACTAGAGCTGAGCCCAAAAGCCCAATCTGTCGATGGAATTGGCAAAGCTTCTACCAGAACACTTGGATCGGTTATGTGTGAATTGAGTCCCAAGAGTCAGGACTTCTCAAGCAATTTGGTTGTGGAAGCTTCTGTGCTACAGACTATTTGTCACGACATGCCACCTGGTTTTATTGATACCTCATCATGGGAACATTTAGATGGTTTGGATCTTGCCGACCCTAGTTTTTATAAACCAGGGCCTGTTGACATGCTTGTAAGTGTCAACATTTTAGCGTCGGCACTCAGACCTGGTTTGGTTAAGGGTGCATCAGGTCAACCCGTCGCTATCCCCACTATCTTCGGGTGGATAGTGATGGGCGAGTGCACTATTGGCACCGGATTCGCTCGCCTTGGCAACAATGCCAATAGTCGTAAAAATTGTTTTTTTTGTGTCCAACCTGTCACTAGACAACTCAATAAAAAGGTTCTGGGAATTGGAAAGTGTCGAGCCGCCCAGACCAGTAGCCTTTTCGAAAACTGAAGTGGCTTGCGATAGGCTTATGGAAGCAAATAGTTATCGAAATTCTGAGGGAAGATTGGTTGTCCCGCTGACCTTTGCTGATCCTCAACTTAAACCAGTCTTCTCTAACTCTCGCGATATTGCTGTGAAACGGTTCCTTCACTTAGAGCGTAAATTTAAAGTGAACGCCCAGTTCCAGTCAGCGTACGTCGACTTTATGAAAGATTATCTGGAGAGTGGTCATATGGAGGAAGTAGAGCCTCCTACCACCAATGTCGGTCCTTTCTACTATATCCCTCACCATGGTATCCTGCGCCCAGAATCAGTCACCACGCCACTAAGAACAGTGTTCGATGCTAGCGCCAAAGATGCTGAGGGTAGGTCGTTGAATGACGTGTTGTTGCCAGGTCCCAAACTCCAAAAAAGCATCTTTGATATTTTGATACGTTTTCGATGGCACGAAGTGGTCTTCACGGGAGATATAAAAAAAATGTATCGTCAATTCCTGGTAACCCCTGATGATGCTGATTACCAACGAGTAGTATGGCGCGAATCTGCTGACTTACCTATTCGCGATTTCAGGCTACTTACGGTCACATATGGGGTTTCGTGTGCGCCGTACCAGGCTCTTTGGTGTATGTCTCGTCTGGCGTCCGAGTTTGCACCCCGTTTTCCCCTTGGAGCATCGGTGTTACAGCGGGACACTTATGTGGATGATGTTGTCTCGGGAGCAGACTCGGTGGAGAATGCGATTCAAATTCGTCGTGATCTTACGCTAATTCTGTCATCCGCAGGTCTACACTTGAGAAAATGGACTTCGAACTCTAAAGAGTTCCTTCGCGACTTGCCGCCGTCCGAGTTGTACTCGGAAAAGATGTGCAACTTTGAAGACCTTCAGGATTTGTCCTTGAAAATCCTCGGAATGTTATGGATTCCCACCGCAGACCAGCTCACATTCAGAACAGCTGCGCTCGAAAAGAGGTGTACAAAGCGGTCCATCTTGTCAGACATAGCTCGGATCTTCGATCCGTTAGGCCTTTTGTCTCCTGTCGTATTCCTTGCCAAATATATAATGCAGCTATTGTGGCTGTCTGGTGTTGACTGGGATGAGGATGCTCCTCAATTCATTTCGTCTGAATGGCTTAAGGTCAAGAACCAACTGTCGTCGCTGAGTGCTGTGGCACTGCCTCGGAGAATGGTTCCTTCGTTTGCATCTCTTCAACTTCATGGCTTTTGTGATGCTTCTGAGCGAGGTTATTGCGCTGTTGTCTACTGCCGCGCGTCGTGCAGTGACGGGACAACTGAGGTCCGACTTTGTTGTGCCAAGTCGAAAGTTGCCCCCCTCCGCAAACACTCGATCCCTCGTTTGGAGTTGATGGCAGCTGTCTTGCTGACTGAGCTTATGTCTTCGTTAACCCTCGCCCTAGATGGTCTTCATCGTGTCGGTGCCCTCTTCGCTTGGTCAGATTCCAGCGTTGCATTAACCTGGATCAATTCCTGTCCGTCGCGTTGGAAAACTTTTGTTGCCAACCGTGTTACGGAAATCCAAGACGGTATACCCTCCGAATTCTGGCAACATGTTCCTACAGCCGATAATCCAGCCGATCACGGTTCGCGAGGTTTACTGCCCGAAGATTTAATCCGGTGTCAGTCATGGTGGTCGGGTCCGAACTGGTTGTTGAACCCTCGTGAAGAATGGCCGCAAAGTTCGTACGCTGCAAACAATGAGTCCGCACTCGAGGAGCGAAGAATATTGGCTTTTATGACAGAAAACAATATTGGTTTTGTCGACGGACTTTTAAACAAGTTCTCGTCACTTTCGCGTATAGTGAATATCGTCGCCTACTGTTACCGATTCTCTAAAAATTTAAAGGCATCGGTGAAATCAACTGGCGCCTTATCGGCTGTCGAAACTAACCATGCGTTGCAGTTCTTAGTGAAGCATGTACAGGAAGTCGTGTTTGCTTCAGAATTTCGTGCGCTAAATAAAGGCAACCCAAATTTGCTCCCCAAAGTCTTAAGAAAATTATGTCCTTTCGTAGATGCCAATGGGTTGCTCAGGGTGGGCGGCCGCCTCGTGCATAGCGATCTGAGTTATAGCCAGAAGCATCCGCTGCTGCTTCCTCGAACTCACCGTCTGACCTATCTACTAATCGACGAGTACCATAGGAAATTTTTACATCCAGGACCGCAGACATTACAGAGTCTTCTCGCACAGGATTTTTGGATCCTCTCGTCAAAGCGAGCAATTCGTTCCGTGGTGTCATCCTGCGTCAAATGCTTCCGTGCAAAACCACGACTGTCCGCACCTCCCCGGATGGGAAATTTACCGTGTTATCGTCTAAGTCAACTGAAACCGTTTTCATCGGCTTCAGTGGACTACGCAGGGCCGTTTGACATAGCCCTTGGTCGTGGTCGTGGCGTCAGAACATACAAAGCGTATGTATGTGTTTTTGTTTGCACAGCCACCAAAGCAATCCATTTGGAGCTCGCATCAGAACTCACTTCGGAGGCCTATTTGGCATGTTTGAAGCGATTTATAGCTCGTAGAGGTCGTTGCTCTAGATTGGTATCTGATCAAGGGACGAACTTTGTCGGAGCAAGTAACCTGTTAAAAGACTTAATGTCGCAGGCGACGCAGGCCGAGAAGGTGGAGTTCACGTTTAACCCTCCTGGTAGCCCACATTTTTCGGGGCTAGTCGAGGCAGGAGTTAAATCGGTTAAGACTCACCTCGCTCGTGTCGTTGGTTTGCAACGCCTGACTTATGAGGAGTTTAACACGCTGCTGATTCAAATCGAGGCCTTGTTAAACTCACGGCCACTTTCACCACTAAGCTCCGACCCAAATGATTTTTCGGCGTTGACCCCAGGTCATTTTCTTACACTTGAGCCTTTGACTCTTCTGCCTGAGGAACCAATCCTAGAAAAGCACGTAAGTCCTCTTCGTCGATGGAGGCTCATCCAACGAATGCACCAGGACTTCTGGCAGAGATGGCACCTCGAGTATGTGCACACGCTGCAGCAGAGACATAAATGGGTGGATGCGCGAGAAAATATAGTCCTTGGAACTCTGGTTCTCATTGCCAACGAGCAATGCAGTCCGATGAAGTGGAAACTCGGTCGGGTAACGCAGCTCCATCTTGGAGCCGATAATGTTTGCCGAGTAGTTACTCTAAGGACGGCTTCAGGAGAATGCAAACGGCCTGTGGTCAAATTGTGTGTCCTTCCCATGAACGAGGACATCGAACCTGATGCCCAGTCCACCTAATTCTAGCTGAAAGGATTAGGTAAATCTAGCTATGTTAATTGTAAATTTGTTTTTTTTTTTGTTGATAAATTGTTTCGTATCATAATTCTATAAATTGATTAATTATACCTTTTTTTTTTATTAAGTTGCGGAAAATACTGCGCATTTTGGTGGTCGGAATGTTCAGAATTGGCTATCACCTTTTTATAGGTAACGCTGCGACTTGTCATTGACGTATCTGACATTCGTGACTCTGACATTTCTCACGCCGCGTACATTTATGACCGTTAGGTTTTCCCGCGATTTGAAATAAATAATGTCATTCCTTCTTGGAAAGTCGAGTTGAAAGTACACATTTTTACGTTATTATTTTCGGTGTATTTATAATTTATTGTCGTTGTTGTAATTATCATAAGAATACGATACGGATTTGTGCGGTGCGTGTAATTGTTTGCGTTTGACGTGAATTTCGACGCTGTACGAGACTCCACATATTAGCTCTACTGCTCCGACCGGCCCCTCTAAGCTAACGCTAAGCTTGCCCGCCCAGTGAAGTACAGATCTCCAAGGTATAGTTTTAGCCGTGACGCCCCGAGGAACTCTGGAAAGAGCTGAATACTGCTACGCGCCTCTGATTCAAAGGTTAGTGGTTTTTCGTAACACCCTCGATACACCTCATTCACGCAATTCACGCCTACTCTCATATTCTCGCTCCAAGATTGTAATCACTTTCGTTGCATTCGTGTCTCGCAATTTCGGAGTCACACAAACATTCATTAACAAAAAATCTACAGTCCATTTATCCACCATTTCATAAATCTAGCAATCGAACATTCATGTTTATATTATATGTTGTGCGTAGCATTCGATGATCAGAGGGAAATTTAAGTGAGATGACTTCAGTATTTTCAACATTTAACCTGTTTCTTGTCAGTATAAAATCAATTTCATTTTTAGTTTTTCCATCTGGCGATTTCCATGTCCATTTTTGTTTTTGTTGTTTTTTAAACAGGGTGTTTGTTATTGTTAGTATATGTTCTTGGCAAAAATTTATTAGCCTTTCTCCTCTTTCATTTCTATTGCCGTAGCCAAATGGACCACAGATGTTACTCTCTTCCACTAGTGGCCAGCCCAATTTAGAGTTAAAATCCCCCATTACAATGGTGTTTTTACTTGCGTTTAGTAGTGCTTTTTGTAAATCTTTATAAAATGACTCGACTTCACATTCTTTGGCTTTCTCTGTCGGGGCATATGCTTGTACTATATTCATCACAGTACAGTTTTCAAAAGATAAATCCAATCGGACCACTCTATCTGAATAAGTTTTGAAATCTGTAATATTCTTTTTTAAATAATGCTTGATCATAAAGCCGACTCCATTGGCTCCTTTTTTATCTCCTCTGTACATCAAAATATAGTTGGGTTTCTCGACTATGCATTCGCCTGTTATTTTTATTTCAGATAGTCCAATGATATCGAATTTTATGTTTTCAAGGGCATGCTCGAATTCAACAATTCTATTTTCAGCTTTCAGGGATCTCACATTGTAAGTACATATTTTCAGGTAATTATTGCTTGTTGGGTTCTTTTTATTTAATTTTCTACATGAAGGGTTGTGGTCTTGAACTCCCTCGGCGACCACCCGGATTGGGAGCGAGAATTTATTGACATTTTGCTGGTATTGTTTGCTTGTGAGTGTGGTGGCAGTGGATGGTGGTGTTGATTGCTACAAGCGGTTTTCTTTGCTTTCTTGTGGGTTGGCCCTGCCATTTTTCGCGACCAGATAGTTAAGCATGTTGGGTTTCACTATTCCGTTTTCTGTCAGGCTTGACGATCTCTGTAATTTAGATGAACCTGTCTCCCCCTTATTCTTTTTGCTGGCGTGTGTTTCTAAGTCGCTGTGTATCCGTGTTGAGCTTTCAGGAGATGATGGAAGAGTCCTCTTATTGTTTTTTGTGGCAATGCCTGTCTTGTTTTTGAGTATAACAAGTTTGTCGTATTTTATTATAGCTAGGTTACCCTTTTCCTTTTCGATTCTAACCTGTTCTTGTAGTTCTTTCCTTTTTTGCAGCACATTTTGAGGGAAGTCGTCTTTTATATAATAGGGTGTGTTGTTGAGCTCTCTTTTTCTTTTGATTATTTCGATCTTTTTCCCTAATGTTGTGAAGATAATTCTTACTGGGCGGGGGGTCCTCTCTCCTTGTTTTCCTATCCTGCCGACTGTCTGGATGTCCCTGCAATCAAGTTTGATTGAGAAATACTTATCTATGAAGAATATTATGTTTTGCTCTAAGTTTGAATAGGAATGTTCTTTTTCTTCTAAGCCAAATACCATGATATTTCTTTGTCTGGCTTCTTTTTCTAAATAGTAGAGCCTTTTTTCGTTGTTTTCCACTCTGCCGTTCAAATCTTTATACTTTTCCTCTAGGATCGTAAACTTTTCCTCCAGAATTTTATACAAGTTTTCGGTGACTTTTTCCGTTACGTTTTCACTGCTTCGTATGATTGTTTGTCTTTGTTCGTCTAGTTCGTTTTGTATTTTGCGGAGTGCTGCCATCACTTCCTCCATGTTGTTATGCCTCGGAGCAACGGAACGTAATCGTAGCAGGATCTGATTCACGGTATTCCAACGTATGTAGGTTCACGACGTTGAGCGTGTAACGGAACGTGTTATTTCGTTTGGATGGCTAAAAGGCTATAAGTCAGTGGACACAAAGGACGACGACGACGACGGATAGCTGTCAGTATCGCTGTCAGTGTCAGCCTGTCTGCTGTCAGATTTGATGGTTTAGCGTTTGTTTTGTTTTGGGCTCGGAGTGAAAAACTTATTCCTGAGTTCTTGAGAAATTGTAAAGAAGGTATTACCAAAAAGTTTTGATTCCGTGTTCCAGTGCTATTGGTCCTTTTCAAATTTCGGAAGTTTGTGGTTTTCTCTGTGTGTGTAGGTCCACAGGTTGCGACTTGGTTTTCACTGAGATTTCATGGAAATGAAGACTTGCCACAGTGTTTGGTAACTTTCCAACGTTGCTGCTATGGATGTTTTTCCTTCCAGGCTTGTTACAGGAGGTATTTGGACGAATTTACCACTTTTAATCTATAAAAATCTGAGGAGCAGTTTGACTTCGCTGTTTCGTTACGAACGCGCACGCACACTTGTCCTCTCTTGACTCTGTCTTAGCTATTATAAATTTCCTATCTCGTGAATCGATGTTCTATATACAGTGGTGGTCACAGAATTAAAGACACTGGAAACATATTGAAATAACTAAGCTATTCCTCTGTATATATTTTATCAGACTGCCATTGTAACTTGCTGCACAATAATTTTTTTATGTGTGTTTATTGCGTAATGTTAAAACGAAATATTTACAACAAAACTTAACCTTTTATTCAGTAAAACTTAAATGTAAGCAGTGCAAATAAAAAACAAGATTAGTAAGATCTGGCCATATAATTACAGACACTTCATTTCGTAACAAGAAATTAAAAAAAATGAATTATCATTGAAATTATCATAGTACCTACTTCTAACACATTTTTCTAAATCATTCCGATGCGTATCAATACTTGGTCGCATGTCCTTTTGCAGCAATAACAGCACGACATCTCTTAGCCATGGAAGCGATCAATTTTGTACAAGCTTGTACCGGAATTTGTTCCCACGCTTCTGTAAAAGCTGTGTAAAGTTGATCGACGTTTGATGTACGCTTTGCCGCCACTGTCTTCTTCACCTGGTACCACAAGTTTTCGATTGGATTTAAATCCGGACTGTACGGGGGCCAATCCAAAACCGTCACAAACTGGCTCCTTAAGAAATCTTTTACTACTTTTGCGGTGTGTTTCGGATCATTATCCTGTTGAAAAGTCCAAATGACCGGTAAATTTTGCTCAGCATAGGGCAGCATGGTTTCTTCTAAAGTATTTTTGTACTGGTGTTTATCCATATTGCCTTCTATCTTCCTGACAGGTCCGACACCAAGTCCTGAAAAACAGCCCCACACTTTGATATTTCCCCCTCCATGTTTCACTACTTTCTTGGTGTACTTCGGATCCATTTCTTTGTTCGGGGGGCGTCTAACATATTGTTTTCCGTCAGAATTAATCATATTAATTTTTGTTTCATCTGAAAAAAGCACATTTTTCCACTCTCTTTCAGTCCAGTGTTCATATTTTTTAGCAAACGCTTACCTTGCCTTAACATTTTGCTTTTTCAAAAGTGGCACCTTCCGAGACACTCTTCCGTACAAGTTTGCCTCACATAGTCTCCGTTTAATTGTCCTTGCAGACACACCCGTCGACCCTCCTGCCCCGTATATTTCCGAGCGTATCAGTTCTGATCCTTTGAACGGTTCCTTTTTTGCCAACAACACCATCTTAGAGTCTTCTCGCCGAGTGGTTTTTCTAGGTCTCGGTTTTCTGGGTACGTTTTCGGTCGTATTGAACTTCTTGAAATGCTTTATAGCATTCATAACCATGTCCTTAGAACAGCTCAAATGGTTTGCGATTATTCTGTATGACCAACCTTTGCTATGAAAGTTTAAGATTATCTTTCTAGTGGACGAATCGCAACTCTTGTTTTTTCCCATATGGATTGTTATAAAACGTATTAATTTGAATACAAAAAGTAAAATGTTTTAATTAATGTCGACGTTTCATGCAAATACGCGGCAAAACAATGAAAAATCGAATGTAGTTATTTTTCTTTTTTTTAAATTCAGAACACTGCGTTCACTGTCTTTAATTAGTTGGCCAGCTACAAGTACGTTAAAAAAGTTTGTATTATATTTGGATAGTGAGCAGTGTCTTAACTAATAAGCAACACAACTTTTTTTGTCCCCCATTTTAAGAATACAACGTCATGTATGATTTAGTAACAATTACATTATATTTAATATCTACTTTGGCTAATGGTAGTGCCAAAATCAAGTTTATTGTGATCAATTGGGGGGTGTCTCTAATTATGTGTCCACCACTGTATGTGGAGCTTCGGTCATTAACCAGGACATCTTGCTCTCTGCTGCACACTGCCTCCACGGTTGTGAGGTTACTTCCAAAATAGGCTTATTCGCTGGGAGTGAGACCATCGGATCAGAATCGCAGCGAAATTCATTCGCTTTTACGCTCCATAGTCAGTACAATAATACAAGTTTTGCGAATGATATCATGTTGATAATAATGGATGGGCCGTTGGATTTGAACAGTAAGATTCGTCGGGTGGCGTTGATGGCTGAACCACCGTATTCTGAACCTGCTGTTGTGGCAGGGTGGGGTGTGGTCGATGTAAGTATTTTTTTTGTTGCTTAAGGTCATATGTGTACAAAGTGTACATAAATAGAGACATAGAACTATTTCGTGTCCGTTAGGACTTAGGGTTCACATTGGAATTTCATGATTCTGAATACGTTATAACTTAATTTTAATTCTTCAGAGGTAGGTTGTAACCAGTTGATCAGACGGCCGTCGTCCTATGAACGTATTTCATCGAGCAACTAGAGGCGTACATACCTATGAACATAACCTAGAAATAGTTGTGTACGTTACCACTGAGGGTTCACATTGGAATTTTAAGATTTTTTTTTATTTACAAAACAATTGTCTAAGTAATAGCGTATTCAGACGCTATTACTTAGACAATTGTTTTGTAAAAGTATCCAGTCAATAGTTACAACCGGTTATAGGTGGTCCCTCAGACGTGGCTTGGGAAAAATAAACCTACTGTGTAGAAGTTTACCTCTGAAGAATCACTAAAGCAACCAAATTTCATCCGAAACAGCGAATGAATAAGTAGGTAGGTTATAATTGAATCTTACAATAATATCCGCACATGTACCCACTTTTACAAATTTGTCTCTCTCTCCCGATAAGGTTTGCTTTAAGAGAACTCTTTTTAGGGTTAAGCTCGCGCTTGTCATATTTTTTTTGCCAATCTTTTCGAAAATCTTGTGTGCTTGCTAGCGAGGATACTTAATCTGCATTTTAATTATAAATAAATTCCCAAAAAAAAATTACATTAAGGGAAGTTTTTATTTTCATAAATTGAGCCCGTGACTCCTTTAAGGACTTTTCTCTTACTCTCATAGTTTCTGATTTGACCATCCACTCTCAGATGAGATTTTGAGATCAAAAAGCCACCCAGCATAGATATGATCGGTTAAATACCTTGTAAAAATATTTCTACATACGCAAATAAAACGCTGATTAAATTATTTGGAAAGTTGTTATTAAGAATAGTGTTTTCGGGATTTTATAACATCCTGGGTTTTATATTTATTAACCGTACTTAATTATACTTCTTTTAAATTATTTTAGTTATAGCTCCATAAAATAAATGGCAGAACTACGAAAGAAACAAAATATATTCCCTCGTTCAGGGAAGTTCTTGCAAATCAGAGAAACCCTGACTCCAAAAATCTAAACCTTGATTGGGTGGAACACGGAACACGGTGTAGTTAGAAGTACGTAAGTAAAAAGTAAAAAGAGTGTACTTAGAAGAAACGTAACTACAAAGCTATGAGTTGCTATGAGTACCAAGTTACCTACCTAAATCCAACGGTTTAGAATTTTATGGCCGCTATCAATTTGGCTGTTCACCGATAAGCAATTCAATTATTTAGCCGTGTGCTATGTTGGGAATATGCATTTTAGCCAGTTGTGTTGTCTCCACTTTGTCAATGGAAGGTTTTATACTAGGAGGACAGTACACAAACATTGAAAAATCTCCCCACTCTGTCTTAGCTATTATAAATTGCCTATCTCGTGAATCGATGTTCTATATATGTGGAGCTTCGGTCATTAACCAGGACATCTTGCTCTCTGCTGCACACTGCCTCCACGGTTGTGAGGTTACTCCCAAAATAGGCTTATTCGCTGGGAGTGAGACCATCGGATCAGAATCGCAGCGAAATTCATTCGCTTTTACGCTCCATAGTCAGTACAATAATACAAGTTTTGCGAATGATATCATGTTGATAATAATGGATGGGCCGTTGGATTTGAACGGTAAGATTCGTCGGGTGGCGTTGATGGCTGAACCACCGTATTCTGAACCTGCTGTTGTGGCAGGGTGGGGTGTGGTCGATGTAAGTATTTTTTTTTTGCTTTAGGGCAAAAGTGTACAAAGTGTACATAAATAGAGACATAGAACTATTTCGTGTCCGTTACGACTTAAGGTTCACATTGGAATTTCATGATTCTGAATACGCTATAACTTAATTTTAATTTTTCAGCGGTAGGTTGTAATCAGTTGATCAGACGGCCGTCGTCCCATGAACGTTTTTCATTGAGCAACTAGAGGCGTACATACCTATGAACATAACCTAGAAATAGTTGAGTACGTTACCACTGAGGGTTCACATTGGAATTTTAAGTTTTTTTTTTTTTTTTTACAAAACAATTGTCTAAGTAATAGCGTATTCAGACGCTATTACTTAGACAATTGTTTTGTAAAAGTATCCAGTCAATAGTTACAACCGGTTATAGGTTGTGCCTCAGACGTGGCTTGGAAAAATAAACCTACTGTGTAGAGGTTTACCTCTGAAGAATCACTAAAGCAACCAAATTTCATCCGAAGCAGCGAATGAATAAGTAGGTAGATTAAAATTAAATCTTACAATAATATCCTCTGTTTAAGCACATGTACCCACTTTTACAAATTTGTCTCTCTCTCCCAATGAGGTTTGCTGGAAGAGAACTCTTTTTAGGGTTAAGCTCGCGTTTGCCATATTTTTCCTGCTAAATGTTTTACTTGTAGTACCTACCTATTTTGTGCAATAAAGAATTATGAATCAAACTCTAGTAAGCTACTTATTTCTTCTTTTCTACATCTTCCAGGAGGACCTCGACACCCCTCCACAAGCGCTCCAAAGCGTAGCGCAAAGAGTTATGTAAAAGCCAGCAGGAGTGTGGTAGGTGGTTTGATATGGAAATGACAGAAGGCACTTTCTGCGCAGCAGCAGATGACGTAGGAGCTCCTGCGAGGTAATTAAAATGATTAGATCTGTATCTTTTGATTATGTTTTTAAATATAACTCGATATAATAAAATTTTGAATGTAAGCGGGAAACACAACACATAATAAGAAGAACAACAACGTGTTGAAAGAACGTTTCAGCCCTCAATTAAAATAAATCAAAATAATTAATGCTGAAAAAGTCACACAGCATCATCTAGCAAACTAAAATTTCAAAATAATAATAATAATAAATAAATAATGTTGGACAATCCACACATCATCTACGCGGTTCTAGATGACTGATAAACAATAATGATGAAAAAGTGTTGAAATTGAACTGAAAGAGATTTTTTTATTTGTCGTCAGTATACTTACTTACTCTAGTCGCTCAGCGAACCAATGTGGATCTTGACCTTTAACACAAGACTTCTCTGTTCTTGTTCTGTGGTTTCCACTTCGTCAATCCAGTGATATCTATTGCGGCCGACAGGTCTACGCCCTGATAGTTTTCCCTTATATACCTTGACGTCAGCATATTCGATAGACTGTAAAACTAATTCTATTTTCTTTGTCATTAAAGATATTTGAGTTAACTGCAGACTGTTGCAAACAATCTACAGGTAGCTTAATTCATCCATATCAATACCAGTCGTCGCGTCGCCAAGATGCTGGCTGTATTGCCCCGCTGTATGGCAATGCTGATGCGCTACGCCAGATACTCACCAGCTCTCGAGTCACGCGTCGTTGTACAACATAATACAATGTTTTAATTATGTTACAAGTAAAATTAAGAAACTTCTATGTAGTTCATTCGGTTTATTGTCAAGTGGGCTACAATACAAAAGTTACATTGACAAGAGATAGGAACCGCTCTGGCTGGCCCAAAGAACTTTCAGGTACGGCCTACTACGTACTTCTACTACATACGTATGACTGAAATTTGACGTAGATGTAGGTACCTGTAATAAAACATACTTTTATCCCATTAATCAGTTCCCAAGGTTAGTTAGTTTCCCGTTTCTCGAAGTCGCCGAAAGGTATTAGAAAATGTGCTATGGTGTGGCACACGTCTATTAGGATGCAACTCTCTGTACGTACAGTCTCTGTGCTGCACGTTTATTTCCATCGCATCGAACGTACGCATAAATAATATCAGCGTATTCTTCAATGCTGAATTCCGCCATTGTGACAAAAGCAACGATAACAAAAGAGAACAACAAACAGTTTATCAAAACATAACAAATAACCAAAATAAGAACGAAATTTAACGATTACAAATATTGATTCGAATTCGAAATTATGATTTCGAATTTCGAATCTTCGAATTAGTCGGATACCTAGGTGTGATAAAAAAGGTTTTTTTAAATTAATTTAGCGTTCCTACCTTTGTATTAGAAATAGGGAAGTGATATTTGAACCAAAATTGTTTTAATACAATGTTTTATTCTTAGCGTTTTTACTCCATTTTCCCTATAAGTGCTAATTTTTGACAAGTTTATAGACTTTTCGGCTACATGTGGTATACCATTGTAATAAGCGATGTTTAGAGAAATTTTTGAAAGCATTTGAACTTCGCTATCACTGTTATTTTTTTTTTTAAACGATGCAAAGTTGTCCTTCTTGATATTTTTTTTTTACTTTTTTTAACTTTGAGAGCCTATAAACATTATAATTTACACGTTCTTTCAAATAAATAAGGCCTTCAAAAGACGAAGGATACATCTGAGACTAAAAGCAAGTAAAAAATTTACAGAAAACACGTTCCAAAAAAAAGTTATAGGGGTAGAGAGGTAAGATTTCGGAAAATCTAAAAAAAAAAACAAAAAACAGGATTAAAAAAAAATTAAAACAGTTGGGGTCTTTTCCTTCAATTTGTATTTCACAAATAAGTCCACCTACACACCCACCGAGTTTGTCTAACCCTCCATCAAACACCCTGTATAATATAACTAACACCCGACGCTCGCCGCACGCAGCTCAGCCGTTCTAGCCAGCACACATCTTAGCACAGCTTCGGTGAAGAAACTCTAGCTGAAGAACGTCTCTTCGGAGATATATAATAAATATTAGTATAGATGACCCCGAATGGGACCATCCCATATAAATTTTATTTGTACAGTTGAGCAGTAACTACAAAACTGCAATGATAAATATTGAAGAATTCGAAGTCTGTTTTTAGTTAATTCAAAACACACGCGTTTCATAACCTGTTTCAAGGTATTTTACAAATTAAAAATTTATTAATTTCAGGGGAGACTCAGGGTCGGCTCTCGTGGTCCAAGAATACATACAAATCGGTATCGTTTCTTATAAAGTGCCTTCTGTCAGCAGAATGATCATCATTTATACCGATGTGGGGTATTTCTTCGAATGGATTAAAGCTAATACCTTAAATATGTTTTGCATTTCGTGAAATAAATTGTATGTGAATTATTTTGCTTTAAACTAGGCAGGCTGCTAATAGCAGTTTTATCAGTTGGTATTTAATATTGATTTATACTGGCCGTGTGGTGCCGGTTTAAAATTTACATCACCCCAACTCTCCCCGTCGTACGAGGCTAAGGCTAAGGAAGGGGATATCCTCTGGGGGGCTGGTAGCAGCGCCTCCTGCAGAACTGGGATCCCAAACTCGCATGCCCAGCGTTGGGATTATTGGCATTACTTATACCATTCATCATCATCATCATCACCAGCCTATATAAGTCACCCCTAATGAGCATGACATAGGCCTCCCCTAATGAGCGCCATAGCGCCCTGTCTTCAGCTTGCCGCATCCAGCATCTGCCTGCAGTCTTTCGTAGATTGTCATCCCACCTGGCTTATACCATTACCATACGATAAAAGCATCGATCTAAGTAAAAAATGGGAGATGACCTTCTCGACAGTGGAAGGTTCAAATTAGGTGTAATTAAGTCCACCCACCTCAGTCATAGTCGGACCAGCGGCGTTCGTGTGACGTGAGCTTGCTACGACGTACTTTAGTGTGATTTATTGACTAAAAGACTACAGCAATGTCCTCGTTGTTCATAATAATTATTGCATAAGATTGGAAATGTAATTATGAGCGATTGTTTGCGTGTAATTGTAACACAGGCCAGTTGTGAGTAAGCGACTGGGAGAACGTACCGTATCTACAGATTTTACTTAGATCTATGGATAAAAGTCAATAAAGTACTTATCAGGGGAAGACCTGCGTCGAGCAGTAGACCATTGCCGTACAAACTGATGGTGTTATACTGAAGTGTCCTTGTCTCACCAATCCACCTGCGAAGCGCGGTGATTAAGGAACGTATCCATATTATGTGACCCGTTCAGGGGGGGGGGGGGGGAGGGAGAGAATAATACAACCAAACTTGTTGACTTTCTTACAAGAAGTCAAGAAGTTTGGTTTTATTATTCTCTCTGGAGACCAACCCTTGATCATAGCTACCTCTAGCTAATATCAGCTTACATAGCTTACTGTTGAGCACACTGCTCCAACATATGGTGTTACAGTACTACAAACTTCAAAATATCACGCTTGGTCACAACAACGGGAGGGGGGGGGGGGAGGGGTGCTTAGGTTTTCGTCGCGTAGTCAGTAGGAAATCTCACGCTTTTTGAGCTTTAAATAAATTTGGCGCGCAGCGTTTAGTGCTTTTAAAACTCACAGGTGGCAAGACTTGTTTTTGTAAATTAAGTTCCTTTTACAATATGTTTTAACATGAGTTTTTTCTGCTTGATAATATATTTTTCATATGTAGACATGCAGTGCACGGCTCTTGGTGACCGCGGCAAGCGCTAATAAGAGCCAAATATTTTTTTAAACTTTCAATTTGCAAAAAATGATTGAAAACCGTAATTATCAATTATTACGTGAAAACTAGAGGGAGACGGGGGGTCTTCTCATATACTACGGGTGGTCACCAAAGGGGAGACGGGGGTAAATAATTGATAAAAATGGGTCACGTAGGTTCGTTCCATTAAAGCAAAGCCTCTTGGGGGTGCACGTTTAGCAGTGGACGTATGACTTCTGGACTTAGGCCTCCCCTAAAATGATCCCAAATAATAATAAATAAATAAACAATAATAATGCTGGACAAACCACACATCATCATCTAGCCCCAAGGTAATCAGAGCTTATGTTTTGGGTAAGTACTAGTTAACTGATATACAAACTACAATACATTACATAGATATTTTTTTTTTATTATACATAGAAAATACCCAGAACAAATGTTTGCAGATCGTACTTAACTTTAAGATGTTTTCTCAGATAAGTGAAATGAATGAAGTGAAAAATCTTTTGTGAAAATATTCTTTAAACCTAACTACTTACTAAAACCTAACCTAAACTAAAACATAAAGTAAACTAAAAAAATACTCTCGAAGTAACTTGCTACAGATGCTACTGCGAATCGTAGGAACTACTTGAAATGTTGTAATCACACTAATAATAATATAATAATAATATTATAAATGCGAAAGTTTGAATGGATGGATGGATGTTTGTTACCTCTTCACGCCAAAACTACTGAACGGATCGGGCTGAAATTTGGCACTCAGGTAATGCTAATCCTGGAATCAAACATAGGCTTTTTATCCCATAAATCAGTTCCCATGGGATATAAATCACCTATAAGCCGGCTTTTGACTATGGGATATAATATAAATTACATCTTGTGCTATATATTACATCCCGCGATTGCTATTCACACTGTAAGATATATATTTTGGAGCACACAAGGATCAGTTTACACGTCTGCACACGAACGCCAACATTCAAACGGAGGGCGAAGCGGGGGAGGCGCGGTGTCCGGGGACGTGAGGTAAAATATACACCTTCAAATGACCTTCAAATATCGCTCACTCGGTCGAAAAAATATTTATAGTTTGGGATGTAATATATATTATAGCACAGTGTGAACGGTCTCGTACAAAATGTATGGTGAGCGATAAAATATTATATCCCAAGATGTAATATACATATATTATATTATATCCCATAGTGAAAAGCCGGCTTTAAACGTTTCCATAGAAACAACGCGTGCGAAGCCGCGGGTATAAACTAGTACCTCTATAAATTTACTGTGCTGTTAAATTACCTATTTCGCATTTAACGAATATGATTAACTGAACTATAAAATATTAAATTCGATTTATTTAGACCTTTTTAATTACCCATGCTTACGCAACTTGTGATTTTTATTGACAAATTAAACATTCATTTATTTTCAGATCTTGCTTGAATCGAGTCGAGTCCAAAGAGTTTAGTCGTCTTAGATGAGGTTAAAATATCTCTCCTCCAACAAAGCATGTTTCTTCAATATACTCGTATTATTTCCATAAATAACTGTAAGATTTCACTCCATGAAAGAGCTTCCTTTCTGTCCCACGCTTAGTTTCCTTTACCAAACGGGAGGTTCCCAAGGGAGCCATCCCAATATAGAACACAATGTGTCGCTATCATGCCTTTGAATATCGAACGGAAGTATTTCAATTCGGAATATAGGAAAGTAAACCTAGTGTGTACCACTGGCAGCAAGTGAAGCTTAATGAAACCTCTTTGGTTTACCATGACATTAAGGAGGCCAGGCATAGGTACCATGAACCATCACGAATGGAATCGGTTTCTCTAAGAAAGAACCATCAAGTTTTCATTGCATTTTTGTATGAGAAAAACCTCACGGCATAAAAGCTGTCGAAAGTCTCAAAAATTTTCGAATATTCAGTATTGCGGTCGACTTGATGACCTATTAAAATTTGGCAACGCTTCCCGTACAAAGTTGTTTAGTTTTTGGAGAGTACAAATTCTAACTTCTAAATATTTCCTCCAGAATCGAGGCCTAGAAGCCCACCCGTCACTACAGCAATCTTTCCAATAGATAATAACTGTAGTTTTAGCTGAATGTATAATAAATAACTTGTTATCGTAACTTCCAAGTCTAGGCCTCCTTGTTAACACGTATCGGTAACAACCGAAAGCCGTTCCCACTGCAAATGATGAAAGCAAAACATTTACTTCTATTGGATTATGGGTCCCTGGTACTTTGGGGTTTCACACCATCAAAAGTTAAATAAGCTACGTACCTGTACCTATTGAATAAAAACCAGCAAATTCAATAAATTTTATGACAAGAAAGTTACACCTTGTTTTGTAGTGGGATAAAATCAATAATTGAAAATATGAGTTTTTCTTTCAGACTCTTTGTAATCATCATAAACTTCGTGGTCTCACCTAAAGTCCTACCATTTTTTTTGTTAAACTAATACAAAAGAGGTTTTAAAGCATGAAGTACGATAGGCGGGTGGTACAGAGAAGCGTAAACAATTAACTAGAATACCTTCCTACCATACTACCATAATATTTCAATGCTATTGTCTTCGAGACGCGTCCTTCCCTCGGGTTCAAATGCATATTCACATAAAAACTAATAGAATACAAGTAAACAGCATATTCTTTTCGTCTTCGACGAGTCTACACAACATTGTAATTTATCGAAACAACATATCAGTTCTGCAGTAATGTCTAGCTATTCCCAATGCCCATATAGACAAAACGAGATGTCTCATTCACGCTTTACATAAAACATGTGTTTGACACCTTCGAAGTTATCGATAAATAAGTTGTGCTGGTCTAAAATTTGCTGCACCTCAGCTTAGGTTTTAAACCCTACATAATTTAATTCCGTAGATTCGCTTTAAGGTTACCTACGTCGACCACGTTCTGTCGGCCATTAAGAGCTCTTTAGGGTTTCGATTTGAAATTTAATTTGGTGAACAGCAAGGTCTTATAGCACAAGTAAAGGGAAAAATCCGAAAACCATAAATATGTAATTTGTTTTACATTTAGTCGCAAAAGTAAAGTATACACATGAGATAATTTTTGCAACTGTTTGAACGAGAAAATACGCGCGGACGGTCATGTACTGCGGATTATGGCTCATAATAATATTTAATAATAATTTGCTCATAAACTTTGGTTTAAATATTTTATTAACAACCAAACTAGCCTATGTAATCGTGAAGCGCAATAAATTTTCATTAACTGCTAACAAATGGCCTTCATTTATCTAGCTTTCTTATTAATTGTATATGTCCTAGCATTTATGTGATGCATATTTATGCAGCAATTATAATTATTAGTATTTATTTACCAAGAGTCAACGCAATTCTCAATAAGTCATGACTTTAGGTAAATACATAAAAATAATAAATAAAAATATAAATTTTAACTAATAATATAAATAGTTAAAATTAATAATGTTATCTATAATACAAATACTTTGTCTCACTCTTGTGAACTATTCTTATTTTTAGGCAATAGCTAGGAGGCGTTTATTTTCATCTGTTGATATACAGTTCAGTGCAGAATGAAAAACACTATTTATTCAGGTAAAAAACAACATTACATTTCGGTTAGAAGTGCCTTCGGTTAGAAAAGCCTATGTTAGGTTTAACTAGACACAGAGTTCTCACTTGGTTCAATAAGAGGTATTATTAGGAAGGTATATTGATCGAAATACATAGGTTATACATATCTTTCAAGCTATTTTTAGAATAATTACAATAAGATCTAAGACAATCCGATGAATATCGGATGTCTGTTGAGAAACATAACTTTTAACAAAGCATTGCATAACAATGCTTAAATACTAGATACAATTTCTAGATACCTACTAAATACAATTTTTTGTTTTTTATATATTCACACATCTTGATTAACAAAAGCAACCGTACGCATGATCATATATGCAACTCTGTTAGTTGACAGAGTTTTATAGAAACGGGGTATTGGAGTACCTGGTTCCTAGTTTGATTCAACCTCCAAAAAACTCTCATGGAACCAATGATAAAAGAACAGTTTAAAATACTTGACCCAAAATTACAAACTCAATCGTGCATTAAACTGAAAATGCCGTCACTTTTCACTTCTGCGTCGATTTCACCCGCAGACAAAAAGTTAATCGCTTTTTGGCGCCAAAAAAACTCGCTCGCAGGTGTCAGCTTTGCAAAAGGTTAAAAAGACATAATGAAATCAGCACAGAAGAAAACGTGACTACTGAATGTTACCGAAGCTTGGCTTTTTATCATCGAAAAAGGTTAAAAATGACTTGTAAAAAGTGGCCTAACTTTCTACATGCATAGGCTATAAGTATCTGGGACGTGTAGGCATATAATTGAAGAAATCTCTAGGAACCGCAACAATTACACCTACTCAAGTCACAGAAGGAAGCGTGTTGCTCTACCTACTCGTATGTTTTTGCTCTATTATTTCAAAACACATGAAAATGAAGGTGATATCGAATAAAAGACCATACTAAAAGAAAATGTGCTTGTTTTAAGGTACTGATACTGACCGGCTTTACGGGGCGTAATATAACGTCGCAGGCGGACCTTCGCCCGCCGCTCCACAGAGGTCGTCTTGTACAATATCTGCTAAATTGGGCCTAGATAGCACAACGCCCTGGAGTCGCAGCACCACGTAGACGCCTTTGAAACCGGGCATCGTCGTGATGAGGTCGATCAGAACAAGCCCAAAACCCGCCCAACATTCACTACCATAGCGTCGAAGGCATTTTGTCATTCCCAAAGCGCGCCTTCAACAACAAGCTTGGGTATAGGTACAAGCTGCGAAAATGAATGAATGAATGCAACACCCTAATGATAACCGAGAGTCTAAGTTAAAATAAAAGGCCTGACGAGTCACAGTAGCCGTAACCCAAATTGGCTTGAACAGCTTCATCCACCGATAATGTGTGATGTCGAAAACAATTTTTACAATTTATCAGGATTATATGAAAATATACAAAAACAATACAAATTAAGTACATTACAATTCTTGCGCCCTTATTGGCACTCTATATTTGTGAAACACTTGTATTTTGGTAAATAGTGCTCTTCCTTTGTTAGTTACATCCTTTTACTCATGACGTTGGGCAGTACTTACAGTTAACTTAATGAACTATTTACTAGTTGATATCCAATAAAATATTTAAAAAAGGGATTAATACATGAGAGACGCCATTTCAAGTTCAAGTCAGCCTAAAAACAAGGCATTCAGTTATAGGAAAAACAAAGAACAACACAATACAATTAAATAATTTTCTTTAACTTTTATCTTTAATAATTTTTAACCTTTTTTCTTTCTATACAAATATTTTTTTTGAATTTTTTCTTTCAACAGATAAATAAATAAGCGGTTGGCCAATAAATAAAACCGCTACCTCTCAAAGCTCAAACCACGTCCAGATTACAGTCGTTGTGCCCGCAATAACACTTTCCACAGTGTGCGCAGCTCGAATTACTGCACCTGTTTACGAGTAGGTAATGAATGCCAGCCGATTTTATTTCGCACAGTAGCTGGTTCAAACTAGTTTTGAAGTTAGCGGTTCTGAGAATACAGAATGTTAGTATGGTTCGGTTACAACAGTTTTTTGCAGTTGCACGAAACCAAATTTTTGGTTTCATGAAAAGAAACGAAAGTCAAAGGTTCTCTTTTTCTAAACTTGTTATAAGTTTTTAAACTAGTCATATTTTTTCTTAACTAGCTAGTCTAAACTAGGCATACTAGAAGTAATAAATTACCTACTTAAGCATAATAATAAAAACATACATGGACAAAATCTGCAGTCTAAAATCAATAAAATTATAAACAACTAGCTGCTGCCCGCGGCTTCGCCTGCGTAGTTCCCGTTCCCGTGGTAATTCCGGGATAAAACATAGCCTATGTCCGTCTCCTGGTTCTAAGCTGCCTCCCCACCAATTTTCAGCCAAATCGGTTCAGCCGTTCTTGAGTTATAAATAGTGTAACTAACACGACTTTCTTTTATATATATAGATTAATAAGCTAATTAGTGACGAAGACATTAAAACAAGTCACTTTTCGAAAAATAAAAAATTTATCCAGCGTAGGTATCACTGAATAGATTTAAATATTAAGCGGTATCCAAATACTAATTCAAATGACAAATTAAAAATTTTCATAACAAATATTCATTGTACTTAATTTTAGTTTTTTTTTAACGGGCAGAAGCCTTCATTCACAGAGAAAATTACAATCAAATAATAGAAATCAATTCGAACTAGTATTTACAATTGAAACAATTGAGTAAACTGCAGACTGTTGCAAACAATCTACAGGTAGCTCAACTGATCCATATCAATACCAGTCGTCGCGTCCCCAAGACGCTGGCTGCATTGCCCGCTGTATGGCAATGCTGATGCGCTGCGCCAGATACTCACCAGCTCTCGGGTCACGCGTCGCTTCGACCAGACGCTCAGATAATTGTAGTTGTAGTAGTCGACAAGGCAGTAGATAGTAGTAAACGACCAGCACCAGAGATGCCACTAAGAGACCACGGGAGTACATAATTGGACCCGTGAATTCTTCCAGTGCCATTGCCTGTGCTTAGTGCGTGTGCTTCATTATTCTTCTATTGTTGTGTGCCAATGCTTGATGTATCTTCTTCATTTTCTCAGTAATACTTCTGTGCTTAGTGTGAGTTCTTTATTCTTCTTCCTGTAGGTAGGTTCAAATACAAACAATACAAAACCGTTTACATTCAGGTACTAAGCGGTGTTCTTTGTTCGTCTAATTATATTACAACAAAGCTCCTCTTTATTATATTGACGTTACAAACAAAAGCATTTAATTGATCTAATCAATAACATAATAAGAAATAATAATGTTTGAACTAATACTGCCGTGTGTGTAGCCTTGTGATGCCGGCTTAGAATTTGCACTAACCCAACTCTTCCCACGAGTGTAGTACGACGCGACTAAGGGATATCCACCGGGCGGGCAGCAGCGCCTCCAGCGGAACAATTCTACCACCGAACTGCGATCCCTAAACCGCATTCTCAGTGTGGGGATTACGGGCACTACCCCCTAGGAGATAAAAGCCAATAAGGCGCTTATCAAGGGGAGGCCTGCGTCCAGCAGTGGACCAATGTAGGCTGTTGTGGAACTAATGCTTATAAGTTATTATCTAACTATTGGCGTGGAGCTGCACGATAAATTGAAATGGATCCTATAATTGACGGACAGGCTATAAAGGCAAGTTTTGGACATATTGATAAGGAAACTGCGAAAAAGTCGCTCCCTTAACCGCTGTGTACCAAAAACTCGCCCTTTGTCACAAATATCGTCAGAAAAGCACGTCCTCCCTTACTACGAAGGACGCGGTTTCCAAACGCTTTTTTTTAAGTTTTTATTTTAATAGTGCGTAAGCCTCACTCTCTGGCAAATTTTTATTTACCTTTTTTTGCTTTTTTTTTTATTTTAGATTTATATGGGCGAGACAACATTACATATAAAATTATTCATGCATTCTAAAAAACACCATATCCGTTACACACCTAGGAAAGTAAGTTAACAAGTTCTAGATAGATAACTTAAACGGATATGTTAATACCTAGACATACGCACATTAAGTACTCAATGAAACTGGTATTGATATGAATATGGCACGTGTGCAATTATAACCCACGTACTTACACCTGCCTACGCAAACGATAATTTCACTACTGGTTCGATGAATGAGGTTTACGTACGGTACAGAGAGGAAATAAATACTGTGACATAAGATTTAATACACATCAAACAAACAGAGTTTTTATTTGAGATAAAAATGTAAATTAACTGGCAGGACGGCTTTATTTCATAGACCTGGACTCAAAAGACTCAATTTTTACCTCTGCCGAGCGCAATTTGCTCATTTCAAGAGTCAACAATTCAAAATCGTCGGCCCGCCGACAAGTTGACAAAAACACTGCCGGCTGCCTACAAAAATCATACTGTGAAATATCGCTTACCCGCTCCGGGCTGTGTCGGCGTCGGTGGGTTCGGTGTGTAGAATCTATTAGTCGATCACGATATCTGTGAAACGATCAAAAATGACTTGATTTCTTTGTTATTATGGCAATATGTGATCGAAAATGAAAGCAACAACATACATGTATTCTCACAGTTGCTATTGGCAACTGTCACATAAAGCGCCGAGGAAAGGGTATGTGGCGCACCACGCGATAAACAACGACAACTTTAGTTCCTAAGTCATAACTAGATGTCACGACTAGAAAGATTAGCAGTCGCTAACGAGGCGTTCCGGCTTTTCTACGGCATTTGAAACCAATTATTGTATCGTTATCATTAATCTCTAATCTAATATAATAACCTTAATCTACTTAGTCAGTTTTTCCTCCACTACTCTGCCTGTGAGGCTCTACAAGTGATGCTGCATCCCAACCTCATAGAGTAGCATTGTTCTGTGATCCGGACGCTCGCCTGGCTCGGGTATGTATGTTATGTATGTCTAGTAGTTGGTTTGGTTCCTACATATTATACCATGGTACCTACCGTATAGGGCGTAGGTCAAATATATACTTTATTTGCACATTGTTTACTAAACTGCTCGTCAGTGTTTTTACACTTACAAAACTTTGTGTTGCTTCATCACCACCATGTAGAAAGGCAGAAACCGCTACAACTTCCAATCGATCCGGTATGCCATGGACGATTAACTAATAGGTATGGATTTTAGGAATACCTACATATGTAGATCATCCATACCTACAAATTAAATGATCGAAGCTAAATGACGATAATGAATGGATTGAGGAATTTATAAATATTTTGGTGGAACCAGACACATTATGTTTCCGACTGTACAGTTATATCTGTTTAAGTAGGTACTAAATCTACCAACAACCCGTTGGGCCTGCCCATTGATAGAAGGATTTACATGTACGCATTAGAACTCGAGAAATGTACGCATTTTTTCAATGACGGAGATTCTACTACCTTGGCGGTATGCTAATCGTAACTTAATAGGCAAATGAAGACAGGATCCTGTTTCTTTTCTAAGATCTACTCCTTAAAAACCTCAGGCCTTTTAATTCTTTGAAGGTAATTTATTCATTCTTAGCTTTTTAACATGTTTTACGGGATACAGCAAAGCTCGGTGTTGGATGTAGTACAGATATAGGTAGTAGATAAAGCTATCTAAGTATAAGAAAAGATGAAAAGGCTAAGCTACAGTTATTTTGATTATTTATACAGGATTATTGGTAATTCACTGACACTGCGTAAATTGCAGGTTCTTCCCATCATCACGAACACGTTAGTGAAGACGCCAGGTCTTAATTCTTATTTTTTTTGTTAATCGCCTTCCATATACAAAATAATGTCCGAAACCCAACTAATTACTAAATACCGATCTCCCACTCTTATTTAAATCCACATCATTATCATTGGCTTATTTTACATCATCGAAAGATGCTTTAAGTGGCATCAGCCTATCTGCGATTCAGCCGAACACACACACCCTCTGTTAATTCAGGGCAGAGCCATTTTTAGGTTTGGTTTCCAAGAAAACCGCTATAATGAACGATTTTTGAATGGTACAGTACATACTAATATCATTCCTTTTCCGCCAATTTTAAGAATTGAGACCTGGCGTCTTTACGGACGTGTTCATGATGGTGGGCAGAACCTGACTTGGGGTCAGTGAATTACCAATAACCCTGTATATATTAAACATTTATTGGGAGTACACAAGTTACTATGAAGTAACACGCCATCATTTCCGCTGACAACACCGCCAGAGCAAGAATCAGAGATGCACGGATACTAGATGAAAGATCTAGAGGCTAGATAGTGCAATGAATGAAGGTATCTGCCAATAGATGACGATTGAATTGCGAAGATTTGATTGGAAGATAAACAAAGAGCTGGTTTGTGTTGCGATAATAAACCTACAAAGAGTAGAAACAAATGAAATAAATTGAAAAGATCGAATTGTAAAAACACATCAAAGGGAATTCTTTCCTTTCACGTGATTTTCTAAAATCCTTTATTGTTTTAGCTAAGCAAACCGTTACTAACACAACTAGGAAATACAAACGGTAAATGGTAAATAACAACGAAAAAGACCTAACACTAAAGAAAACAAACAATAAAATAGTAGTAAAACTCGAATCTCACACCACAAAACATCTGTAATTACACAAGTAAATTAAACAGCGATTCGAATCATGAGAAGCGCCGGTTCGATTCCCATGGAACTCGCAGCTAGCAGTCATGTTGAGATTTAATGCTGTGGAGCACTCACGACGGGGCTAGGGCCAGGCTCATCTTGTTTGCCTTTCTATTACAGTGAAAACCGATCTATTTCATGACCTAGGTTGCACTAGTTAGCTCGGAACGAAGGAACTTCGTGGTTCGTAAAAATTAATGCACAGTTTGTATCGTGTTTCGGAACAAAACTTGTAACAAACAATAACAGTCATAAATAATAAACCAAAATTGGTAGGTATTTCTCACTTATCTGCGAACAATTTTTTAGATAATATTTTAACCATCAGTAGTCCTGTAACGTTGTTTAGTATTATTTTCAGTCGCTTTTTGTGGAAATTTTTAATTAGCCTTCAGTATTTAGTCAGTTACCTATTCATTAAGTTAGCTGTTAATTTCCTGAATATTGTTAAAATAAATAAATAAATAAAATAAAAATGCTTTAATCGCTTCCTTAAAAGAACAAGACAGAAAGTTTACTGCACACGTTGCTTAGAAGTCAAATATCAAATATTAAAATGCTTTATTCCCTTTAGACCATAGGTATAGGATTTTTGGACACGTCACAAAAATTCAAATTACATAAGTAAAACTAGGAAATAAAGTGATCGCTTTGATTTTTGTTCACTTTAATCTTTTTAAGGTAAAGTAAAGAAGCGAACATGAAACCTTTTCCTTGTTAGGGCGTTTATTTTTCGAGCTGGAGCAAAACTGGTCCCAAGCTTTTTTATCCTCTAGTAGATAATCTGATATCTTGTCTAAGTATTTTATAAAATCAAACAAAATAAGTGATTGGCGGTGTTCTCATTGAAAAACGCATTATACCTCTTCTTTTTGTATGATCTTGAAATCTTTTTTCATCCTTAAGATTCATAAAACAAACAGAAATCAAAACCCATTCGCTCCAACGGCATTGAACAAGGTGTGAATTTGCATCGTGTCCATTAGTTACAACGTTGCAATAAATACTCCATTTATCGAAAAGATAACGAATAGATAAATCAAAGGATATCAGAGGGTATTTATCAAATGTCAAACAATTCACAATTTATTGAATAGTAGTAGTGTGAATTATAAATTCACGTAAGGTGAATTCGCTGATATTTTCGAGCTCAACCCGTGGTCTTACTGAGATTTACAACTGGTTACCACGGGTTAAAAGCTCTACCCAAAGTTTTATTCCTATTTTATTGTTATATCTATATATATAAAAGAAAGTCGTGTTAGTTACACTATTTATAACTCAAGAACGGCTGAACCAATTTGGCTGAAAATTGGTGGGGAGGCAGCTTAGAACCAGGAGACAGACATAGGCTATGTTTTATCCCGGAATTACCACGGGAACGGGAACTACGCAGGCGAAGCCGCGGGCAGCAGCTAGTAAAACTATATTTGTATCATGAGAAAAGTAAAATTACGAGTAAAGTATGAAAATTCTATTATTTTAACCACTATTTTTAGTTCTTCTCGAAGCTTATTGGGAAATAAGGTTGAACTCAAGTTAGAGGTATGACTAAGTAGGCTATTGCCGTGGCAGAGCCCCCTGAGTCTACATAACAAGTCTACTAAGTTGGTTTAGTTATTAGAACTTGCTTAACGCATTTACTGCCAGCGTCACCGACGACATGTGCGTCGTAGGCCATGGAACTGTTACGCAGTTGAAACTAAGAATGATAAAATAGGTCTAAAATCCTTTTTTAAATTATAATACAATACAAAAATGTTTAATTGTACACCATAAAAATAACATTCACACAAGCGATCTCTTCCAGACAACTTTTGGATGGCAAGAATTATGTTATTTTGTTTAAATGACTTTTAAAAGTTCAGATAAATAGTTTTCATCATCAACGTCGTTATCAACCGTAGCTAGGAACTTCACATCTCTCCATGCTTGCAATTCCATGTTTTGTTCTATCTTAGTGTCAAATTTACCCGCCCGAACAGATAAGTTGGTGACACTGGTGATTACAGTCACTTGCGATGAGTAATAGCCACCGGACGCGAGAATGGATGGCACGTCGACTGCAATGTATCAGTAATCTAACAACTACTGGGCTTTGCGAAATTAGATGGGAAAAATGGCTGTATAGTCTTCTGAGTCATGTTCTGATGGGTCTATTGGGATAATTCGATCGAACGTTTTGATATGGAAAAAAATAAAGAAATTAAGTTAGTTATGTCGCTAACTTTTTTCTCTTCATGTCGGTTATCAGTATAAAAGAAAATGATAATTTACGGACCATATTCGTTCTTTAAAGCAGCCAAAATCTTCGATTCCCCATATGTCTTGTTAAAGTAATTTAGCCCTTTTTTTACAAAAGTACAAATTATTCTCATCAGCTTATATGCAAAACCCAATTATCTCGCATGGCATAAAATATTTGTTTAAGCCAAATTCATCCTGTGAAATACCGGTCATGACGCTAAGCTCAAAAGCCTCCCGAATTCGTTTACAGTGTCATACACGATTGTTCCACTCCGTATAGCTCTACGTCATTTATCTAAAAACCAAGGAGTGAAAGTCCGGATAGTCGCCTCACTGTCAAAAAACCAACTTCCGAAAATAATGACAATCAATTATAGATTAATTATTAGAATTAATTATTTTGCACTTTCCTTTACCCAACTAAGATAATTTTCACACTATATGTTTGTTAGGTCTGTTCACCAGTTTTTATGCAAAGTTTATAGTGGAGACTTTACTAGTCTTAGAAAATTCTTATTGTATCTCTTTATATATTTATGTACTGTCTGTCTTCCAAATAAATAAAAATAAAAATAAATAAAATAGATAAGTTTAAAGTTTAGCGAATTATCTGGGCCTTTCAAAAGTTGATTGCGATTATTTGGTTTTTGGTAGTGTAAGTAATAGTTTACTTACACTACCAAAAACCAAACTTACGAAATATAAAGTATATAGAAGTATAAATAGTGTAAGTAGTAAGAATACCTCCCGAGGCATCAATCAAGCCTTTACCCTAATTTGAAATAAAAGATTGGATTATCAGTGGTCGAATTTCTGACAGCTGTTAATCATGAATTTTGTGAAAAGTTTCATGGAACTGCAGATATGACTTTATTACCTACGCCACTGGACTCAGTTTGACGCAGAACCGTGGTAGATGGCCCATGTACAAGAAGCTAATTTACCCATCAGTGAGCAAAATACGTCTACGAATGATGATGCCTCTCGTTAATTGACTCAATGGCAAGGAATGACGTGGAGCAAAGTGATCATGTATGGCCATTCTATGACAATCCAGTGGGCGTCGTCCCAATGGCAGCGACATAAAGACACCATTGACAAGGGACACGGACAGGCCATAATTAATTCTGTTCCCAACGGGGAGTCACCACCGTGCTACCGACCTACGCATCGGTACACTGTCTCTTCCTATATTATACCTAAAAATAAAGGCATATTTTCATAAGACAGCGGCTGGAATTATTCAACTCGAAATATCGCGCGCTTTGACTGAAAAGTTTTATTGAAACATTGACCATAGAGATTTAGTTCGTCAAAAAATTTGCTCCCACTCTCACTTGTTATATCAATGACTAGTTTCTGCCCGCGGCTTCGCACGCATTGTTTCTATGGAAACGTTTAAGGTTATTTGTATCCCATGGGAACTGATTTATGGAATAAAAAGCCTATGTTTGATTCCAGGATTAGAATTACCTGTGTGCAAAATTTCAGCCCGATCCGTTTAGTAGTTTTGGCGTGAAGAGGTTACAAACATCCATCCATCCATCTATCCATCCATCCATCCAAACTTTCGCATTTATAATATTAGTGTGATTGTACATAGAGTAATTGTTCGTCAAAAAATTCGCTCCCACTCTCACTTTCTATATCAATGATTTGTCAAGATCACTAACAGTTTGTGGTATGCTGTCCCAACTGAAGGAAAGTTCTTCAATCAGCTAAGTCCTCCTCAAACAGGGATGGTCTTCTTGCGCCTTGTTTATAAGTGGTTAGATATAGTGGTGTGGTTTACTTACTGGAGCCGTGACCAATTTATTAATTTTTCTACGGATCTTGATCTTCATCAGCTTGTGTCATTTGAGAGGATCATCTGTTTCGCGTTGCGAACTGTAAAGAAAAGAAATAGGCTTAATTAGTTTTTTTGAGTCAATTCAAGATATCAGGGAGATGGCAAATAGGTGGAGTATTAAAAAAAGGTTGGAATGTAAATCAATGTTTTTCATCAGTCATAAATGGTATCTTATACGATTTCTAATATTTTATGTATTTTAAGACGCTTCCGCTCGTATTGATATGGATCAGTGGAGCTACCTGTAGATTGTTTTGCAACAGTCTGCAGTTTAGCTCAATTGTTTCAACTATAAATACTAATTCTAATTTATTTCTATTATTTTATTGTAACTTGCCTTGTGAATAAAGACTTCTGCCCTATTTTTCTTTTAGGGTACCATTAATTGGTTAAAACTTAAATTAATAGACAGCGTTTTGTCGCAAGCTCCAACCCCAGCTCGCATGCCCAGCATTGGGATTATGGGCACTACCCCCATGAGATAAAAGCCAATAAAAGCTTGCGTCCAGCAACCAATACAGGTGGTTTAAGTTTGGTCACAACGCAATCTACAACGAATAAATGCTAATACACCTTCAGTTAATTACAAGCATAACTACTAAATCATTTCAATGTATACATCTAACTTGTTAGCTGTCTTAATTCACGAAAACAAATAAATAGTAGGTAATTCCAAAAATATGAATTGCAAATCACGTCTAATACTGTGCATAAATAAATAATTATTAATTAACAGGACTCGGAAACATGGCGACCATGCCAAGGCTACGGTAACACGATCACTTCGTCTTACGAACATCTGGTACGTACATGTTAAGATTTGGCTCAAGCCTTTTCTATTAATCCAAGACGGAAATAATATAATATTCGATCAACCATAATAAAGAACTTAAGGCTTGGTAGGCCAGCAGAGTCCGCATTTTTGTGATTTTTAAAATCATGGTGTTCAAAATTCAGAAAAAAAAATATTTATTAGTTAAGGATCTAGTCTAGTCAAAGTAGCATGCAGTTACAAGATCTAATGAACTTCACTCGATGGAAAAAAATCCAAAAGTTACCCCATTTTCTAACATTTTTTTCAATACTGTGACTAGCGAACTACTGATAACTCATTTTTTTTGTACTCAACTAAGGACATTTAATATTTCTAAACAAATTTGCAGAGTTACTTGATAAAATGATTTTCTTAATCACCATGTTTAAATAACTACAAAAAACACGAGCGCAGCGGCTTGGCAGACGCGCGTTTTCCCTTACGCCTACTGCTGCAGGAATACCTGGCCTTAAATAAAGCTTTACAAGTAAGCCAGGTGTGCGAATCTGTGAACAGAGGATCTGGTAGCCATTCATAATCTTTATGTATGCTAGACGTCTGGTAACTTGTATAATCTGTGGTATGCTTAATGGTTATGGGGTCTGATTGAGAAATATTGCGCGGTAAATACGGGAGTTTGGACTTAGCCTGTCTGAAGGTTTGAAGACCTTGTAATTCGTTCGTTACTATTTCACTAAACTTGTAAAGAAGGTTCCTTATGACTGAATGATATTGAAATTTATTGAATATATTAATTAAAATTTGTTCTTAGAATTTACTGTAAAATTACCTACCTACTAAACCCGAAAAAGGTCCCGTGACTAGATTCTAATTCATATGAGATAGGACAGCTCGATTAAATAAATTATTAACTTTAGTAACAAAAAATTTATGAACAATCAGAATTACAATTTAGAAATTGGAAATAGTATTTACAATTGAAACAATTAAACTAACTGCAGACGATTGCAAACAATCTACAGGTAGCTCAACTGACCCCATACCATACCAGTCGGAAGCGTAAAATAAATCCATTTCGCAGAAAAAATAAAAGATCACAAAGATCGATAGATATCTATAGGATTTCTTATAAGTTGGACCAACACTTGTTTGCGGAAAAGTCAAGCCATTCTCAGTAAAGTAGGTCCTATTATGGCTCTTGTCCACGCGGTTTTTAGCCGTAAGTATCGACGGTTAATACTCCGTGTGTAGAAAGGTCGCCATTGTTGTATGGATCACTGAGGAAGATTGTTACCTACGGCGGTGGCGTTACGGTGCCTCCGCCGCCATATGCACCGTGTCTGCTCCTCGGTGCGCCGCGTCACGCACTGCGTGATTTTCATCAGTGTCGTATCACAGTCAACCTCTTCTTCATGACACTGTATCTTAACCGTACGGCGCGGCGGCGTGCTAGCCTAGCCTCTTGTTCATGGCACGGTTTCGTAACCGTACGCCTACCACGCCATACGGTTAAGAAACCGTGGCGTGAACAAGAGCCCTTATTGTACTGAGAAACAAGTCAAAAGGAATATTGCTCAAGTTTCCGTCTGTCTCTCGTAACGTCACATTGGCACTTCAAACTTTCGTCGCAATATCGGCCCACGCAGACCTTTTAACCAAATGAGCAGCATATCGCTTTTAGCCCAGTACGCAAGTGACAGTTTAAACGCCAATGAAATATGATATACAGGACCCTTTATGCGCTGGTGACAACATCGGTTGCGATGAGTATTTTATTACCAGAAGGCAGAAATTATTTTGAAATGACGCGAAACTAAACTTTATTTTCAAATACCTTTCGTTACCTACCATTGAAAATAACGCTTGCCACGGACAAAGGTGACCGTGGAAACTGACTAAAATCATACCATGCTCTGTCACTGAAGAAATAGGCCCGAAAAAAAACACTCTTCACACATGGCATCACAGCCATAATTGTTTTTTCGAAATTTAATTATAAGTTAATTTTGTAATAATTTATTTTCTATCATATATCGCCTCGAAGTAAACAAATACTTGTCTTATGGTGACTGATGGCAAACTGTTATATCTCTCAATTTTATAGTGCAAAGTTTTGAAATAGATAAAAACCCTATTTGTTGTATTTCTAATTCCATCTGTTTGATGCCTCTCAGTGGATATTACAAAACTTTATTGAATAATGTAACCACAAGATAAAAGGAGCCTACGCAGGACCTAAACAAACGAATTAGCAAATAAAGCCAGAACAATTAGCATGCTTGAATAAGGTCTGGTACAAACGGCCAAGATGGTCAAGAGAGCCCATTCATATTGTAGTTTATTAGGCATAGGAACGCAAACTAAGTTTCAGACTTTATTTATACTAATGTGTCATAAATTATCAGCTTTGACTGAGAATAAGTCAGGCTCATACCGACACACGCAAATTTGTTTTGTAAATTATCCAGAACCCATCTGAGTGGGTACTGTACTGAGGTGGTACCTTCTGTTGTATGTTAGTATGGATTGCTTTACTTATTACTATGGATTGCTTTTCCATACATATATATATCTTTCGACTGGACAGGCATTTTAACTGAATACCAATTCTTTAAGAATTAGCTAGCGGAAGTGGCAGTGGGCCGGACATATTTCGCGAAGAACCGAAAACCGCTGGGGGAAACGTGTTGAGACCACGACTCGGCAAACGTAGTGTAGGACGCCCTCTGACAAGGTGAGATGACGACCTGCGAAAGACTGCAGGCAGATGCTGGATGCGGTAAGCTGAAGACAGGGCACTATGGCGCTCATTAGGGGAGGCCTATTTCCAGCAGTGGACTAATATAGGCTGGTGATGATGATGATGACTGATTCTTTAGGGTATTGGTGTTCTTGCCAGTTGATGCGCTTTCATAGGTTACATACCCATTGTTCGAATCTAAACTAACTTAAAAAGTATGTCGCCACAGCGAACCTTTAGCCGACCAATTCAAAGATCTCTAAATTACCCCGTTTTTATGATAACCTTAAATTAGTTTCACCCTGGATTTTCCGTTTCTTTTGAAAACATTAAAATAAGAAAGTGAACACGTCAATTTTAATGCAAGAAGGATCTATGTAATAGCTGAATAAATAATATTTATCATTTCAAATTTTTGTAATTGCTAACGCAGGAACGATAGCTGCATCATATGACCGTCGGATTTGCTTTTTTTTAAAACCTTAGTTTTCTGATACTTCTGATAAGTATTAAAGCAGTTTGGGCTATTAGATAAAAAGAAATAATAAATGTTTAACATAAAAATTCTGAAAATTAAATGGTGTGTAAACCAAAATATACATTATATTGCAAGAAATGCATCCCTAAACAGAACAAAAAGCTCTTCATCTTAAACAGTGAAGACAAAACTTATTTACCATTAAGGTCGGATAGAACCGGTCCAACGGAGCAGGTTGCATATTCATAGAGCGGGCAACGGCCGCTGACATAACTTATAGATGCGCCTGCGCAAGTCTTGCGTAAGGTTTTACCCCTTTTGGGGGTGAATTTGGCAGATGGCGCCCATTTATCATCACACTAATATTATTAATGTAAGTGAGGGAATAGAGATTGCATCGATGTTGGCATAAACACTTGTGCACTATAATATGTCCTGCGTACCTAGCTATTCATAAGACTAGCCGCCGTGGTTGAAAATCGGCTAGGAGGGCAAAATCATAAATGCGAATGTTTGGATAGATGCAACTTGAAGCAAGTTTGTAACTTCTTCACGCCAAAACTACTGAATGGGTACGGCTGAGGTTTTGTATAGATTGAGGTCTAGACCGAAGAATAATAAATAGGCTATCTTTTTTATCCTACTTATCAGTTCTCATGGGATAGAAATAACCTGTAAACGTTTCAATAGAAATAACGCTAGCGAAGCCGCGGGTACAGACTAGTCATTAATAAATATTAGATTCTGGCTTCTTGTATTGCGTTTGATATAAGTTTAACCTATTTCTGGTGACGGAACAGACTCTAAAAATAGATAATCTCGTCTATGAATATATTTAATACAAAAGATTCAGTTATTTTAGTCTAAGCAGAGGCCTAGGCAATAGCAAGTGTAAGTTATCAAAAAGCCAGCTTTGTTTATAACAAAATTAACAAATCAAATTGGATAACTAAATAGAAAACAAGGAAATCTAAATAACAGCTTTATCACAAAACCTTAATCCTACTAATATTAAAAAGACGAAAGTTTGTGATATCTGAATTTTTGTTACCTAGGATCTCCAAAACCACGGAACAGATCAAGATGAAATTTAGCATACGTTTAGAGCAAAGCCTAACTTAGATAATTGGCTACTTAAAGTTTTTTAAACTTACGCGATCAAAACACATTATTATAATTATTCACACAAGTGTCGTATTAAGTGTACTAGTCGCAGACCGGTAACTCAGTGCGTCGCGGACACGGTTAGTGTTGTGTGTCGTCCAAGTGTGCAGATGGACATTCCTATTTCTGAAAAACATGTGAGGGTAGTTGTAAATAATGCTGCCCCCGCTTCGCAGAGGCGGTAGCTTCAATACTCTCATCATCCTCAACAAGTCATCCCTTGACCACGACAGAGTGTAAACCTGTTGAAACTTCAGGAAAAATAGGCAAATAAACGCGTTAAATACCCGTGAATAATTATAATAATAGGCTACTTATTATACCGAAAATATGCGTGTAAAGGTGTGGGCAGAAGCTGGTATGAAAATAAATTAATCTAAATTACTGAAAAATAAAGGAAACTAAATCCCGTCCGCGTCCAAAGCCCGTGGGTAATAATGACCCGTCTACGAAGATGTAATAATAATAAATCATAAAAAGCCGTCGTTTTGTGTCCTGGCTCTAATCGCTAAAGAGCTTTAGATGGCACAGTACAGTGGTTCAGCACTGAGTCATGAGTTCCACCAAAATAAATTGTTTCACCGTAAACAAACTATTTGTTAGCAGTTCGTCCAATGAGCGGTTCGTCAAGAATTCATCCGCAGTTCTTCCAAAAAGCGATTCGTCCAATAAGCGGTTCGTAAGATAAGCGTTTCGTTAGAACCCAGTTGTGATTAGAATAAGAAAGCCGTGCTGATAAAAACAGAAATGATAAATAAATCAATTTTAGGACTAAGATCTTCTTGTGCATTATCAGTAGCGATAACTTTCTAGTTTTTACAGAGAATTGAAGTACTTTATCTCCCTAGACTCAAAGTCAACGGCAGATTTGAGTAGGTTTCAATCTGCTTGTTTAGTAAACGTTACCTATATACCGTGTTTTTAATTAATTGGGTTGCAGGCTAGAGAGTAGAAACCTTTATTTTCCCCGAGTAAGGTTAAATATCTTTTTTTTTACTTTTCATTATTTTATTGTGGGTTTTGAAATAAAATGGTAAAAAGGTGCCTTTAAATATACCAACTTTAGCTTTTTTTCTGCTGTGTATGCATATCACGTGTAAGTAATACCTGTAATTTATGTGAAGCTAGATTTGAACCACAGCTAAAAACCATGTGGAAACTAAATTGTTGACGAACGTCACAGAGTTACGAAATGTATAGAATATCTGTCAGTAATGTTGAACCGAGGAAAAATAATTACGCACAGACTTGATTTAAGTAAAGACTTAGTAGTAATGTACGACCAGGTAATGTAAAAATAGATTGAAATGCACTGAGTGAATTTAAAATTGCTGTAAACATCGGTTAAAAGGAATTATTGTTTTTATGATCTCTTTTAGAAATAAGTAAAATATACCAAGAGGAACTACATAATTAATAAATAATAAATAAATAAATAATGCTGGACAATCCACACAGCACCATCTAGCCCCAAAGTAAGCTACTCAAAGCTTGTGTTATGGGTACTGGATAACTGATATCTATATATATAAAAGAAAGTCGTGTTAGTTACACTATTTATAACTCAAGAACGGCTGAACCGATTTGGCTGAAAATTGGTGGGGAGGCAGCTTAGAACCAGGAGACGGACATAGGCTATGTTTTATCCCGGAATTACCACGGGAACGGGAACTACGCAGGCGAAGCCGCGGGCAGCAGCTAGTATTTAATAAATTATATACATAGATAGATTTTTTTTATTATACATAGAAAACACCCAGATTAGAATTTAATAGAATTTAGAATTTTTGCAGATCGTACACAAATTTGTTTCGAGGCGGGAATCGAACCCGCAACTTCTTGCGTCGCAGGCGGACATTCGCCCGCCGCGCCACAGAGGTCGTCAAAAGAGTCTATTCAAGACGAAAAAGAAAAAAAATATCTGAATCTATAAATCTCTGTTAGGCGAGCTATTATTCATTTACATCAGCAGTCCATATTAGTCCACAGCTGGACATAGGCCTCACCTAATGAGCGCCATAGCCAGGGAGCTATCTTCAGATTGGCGCATCCAGGATCTGCCTTTCGCAAATTGTCATCACACCTGGCCGGAGGCCGTCCTACACTACGTTTGCCGAGTCGGTCGCCATTCAGGAACACCGGTTTACCTCAGCGGTTGTCGGTTCTTCGCGAGATATGGCCAATCCATTATAATATTATCCCCGAATTATGAGCGACTAGCTGCGCCCGACGGTATTACTCGCGTTGATATTTGAATTATTCGATCATACCACGAGAACACTGCACTGCTCCGGGCATAAAAAAAAAATAAAAAAAATAATAATAAATAAATAATACTGGACAATTCACACAGCATTATCTAGCCCCAAGCTAAGCAGAGCTTGTGTTATGGGTACTAGATAACTGATATACATAATACAAAACACTACATAGATAGATATTTTTTAATATTATAAAACATCCAGAACACCCTGAACAAATATCTGCAGATCGTACTAACATTTGTCCCGAGGCGGGAATCGAACCCGCAAGCTTCGCACGCTTTTTCCGGGTTAAAAAGTAGCCTTTATCCATTCCCGGGATACCGAATTCACCTTCTTATCAAATGTCATTGAGTTCCGTTCAGCCGTTTAGGCGTGAAAAGGCAGAAAAACAGAATTACCTTCGTTCTTGTAATGTTAGTATGGATAAGTTATCCCGGTACCAAATTTCATCCAAAACCGTTCAGCCGTTTGAGCGTGAAGGACACATACAATACAAACTTTCGCGTTTATAATATTAGTGTGATGTATGTTTTATCAAAGTAAGGTAAGCAAGACCGCAAATAGAATTTTTATACTGTAAACTAAATGGTGATTCCCATAGATATTACACCTAAATATTACAACCGAAACAATTATAATTTATGTGACAATTGGCGGTTTTATCGCTCAAAAGCGATCTTTGGCAGACAACCTGGTATTTAATGTATAAAAACAAACTGCAATCTTCGTAAGTGAAATGAATACTGCCAATTTATCAACCAGTTCTTATCTTCAGCATAAAATACTGATACTAAAGAAGAACGGACGGACATACATCACACTCGAGTATCGATATATCACAGAAACCGCCACAAATTCACTGCTATTTATTCACCGTTAATTAGCGGTGTGATAAAAAATTACGGACGCTTTTTTTGGACACCGTTTACAAAAATATTTGGAGTGGTGTTTTAAAAATTACCTTATTAAAAATTGACTTATACTTTTGGGCAATTAGTATTTACTTATATTTTTAATTTGTGTTCTTGTTTACTTTTCTGATAATTTTAAATTGGCACAATTGTACGTTGTTAAGGTATAATTTTATCTTTTTCCTTCAACAACTTGTAAAACAAATAACCATGACCATAAGCAAATATTTCAAAATGCAAAATGATTTTGACATTGCCCCCATAAATTAAGAACCAATAAGACGCTTCTCAAGGGAGGGCTATGTCGAGCAGTGGACTAGTAGGTTTTCGGCTGTTGTGTGTAATTTTTATTTATTTATTCAATAAAAACCGCCGTCCTTATCCTACATAAACTTATGTGTTTAATTTTTTCATTTCACAATTCTTGGGTAGAAATAGGTACAAAGTTCCTTGCCCGAACACCGCTTCTCCAAAAAAAGACAAAAATATGTACATCGAAGTGTCTGTTATCGAGTTAAGCGGTGTCGACACTCATAATAAGTATAAATTTCGCGAAAGCCGTAAAAAGTTAATACAAACACGGTGGCATTACTGGTTTTTATACCAATATTGGACTGTTAATTGGGGCCTGAGTGTGGTCCAGTTAAAATGGATCGTAAAGTGTTATCAGAGAGTTCAAAATCGCTGTTATCAGGTGTTGTATCTTAATTTTTATGTGAATTCTTTCAAAATCGATGCAAATTGAGAAGCATTGATATAAGAATATTTTTCGTAAAACAAGTTAAAATACTCTCAGTGCTCTCAGGATGTAGTGCTTTAATAAAGAGATATTTAATAAGTGTTTTTGGGAACTTGCTACATATATTAATTTCTCAAAGCAAAGGAATCGCAAAACATACCTGCGCACTCATTGGGGATGCTACAAACGTTTTTTCGTTTTTCCCCAAGCTACGACGCAAATTTTATAAATTTTGTTAATGAGTTTCCCTAAAATTCGGTTCCCTAAAATTCAAAATTGAGTCAAACCGTACATGATAAAAAACAGTGTTATTAATACTGTTAATATTTTTTTAGGTTACGAACATAATCAAATTTATAGAAGCGGTTAATAAAAATAAGTAAATACAAAAATCCAAAAAGAAAGGGGTGTTATTAAGGCCGATTCACACATATCAGTGAAGTCACCGTTCAGTATCAGTGAATCTCCAAATCGGTACAGAATATTGTCGGTCCGTCATCGATCCGTGAATATTCTGTACCGAATTGGAGATTCACTGATACTGAACTGTATCTTCACTGATATGTGTGAATCGGCCTTTAACCCCCAACGCAAAAAGAGAGGGGTGTTATAAGTTTGACGTGTCTGTCTATGTATCTGTGTATCTGTCTGTGGTATCGTAGCTCCCAAACGGATGAACCGATTTTCGTTTATTTTTATTATGTGTCATAGATAATTTTATCCCGAGTGTTCTTAGCCGTAGCCATGTTTCATGGAAATCTGTCAAGGGGTTTTAATTTATTTTTTATTTTGTTCTTGTTATACCAATTTTGAGCTGCTCTAATTTAATTTTATTTGATTATAATTTTCTTTGTGATTAAGATATTGTTTCATAAAATAGTGCTATTTCGATGTATAATTTATCGCACTTTTTAATGCGACCAGTTCCACATCCAAATAACTCTATCATTTGTAACTTCATGTCCATGACCGGTTTTGCAAAAATAAACCGACGTCGGATGATACTTAGAGACGTGTTGCTTAGTACCTACTTAAAGAGGTGATACTAGTTTTACTTTAAAAACTTTCGTAGTTTGACGAATTCATTATGAATGTAAGCGGGTTAACTAAGAACCTTGTTGTGTTGGAAGAGCACCAACGTTAATTAAGGTGATACTAGTATTTGACTGTATGGTTAAACGTCTAACATTTTCTGAAGACAGACTTAAGGCGCATACCCGACCCAAATCAGCGCCACCACCTATTTTATCTTATTATTATGTTAAACGAAGGAATTTTCAAAAATTAATGATTGTGTTGGCCACGATGGTGAGCAAAATGACTAACTTCGCAACTCTGCCTACACTACCTATACTAATATTATAAAGAGGAAAGATTTGATTGTTTGTTTGTATTGAATAGGCTCCGAAACTACTGGACCGATTTTAAAAATTCTTTACCATTAGAAGCCCACATTATTCCTGATAAACATAGGCTACATTTTACCGCGGGGAAATGCTTCATTCCTACGGGACGGGTAATAGGACAACGGGTAGTAAGAACGCAGTAACTACAAAATAAAACTTTTACAGAGGCATTAAAAATAAGCTTTTGATAGGTACCACAAATTTAATAGTTCGGTTTTAGAAAATTCGTTTGTTTAACATTATAATACCTATAATAGGATAAAATAGGTGGTGCTGCTGATTTAGGTCGGGTATGCGCCTTAAGTAATTTTCTATTGGAAGTGAAAATTTTTACGGCATAGCAAATTTTCCTATGACACTATGCTGGTTATATCAAATAGGGGTGTCAGTATCACGGGACATTCAACTTGGCAGATAACATGATTATTTGTGTTTGGCACACGTTCAACATAACCATAAAATATATGTCATTATAATTATTTAACATAAATTTAATAGCATTTAGATATAAAACAAGATTTAGGCATTTGGTGGCATTAACCTTATTTAAATATTGATGTTTTATGCAATAGTTTTCTAATCTTGTTTCTGTTGTACGCATAATAATAAGTTTTAAATGTCTCAACTTAATACACAGTGTATCAACACACAATGCTATGTACTACAAATTAATAATTAATACTACAATCTTTTAACAAATAAATTTATTCTATTCTATTCTATTCTATTCTATTCTATTCTATTCTATTCTACAAGAACAAAATTTTAAATTTTAAAAACCCCGACAGATTATCATGAAACAGGGCTAAGAACACTCGGGATAAAATTTTCTATGACACAAAAAAAACTAAACGAAAATCGGTTCATCCGTTTGGGAGCTACGATACCACAGACAGATACACAGACACGTCAAACTTATTACACCCCTCTCTTTTTGCGACGGGGTTTAAAAATAGCCTTTAGCAACGAAAAATTACGATCAATTATTTAGATACAAATTAGTAGGTAGAGGTACTAGTATTTACAATTGAAACAATTGAGTTAACTGCAGACTGTCCACTCTACAGTACTCTAATCTATAGGTAGCTCAACTGATCCATGTGACCAGTTGATTATTAATTGAATTATTATATATTCATTTCTTCTCAAACCTCGTTAAAAATATATTTTTTACCATAGAAAATTAAATATTATAGAACTATTCTATAGTAAAAATAAAAAAACGCCGCGAAACTCGGTTCAAGCGATCGGTGGTGAACTGGTGTCATGGGCTGCAGAGAGAGGAACTTCCTGACGATGCGTGCCGAGTCCAGGAGTACCACCTTTTGAATCATTATTATTATTTATTTTATGTAATTTATGTATTAAAATATCGGTGTTAAAAGCTCTGTTGCTTAAGCAACAGAGCTTATTCTATTGTGCAAAATGTATTTTGGGATCTGATAATGCTGAATATTATATGAAGAAGAGTAAATTTCGGTTCAACAACACGTTTAAAAACTTTCAAAAACCAATTCAAGTAAAAAGCAATTCCAATACAATATTACCTGATTACGCAAATCGATTTTTATCGACAAATCATTATCGATAGTTACGTCACCAGTGAGTGACGTCGTGTCAGGGGTCAAACGCGTCCATATTTTCTTGAGAGATAATTGTTCCAAGATTGACAGACGTGGGTTGCTACCTACGCTATACCAGTTAATGATTCGAGACTTGGTCTTGATGGGAACGCTGCGCTGCAGGGTACATTATTTTTCCAGTCATAATTTTGTTAGTCACTAGCTGCATTCTTACTACCCGTTTTCCCGTAGGAATGAAGCATTTTCCCGTGGTGAAAAGTAGCCTTTGTTCATCAGGAATAATGTGGGCTTCTAATGGTAAAAGAATTTTTCAAATCGATCCCGTAGTTTCGGAGCCTATTCAATACAAACAAACAAATCTTTCCTCTTTATATTATTAGTATAGACAAGCTTCTGAGCGCGCTGAAGCTAGATCTTCCACAACCGTAGGTGAAAACTGTTGACATTAATATTATTTTAATGGATGGGCTATCATACAAAAACATGACAAAGCTGTAGTGCAAGTTTAAAATCGGTGATGAAGATTTTTTTAAATAACATTAAGAAGTGCATTTTTATAAATGCCTGACATTTTCACAGAGCGTATAACCTAAAAGTAAAATGAACTTATGTTATCCCCAGTAATAGATGACTGAAGACTAAGTCCCTACTTTTTAGTGGTGAAAAGGAGCGATCCCCAGCAGATATTATGATCGTTCAAAATTGGTGGTTCCGTATGGAAACAGTGTACCGGTCTGGGCAGTACCAGTCGCAACAGGTTAACGCTAGTCTTGTAAGTTCACGGTTTCCGAACGGATGCGGGCTTTTAGTTAAGGCTGATGTTCACTAAAAACGTATAACAGTAAGGTTTAGTGAATGTTTAGTTATCATTATTATTATAATAAATATTCATGAGTATTTATCACGTTTATTGAGCTATTTTTTCCGACGCGATGTTACAACAGGTTTACATTCTGTCATGGTCACGGGATGACTGAGAGTACTGGAGCTAACGCTTCTGCGAAGCGGGGTCAGCATTTTTCGCAACTACCCTCACTTGTTCTTTAGGAATAGGAATGTCCATCTGCACACTCGGACGACACACAACACTAACCGTGTCCGCGATGCATTGAGAAACCGGTCTACGCGATAAATACCCGTGAATATACACTTATCAAACGAGAAGGTGAAAAAGCGTGCGGTTTAGCGTACGGCTGATAGCGTAGCTGCCTACGACGTAGCGGCCTACGACGTAGTGGCCTACGGCGTAGACTCTCATGGCGTAGCCGCGTAGCATACCTAACCCGCTAAGTAGTAGAGCGGTTGGCGGTATGCTGTCATGGCAAATAGGTTTAGCTGTTTATTTTAATCGTAAAGAAAACTCATTAACGCTAAATTTAATCGAGTACTTATCTGCCTCAGTATTAGTATTGCCATATATCTAACATATTGTTTAGCTGAACGCGTATTTAGCGCTGATGCAACATTGCACAATTTCACACCTTGGTATCTCCCGTGGTAAGGTTATGCGATCATGTGAGATATACACGCAGTAAACGTCAAAACAAATGCGAACTCTTCACGCGAATACTTAATAATTAGGATATTCGACACCTTAGATGCGGTTTCATCACGATTTACACGTTAATTACAATAAAAAGGAATGTCCATCTTCTTTATAGCATAGGAAAACCTACAGACATAAAATTCTAATGCGATTTTTGAAATAATTTCGACAAATTTATATATTCCAACAAAAAAATAAATGTCCACCGCAAAAAGTTTAGAGATCCGCGAAGAGCCAAGTCAGCCATTTTATTACCTTCGACTATGAAGTTGGCAAATTACCTATGTTGCGGTTTAGATAACTTTCGAGTAATTCGCCTTTTTTAAGTAAGGCTTTGGTGTACCTCAGCCTGCCGTTTCAAGTGTTGATACCGTTGCGTTGTCGTCTGATAATGTTGCTAGGCAACGTTATCAATGTACACATAGTGCGCTCTGGGTAATTGTATGAATTAGAATAAGGTCTTGCAAGTTATAAGCTATTGATTTTCTGAATCCCATTTATTTTTAACTGGTACGACATTAACAGAGGTGTTGTGACGGACCGACAGGCAGATAAACAGAGAGAAAGACAGCATAAGCTCAGTGATAGGATCCCAAAATCGCCTTTTCGGTTCCTACCTATAACTATGGACCCATAAAATGTATGCCAAAACGACGAATAGATTAGATGTTGGAACAACAAGAAGGGCGAGTCTATTTGACGTTAGAAATGAGACGTGGTCGTGGCGATTCCTTTGAGTATGGGATTTGCCTTAAGTATGGGAGTTCCCTGTGCGTAAAATTTTTTTTCTACCACCAAGGTGTCAAACAAACATGCGGTCCGCCCGATGGAAAGCGGTTACCGCAGCCTTTGGACGCCTGCAACATCAGGGACACTTCAAATATCTTAGAAGACCCTTTTTGAAGAACCCCATATAGTCCTGAGGGAAAACTTCAGCAGGGAGATCATTCCACAACCTGAGTGTTTGCGAGAGGAAATTCCTGATGAACCTTACAGTCCGCGAACTAAAAGACTCTAAGGTATGGGGATGATATCTCTGCCGATTGCGAACCGAGCGATGGTAGAAGGAAGCCGCTGGCACCATGTCAAAACAGTTCATCAGAACACAACCCGATGTACGAGCGGTTGAATACACACATAGTGGAGAAGTCTCTTTTGAGACTAAGTGGTTCAATACAGATCCGATAGAGGCGCTGTACGGAATTATAAATTGCATGGAAAAAGGAGACGTCCAATAGACTCACTCCTCTGCAAGTGTAAACATAGGCTCAATATTACCTAAACCTCCATCTATTTTTGAATAAAGGTCTTTATATCTAATATCTTATTGTTCGTCGGTTGCGTGTCCCGTCCGTTTCCTGTAATTTACATTTCGTCTTGGTAATAGTTTTGATGACTTTATTCTTGCCATAAAGATTGGTCTTTGGGATTATTCCACTCGAAAACTTTCTATGCCACACCGTTTTATCAAATCGTATTCTCGACTTTACATGGACATGAAAACTTATGTAAAATGTACATGATCTTTTGGACTTGGAAGTCGAAACTTCAATTAAAACTGTTATCAATTCAGATGCCGCAGAAACTAAACTCAACTAATTTGACAGGACTAAAAATGTTGACGTCCCTTTCATAACGATCGAAATAAAAAGGTGGCAGTAGCCACCCACCATTTGTACATATCAGACAAAATCAGACGATCTGCCATACTCCTAATAATTGAGTTTTTACACATGTCAACTCTGGACATAAACGAGGCAATCCTCTTTCTTTGGATGGCATGGAAAGAGTCAACACGGGATTCAGTGTACATTTCTGAAGCGCTGCAGTAGCGCTTCAGTCCCATGAGGTGCCTGAAAACGTTGTTGTACGTCACTCTGATACCATCGTGCGATCTTTTGGTATACTCTGTCCAAATTTGACTTGTGTAGAAAGTCTTGTATAGCAGCAATGATCAACGAGACGAATTTTGGCACACGGCGTAACGTATCATGCTCGCTGCGAATGGTACATTACGGCCCGTAACACCGTTCAATATCCGGTTTAAAATAAACCGAAAGAACCGTTTCGATATCAAATACCTCCACAAAATCGTCCAATATCTTCAAGACAATTTTATCATTATGTATCTTCTTTGTTTACCAAAAAGGTCGGGTCAATCAAACAGGGCCTACATTACTCCTACACATTTTATACGGTTTAAAAGCGTGAGAAAAAAATATATGATTCATTCGATTATTTCTTATAAGGCATGAGGTAACAATAAGTTACTGTAATGGAAAAAAACTTTAATTACTTCTTGGATATTTCAAACATTTGTAACACTGGTACTCTGGTCTGAGAACGTTTTTGTTAAGTATTGATTTTATTTCTTAACCTATGAAAAGGTTCAAAGCTGAAAACTTCGATTTCAGGACGATTTCGTCCAAGAAGTAATTTAAATATGAAAACTTTACAAAAACCTGATTCAGGCTTCGCTTTTTCACTCTTTTCTCAAAATTTGTGGTCAAAGCCAACATGTAACTACGAACCAAAAAACGAGTATTCATCATTAAGTATAGTAATAAAATCCAAACGAGTATTTTGATACCTCATTTATCAAATCACTTCAGCCGTCAAGATGATTTGATCTACTAAAATGTATCAGGTAATCACATAGAAACACTCGAAAAACATACCCTCGTGGGCAAAAAGGGATTCCCATAACGTAATGGTGTCAATTTAGGAGGCAAAACCGTTAACATACATTAAGATATACAAAGAAAATGAAAACAAAAGAATATAAACAATTTAGAACAAGTATTTACAATTTCAACAAAACCTAAGCCAATTTGAAAGTACTCAAAATCATGCATTTTATTTCGATCGATATGAAACGCAGTAAATTCAAATTATCAATTTCATACTCTTAGCTTTCTTGATTCCAGTGTCAGTTAAACCTTGCAGAGTAACCGAGATTTGGCAGTTTTGAGAAGGTTTCGTGGTAGAGAATCTTACGCCGAATCCAACGATACCAACATCTTAGTTCTGTTAGTTAATGACTTTATCGGGTATTACCTTTTGTTATTATTTCCCCTACGCCGCCGCCTTATTATTTCAGTCGCCCCGTGACTACGATGGCTGTAACGCGGTAGAAACGTAGGGGAAATAATAACAAAAGGTACGCGATAAATACCTGATAAAATCATAAACTATGTTAACTAATCGCGTAAGTTTAAAAAGTTCAATCTTAGTTCTCTCTTCATAACATAACACAACAGCCCATACGTTCACGTCACGGCTGAACATAGACCTCATTCAATCGAATCCACAAATGGCGGTCCAGCAGGGCTATTCAGACTCACCGCTACCAAGTCGTCGACATGGAATCCCACACAGATTCGCGCGAAATTCAATTATTTTAGAGGTTTTTAATATTTTACGAGTTCTGTAAGGAACTTAACTCCCAGAAAAGTAGTTTATCACGAATCGTAGACAATTTTTTATGAACCTATGTTACAATAAAGAGTGATATAATGTTATTTTTTTGGTATTATGTTGATTTTAAGTACTAAAACTCTAATATTATTAATTGCTCCAAAAGTAGCACTGAATCCGAATTTCTTAATACATGGGTTCATAGAAAATGTTTTATGATTTATGAAAAACTACTTTTCTGCTAGTTTAATTATTTGCAGAACGCAGAAAATATTAAAAACCACTAAAATATTTGAATTTCGCGCGAATCTGTGTCACATTCCGTGTCTATGACTCGGTAGCGGTGAGTCTGAATAGCCCTGCTGAGGCGCCTCTATCCATCTACTCCATGCGACAGCTACAATTTTCGACTAAATAGCGCTATACCCTTTGCATTCTATACCCGTCAATTGACACACCAAATTTAACTTCCATTCCCTACCTCCGGTAGTCTAAAGATGACTAAAGAACTCGTGTAACGGTGTCTCCGAGTTCACGACCCTCATTTTTATGCGCCAGCGCAGTTAACGTGGGAACCGCACTAATGTCACTGTCTTCTTGGAAAATTACGATTAGTTGAAGACTTTATTAAAGCTAAGAGAAAATTCTACTTACCCATTTTGAATTACGTATGCCGGCATATTTATAATCGTTTTTGTACCGATTTATAAATCAAATGTACCGATTTATAAGTAAATCAGTCAAAATCCTAGCCGAATTTTCGACCACGTCGGTCAATCTCAACCGGGACAAGCCGTGTGCGCAGGACATATTGAACAAACAATAGAAAATTCAATGAGGAAATTCAATGATATAGTTGGTAGCACACTATTGAAAGTTTTAGTCATGAATTTGGTCATATCTTAATACTTTTACTTTAGTAATAGGAAATCACTGTTGTCCCTAAATTTTGGGACATTATTAAATTTCTTAGAAATTACCCTGAGTGTGAGGGCTTACGCACTATTATAACAAAAACATTAGAAAAGAGTTAGAATATAACCCTAAAAATTAAACCCATGAAATTGTAAAATTTAACTTACCGATCCTTTCATAAAATCTCCATGCCCCTTTCCTGACATTTTTCATATCGTATTAAATCTGTAACAAACAAAAGTGAAATTGAATTACAACCAATTTAAAATAAAATATGAATATAATTACCCATATTTTGAATGAAACTGGAATAGTTTCATACAACATTTTCACTATACATAAAATCAATTTCAATTGATGGTTATAGACTTGAAATAAATGGCATCACGTATACAAGCAATCAATGTATGGAGAAAAGTTTAGTCTATGATTTGAAAGTTAAGAGTATATTATAGTCAATTACTAGACGTGATAGAAAGTTGTGAGGAAATAATATAAACTAATATTGTAAGAAAGTAAATTATTTCACATTTGAAATTGATAACCAAACAAAACTTCACCAAGCCATGCTTCAAAATAATTCATCATTTTATATTAATCTACACTATTATTATAAAGGGGAAAGATTTGATTGTTTGTTTAGATTAAAGAGGCTCCGAAACTACTCGACCGATTTGAAAAATTATTTTACCATTAGAAGCCTACATTATTCCTGATGAACATAGGCTACTTTTTACCGCGGGAAAATGCTTCATTCCTACGGGAAAACGGGTAATAGGACAACGGGTAGTAAGAATGCAGCTAGTCTCTAATATAGTACCTAATTGTTTCTAGCTCCGGCTTCGCACGCGTTGTTTCCGGGATTAAATGTAGCATAAAGATAAGTTAGTCCAAGTTAACAAAGATTTTATTATTGATATTTTGTCAATTAGTTAGTACTAACTGCTCCGCCCGCGTGGAAATTTCAGAAATTTATTGCACACGTCTAGGGGTAGTTCGGTGCGAATAAAAAAATACGTTATTTATTATTTACTTTATGGTTTATTTATACTGAGATTTGAGTGAATCAAAGCAAGGAATAATAATTTTCCATAGAAACTTTAACACCCACTGAGACTCATTTTTAAGATTGAAAATTAAAGTACGTGGTACCTAATGGTAACAAACATTCACACAAACTTTCGTATTCATAATATTAGTAAGATTATTAGTTATTATTATAATTCTTTCGCTTTTCTTGCGACTAAACCTATAATGTAGAGGACATTACAGGTTAAATTTACCCAATAATCGACAGAACAGTCATGTACCAATAAATAATTAAAATGAACATACCAGCTCATAACTCATCATGACACATCTGCAATCGCACGCCAATTAATATAATTTTAATTAAATATCTACCGTTCGATAAATAGATGGATTTTATCTTTATTATAAAAGAGGAATCGTAAACAAGCTATGTAGTTTTAAGCTGCTGGGCCTGATATCAATAAAAAAAATATCATTTGCTTGTAGATGCTTCAAAAACACATGGTAAAATTTTATTCCATAAAGGAACCTACAAATACGTAGAAACAATTTAATTTGATTTGGCATTTCTGATGGTTTGTTTTTCTCATGTAATTTGTTTTCACTGCCCAGCCTCGGCTTCATCGAGCTTCTGATGGGCTTGTTCGTCATGGTTAATCAAAGTTTATCGACAGTCAAGCATTCGATTTGTCTTTGTTCATACTAAGTTCAACACATCTCTGTAGTCATTCATACCCTCTCAGTAATTTTACCATCAACGCAAGTGGCAAAATGATTTACGGCCAAGAATCCGTTGATAAACGATTGTGTATTTAATTCAATTTAAGTATTTCATTTTGCTATCGGGCAGTCTGACTCTTCATTCTTGGTTTAAGCATTGTAGGTAGGTATGGGTAAATTAAATTAACATTAAATTTATCTATTATGTGGTCTTTATTACCATTGAAAATTACAATGCAATCATAGAAACAAATTGAAAGTAGTATTTACAATTGAAACAATTGAGGTAACTGCAGACTATTGCAAGCAATCTAAAATTAACAATTTTGTATGTTTGATATAAGTTTTAAAAAAGTTTTTGTTTGCTTTATGAAACCCGTAGCTAAAGGCATGTTTTTATAGTGCATACAATTAAGGAAGTTGCGGGTTCAAGTCCCATCTGAGTCGTAATTTTTTGGGGATATTATATAAATACAGTAGCTTCTGTCCATGGCTTGGCATGGCACTCATTTTACCTGGATAGAGTAGTTGTATTATTGTTAAGAAACTTAGAACAAGTTCTCTGCAAATTTTCATCTCGCTCCGTTCAGTTGTTTTGGCGTTGTGTGCGTAAACATCTTCATAAACTTTCGACTATATAAGTAGTAGCATATTTTTTAATCATTCAGAAATGTTATTAAAGAGAGATATACTTGTGTACCTAATTACACATATTTTTAATATTTTTACTAATCATTCAAAAATGTTATTAAAGAGAGATAATACTTGTGTACTTAATTACACTACATTTTAAAGATGTATAAGTCCGTGAAAAGTTCAATGAAATCATCATCATTGTCCCCCGCCCATACGTAGGTACCTACAACAAAAACATACATGTAGGCGTGAAGTAGACATTACGTTAGTACAGTCAGCCCCAACTTAAAGTAAAGTAAAAATAATGTTACCCGTTTAACTTTCAATTCTTGTTGTTTTTCAGTATTTTTCTATTCATTATGTTTATGTTATATCCAATAAGTCGTCAACTTACCATATATCATGCTATTTTTATGTATCTGCAGAAACTTGTAATTAGCCGTCAACAAACACGCACTGGTCTATCCAGGCAAGTTCTATATTTTAATTTGAATCTTTGTAAACCTAGCTGGTAAGTTTCTCCAAAATTTTGTAAACTAGGTAAGTGAAATGTAGGAAAGCTCTCTGGCGGCAAGACGTCCTATTTTGATTTACCGTTTAGCTATTGAGAGCTACAGTTATCATAAATTTGATCTACTCGTGCGAATACCGAAGTGCCTAGAAAATAAAAAATTAATCGAACGCGAGTCGAATATTAGGCGATGGCCAAACGAGCGTTTTTTTTTTGCCGTGTAAAAAACGTACTTTCAACAGAACCACAGAATAACTATATACATAGTTTCAAGAATGACTAAGATATATCAGCCAGGAGCGGGTAGCAGCGAACCCAGCAAATCAATTTTACCACCGAACTGCGATCCCTTACTTGCATGCCTAGCGTGGGGATTATGAGCATTACCCCCATCAGATAAAAGCCAATAAGGCGCCTATCAGGGGGAGGCCTGTGTCCAGCAGTGGACCAATATAGGCTGTTGAGGTTAAGGTTACTGAACTGACAATTCATTTTACGTCTTTGCGCCATGTTACACAACATTTGTGTTAAGCGAGTCATTTTTCGCAACCCGAACACATTTGGCCCCAGCCTTACCACATAATTACTCTGTGAAAATGGGACGCGCAAAATATTAGGTGGCTACACAGACAGCGTGGCAAGTCATCGTCGAAAAGGTGACGTCACAAACACAGATTAAAGAACAGCGCTGCCGCTGACTGTACCGCCGATGACCGATTACGATCACGATCAGTCCAATGTTGAAACTCCCCGTGTAATAATTGCAGGCTTAATAAAGACACAGGTTCTCATTAATTTAACAAGGCGCGTAAGTTTATCGCGTGTCAGTTAGGGCTGTCAAAAGAAATTAGGAGCGTAGGTAAGTACCTATAGTCCGTCCACGCTCTTATTTTCTTTTTGGTAGGTACATGCACAACTATGATGTTCCCTAATTGTTGACAGGTGAGTGAATGAAGACTGAATGACAGAATGAAATATTACATAGACACATTGACTATAACCCAATGGAGATGCGAATATGTCGACTCAAAAAACATCGGGACTTACGAATGTTTCGATGATGTTCCCTAATTGTTGACAGGTGAATGAATGAAAACTGAATGACAAAATGAAATATTACATAGACACAGTGACTATAAAACAATAGAAATGCGAATATGTCGACTCAAAAACCATCGGGACTTACGAATGTTTCGATTTAAACAAGCCGAAAGAAAGTAAAGTAAAAAGTTTTAAGAGGTATTAAAATTCTAGTTTTATCAGAGTAACCTAGAATTTGAATCTCGCGCCTTCACGAGACGACTAGCTTTAACAAAGGAAAGAGCGGGCAGCGCAGTGACGATCTTCGGAGAAGGCCTATACCCAGCAGTGAACGTTTTTAACCCCCAACGCAAAAAGAGAAGGGTGTTATAAGCTTAACGTGTGTATCTGTCTGTGGTATCGTAGCTCCCAATCGGATGAACCGATTTTCGTTTAGTTTTTTTTTTGTGTCATAGATAATTTTATCCAAAGTGTTCTTAGCCATGTTTCAAAAAAATCTGTCGGGGGGTTCTTAAAATTTTTAATTTTGTTTTTGTTCTGACGGACAATGATAATACATTGCCTAAGTTTTGAGAGTTTCGTCTCTCAGACTTTCCCAAACACCCCATCCTTATTAAGAAAGCTTCATTTGTTTTTCAACATTGATTCCCATTTCGTACAGCCTATTCGTCTATTGGTCTATAGATGACAACCCTAATCCTTAGACAAAGCGCACGGAATAGACAAAAGTACGGTATAATCCGCTTGGAGTTCGCGTTAGACTATCAATCACGGCAGCGAGTCGGTAATCTTACATGGTTTGTTCTTAACCCAGCTGGATTGAAATTACCCATCCAATCATTGTTATGGATCTGTAGTGGTCCAAAACTAGCGCTTCTTCCTGTTTGAAAGTGCGAAGGCTATACAATAAATACTAAATGTGTGTAAAATGTTGTAGGTTAACGCTTTTTTGAAGTCTGTACTCTAAAGAACTCTGAAATTGTGGACATCCTAGCGTGCGTTGGGTTGATGGCAGTTAAAATCGCTGGGCATACCTTGATGCAGAAGGCATAGGGTCCTAGTTCCACTAAATTAATCGCTTCACCATAATAATGGTATGTTCTCAAAATTACACTTATGAGCATTTTTCCTTTGATGAAAGAAACTACTAATTTAAGGACGCGCGTCAAAAGTGTCAAGTTATTCTATTAATTTCTCCGTGCACGCACTCTGTCTCTTCCATCTATGAATGATTCAGCGACGATACCGTAGTAAAGTGATTGGTTAGCAGAATTCGGTCCCAGGACAGAGAAGGCTCTCAAAAATTAAAGAAGGCCCGTACATGATGATGATATGCTCTACTAGCAGTTTGGTTTAGTTTACAGTAGGCATAGAAGCGAATTATTCGTTAAGGCCACTATTTTAAACTCTTTTTTTGCATTGCTAAGGTTATATGAGCATTTTGAGTGCCCACGACGCACAATGCACACTAATGCCGAAATAGGTAGGTATAGCTCCCGGCGCGGTGTTTTGGGTAGCAACTGCAACGCAGGGAATGGGTAGTAAATGTTTTAATATACGACGACTACGACTTCATGACTTAAGCAACTCAAAAATTTGCATTAAATTTATACCTCTAGTTAAAATAAACTACAAGTCAAAGTTCATCACAAATCAATATTTTACACGAGCTATTTCGTAAGCCCGGTTAGGAACAAGCCCTTGTACCGTGTGAACGCGGCCACGCAAACGGACTATATTTTATAGATGGGCAATGTAGCAACTCTATGGGAAATGCACCAAACATTTGCATGGATTTGATTGAACTGGGATAGAATGCAATTTATACATTATTATGGCATATTTATAGCCTCTAGTGTAGTGGAAATTAGGGCAGTTATGGAATGAGAATGAATAGGGCTTGTAAGAGAGGAGTTATCGTTCGCTGCTTTCATACAATATTTATAGCAGGCTTACTTGGATAGCCCTTGATATAGGAGGCCAAGAAGGGAGGAATCCTTCCCCCTTTAGTGGACCACTTCACACAATAAATATATCTGCACTCCAATTATTTTGAAGTTAGACAAAAATGGCTACGCAATTGTACATTTACCATGGATAAAAAGCCTCCAAGAGCCCAAAAAAGAGCAAATCCTTTTCCGGGTAACAAATTTCGTGTCTTTTATTAGAAGGAAGGCATGTCAAGTTCATGCGTTAACGCATTCACTGCCCAGCCGCGATACGGAGACGGTTAATTGCATCACCTTTTGGGCCATGAAAGTGTTAGTATATCTTAGTTTAAGAACTGAAAAGATAACAATAATACAAGCAGAGTAACTTTTATTTTGTTATTCAGACATATTTTGTCCATAAGTTAAACAGTACACATATAAAACACTAGCTGCATTCTTACTACACATTGTCCTATTACCCGTTTTCCCGTAGGAATGAAGCATTTTCCCGCGGTAAATGTTTTGTTCATCACGAATAATTTGGGCTTCTAATGGTAAAATAATTTTTCTAATCTGGTCAGTAGTTTCGGAGCCTATTCAATCAAATCTTTCCTCTTTATAATCTTATATATATAAAAGAAAGTCGTGTTAGTTACACTATTTATAACTCAAGAACGGCTGTACCGATATGGCTGAAAATTGGTGGGTAGCTTAGAGCCAGGAGACGGACATAGGATACCTACTGTTTCTCAAAAAAAAAATGGCGTACTTTTAAGGCAAAGCCTAGCTTCGATAATAGGCTACTTAATATACCGAAAATACGCGTGTGAAGCCGCGGGCGGAAGCTAGTATTAGTATAGATTACAAAAAAATCAAAGATAAATAAAAATACAAGGTGCTTTACCTATAAAATCTTTTGCCAATAAAATTATTGTATGCATTATGCATGTAACCGGTTGACTACGAACCAAGTCTGTCTTTGAAAACATATACTAGGTTCGTAGTTAACCCGATAAAAATGGCGTACTTTTAAGGCAAAGCCTAGCTTCGATAATAGGTTACTTAATATACCGAAAATACGCGTGTGAAGCCGCGGGCGGAAGCTAGTATTAGTATAGATTACAAAAAAATCAAAGATAAATAAAAATACAAGGTGCTTTACCTATAAAATCTTTTGCCAATAAAATTATTGTATGCATTATGCATGTAACCGGTTGACTACGAACCAAGTCTGTCTTTGAAAACATATACTAGGTTCGTAGTTAACCCGATTACATTCATAATGAATTCGTCAAACTACTAAAACTTTTATAGTCAAACTAGCTGCCACCCGCGGCGTCGCACGCTCTTTTCCTAGATACAAAGTATCCATGTCTGACCCTGGGATATGATATATCTCCATGCCAAATTTCATTAAGATCCATTCAGCTATTTAGAAGTGAAAAGGTACAAATAGACAGACAGAGTTACTCTTAAATTCGAAGAATTTAAAATATTAATATATATTAGTAATATGTACTTAATTATTAGTAAGTATTAGCATTTATTTATTTATTTTATATATAAGTATGTATTGTAAGAATGGATTGTATTTAGATACAATGTTTTTAACTTCAAGTAAAAGTTTAAACTAATTCAGACCTTGCTTGTTTTTAGCTCTATTTAGGTTAGGCTCAAAGAACTTTATTTCTCATACAAACTATACTGTTCATTTACAATGAGACAAACATACATATTGTACTTATAAACCTAAATGTGTATAACCCCTGAAATCTATAGTACATAACAAAAAATACCTTGTTACAAAATTAAAAACTTAAAATTAGTAATTTGAAGCTGTAGGTAGTGTCAGAGACATAAAAGGAATAAACATTTTTGACTAACGTAACCAGAGGACAACGAAAATTACTAACTAAAAGGTAAACTAAATATCTAATGAGCGACTATTTAACTACTTTTATAATAACTAGGTACCTATACTAGTACTATTTTAGCCAAGCAAGTGATGCAGTATGCAACACGTCGCTTATACGACCGGGTCCACGGAATATACGGCGACAGGTAAGTAAATACGGAACGCAAGCGAATTTTATGGACAGGGATGTATCTTAATAATTATACTATCCTACTTATATTATAAATGCGAAAGTTTGTGAAAACGGAATTTTTTACGCTTAGAGCAAAACCTAACTTAGATAATAGGTTACCTAGTATACCGAAAATGCGCGTGCGAAGACGCGGACAGAAGCTAGTAATATTATAAAGCTAATGGTTAGAAAAAAATTATTTTTATTTAGTCACCTAAGATCATCAAAACTACTAAACAGATCTAGATGAAATTTGGCGTACATTTAGAGCATAGCTTAACTTAGATGATATGCTACTTAATATACCGAAAATACGCGTGTGAAGCCGCGGGAAGAAGGTAGTTTGGAATATTTTATGGTAAGTATGGAAATTTATTCTGGCTTCATGATGAGAATGACATATTCTCTTATGATGTTAACTGTGGGTCGTCTGGAGATCTATGATGAGCATTGGACGTCGGTATATTAACTGATATGATAATTATGATTCAAATAAACTATGAAACATTCCTTTAAATCAATGTGTTATGATTCTACAGATAAATTAGTGGCATGAATAAACCAAACACATCACGAGATTTATTCGAGTTTTTCTTACACATTATTGGTTCTTTGGTGAAAGCCGTAAATCGTTCCCATATAAGAATTTTATACATATAAAAAAACTTGAAATAAACAAGCTCTTAATGTATTATCATCCAAACAAAACGTGTATACAAAATATCAGCTACGATATCTGCTTCAAAATTGAGTTACAAGATTCCGCCCGTACAAACATAGTTATATACATTGCAAATTAAATAAATAATAATATTAATAAATAAATATGCCGGAAAATTCACACAACATCATCTAGCCCCAAGCTAAGCAGAGCTTGTGATATGGGTGCCAGATAACTGATATACTTAATACATCATTACATAGATAGAATTTTTTTACTATACATAGACGACCAGAACACCCGGAACAAATATCTGCAGATCGTACACCCATTTGTCCCGAGTCAGGAATCGAACCCGCGACCTCCCGCGTCGCAGACGGACCTTCGCCCACCGCGCCACAGAGGTCGTCAAATAAAAGCTTGTAAAAAACAGTTCCGCTGAAGTGTAATAAACGAGAATCCTCAATCCCTCCCTGTCGGTCACGTTCATAGACGTATATCGAGAACATTTCGACGTGTAAATGAGTTTGTTCACACGCCGAGTTCACGGTCAGGCCTCGCCGTACAGGTTATATATGTTTCGAGAAAACTTTGCACGTCAATTGACGCTCATTTTGCCGAGTCTTAATTAATTTTGTAACTGAAGTAAGTAAATGTTGGTAATTTCACCCAGTTACTCCGTACGCGAGTGCGTTGATGTCTTTTGTATGGAGAAAATGGAGAATTTGTCAAAGACAAGCTAATTCACACATTGCTTAAAGTTTTGAGAGAGTAATACGTATAACTGGCTTCAAATAGCCCAAAATAGGGAAACATGGACAGATTTGGAGGAGGCACCTGCAAGGAGTTCTTGAAGAAAAAATATAAGGAATAACTACATGCGTCGACACACTTGCGGCTTCCCATCTTCCGAGGACATCCGTGAGGGCAGGCGCGGCGGCAGATTTGGCCGAAGATCTCAAGAGGCGCAAATATGCAGGTCTCGACAGAGCCTACACATTTGCTCCTCTTGGAGTCGGGACCCTAGGTTCGTGGGGTACCGAGGATCTTCGGGTTTTTAAAAAATAACTGAGCGTCTGGTCGAAGCGACGCGTGACCCGAGAGCTGGTCAGGATCTGGCACAGCGCATCAGCATTGCCATACAGCGGGGCAATGCAGCCAGCGTCTTGGGGACGCTTCCGACTGGTTGGTGGGATTGATATGGATAATTTGAGCTACCTGTAGATTGTTTGCCACAGTCTGCAGTTAGCTTAATTTTGTTTCAATTGTAAATACTTGTTCTAATTTATATCTATTATTTTATTGTAATTTTCTTTAGGAATAACTTAAACATCTCGTCACGACTCTGTGGCGCAGCGGGCGAAGGTCCGCCTGCGACGCAGGAGGTTGCGGGTACGATTCCCGCCTCGGGACAAATGTTTGTACGATCTGCAGATACTTGTTCAGGGTATTTTGGATGTTTTCTCTTGTAATGTATTGTATTAAGTATATCAGCTATCTAGTACGCATAACACAAGCTCTGCTTAGCTTGGGGCTAGGTAACGCTGTGTGAATTGTAAAGCATTATTTATCTCATTGTAAGTAATTAGTATAAACTCAACCTACTCATAATAAGTTTTTCTATTTCCTATGTAACCCACATTTATTTGCATTATTAACAAATATTTTCATATTAGCATTATTATGCGCAAGTAAGAAAAGGCCTTTTATTCTATTTTATCATAACTAACGGCCGGTTCTAGCTTCGCACGGGTGAACATTTATTTACTAAACATAAATATAGCCTATGTTACTCAGGGATAATGTTCTCATTCTAAAGGTGAAATAATTTTTAAAATCGGTCGGTTTTTGAGATTATTCGTATCAAACATACAAAAATACAAATCTTTTATAATATTATTAGTGTAGATAAGTAAGAAGGTAAGTGTAAGGTACATATATCTCAAGAAAAGTGTGACAAAATAATTAGTCATTATGAAAATGTATCACGAATTCATGACCATATAAAATATAAACATTTTATGTGTAGAAAATTTCTACACAGACATAAAAACACTGTTTCCGTACGAGTACATTCCTATTGAACACGATTCCTGATGAAAAAAACGATGCAAATCAAAACGCTGCCCCAAATATTGACTTATTGCAATATAAACTTTCACTCAAATTTATAAAGCATAAATTACGATGGAACGCAATTAAAATTAATCAACTGAATGCGTGGGAACCTCAGACAATAGGGAGAACCGCCGAGAAATCGTGAGAGTTACGAGATATTTCATCAATATCTTTTCATAACTTCGACTTGAGTGTCGAACGCATGTCGAGCGCGACATTTTCTATCTACTACGTAAAGTCAGGTACTGACCAGCGTTGCTTGGCGTAATGTAACGTAGCTTTGATCTCTTGATCACTACGCATAGCCGCAATCACGGTGTGGTAAAGCACGGCATTACGGCTCAAACGTTAGGGTGCGCGTTCACAGGCATCGGACAATCCACTGACAAGTGCGTCCACTGATCGGCAATCCGAATGACGTCCTTCGCATTAAATGGAAAAGTTGCCTTAAAGAATACTCGCCGGCATTGCCGACAGTCCGCTCCGTGCGGTACGGATCTTCTACCTCAAACCATTGATTCCAGTGCGGATTGTCCGACGCCGGCCGTTTCAACTGCTAACGTTTGAGCCGTAATGCCGTGCCTTACCACACCGTGATCGAGGCCCAGTACAGTGCGTTATGACCGCCTCGTTGGTCTAGCGGTCAGCTTGTTCAATCAGCGGTTGAACATGCTGACCGCTAGACCAACGAAGTAAAATTTTACTACTACTATAAATTTATTATCAAATAAGAATTAACTCATACATGGCCCGAGACACGGATGCGAGTCATCCTCCCCGTGTCGCGGTGGCGCTCGTCTGCGGGTCGCACCGCCAAGGCTAGGCAGTGAATGTGTTAAGGTGTTATTGATTATCTCTTCACTTCAATTTAAATTTTGTCATCTATTGCATTTAGATAATTAATAATAACTACTTTGCCGGACAAAAATGGACATTGCCACTGATTGCAAATTCAAATACATTTTTTTTTATTGCGACCATATTGTACATAAATTATGAAAGTTAATCAGTCTCAAATTAAATTAGCCAGCTGAAGAATTAGCCATCTGAAGTAGCAGTGGGCCGGCCATAGAACCAATAACCACTGGGGGAAAAGTTTTCTTGAGTGGAAACCACGACTCGGCAAACGTAGTGTAGGACGCCCTCCGGCCAGGTGGGATGACGACTTACGAAAGACTGCAGGCAGATGCTGGATGCGGCAAGCTGAAGACAGGGCGCTATGGCGCTCATTAGGAGAGGCCTTTGTCCAGCAGTGGACTAACATAGGCTGATTATGATGATCGAGTCTCAAATATGTACCCGGCACAACAGTGCAAAAAGAAAATCCTTCCTTTTGCCGTACTGGGGTAAAACTCAAGTCTATGATTCATTTGTAGGAAGTCAGGCTGTCTTCACATCTGTATGCTCAGCGTGTTTCTTCCTCATACGTCATCGCGTTCAACCAGATGTGGACATAGTCTAGTTAGCCAAGTCCGCACCTGTGCGAGTTAAGCTAGACCCACACTATTGTGGCGCGATGCCTTGTGGCGAGTGAGTAGCGCGTCAGAGGTACCTCTAATCGGTTATATCTAATTTACTATTGTATTACTAATGTAATTAATGAGGCTTTTTATCTTTTAATTGTGCCTACCATTAATTTTGGCTAATCTATTGTATACCTTGAAGGAAATGCAGCATCTACGACACAAATCTAACCACTTATAGGTGCTGTAATCCAAGATCTAGAAGCCAAGCCAACACATTTAAAAGTAATGAATTATTTGTTACACATTTTGTTCGCTTGATTTGAAAATAAATTTAATTATTACAGCGAAACAACACAGAAATAAATGTAATAATGTGTTTCTAACGATATTACTAAGTGTATAAAAGCGATATGCTTTTAACGCGCCACAACACACAACACTCCAATAGTGTGATTCTAGCTTTATCTTGTCTTGTTGGCGTCAATATGTCTGAGGAATCGACCGCAGACGTGAATGTTTACATGGCAGTGTACCGGATGCACGCGGGTACTTAGATGAGAAGACAAAATGGTAAGTACTTAACCTCAACAGCCTGTATTGGTCCACGGCTGGACGCAGGCCTCCCCTTGATAAGCGCCTTATTGACTATTATCTCATGGGCGCTAATGCCCACCCTACGCATGGGCATGCGGGTTGGGGATCGCAGTTCGGTGATAAAATTGTTCTGCAGGAGGCGCTGCTGCCCGCCCCCAGTGGATATACCTTAGTCGCCTCTTACGACATCCGCGGGAAGATTTGGGGTGGTGCAAATTCTAAGCCAAAATTAACGAATAAACAAATATTTTCTGTAGTATGTCTTAATAAACCAAAATTTTTAGATTTCTGATATCAAAAGTGTAAAATGAATACATATTTTAAATATAAAAATTGTTTTTTAATCTTTAATTTTGAATTCTGAAAACGCTGACGGCCATGTGTGACGTCATAGACCTAAGCTAAACGGATCATAAAGGAGTGAAGTTCGCTATGTAGTCTGTCTATATTTTTAACCCCCGACGCAAAAAGAGAGGGGTGTTATAAGTTTAACGTGTCTGTCTGTGTATCTGTCTGTGTATCTGTCTGTGTATCTGTCTGTAGTATCATAGCTCCCAAACGGATGAACCGATTTTCGTTTATTTTTTTTGTGTGATACATAATTTTATCCTGAGTGTTCTTTGCCATGTTTCATCAAAATCTGTCGGGGGGTTTTTAAATTTTTAAATTTGCTGATACAATGATATTGGACGTTTGCTAATGTCAATTGTTTGTCCTCTAGGCGCAGCTAATATTATGTCTGTGTTTTTCTACCCGTATAACGTCACAGCACAGATATATATATGACTGACAGCGTTTTCGCCTGTATACGAAAAGTTGACTTTTGAAATTTGAAATAAAGTTTTGCGGTTTTCTAGGTCCAAAAAAATATGGGTAATATTCCCTCTAATCGTGATTATGAAAATCATTTAATGAAATCAAACTCTGCTTATTTGTTTAGAAATATTAGTGTCCTTAGTTGAGTACAAAAAAAAGTGTGATATCAGTAGAACGCTAGTCGTTGTATTGAAAAAACATTAGAAAAAGGGGTAAGTTTGCGATGTTTTTCTATCGAGTGAAGTTCATTAGATCTTGTAACTGAATGCGACTTGACTAGACTAGATCCTTAAGTAATATATATCTTTATTTCAGAACTTTAAAAACTAACAAACTTTTCTAAGTCCCAGATGATTTTAAAATCACAAAAAGCGGCCTTTGCTTGCCTACCAAGCCTTAAGAGAGCGCAAAAATGATGTTTTTGCTTATTTACAAGAAAACTACACAACTTATGAAGAAACTGTATTAAGAAACCAAACAATTAGTAATAACAATTAGCAATAACCAAACAATTAGTAATAACCTACGAATCAAAACAAAAATATTTTCTATAGACAGCAGGGTTCCTGAGATCTCGACCAAATTATGTGCAAAACAGTGCACTTTCATGATTTTATTATCGTAATTTTTTTTCGATATCATGTTTCCACAAAACCAAAGAAAAACCGTTGAATTTTATGTATATAAATATTAAATAATGCTGGACTATTCACACAGCATTATCTAGCCCCAAGCTAAGCAGAGCTTATGTTCTGGGTATAAAATAACTGATATACTTACTTAATACAATACACTACATAAATAGATATTTTTTATTATACATAGAAGACATCCAGAACGCCTCAGACAAATGGTTGCAGATCGTACAAACATTTGTCCCGAGGCGGGAATCGAACCCGCAACCTCCTGCGTCGCAGGCAGACCTTCGCCCGCTGCGCCACAGAGGTCGTGTGATTTTGGTTTTTTATCTCGTGGATTCCGTGAGTAATGAGATCTAAGCCTAGTTTGACAACCAACCCCGCTAGTCCAGCAGCAGTAGGCGTAAGGGAAAACGCGCGCCTGCCAAGACGCCGCGCTCGTGTTTTTTTGGTGATTAAGAAAATCATTTTATCAAGTCAAAGTCTGCGAATTTGTTTAGAAATATTAAATGTCCTTAGTTGAGTACAAAAAAAAGTGTGATATCAGTAGTTCATGACTAGCGAACTACTGATATCACTCTTTTTTTTGTACTCAACTAGTATTGAAAAAACGATAGAAAAAGGGGTAACTTTGGGATTATTTTCTATCGAGTAAAGTTCATTGATCTTGTAACTGAATGCTTTGACTAGACTAGATCCTTAAGTAATATAATATCTTATTTTCAGAATTGTAAACACTATTGTCTAAGTATCAGATAATTTTAGAAATCACAAAAATGCGGCCTCTGCTGGCCTACCAAGCCTACAAAGAGGAAATAACTGCTATTTCGAACCATAAATAGAGGGACATAGAATACAACATTGTGTGACTTTTTAGTTCTATAATAGGTACAAATTGTGTAAAGTACGTGCAAATAGCCGACGCAAACATTGTACTCTGAACTTACTATGCTTTGTCGATAGTTTGTAACATCTTCACAGAATTTAACGTCATACTGTCTAACAACGCTGTGTTTTGTTCAAGTTTTTAGTTTTGTTTAGTTTATTGATTCAAAAACAATTTACATCGTGTATGAATATAAGGTACATGCAATTATATTATATTCTAATTCATCTTTGTTCCTAACATAATAATTACTTTCGTTTGATAAACTCGTCAGCTGAGTAAAAACACCCGTTCAAAAAAAGATTTCTTAAAATATTCTTGAAAATATTTGGATTGTTAATTGCTTTCATTTCAGTAGGAAGAACAAATAATTTGACTGCCTGATACGTAACGTACCTACTGCCGTGCATTGCTTTTTTAAGCCTCGGATATACCTCGAGCTCTATGTCTTTTCTTCGATGTCTTTTTTTTGATGGTTATTCACACTATTAGCGGTCTTTTGGTATATGAAGAGAAGGTTTAGTTTTCCATGTGCAGGAGAAAAAAACTAGCTGCGGTATAACTTTTCTGGGAAAAAATAGGAAATTCCGTTGGAAAATCAGATAATTTCCTTCAGAAGTTGTCGAATGTTGTTTACATTTTGGTCTTTTACAGATTGCGACCAACCTTTGGCACATATTTTGCATATGACCTTATCAAGCTTGTTAAAATGCAAATGGTCTAACTAAAAGTAGAGCGTCGGCGGTATTGTTGGCGCGTCATGCGGGCCGCGCGCGCAGCTAATTGCTTATCACTGCAGGTGGTCCTGAGGGTAGGCAGGTCACGTCCGCCGCCAGGTGTCTGATGCAGTTGCCAGAATGTGGCAACGGCTTCCACGAAATAACAAGAAGGTACTTAAATACATCTCTTGTTGGTTTTATTCAGAACATAAAGGCAAATTTAAAAGAGGTACCTCTTTAGGTACCTACTTGGTGGATAAGAGGCAGAAGCAGAACTCGCTTTTAATCACTGAACCAGTCAGATGTAGCTAAAGTTTGTTAAAAAAAACTAACCAGCCAGACTTAGCTAAAGTTTGTAAAAAACTAACTATCGTACAGCAAAAACCTTCTTGTACCTATAAAATATTTTTTTTATCTGCGTTTGGTATGCATCGTAATTCTTGTAAAAGGGCGCGAAAGGCCAGTTGGCGGACATGTGCACGCGCACCTGTGTCAGCACATGTCGCACCGACAGCGCCCTCTTTACACGTGTCCACATTAATATTTAACTGAGGCATTAACTTACATACTTAAATATAAACTAAGGCATTTGCATTAAGTGAACTAGGTAAGTAGATGTCCTAGCTAGAATTCGTAGTAAACAGAACAATGTTACCGACTTATTTATAGAATTCTACAGAAAGTTCATTATACAGACAACGACGACGACGTAGGTAAATAGACAAAGCTAGTGTGCCAAAGCAACAATTACGAACTGTAAATATTATAATTTACCACCTTGTGATTTGAAATTGGAATTGAATGAAATGAACGATTCTATGTTGCTTTCTATTCATTTATCGAAACGACATAGCGTTCACTAATAATAACGCTTAGTTTATTACTTTTTGACGCTTTCGAATGAATGATACAGAATAAATTAAGTAAAGATAGATCAAAAATAGAATTACTTCGTGTTTATTATATTATTGTATGGAATACACATAAAACACCATTAACAATTTTATTATTGTTTTGTTTAGTTTACGTCAGTTCTCAAGATATATATCGGTGAAGCAAGCGGGTCGATATCGAAACCTGAGTGGAACAAGCGAAATATCATAGGTCCATTAAATTAAATAAATATTACCTATGTATAAAATCTTTGTAACATTTTTATCTTTTTTTCTTTTCAAGTGCAATAAATTCTTAGTAAAATTGATGAAAACCCAGTGCTTACGAGACAAACCTAACATGGGTTTAAGGCATTGCTAACCAAGTTAAAAATTTTTGCATAAGTAAAAATTTTTTAATGAAAACATTATTAATCTACGTAAAATAAAGTAAATATTCACAAGTACCTAATGATAAAATAGAATGATATACGATTTTTCACTCAACGAAGAAAAACGATAGATCGATAAAAACTTGTCATAAATAAAACAAGTTGTGTGTTTTTTCTTATCACTGTCACCATTGAGGTTTTTAACTTACATTATTCATGTGATAGTGATAGATGCCTAGAAAAAGGGCCAATCTATTGGTATTGAAACTCATTGAACCACTTGTGTAATACAATGCAGGAAAGACATGATTCTGTATTGAAACTCTTTTTGTGACGTAAGTAATTGAGTTTTTCTCTACCATTTGTCCATTCAATTTATCGATGCTTAACACAAAGTAAGTAAGCAGTTCCTTTAAAACTGAAATTGGAAAAAGAAAACGCGTGATTGCACTGAGTGGAAGGATTTGGTAGAGCCCTTTGCCCAGCAGTGGGACGAAATGGGCAGACGAGCAAAAAAAAAACAATAAACTTATATATTAGCAATGCTTAACTTTAACAACAGAGAGTAAAACCAATTGTATCCAAATTCCAATACCTACAGTTAAGTACTAATCGTTAAAAAACAATCTAAAATAAACAATTTATTCTAAAATTAACAATTATTGTAAATATTACTTTTATTTTTCTACTACTCGACGCTAATGATTATTGGACGTGCTTACGATGTTCAAATTTGCATCGAAGTGTAGACTTCTTACACCATAAATCATGGCATTTGGTTTTCTATAAAGATCTCGTAGTATAGAGAAAATTATAATCCACAGACTACAAAAGATTTTTTTTTGGATTTTTGGAATTTGTCCGTGTAGAGTACAACTCAGTGTTAATTTATTCATTCGTTCATTCATTCATCTACTTAGGTTAAGCAAAACAAGTAGGAACCTATTACAAGTTTGGTAGAGCAAAGATAGGATGAGCCATTGACCTCTAGATTGGTTCCTAGAACGAAATTTAAATATTGAAATTCGAACTTTCGAATATTCGTCTAATATTATATTGGTAAGCACCTGTTAATAGTCATGTGAACTACCGATTGAATCAATTTTAGATTTTTAACCTTAGCTCTTTTCATTATTTCCTTCGAAATCATGCTACGGTTTTAACTTTATCATTTATGTATAAAAAAAATAGATTTCTACGAAGCAACCGAATTAAATAACCTAAAAAACAATAAAGTTAAAATTTACTCGAAACTTACATGAACTGAAACGGAATGACACACAAGACCTTGGACTTCGGCTGTGCTGCTCCGCACATTTTCACACAACTCTAGACACACCATTGCTACTTTACAATCCATTGCGTGCGGCCCAACGCCGTTTATGGTATTATTCGGGCGGCGCGAGCGATGCAACTGACACAAGTGTGTTGACTCGCGTACCGCCTGCGAGTTGAAAGCCCGTAGGCAAAGTTGGTAGGGGGCCGCAGTCTTGCGTGACGGCTAGTGGTCGGATCGGACACGTCACGGCAATTACCGTGTTCCGTGATTATCATTCTCGTTGAGGCATCTAAAACTGCGCATTTTTGATTGCAGTCATGTTTCGACTGATTGAATTTTGAATGAACGTTATAGAGTTTTCTCACACTCTATACCTATGGCTAGGTTATCTTTTTTTCTGATTTAGGTTATGAGGGAAATTTAGCCCAAGACGAGATTTTAAAATACCGAAGGTTTGTTACATAATATATCCACACCTATTTTAATGGATAATGAAAACGATTTCGTTACACTTACCAAAGCGCGCGTCTAGAACCGCACTCACCCTGAAGATGTCCCTCGTTAAGGGATGAAAGGAATTGGTGTTCTTCCAACACAAATAATGTTCGTAGTTAACCCGCTTACATCCGTAATGAACCGTAGGTTTGTAATATTATGTATCGACACCTATTTCAGTAGATAATGAAAACGATTTCGTTAAACTTACCGAAATAACTGCTCTATTTCTTTAGGCCTCGTCATTTTCGTGTCTATGAAACTCCAGACCTGTAAAAAAAGAAAAACTTTTATTTTTTTGTCACTACTTAGTTTTAGCACTAAATAACGCGAATATATGAACGAATGAACACTTCCGAAGATGGAAGAAAGAATGTTGGATATTTTGTTGGCCCTCGAGAAGCGGTAGGTATGATAGGGCCACAGTAGTCAAACCAAAATCGAATCGACACGCGTCTCTGTGTAATATGTTACGCTCTTGTTTTATAAATAATTCTGAAGTACCTTGCTAAGACTGGTTAAGTAAACTTTGATGACAAAATCAAAGACTGTACAAATATGTGACTGTCCCTGCTAATTTTATAGCTACGTCATCTTTCGTGAAACTTCACGGTGGAAAAAAATTAAGCTGTCTGCATTTTTTGCACGCAATGCCTACGCATGGCACGGTCAAACGCGAAGAATTCAGTTCAACCTACTTTCTGGGTTTTAATAAAAATAATATAATAGAAAAATTATGCTGGACAATCCACACAGCATCATCTAGCCCCAAGCTAAGCAGAGCTTGTGTTATGGGTACTAGATGACTGATAAACTTTACACTACTTTACTAATACATTACATAGATAGATATTTTTAGACGAATATTTGCAGATCGTACAAGCATGTGTCCCAAGGCGGGAATCGAACCCGCAACGCAGGCGGACCATAGTCCGCTGCGCCACATCGGTCGTCTCACCATAATGTCCTACCTAAAGTTATACCCGCTGACAATAAATATCCTTTTGCATTGGTATGCGTCTATTAAATACGCAAACATTCGAGCTAGTCTGAACAATAGGTCAGTACATGAGCTAACGTATGTATTACACTAGCGATGATTATACCAGTACTAGGTACAAGCAATTTCACATTATGCGCCACGACTTTCAGCAATTCGACCGTTGCGTTGAAATTTTTACGGTGTAACTGCTGGAAAAGTTAGAAATGAAATGAAATTTATTGTGGAAACTGTTTACAAAAAAGATCTTAAAAGCTAGGTGGAACAACAGTTTATCCATTAATATTTAACTTATACAGGGTTATTGGTAATTCACTGACGCTGCGTAAAATGAAATTTAGTATGGAAACTGTGTACAATAAAAGATCTTAAAAGCTAAGTGGAACAACAGTTTATCCATTAATTATGGACGTACAATATTTAACTTATACAGGGTTATTGGTAATTCACTGACGCTGCGTAAACTGCAGGTTCTGCTCATCATCACGAACACGTTAGTGAAGAGACTTCGTAAAAGGATGAGGTTAAGTTCGGCTTTGTTTTTTATGTGGGTATGTTCATCATTTATGGACCAATTTGGATGATTTGTTATGAAAATGATCTCGTTATAAAAATATTTCCAAGCGATTTGTATTTATCCCGCAAACTAAAAAAACTGTTTAAAACTACTGTTTGGGATTCGAAGTCTTTTCAGTTTTATCTTAACAATCATATTATTATTTAAACCATAAATTAAAAAAAATGAAACGGTACTCAACGATATCGTACAGCATAGTGTGAAATGACTTGTATGCGCAGACGCAACAATAGGCGCCTCGCACTGCCCCCGGCGCTTCTAGATAATGGGCCGATAAATTCTAATTCTATGTAATGACGTCTAAGTATGGGTTAAATCTCTATTGGCTTGTTCAGCTTAGTTCTATTGAAGATTGTTTATTTATTTATTTATTTTAAGGCACTTCCCCGACCCAAATCAGCGCCCCCATCTATTTTATCATATTATTCTGTTCAAAAAAGGAATTTTCAAAAAGCGATTGGCCAGTTTGTGATACCTATCATATGCTTATTTTTAATGCGCCACGGAGATCGTCTAGAATAAACTTTGCTTATAGTATTTTTAGGGTTCCATATCCAAAAGGCTAAAAGGAACGTTTATAGGATCACTTTGTTGTCCGTTTGTCTGTCTATCCGTGTGTCAATCCCCCGGTATAAATAAAACTTCTAAATCAACGCAATTAAAAGTTACAGCCGTAGTATATGTCCGAATATTTTAAAATTTCCAAGGGAATCACATGCACACAAAACCTATAGGGTACTTCCCGTTGACCTAGAATCATGATATTTGGCAAGACCTTACAATTATACGGAATTCTTAGTGCGCGAGTCCGACAGACACTTGACGTTTTATTTAATGAAGAGCATATTTCAACTTTACAATGCAACTAAAAATAAAAGCAGAAAATCATTTTACAGTGCTGGAACAGTAAAATGATTTTCTACTGTCATTTTACTGACAGACCATTTAGGTTTTTGGGTTAGTTCCTTACTCAACCCGCTTTTCCTGCCCACATTCCAAAAGTTTTATTTAAATTAAAACCAAGTTTATAGCACAATCTGACGAAACTATCTTTAAATATACCTAGCAATTGTTGGTAATGTATTATTAAATTGGCTGTGCATTGTACTTAGCATGCGCTATCTCAAATTACCATATCTCATGCTTTCAAAAGCCTACATTACCAACCTGTAGATAACATTTGAGTCGCCAGCATTTGCAGGAAATTGTACTATTCCAATAAATAACTTAAGCTAACAATGCGTTTTGCTTAACAAATCCGTGCTTCATTAGGGATTAGCTATAGGTATTGTGGCAAGGGTTATTTCGAAGCGAACTTATCTAGTATGTAGATAAGTTTATTGCTTTCAAACCTTTACGAAATCTAATTCTACAAAAATTTGGAGGATTATGACTCCAAAATTATAGTATTGCTCTAGAAAAACCACTAACCTCCTATTTTGGCTTTAATTTTAAAGAGCGGATAATGGTGGGTTCTCATTTAATTCTAAAACACACATTATCATCTATTTGCCACCCACCACACACAGATTATATTATACTTATGTCAAACATTGGGACGCTTAGGAACAGTACCAATAGGTGCGCCTGCGATTCTTTATGGTAAATGAGATGTAAATACAATTTATCGATTAAAATATTATTTTTTAATTAATGACCTATCTCGAAAAAAAAATCGTCGCAAAATGAAAAATCTCTCAACCTATATTTTCGATCGCGATCTGAACACATTATTATTAGTATTATTAAACGGGTATTTATCGCGTTTATTTGACTGTTTCAGTCATCCCGTGACCACGACAGTGTGTAAACCTGTTGAAACGTCGGGAAAAATAGGTAAATAAACGCGATAAGTACCCGTTAAATAATACTAATAATAATGTGTTCAGATCGCGATCGAAAATATAGATTGAGAGATTTTTCATTTTGTGACGATTTTTTTTTCGAGATAGGCACATCAATTAACAAGTAATACTAATAATAATCTCTCAGCCTACATTTACCTTTGAACCTCTACATTATTTTCTTTTTTTTCTACCTTTGAAATTTTAAAGTTTTGTCTTCTTATTTTGTACATAAATTATTTTAAACTAAAAGGTGCTATTTCTCGTGTGACCTCCGCTTCCGAACGCACTCAGTTTTTGCACTGAATGGATAGAATCTTTCTCACGGGCCCTGGGAAGAGTATTAATTTTATTCGTGTCCCAACGGTAGGCACGGTAATTGGGCTTTCTTTTGTTTGAGGAATCCTTCTGAAGACATTCTTTAGGATTATTATTAAGGAATTCTTGGAAGCGGAAAATGCTCTACATTTCATGCAAATTATTAAACTAACTTTTTTTTATTATAAATGATAATAATAATAATGAAATTTATTAAAAAAAACGCGTAAATAAATAAGTAGATAAATAAATAATGCTGGACATTATCTAGCCCCAAGCTAAGCAGAGCTTGTGTTATGGGTACTAGATAACTGATATACATAATACAATACACTACATAGATAGATATATTTTTTAATATACATAGAAAACGTCCAGAACACCCTGAACAAATATCTGCAGATTGTACAAATAATTGTGTATGGGATTAAGGTAATTAACTTACATTGAGTATAACTAGATTAATCACTATTCTAACGATGGTGTTCAAATGTCTTGCCGTGGTAAGGCTTTTGACCACCATCTTACTTAGGAAAGTGAAGATGTTGCCTAAGATGGAACACCTGTCCTAGAAGATACTTAATCAATCGGGATTTGAAGGCTCCTAGAATGTACTCTACCGGAAAAAAAAACGCTGGAAGCTCGTTCGATGTTTTATATTTAAGAAACATTCCCTTTATAAAAAGAAAAATGTTATGTCATTAACAAAGGCTCTTTTAAACAAGAACAAAATTAAAAATGTTAAAACCCTTGACAGATTTTCATGAAACATGGCTAAGAACACACGGGATAAAATTATCTATGACACAAAAAATAGGAAACGAAAATCGGTTCCGTTTGGGAGCTACGATACCACACGACAGATACATAGACAGACATGTTAAACTCATAACACCCCTCTCTTTTTGCGTCGGGTGTTGAAAATAATGATTCACGCGCCATATGCTTACACCGAAGACAAGGCCCATAGCTGAAGAAACCATTTTCTTTGCGTTACTCCAAACTCAATAAAAATTACCGCTTAAGTTTAGAACTCGCTGCCTACTTCTGTTTTTCAGGTCAACTACAACCTAGTTCTCTTTCTTCAAGTCAAGACAAAGAGTGAATAGGTGTCTTCTAAACACTTACCATCCAGTGAGTTTGAAAAAATGTAGAGCGCGTGTTTATACTTGTCATCCTACCACAGCTGTGTGATATTAATTTACAATGATATTCTGAATTCGTTTTGTATCGGGACTTGAAAACTCCCGTACACATCGGTAAATTATTAACTGCGTGAAACGGTTTGCAGTTAGCACGGTTTGTACACTGCAACCGCTATAGCGGATCTAACAGGATGGTGTTCTATTTTTAACGGACTTAAAAAAAGGAGTATGTGCTAAATTCGGCAGTTTGTTTTTTAAATTAAGCCATTTATCTTTCAAATAATAATTACTGAAGAGAAGTTTTTACTAACCTAGCACATTTTCAACTTTTGCCTGCATCATTCAATTCATTCTAAGTAAGAAGGGTACGTAGTTAGGGATTTACGTTTTTTTTTTGTGATATGAATTTCTGACGAACCTTCAATTTAAATCATCTTTAGGCTAAGATTTTTTTAAACTTCTAATCAAAACTACGCGAGTAGCAAGTAATAAAAATCACTTGAAGAGTCGGACGCCGAAAAGTTTGTAGATAATTCAGTTATATTGCTAAACAAAAATGATAAAAATACTTGTCTGGAAACTTCTTTGTTTGATTCCCACAAAATATGCATCTTTTTCATAGTTTATTTTTAATTTCCTTTCATAGAAAGCTCTTTAATTTACGGTTCACACCAATCCTGGGCGGAAGTGAGCGCTCTCACGAATACAACACTTCAGTTGACTCAAACAGGTTGCGCAGTCGCTGAACCGAGGGAATTCTATGAAAATACCCTGTTTTGCTTACAAAGTAACTCATTTTATTTATGCTTTTAGTGTCTTCTTTATGTCCGGATTAGTAAGAACTAAATACAAGACATTGAGGAAAACTCGCTGCTAAAACCTGAATTTACTAATGATCTTCGGGTCCGTAACACGGAATGAATATTCGATGGAGCGTCTCGTCATCCAGGGTAGAATGGACGGTGAAAAAGTCGTGGTCGATCTTCAACTATTGAGCATATTATACGATGGTTGGACCTAGTATCTCTTGTACACTGCCTTCTAAGGGACAGATGGGCATTGCAGGAGCCTTCATCTGGACGTCGTAATCATGATTACTCTGGCAAGAGCGAACCACTAAGACCCGTGGTTATGGTTATGGTTATGGTGTGTGTACTCCTGTGTCCGCACTTAGACTCGGATTGGTCCATTGTGCGTGTTTAGTTTGCTAGTACAACCAGCCTAACTCCGTCCAGAAGCGCAGAATCTTCCTGGGATCTTCACAGGCTTCGCGGAGCGACCTCGGGTGGTCGAGGATTTCGTGTCGTTGCGCTGTTACTCCCTCGCATTCCAGGACTACGTGGGCAGCTGATTCTTCGTTAGTGAGACACCCCCTGCAGAGAGGGCTGTCTGTTGCTCCGATGGTGAAGAGATGTTTGTTCAGTGGACAGTGTCCTGTGAGTGTCCCCACTAGGACGCGTAGATCCATTCTGGTCAGTTTCAGTAGGCGCTTGGTTAGCCTTGGTGATGCAACTGGAAGTGCTGCTCTTGCCTGACGGCACTCTTGTAGGTGTGTCCATCGTTCAGTATGCGTTTCTGTAGTTTTAAGTTTTATCCATGTTCGGAATTGGGAGAATGGTAAGGGAAGGAGCGGAGGTGGGCCTATTATCGGCGTCTCCGAACCTTTCCGTGCCAATTCGTCGGCAGCGTCGTTTCCAAGTGAACCGCTATGTCCCTTGATCCATTGAAGGGTTATCCTGTTTCTACAGGAGATCCTTTCGAGTGCCAAGTGACATTCGTACACGACTTTGGAGTTGCAGCTGTTTCCTGCCAAGGCTCTTAGTGTAGCAGCACTGTCAGACAGGATTCGCACGCACTGGTTATCTATATCTCTTCTATGCACAGCTGTGGCTGCCTCGGTTATAGCTGCGCATTCACATTGAAATATGGAGCTGTGTTTGCCTAAGGTTATTGATACATTGATGTTGAGATCCATTGAGTGAATCCCTGCTCCCGTGCCCATATCAGTCTTAGAGCCGTCCGTGTATATTCTCACTTCATAGGGGCCTGATTCATCTCTTTGATCTTCCTGTAGTTGTATCTGGTAGTGTTTGTTGTGTATTGGTTTGCTGGGCATTCTGTCACAGGGGGCCGCTAGAAGAGGTTCATAGGCTAAGGCCCTGTCCAGGATCTGAGCGTGCGGACTATCTGTGGTCCTCCCCCAGCATCCCATGTTTTGTAGTCGCAAAGCCGACATGGTAGCTTCTTGTTGTATGTATAGGTCTAGCGGCGCTAGGTCCAGTATCACTTCTAGGGCAGCGCCCGGTGTGGTTCTCATGCAGCCTGTTATTGCCGAGCACACCAATCTTTGGAAGCGTTGCAGTTTGGTTATTACCGTGTTCAGCTCGGTTCTGGTCCACCATACGATGGCTCCATATGTTAGTATCGGTCTAATGACAGCAGTGTACAACCACATGGTGATCTTTGGGGAAAGACCCCATGTTTTCCCCAGCATTCTGCTGCATTGGTAGAAGGCAGCTGTGACTCTCTGTAGTTTGTAGTCAAGGTGTTTGTTCCACAAGAGTTTGCTGTCTAGTATAACCCCTAGGTACTTGACTTCGTTTGTCAGAGGTATTTCGGTGTTGAATAGTCTTGGTAGTTTCAGGTTTCCCAAGTTTCGTTTGTTGGTGAACATTATTAGTTCTGTTTTTGTTGGGTTGACTGATAGTTCATGGTCATTACACCATGCTTCAATGGTTTTAAAGGCGATTGTCATTAGGTCGCATAGCGTGTTCTCGAAACATCCGGTTGCTAGGATCGCGAGATCATCTGCATATCCCACCGTCACCAGTCCGCGGCCGTTTAGCCTACGGATGAGCTCGTCAACAACTATGTTCCATAGTAGGGGCGAAAGGACCCCGCCTTGGGGGCAGCCTCTGGCTACTACACCTCTTGTGGTTTCATTAATAGTGACTTGTATTGCTCTATATTTGAGCATGTTGTTTATCCACTCTGCCAGAGTCGGCGCGACACCATATTTAGTAAGCGCTCTGTAGATACTGGTAAATTTGGTCTTGTCAAAGGCTCCTTCGATGTCAATGAAGGCCGCCAGGGTCGGTTGTTTTAACGTTAGTCCATTTCCTATACGTGATACTACGTTGTGTAGAGCGGATTCTGTTGATTTGCCTTTGCTGTAGGCATGTTGTTGCGGGTGTAGTGGGTTGTGTGATAGTGTGTTGTCTCTTATCTCTCTATCACATAGTCTTTCTAGTGTTTTAAGAAGAAATGACGTTAGGCTTATGGGCCTAAAAGATTTTGGTAGGGTGTATTCACTTCTTCCAGGTTTGGGTATGAATACCACCTTCACCTCCCTCCATTGGTGCGGTATGTACTTGTGAGCAATACACGCTCTGAAGATTGTAACAAGTTGGTCCGCAAGTAAGCTGCTGCACCATATGAGCATACCTGGGAATATCCCATCCAGACCAGGTGATTTGAAGGGAAGGAAGCTGTTGATTGCCCAGAGTACCTTATCGCGGTTTATCATATTGTGGGCTATGGTCCAGTCTAGATCGGTGGGCGTTTGTGCTGAAATTTCTTCCCACTTGTGGGTGTCTGTTACCTGACAGCCTGGGAAGTGTGTGTTCAGAAGCACTTCACTGGTTTCAGCATCCGTTTTGGTGTAGGTGTTGTCAGGTTTGATAAGGCATCCAAGGGTGTTTTCCGGCACGCTAGTTAGGATGTTCTTGATACGGGCGGCCTGGCTGTTGCTTTCTATGCTGGTGCAGAATTTTTCCCAACATTCCGATTTCCTTGTGCGAATATGTTTTTTGTAGTTTCTTTTCGCATCATGGTAAGACTCCCAGTCTTCGTCTCGTCTGGTGTTTATAGCTCTGTTGAACAGTTTCCTTACTTTGCGTCGGAGTCTCTGCAGTTCGGGACTCCACCATTGTCCTTTCGTCCCTTGTTTGGGCGAGACAAGCGGACAGGCTTGTTCAAAGCTGTTGGTAAGAATGTGTGTTAGTTGGTTTGTGTAGAGATCTATATCCTCAATTGTTATATGGTTAGGTGGGTTAGACGTTCCGTACAATTCGGATTTAACTAATTTAAAGAATTTAGTTTTGTCTGTCTTGCGTGGGACGCGCCTAGGTTGCAGGTTAGGTAGAGAAATTTCCAGGTTAAATCTTATCCATCTGTGGTCTGAACATGAGGCTTCGTTAGAAACATGCCAGTCCTTGATGAAGTTTGAGGCCTGTGCAGTAGATAGTGTTAAGTCAATTATTGTTTGGGCTCTAGATGTTACAAAAGTTGGTTCCGAGCCTCTGTTTAGTATAAGAAGATTAGTTGATATAAGATAATTTACCAGTTCATCTCCTCGGTCGTTACACCTGGCGCTGTTCCACAGCGTGTGATGTGCGTTGGAGTCGGTCCCGATGATGAGTTCGAGTTTCTCCCTCTCGCAGTACTCGATCAGGGCCATTAGGTCGGGTGTGGGTGTTGCTTCGTCGCTTGGTAGGTAGGCAGATGCTAAGACTATTTGCGATATAGAGCTGTTGTGGTTGGGAGATAGGTACAGTCTAGCAGCAGTTAGGTCTCTGGAACAGAGTTCAGTTATTAGAAGTGTTTGAGCAGTGCGCGGAACAACTATGCAGGTTCTAAGGTTGCTTACAGTTGTGTTCGCGAGAAGCTTGCTCCCTGGTATTTTGAGGCCACAGATTTGGCCTTTTCTGATCCACGGTTCTTGGATGAGGGCCACGGATTCGGGATGTTCCTCCAGCATTCTGCGTAGAGACGCGGTAGCCGTGAGGCTATGCTGGAGGTTGGCCTGGATGTAGGGTGTGGCGGGGGGTTGTGGATCAGATGGTGCGGTCGGTTTAGGAAGAGTGCTTGATTGGAGAGGAGCCGAGGTCGCATTCGCTACTGTCGCTCCTCTCCGAATCGAGAAAGCACTCTTCGGATACGGGGTTGGGTGGATCCTGGATATCCATTGGGTCCGGCCCTTGGGGTGGTGTTAGGGCCGGAGAAGGGCACGCCGCGTGTCCCGAGCTGGGACCGGGCTGTGGGCCTGGGTCAGCCGTGTGTCCCGGAGAGGGATTAGGCCTTGGACCAGGACAGGGGTTGGGTCCAGGGTTGGGGTTGGGTTCGGTGTTGGTGTTGGAAGCCTCAGTAGCGCGTCTGCCCTCGCTATTCGGAGTATCCTTCTCCAGAATGTGGAGGTAGATATTTCCGAATAGCCAGTACAGCCGACGCTCCTGGCGCTTTGCGGTTTCGACGTCAGACTCGGGAATGCGGAGAAGCAGGTGGGTTCCGGGGCTCTCCCCTTCCTCCCGCCTCTCAACACGAATTACCTTCCACGAGTTGACCTTGTAAGTCGAGTTTTGTGCCGCCAGAATCTTGCGTATACCGTCGGCCTCCATCGTCAGGTTGGGGACCAGCAGTCCGCACAAGATCCTTCGCTCGATCTCCGCTTGTCGTTTTAGGACCAGCTTTGACCCAGCGATTGGTGACTCCTCTTTATCGACCATCTGGCGAAGCCACGCTAGCGTAAAGTCGTCCTCGCACCAGAATTTGAGGACGCCTTCACTGTAGTGTGCTTTACCCCGGAAGCGGATCTTCGAGGCCTGGAGCGCGGTACTTGGTTCGAAGAGTTCACTTACGAATCGCGCTTCCATTCTCTCACGCACTTCCAGGGCTTGCTCCTCCGTCAGGTCTTGGTAGGGTTCGAGCATTATGGCTACGCAGAGGTCATGCGACCTGAAGGCCGCCGCGTAGCTAACTGGCTCTGTGCTCTGGTTGACCTCCGACCTTAGACGCTTACTGTCACCAGTAGGCGTAATGCTGTCTTCGGGTCGGCGTCGTTTCGAGCTTTCAGGTCGTGCTGGTGGGGTGAACCGGGCTTGCGCTGCCAGCCTACCCGCGCGTTTCCCTCTAGGCTTTGACGATCGACGTGGAGTCTGGCCGCTTTCGCTAGACGTTGGCGCGGCCGTAGCCGCAGCCGGTGTCAGGGCTTTTTCGGTGGGACGAGTCCCTCCTACTGGAGCCATGGACTTAGCTCTGGGTCCGAGCTGCTGTCCACCGTCAGTAGCCGTCTTCCTGGTCTCTGCCTCCGCCTGTTGGGTCCTGCTAGGGGGTTGTTGCGCCTGGTAGGGTTTCTTGCCCTTCTTCTTGTTCTTCTTCTTAGAAGTAACAAGGTTCCAGTTTGGCCCGGGGGGTGGTATGGCAGCAGATAGTGCTTTCAGGTCAATAACCGTCTCTTTCGGAGGAGCCCCGAAGGGCGCTCCGACTATCGAGACATTACGGGAGGAGGAGTGTCTTGCCGCGTCCGAGGACGCAGCCATAGACGTCGATGGGTGGTTTTGCGCGTCTATTGACGCAGCAGTCGAGGTTGAGGTGGACGCATTCGTTGACGCAGTCCTACCCTGTGGTTTGGGTTTTTTGGTGGTTTGTGGTTTTGATTTTAGCAATTCATTGCCCCCCCCAGAGTACGAGGGGCGGCCCGAGCTAGGCTCGGGAAAGGATTCTCCGAAGGGTTTTCCTCCGGTACCTTCCTGGGGTAGTTCTCTCTTTTGATTTGCTTCCATCTTTGTTTGGATTTGGAGGGTTTCCTTCCCTTTGTCGGATTATCGGCCATCGCTAACAATATCCCTTGAGGGGGAAATCATTAACGGTGGGAACCGGGGTGCACCGGCCCGCCACCTACTACCATTTCCCCAGGGGCGAATCCCCATCCCCAGGGACTGGTAGTAGTACGGGCTCACGAGGAGGTTATCCGACCACGACACCCCTTATTCTATACACTAAGACCCGTATTCAAGAACAATACTACGAGGTCTCGCAGTGCACGTACGCATAAGGCCGGTAAATCCGATAAATAAACAATACTTGAGTGATTTATAACGTGGCGTTCATTTCGGACGAAACTTACGTAAAGTAGCTAGACAGCTATTTTATTATTATTTTATTTAAAGGTTAGGTATAGCAGGATCACAAGCACCGTTATCCAAATGACAGTGACTGTACAGACAGCTTTGGAAATTGTTTTACAACATAAGTAACAAAATTAAGGTTTACACACCATTTCGCCATACAATTTATCTATGTGCTAAAGCTGTTGGTATTCAATTTTACAGCCAAAATGGCATCTAAGAAGTTATTTACACTCAAAATGTTGTGTTCAGTGACAGTATCATTGATGTGGTAACAACATGATGGTTTTGATGGTAACTGTACCTGGTTTATAGGTAACAAGTGGCAAATTAGGGGTTCGAATAGTCTTTATGATGTAGAAATTAATAATAGAAATAATAATAATAATGTCCTCCTAGCCGAATTTTTGACCATGGAGGCCAGTCTCATTGAACACTAGCCAGATACGCAGGACATATTGTAGTGCACAAGTGTGTGCCCAAACACAGGTGCACTCTCATAATCCGATGGGACGACAGATCGACACGACAGGGGAGAGGTCAGGCGCAGGACCTCCGGCTTAACGTGCTTTCCGGGGCACGGGGGTGTAACACCGCCAACTTCCTGACTCCGGGCTGCTACTATGAATTTTGAGTGTGGCTTTAAGTCTGGCTTTACGAAGCTAATAAAGATGGTGTAGCCACGGTGTAGCGAACGTTAAGAGGTAGACATCTGAAAAAAATGTAGTTTCAGACTTACATTTAAAGGCACATCATTCATAATCATCAGCAATTTGGACAACAATGCCAGACATAGGAGGATTTGTACCGGCTATCAAAATATTTCCATGCAATTAAATATTCATTACCCAGCGCCTGGGGACGCTGACATTTTCTGTCATTATGAGAACACGAACCATAGACAATTTATAGCTTTCGGCCAGCAGAGCGGATAAGGAATTGACAAAAAGTTTTTAATCTTGGGCTTGTGTAGATTCCGCCATAGAAAAGACATGTTGTAGCACAGGTGTACAGATGGGTCGCTTAAATCTATTAGGTAGGTACTGGGATGATTAACCTTTTAGTTGGTCTAGTTGGTGCTGATGACTAATAATTAATTCGCCATTATAAAAAAGAAACTATATTAGCACCATTGCGAAAGTAACCAACCCTTCATTTTAACTTTCTTATCCAACCCACAGAACTACTGTTTTAATATTAAAAACATTTTCTTTATAAGTTCACTTAAAAAGTAATTTCAAAAATCGTCTGACCTACCTAAAAACAAGAGAGCAACGACCCGGATCGTGAAACATGGAATGTCATTCTTTATTCTTTCACATTTTATTTCTCTAGAATTTGAACTGTTAAGTTCCCACGACTTGCAGATATTCTAATTGAAGCTACAATAGATGATAATCTAATAATTGCCTAATTAAACACCGTACAGTCATAATCAAACAGAATTACTACATCGGAATTGACGTTTTTATTGAGCCATTGTCAGGTCGGTCTCAAATATGCTTGTCGTTTAAAATTGACCTTTAACTCAAAGTCTTAGGCTCAATAATTATTTGATTTCCTCGATATGATACTTAGTGCCAAATGATATTGGGATATATTATAATTCATAAGTAACAGCAAGTCAAAAATTATTACTTATAAACCTTTCGCTACTTTTAGGAATAGGGAAATTGTTGTCATACGTCAGAATGAGATTTGTTTTCTTCTGTTGTCATAAGTCAGAATGAGAAAGAACACAGAACACCCTTATTTGCTTACAAATATATTTTGTGTTTTTTTCTAATTTACTCTCTGACTTATGTTACCTACTCATCGCTTATAGTCGACAAATTTTTACAAGAAAGGGGTTAGCCAGTAGTTGCAAGTAACGAAGTAAAAAATATGCATCTATCAACTTGATAGAGAGAATCAAAACCATCAGCTTCGTACAGGCGACAAGTGACGGACGGAGGCTTCGCAGGGGTTCAACAACCTCTGCAACCGCTTCCCCTAATTATCCTCATAGCCTCTGCTAGCTTCTATTGCGGTTTATATTTAGTACTATGAAACCCATACCAAGGAGATTCAGTTTGACTACACAGTGTAGGTTACTATGGGTTTGAATTGAAATAAATTGAGGATGTTTGATGTCCCTATCTGTCCATTATAAATTCCTTGGCTTATCTGTACTAGAGATATTGATATTGGAGCATTGACACTAAGACTTGCCAATTTGACTTTGGAACAAAAAAAATCAAACAAGGAGAATCGTTACCTCCTTGCAGAAGGCAGAGAGTCATTAAAAGTCATATCAAAGGATAAGTGGTATTAAGTAGGTATTAAGTGGCGTTCTTTGCAGTATTTAGTATTTGATCTTTGGCCAAGTGTAAAAAATGGACCATAATATATGTCAAAATATTCTGTTGGTTGTTTTTAAACATAACCTCTACGCTTTGGTGGAGACCGGGTGCCAAGCCTTCAAGTCATTTTGCTTTCTCAGTTAACCAAAGTTTTGTGGAGTCACGGGCTGAGCTTGCAGTTTACCGTTGAAAAGATGATTAGCAGGCTTGTTGGGTGGCATGACAGCAGAAAAGTAGGTATATGGTTGTCTCGTAATTTCTTACAAATACTTCTACTCTATAAGAACTATAGAAAAAGTTATATCACGTCGATAAACGGTAAGCATACCGAAGCGACAGAAATCAAAAATATCACTTTACGTGTCAGTGTATAATTTTACAATTTGACCTTGCATAAGTGTACTTTTATGGTATATATGGAAATATAAAGTTTTTGATGTGATTTGATTTGACTGTTTCAACAATAAACTTAAACGACTGATTTGGTAGGTACAATCAAAACAAAAAAGTTAAGCAAATTATACTTACTCAGTGGATATAAATCCAACACTGTATGATAGCGAAACAGCCACATGCTGCTCGTCTGTTAAAAAAATACCTACATAAATAATAATAAGTTAAATTACGAATAAGCATGAAGTCTTTTCAATTGAAGTTGAACGGATAAGATAACATAGTCGATACCATGTCGATACCCTATTTCATTGTACGGATATCGAACCGTGATAAATTAGTGAAAGGCTACGCTTGCTATTTACGGCTGCTGGAGCCAATTCTAAAAGCAATTAAAGGATGCTAATACAAGAGCTTCGTTGTTTATGGGATCTATTTTATGCAAAGGCATGATAGATAGTTTCGGGTGATATAGAGGGCAGGGAAGCAAAACATCAGGGGAAGGAAGACTAGAAGGAGAAAGTAGATTTACTATTCTCAAAAAGTTATGTTCACTGAAATTCTATAACTTCAAATTCTATACCTTCAATTGATTTATAGATCTGAACAACTGGTCCTTTAGTCAAGATTTGCGAAGGGAATTAGGAATTGGAAATTTGAGAAAAGGGAATGAAATTCCGACCATACAAATCACTCAAACAAATAAAAATGATATGCGAGCAATGCATTGTTATAGAGCATCACTCAACAATCATCAGCGGACAAAAGGGCCGAAACAGTTACACGCTGTTGCAACCGACCAGAATAAGACTATGTCATTACAGAGCAGCAAACGTAACCAGATCCCTCCAGCTAGGCCGATTATCACAATGAGGGGTAAATAGGTGATATTTCAGAGGTCTCCATCAACTGGACGAAAACGAATCTCAAGCATTTGTGGCGTAGTTTCTCCCAATTACACCGTCTCTAGCCCACGATTGGCTGCTCCATGAGGAATCCGGCTTGTCGTGACTGTGATAAAAAAAACTGACGCAAATTGCCGATACGCCTCGTGCACACAATTTCATGCCCCGGCTTCTAAAGAACAATCTAGATTCGTCATAATTCCAACAATGCCAGAACACACGAAATGCCGTAGATTAAATTAATTAATTGCTCCGAATCTAGCTAATGACTGTTTGATGCGTGTCGAAAACATCGAGGGGCTTTATTCATTTGTTGTAATTGGTATTTTTTGTCGGTATTTATGAATGGTGTGAGTTGGTTTGAAGGCTTTACCTTCTGGCATTGCGCTTGAGTCATTTGTATCGAAAGGTTTCGACCGGCACCGCCTCTTCCTCAGTTCAATTTTCTTTATGAGTGGTCTTTGATTTATTCCTATGATTTGGTAGAGTGCAGTAGTTTTTTCTCAAGTTCAATCAACTCTGGTTTGAAGCGATGAGATCGTCAAGTCATCACATCGTACTGTTTGATTTGTCGCGGACCACGATTACTTTTTCACGGTTTTTAGGGTTGGCTCACTCTATTTGAGCTTTTATTCGACTCACTTTGTTTCTATTATTTTGTCTTTCAGTGATTTCTTGTCAATAAACGAAACGATGTTATATTGACATGATCGTTGATCGAAAACAAATTACAAGGATGTACACAATATTTTTTGTCAATGAATTTATATATTTCAGTAAAAGAAATACAAACCTAGTAAGTAATAGCAGGTAACCTAACCTACCTTGTTACGGCATTGTTATGTTGTTATTTCTAGGTATATTATTGTTTTATTTATTGTTTGCTGCGGGATATCGTCACGACAATCCGCAAAACGTTTTCCTTATTCTTCTTGTGCTAGACAATTTTTACATTACGTCATAATTGCATACCTACTATTGGTAGATAAGTAAAAGATAAGTTTTTTGGCACAAAGATAAATTGATTTTAGCAATGTCCTTAACGCTTTTCAGACTGATATCAAATCCACTACAATAATTTCAGATACCCACAATATATTTATTTCGTCTACACATCAAAATTTCTAAATATACCTATGTACTTACAGATTTAGTCATAAGACACCTGATGTGTGAAAAAGATTTTAAGGCGTCGCTAATGAGTTCCTCGCTCTTGCTAATTCAAAATTTTTATTTAGAACTTTGTTTTTTTTCTCTCAATAATGTGTGGGATGACAGTCTTAAGTCTGTCAACCCAGATGAAGCGAACGGCCTTATAAAGGCCCAAAAAATTCATATAAGATAACTCAGTTCTGCCCACGTTTTGTGCAATACTTTTTTAAATAACAGGCACCCTGTTATTTAAGAACTATAACTACATCTAAGCAAAATTTCAGCTCGGTCTAATATAGCTCGGTCATAATAACGTCAAACACATCGTCATACACTTCCATAACATATTAGAATCAATAACGGACTTGATCAATCTTGATCCATTTCATGATGTCAAATTCAAGCATAGCAACATAAGCAACCCTAGAGAAGTGGCCATGGTCAATGCTTATCTCGTACGATTCGTTCCGGACGGGACGGGCGCGGCGCGTGACGGGTCCACAGACTAAATAGCCTCCTCCATTCCATTAAAAACCTCTCCATCATCTGATGATGACGAAAGGCAATAAATAGTTGAGCATCACTATAAAACTATAATTACTCGCTGGTTTTCAACAATATGGACACAGCTTGAAGTAAACAATATATGTGAGTATAAAATATACAGGACACATGTTACTAACCAGTCACATTCAGTTTTAGGTAGTAGTTATGGGTAGCTAAAACTACGAATAGTAGCCAAATAGAGGCATTGACCTTGCCATTGGAAAACCTCAAGTTTTAAATAAGATATTCATATTTGACAAGGTCAACAGTTTTGAGGATATCATAGTTACAGTAATTTTGACGACGTAATACCTAATATGCTTAGCATTACCAATTTCAATGAGTAAATACACAAAGTTTTGTTTAATAATGTGAATAATAATGTAATATGTTATGTTACAATCAAATACATACACAGATTAGAAATAGTATTTACAATTGAGCTATTTGCAGACTATGGCAAAAAATCTACAGGAAGCTAAACTGATCAGTTCACAGACTGAAGGAAGCAAGCTATGCTCGTCAAAACGACTCGATAATATCATAGTCATAAGGACTTTAGATTACGTGAACCATTCTTCAAAAGGCGTTTTGAACATGTGCCAAAACCATTTAATAAAGAACAATAAAGAGAAAATAGGTAATCCTTTTAAATAAATCTATGGAGATTATCATTATCAGACATTGCATCGCCAATAGGTGACGGCTTGTGATAAAATCGTTTAGATAAACAACTGGAAAGACCGCTCAATATAATATTCGATTTGATTAGTTTACAAAAAATTATAAGTTTGATATAAAATTGACCATGGCATAATTTAGGGAATTAGTGTTGGGACAGGCTTACAAAAAGGCATCCCAATTAATTATAGTATATCCTCTTCAAAGAGCAACGGGAGAAAAATGAAGAAAACCCATTATAGCCACTATCAACGAGGAATGGATGAAAGAACCGAAGAGGAACTAATTTACAAATGCCTAAAGTGTTCTTAAGAGGAGTCACAAGCATGTGTTAAAAGTGTCTAAGGCTGTATAAATCATATTATAAGATGTAAAAGGACTCACTTTACGAGAGCTGTGTATGTGGCCTAACATAAAATGTGGTACCTAAGTACTTCAGATTTGTAAGCATCAAGATGTTATATTCAAGTCGAGAGAGATACATAAATAGCTTCAATTTTCAATTGATGTAGTCATGAAATTACCGTCGTTCAAAATATGTACGTACATAGGTTAGGTACCTCTTGGTACAATGAAACGCGACAGAGCGAGTCCACTGGGAAAAAACAGACAATAGAAGCAGTTTATTTTACCCAGACTATGAACGTTTAGCAGCGTTAGTAGCTATTCTTTTATCAGGTAAGTATATTTTAGAATTGACCAAGAATGTTTCGGTTTCCTCAGCCTTTTATTATAGCGTTATTATCGGTAAAAATATAGAAATCTCTATATTTTTACCGATAATAACGCTATAATCTCTATCAATGCAACTTCATACTTCTAGTTTTAACGCTGTTCACGTGTTGTTAACGACTATAATGTAAGGAACTTCGTCAATTCGTTCTTCTATGTTAAAATCGATTGGTTACGATTCAAAATCGATTCCTAAACATGAATAACGAATTTTAGGAGTCATAATTGTTATTCATAGAATTCATGGGAAAAGATAGAGTTATTCTAAAACGTGGTCGTGAATTATTCATAATATACTTGTCTCTTTCACGTTTTACTCAGTGTTAACAAATATTTGTGCAACTATATTTTCACACTCTATAGAGTAATAAAAGTGTCGAACAGTATATTCGACAAGTAATTTCATATTTATTGAGTTTTATGATAAGAAAATATCAATCTCTACTTACCTACCGTAAAGTAAAACTCTTTGAAATAAAATAAAAAAACTAAATAGAAAAGAACAATGACCCAGATCCGTTGATGATAACCATCGAAGTTGACGCATGTGTGGAATCGATAACAGGAGAACGTACACGCACGCACTCGCCAACCTTATCGAACTAATATTTACTCAGTCACAGAAACATGCGAAACTGCGACCGTGTGAACCGCCCGAGCAACGCGACCACGCTAATTGTGCTGTGCGGGCCTCCACTTCCTCAAGAAGGGCACGTCCAAAGGGCAAATACAAGATTACGACACAATCAAATAATATAACCGTCGTCGTCCGTACCCGTACCTATTCATTCGACAGCAGCTGCATCGGAACGGAACGGCAGATGCGCGCCGACCGACGCTGTTAAAGAACCGGCAAAAACTCGATGAAACGATCCGAGGCCCGTGAGAGAGTTTCTCTACAATAATGTTGTGGACTTACCGAATGCCGTGTTGGTATGCAGAGGAGAAGCAGCGCCAGCACTCACTAACAGCACACGTGCACGGGGGCGCGGGCGCGCACCTGTCGCGGAATGACTGGCCATTTCCATATTGATATTTGTTAGCACGGTCGAGGCGCTCGCGCAGTCGGACGCGCCGAGGTGGACTGACGGAGCGGAGCCGCGCGCGCTACCTGCGCCCACCTGTCCCCTCCCCTCCTCGCTCCACCAGGAACCGGATGGTGCTCCAAAACAACGGCCAACAAAGGACGTGCCGCGAATGTTCACCACCGGCCCGAGTCCCGGTCCCGGGGGATCGCGACCCGCTTGGTCCCGGCCGCGACACCTGACGCACGCGCAACGTCCTCCGATGATTAACGACACGCGCACGATGAACCGCGTTCTCGTAACTCAAGTAAAACAATTAGGTTAAGACATTGGAAATGCAAATTCAGGTACCGATAACGAACACAAAGAAATCGTCGATTCAGGTGACGCTCAGTCACCTGCTGAATGCGCCCGATCGGAAAGCGATTGCTCTACTAATTGTCGGAGGTACTTGTAAACACAAACAATGGCGGTGGATATCCGAGGCTGGTTTTGTCTTTTTTTTTAAACAATGATTCGGTTTCGTCGTAATTTATTTACAAGTAGGTTCCTGTGTTATTTGTAAACTGACGGGCGCAGTATCCACTCTTATCGGCTGATATGATAACGGTGCGGGCAATAGCTTGGTAATTAAATCCTATCGTGATTTCAACGGGTCTAATCCCCCGCATGCCGTCAGCAAACTTTGAAGGGGTGTAGTGTTTGTCCTTTCCATCATTATCTTATCTTAAGAAACTACCGATTGCCGACGTTCAAATAGTTTATATATAGGTACTTCCTACAAATTTTATTTCTCAAAAATGTCTGACTCATAAATATCTTCAAGTGTTTCTTCATTCGTATCATTCCACTTATCCTTCTCCAAACTGATTATTGCGCTTTCTGACGTCTGAAATGATAAATTGTATAATCATCATTGATCTGATCAAAATGTGGATGAAAAAAGTCGGCAAACAATTGATTCGAATAAACATCAAATCCAGTCGGACATTTTTTCATCAATCCGTATCAGATAACAAATTTTAGTTTGCTGGTATGCAATCTATTCTTTGAAATTAGTGTCAATGTACTCTGCCCATTTTCAACTCAAAAATTACTAAAAAAAAGTCCCGAAAGGTGAGCTTGCGTCGCCACGTCATCATGGCGCCCGCATAGCGATAACAGTAGAAGCTATACATTAAATTTATATATTTCACGTTTTCTTAGGTGTAAGTGCGATAACAATTATTCGATACGGCGTTTTCCGGAAGGTGTGGAATATAGCGCTATTAGGTGATGTTGTAACGTTTAATACATATTTTGGTTTTAATTTGAAGGCGAAAATATGTGAGTAAATGTAGATCTTGAGGTTTATAGACCTTGTGAAAACTTCTTGGAAAGTTTAGGTGGAGGTTTCATAGTCTTCAAACCAACACGACAGAATGGATTGAGCTGAAATGTTGCAAGACCTATGATTGTGTAGCTTTTTCCATGTACAACGCCGCTGGTAGAAGCTGGTAGGAAATATAGAAGGCCCAGTGATATATTTTAACCTAGAGAAGGCTAGAAAGCTCTCCCCAAAATGTAGGCTGAAAAAATAACATTACAAAAATCTCTGAAAATGCAATGCAATGGGCAGAAGCTAGTTATACTCCGTCCACGCGTATTTTTCCTTGTTTGAATGAAGTATGTTTTATCGTATATTTTTCACACAGACAAATATTAACTCGATATATATGTAAGTAGCTACAGTCAAATATAATTATTATGTAGACGATTTTTGTTGCACTAAGCTTTTATATTTTTTAATATATTTGGTACGAAAATAATTAAGTAAATACCATATTTTGAAAGACCTGTAAGAGCTGTTTAAATGTAAGAGTTTTTTGTCAAGTATAATATTATAACTGTTAGTCTTTAAATAAATAAATTAATAAATAGAAGCTACCGTTAATCCCTATTAAGAATAAATATATTTTATTTTATATCTTTTTATTAAATTTAATGTACTAACTATTAACTTACCTACCTAATATAGGTACTCAGATTATATTTTTTCGAGTCGACAAATTCGCATCACTATTTTGAAAAGAAACAATTTGAAATATTGCCTGCTTTCATTCTGTAAAAAAAATGCTTAGACGGAGTTTATTTAGGTTCTTAAAAATCTATAATCCGTAATACAAAGTAGTGGATCAAAGACCAAGTCATCAAACGGGCGGAGGCTCCGCTGAGTTTTTGTGGTCGCCACCGGACGTGACGCCTGTCCGGTTGGTATCTGGTAATGATGCTCCATGCTATTAGAGTATAGCCTAGCGAATTATGAATGGAAATCGACTTCTATAGAGGATACACAAATAAAGTTAGTTATTTGTTTCAATTCAGTTGTGTGGTGGGTAGTCAACCAACCACAAAACTGAATTGAAATAGACATACCTAGTAGCTAATTACACAAATCAGTAGCAGCACGGAATCAGGCAGTTGGCAATATTACACACCCGTACCTCGGAGAGCACGTTAGCTGTTGATCCTGCGGCTAACCTCTCCCCGGTCGGACCGTCCTATCGGATTATGAGAGTGAGGTAATAGTGAGTGCAGATTGTTTGCGCGCTCACTTGTGCACTATAATATGTCCTGCGCACCTGGCCAGTCTTCGTTGAGACTAGCGCCGTGGCCGAAATTCGGCTAGGATGGCATCATAATCAGTGTCTTGTCTACCTAATCTGCACGTCGCGGAGCATCATTAGATGCGGCTGACGAAGGACTGTGGTATACCTAGGAATCCTCAACAGCCTGTATTGGTCCACAGCTGGTCGCAGGCCTCCCCCTGATAAGCGCCTTATTGGCGTTGATCATATGGGGGTAATGCCCAAAATCCCCACGCTACGCGTGCGGGTTGGGGATCGCAGTTTGGTAGTAGAATTGTTCTGTAGGGATGCTGCAGCACGCCCCCGGTGAATATCTCTTAGTAGCCTCTTACGACACACGCGGGAAGAGTTGGTGTGGTGCAAATTCGAAGCCGGCACCACACAGTTAGGTATCATCAGCCTATATTAGTCCAGTATAGTAGTATATCCTATATTAGTATTCTGCTGCACATAGGCCTAAAGAGTGCCATGACGCTCTGTCTTCAGCTTGCCTGCCTGCAGTCTTTCGCAGATCGTCTTCCCACCGGAAGACGTCCTACACTAGGCTTACGACAATGTCACTCATAGGAAATATGTTATTTTGATTATCAGAAATCATAGAAAATTACAATAACAGAAAAAACAATTACAACTACATAATATATTAACTTATATCTATTTCTTAAAAATCTAAGCCGTCACCAGAAGGCAGTGTCCAGAATGCTGGCAGCATTGCCACGTTGAATGGCAATGCTAATTTGTTTGACCGAAATAGAAGCCAGCATTTCGATCACCTGTGGACTCTATAAGACATAAGAGTAATAAACAAGATCCGTCAAGTGCGAGTGTAACTCGCGCGCCGAGGGTTTTGAACGTTTGTCAATAAATATGTACCAAAAGTACCGGTTAGAGACTTCGCAATTTAACGAATACCTAAGAATAGTAGGTACCAACCTACATTTCAGATAGATCTCTCTGCATGCTTCGGATTAATGGGTGGTTCGGTTAAGGTGGGTAATAGTAAATTTTTCGACTTTTTACGAAATATTTCAAAAAGTATGAAAGCTACAGAAATTTTAAAAACTGTTTTCAAATGTCCAAACCGATACCTTTCATTTGATACCCCACTCGGCGGGGTAGCCTCCCTTTTGAAAATTATTATTTTTTGACCATTTTTCAAAAAGTATTCTTTTTACAGACTTCTCTATATTTTTCCTGTAAAATATAGATCCATATCTACAAACGCTCCATACATTTTAAACGGATCGCTCTGCAAACTTCGGAGATAGGGGGGGGGGAATGGGTATTTTTTCGACTTTTTTCAAAATATTTCAAAAAGTATGAAACCTACAGAAATTAAAAAAACTGTTTTGAAACCTACAAACCAATACCTTTCATTTGATACCCCACTCGGTGAGATAGCCCCCCCTTTTGAAAATTATTCCCCCCCTTTTTGACCATTTTTCAAAAAGTGTTCTTTTTTCAAACTTCTCTATATTTTTCCTGTAAAATATAGATCCATGTCTATAAACGCTCCATACATTTTACATGGATCACTCTGCAATCTTCGGAGATAGGGGGGGGGGAATGGGTATTTTTTCGACTTTTTTCGAAATATTTTAAAAAGTATGAAACCTACAAAAATTTCAAAAAATATTTTGAAATGTACAAAATAATACCTTTCATTTGATACCCCATATGACTCTGTAGGTATCTTTTAAAATTTCGGCATCACAATTTGTATTGAAAATATTCATTTTCATTTTTCATTTATTTTCATTTATTTTTCTCTAAATCTGTACAGGCGCACGGAATGTATTATTATTTTAAATTTCAAGTTGATAGCTGCAGTAGTTTTTGAGTTATTAAGGAGGGAAAAAAGGACAGACAAAGCGAGACCATAAGGGTTTTGAAACCGATCTTCGATCTTCAAAACCCTAAAAAGTATAAATTAATTCTAGTCATAGGTTTGAAATGTATGTTATATTCACATCTACACGTCTCGTCTACTAGAGAACTCTTAAAATGATTTTCGTATTAATTACAGCAAGAATCGTAACAAGCCAACGCGACAGCAATATTTTCTTAATAAACTCGCCGTAGCGTTATTGTGCTATTTATTATGTACAATGTACAGCAAGAAGAAAACAATGAAGTTCAGATTTCTCGATGCGTTGTTCCCACGAAAGTTGCCAACTCATACCTAACAGTAACTTGGTGACAACGCTCCAAGGTGTATGTGAAAACTACAATAACTTTAAGAAAATGATATAGGAACAATAGCAGCACTCTTCCTTCTGGTGACGGCTTAGATTTTAAGGAAATTGATATAACTGTTAATACTAGTACTAATTTGTCGTTTCTGTTGTTTTTGTATATTTGTATTAATTAAAACAATTTGTTTGTAGTGGAACAAATTTAGATGTGTCTTGCTTTGGCTCAAAGTGGAAGTGTTAAAATTACACAGAAGCTGCCCTATCATGGAAAAACCCCCTTTTTTGGGAGAGTCATATTCAGCTGCTACTCTATTACGCCCGTATGACAGTTTATGGATACGATGAGGATTTATCTTCACCTAAGCGTCATCTGGTAAAACAATAGAGGTATGTGGATATAAAACTCTTAATTCTCTGGGTGTCTACGCCCTTGTGAAACAAATGTCAAAGCGATCATTATCCAAAACAATTAGCTCAATAGGACTACTTTGACCTTACTAAAGTCGTTTTATTAGAACAAGCACCTGCGTTTATATATAAAGGTCAGCTAGAGATACGAGTCTAGGGCTTTTGCAGTTATTTCTAGGTACATAGTTAAATTATTACGGGTTTTTGTTGCTTAATTTTATGTTACACTTGCTGTGTCCGCGCAGACATCGCGATTTCATGGCAGTTCTTTTTTTTTGCGCGGATGCCTTATTCTTTTTCAAAATTAAGCTTAACCTTGGGGTTAGGCTTAATTTTGCTACCTGCTGTAATATCAGCTATCTGCTAGTAAAAGTCCCGTCAAAATCAGACCAGCAGTTTTGGAGTTTAGCCGGAACAAATAGACGGACAAAAATTTGGTGTTTTGTTATATTACCAGGCAAGTGCAAATGACCACCGCGGGCGGGCAACAGCGCTCCCTACAGAACAATTCTACCACCAAATTGCGATCACCAACCCGCATGCCCAGCGTGGGGATTATGGGCATTACCACCCATGAGATAAAAGCTAACGCTTATCCGGGGCAGACCTGCGTCCAGCAGTGGACCAATACAGAATGTTGAGGTTGACGTTAAAGTGCAAATGAATTTAGTAAAAGACTGTTGTTTTGAAATTGCTAACAGAAACTACAATTGTTTATATTTTTTATGTTGCACTGCTACGATAGCTTGAGTCAAGCTCATACCCTAGTAGGGTTTACCCTAGGGGGCCCTAACAACAGAAACGAAAAATTGCGACCATGGTCTCAATTTCAGTGTATAAATCGGGCTAGCCAGTGACTTTTTCACTAAAGGTTGCCTGCCTACCTACTTGCGATTACAGTCACTTTAACGTTCTACTACCTATAACGTTTTGAAAGGTGGATGACGCGTCCAAAGCAGCTCGGTCGTCGTTCGCTACTTGCGATCCGAAACTTTGTAGGTACCTACTTATTTCGATTTTCAATGTAGACCTCTAATGGGCTCGCCGTTACGTAAGATACAATAGGAAATCCCTAAATAGAGTACCTTTACCTATTGGGTAGAAGCATCTGGTGATAAAAAAGGAGGCCCATTGTACAGAGACATCTGCCGGCGCAGCTGACATGCGCACGCGCGGGTCTCAGGTGACTGCCCTGGTTTATGGTTTTTGTAGAAGATAATAATAAAATAACGAATTTATGTGAGTACCTAAATTCTACCTTCAATTTGGGCTAGGATTACAAACTAACTTTCGCCGGTGCGTCAGCGTACAGTATTTATAGAATTTTTCATAAAGCACTCACAAAAACTTAAATTTATGTAGCTGCATTTATTGCCCGTGGTTCTTGTTGTTCTTCAATTAAGTATTATTTATACATATTTATACATTAGATTACATATTATTTATACATTATACACATCATCAATGGCCTGCGACAGCGTTAAATCACGAGGAGTGGAAGGAGAAAAGAGAGGCCTTTGCCTTTGCAGTAGGACAGTAACGGTAGAAAATAAATAAATAAATAATGCTGGACAATTCACACAGCATTATCTAGCCCCAAGCTAAGCAGAGCTTGTGTTATGGGTACTAGATAACTGATATACTTAATACACTACATAGATAGTTATTTTTTTATTATACATAGAAAACACCCAGACCAACCAAATAATCAAATTATGAATATGCAAATGCTACCTCTTCTTAGTACTTACCTAGATTCTATTTTATAATAACATTTTCTATTTTTACACAAGCTCTGCTTAGCTTGGGGCTCGATGATGCTGTATGGATTGTTCAGCATTATTTATTTATTTAAGGATGCCTGTATTGAGATGCATGCCTAAAATCTTTAAAAGTTATCGTCGCACGAACTTTTCACAACATCACATTGTTGTGAAAAGTTCGTGCGACGACAACACCAAAACTACTCAACGAATCATACAAAATTTTTGCAGAAATACAGATCTAGATTTGGAATAACATCGACGCTGGATATCCTTGTCAAAAACATGCAAAGCCTCGGGCGATAACCCAGAATAAAGATGAAATCTAAAAGTATATGCTTTCTTATGGAATGAGCATCGTTCACAGTTCGCTGGTCGTTGGCCAGCATAGAGCACCTGCAATTAAGCATGCTCACCACCCGTGAAGCTGAGATCATTCACCGCAGTGCCAGAAGCTTCTAGACCAAATCAACAAGCTTTATTTTTTAAAGATGCTGTTATATTTCTTTACTTGTTCGGTTTCGCACGCGTTTTTTCTGTGGAAACGTTTAAAAGTGATTTCTACCTATGGGAACTGATTTATGGGATAAAAGGAGGATATGTTTGATTCCAGGATTAGAATTACCAAATCAATAAGTTTTATTTTTAAAGATCCTGTTATATTTCTTTAAAAGTTACTGCCAACGGCTTTGCACGCGTTGTTTCTATGGAAACATTTAAAAGTGATTTCTATCCCATGGGAACTGTTTTATGGGATAAAAGTAGCCAATGTTTGCTTCCAGGATAAGAATAACTTATCATCATCATCATCAGCCTATATTAGTCCACTGTTGGACATAGGCCTCCCCTAATGAGCGCCATAGCGCCCTGTCTTTCCAAGCCAACAACGACCCTCGAAAGCATCGCACTAGGTCTCTGAAGACCCAGTGTGGCGAGATTACAGTGGTTCGCTTTGGACTCTCTCTCAGCCTATGATTGCCACACAACACAACATAATTATATATGCGTATTATCGTATTTGCGAGTATTATATGACGACCTCCGTGGCGCAGCGGGCGAAGGTCCGCCTGCGACACAGGAGGTTGCGGGTTCGATTCCCGCCTCGGAACAAATTTGTGTACGATCTGCAGAAATTTGTTCCGTTGGTCTGGGTGTTTTCTATGTATAATAAAAAAAATATCTATCTATGTAGTTTATTGTATTAAGTATATCAGTTATCTAGTACCTATAACACAAGCTCTGCTTAGCTTGGGGCTAGATAATGCTGTGTGAATTGTCCAGCATTATTTATTATTATTTATTATTATTATATCCACATAACTGCTATTTTATATTTTGCATGGCCTATCAGGAAATAAAAAAAATGTATTATCGTGTATTTGTATAACAATTTCATCGCGACCATTATAAATACTGACTCTACGCATGACGTCCATGGAGGTTCTAAACGAGAATCAGAAGCATGTTCACCATCCGTGAAGCTGAGATCATTCACCGCAGTCAGGAGAAGCCTCCATAAGAAGCCTCAACTCAACGTAAATAGGTTATTTTATACTGTTATAACTAATTCAGCCTCGGTTTTCAGCTGCTATCTGTTACTATCAATTTATTTAAGGTTTTTTTTTCAAAATGTCTTTATTGACAAAGAAAATAACAATCAAATAAAAGAAAGAAATAAGAACTAGTATTTACAATTGAAACAATTGAGTTAACTGCAGACTGTTGCAAACAATCTACACATAGCTCAAATGATCCCTATCAAGTCGGAAGCGTCCCCAAAACGCTGGTTGTTTTTGGACTTTCTTATCTAAAATGAGAATTCCTTATAATATCTGTTATACAGATAACAATATTATATATAATATAACAATATTATTTTAGAAATTATAATAAATTAAGTGTAGACAATGATGTCGATTCTGTTGTTTTTGGATTCCTAAATTAAATTTTACGATTTCGAAATTTTCTAAGTAAGGTTGACTAAAATTATGGTATTCTCTGTACAGATCCTAACGTTCGCACTTTTTTCAACAGATTTTGGTCATGACCAAATTAGATGCCTGCTAAAATTAGGCAGACGTTTATAATCATAGCTAAAATGCAATGCAAGGAAATAGGGTTATAACTATTTTAACTAAGTTGAGTTGTTTAAGACCTGTCAACCTAATTTGAAATCTGACAGTCTAACTTTTCAAGCATATTATATCTATTATATCCATCTATTCATAGCTTTCGTCTATTTGACATTCCTAAATCCTAATTTTAGCTAATTCTAAAACAACAGAATCGACACCATTATTTATTTATTATTAGGTTTTATTATAAAAAGGGTATCTTTCGACTGCAATGATGATGATAAGGTACCAACAAGCAAGTCCGCTACCAAACCCACTTAAATTTATTAATGCATCCTATTGTGAGGCCTTGATGAAGCCATTCATTAGTATTGTGAGGGCTTAACACAATTAGAAAGTTGAGTTAACTGCTTCTGTATCAATAAAGCCGCCTACGCAGTGATGAGAATTCAATAGCGACTGGCCACTGTTCAGCAACAAAGAGTAGGTAAATTTAATTTAAACACAAGTTTTAATCACAGTAATATAAAAGATTCTTTAAAAGTTTGTAAGATGTAAACATCCAACATGGTTGGATGTATGTTATCTCTTCATGCTAAAACTACTGAATCGGGCTGAAATTGTCATAGTTCTAGTCTGAAATGGAGCTTCTGGCTTCGGCTTCGCACTCGTCCATCCAGGATAAAAAGTGATTTAGGCTACAGCTAACAGAAGCTAGTGTTATGGCCTCTAAGGGGATTGCTCTTGTGTTATTTCAACATCAGGCTAAAGTAGGTTTTAGAAGCGTTCAGCTCATTTATTCACTTCACCTACCCTCACCTCATTAGCCAATATTGGTCCACTGCTGGACGCAGCCCCCCCCCCCCTGATAAACGCCTTGTTGGTATTTATCTCATGAGCCCATAATTCCAACGCTGGGCATGCTGGGGAATTTGAGTGATGTAGGTACATTCTAAGCCGGCACCACGGGTTAGGACACATACTATAGAATAAATATTCAGTCCGATGAAACGAAACTAATTTCGAAAGACGAAATCCCAAACGAAGGTTTTTCCGAGTAAGGTATTTCTGTAATACACGGAGAAGTTACGTTTCGTCCCGTATATTTCGCTATCGTTTTGTGGAGTAGGGCCCCAGCCTCGTAAACGGCCTGGATTACACAATCGTATGCCATCAGCATTTAGGACAATACCAATTGTATATCCTCTATAGTTTTTTCGTGCTTACTACAGTGCTACATCATCGAATTGTCCGTTTACAGTAGGAGTAGATCTACCAGCACGGCACCGCACTTCTTCTTCGTCGCTATCATCAATATTCACAGCCTAAGAAATCAAATAATATCACAAAAATGTTCGACTTCGACGGGACTTGAACCCACATCCTTCCCCCAGTACGGGAATGTGCTAACCAACTACACCACGAGGTCAAGTGACATAGCAGTCGAAAATCTTAGGGACTTCCTACGGACTCTAGCGCCGTTAGTTCCACCTACATTATTACTACTAGGTACTATTCGAAGCCTAATTTTACCCACTGCTGGGTTAAGGCCTCTTGCAGTTTTCGCCCTCCATTACTAGCCGCATACACTTCTTCATTTCTTTTACGTGTTTTAGCTTTCAAAGTAAATATCAAAGAGGAGTGTTACGGCAGAACGTTAATAATAACATAACACATAATGACACTGACATTCAAGAGCTCTGTGGCGCAATGGGTGAAAGTCCGCCTGCGACGCAGGAGGTTGCGGGTTCGATTCATGCCTCGGGATAAATAAAATAAATAAAATAAAATAAAAATAAAAAATAAAATAATTTATTCAAAATAACTTAGGACTAGGCATATAACAAAAAGGCTTATCTTAGGTTATAATGGTATTAAGTAATGTTTGTGCCTGAACTAGGTAAAAAACCTGTTTTTCAGGCAAAAAGAGTGCTAATAACAAATAAGTTAATCAAATGGACTTACTAATTATACAAGGCGAATGGTGCATACTATAAAATAATTACTTATGCTACCTACATTAAACTAGTTTAAATAATAAAGATGCTTACAAGTTTTTTGGCCTACTTTAAGACAGTCAATAAATTTTCTGTGTCATCGTATGACATACCTTGCAGTGTATCCCTAAGTTTTTTCTTACAACTATTATAATTTAAGGAATAAATATCGGCTAACACATTTAATCTATTATATAGGAAAGGACCAAGGATGCTGTAAAATTTATTTGAAAAAGTATGTTTTCGATCTAGTTCTTTAGGGCAAACGTTATTTTTCCTCCTTAATTTAGCGCTTTCAGTGACATATGGAAGGGCTGCGTGTTGTTTTAGTACAATGTTCATTATGAATAACTGTCGAACTGACAATACTCCACATGATTTAAAGAGAAGGTTTGTAGAAAAAATAAAAGGACGGAAAGTTGATACTTTAAGTATCGCTCTTTGTGCTCTTTCGACAGTTAGTAATAATGTTTTACCCACTCCACCCCATGATGTAGTTCTTCTTCAGAGGCAGCGGAAAAAAGGAGTGCAGTGTCGTCAGCATATGATATGATTTTGCCATGGTCTAATTTTAAATTGCAAAGGTCATTGATGTAAATTAAAAACAAAGTCGGTCCTAAAACACTGCCTTGGGGAACACCAAACTCAGTGTTTTCCTGATCATTGCTGAGGACATTGCCTATCCTGACGCACTGTGTGCGTTCTTCGAGATAGCTCGTGAAAAGTTTCAGCTGCGTGTCTCGGATACCCAGTGTTTCAAGCTTGCGCAATAGTATGGGTACGGAAACGGTGTCAAAGGCTTTTGCTAGGTCCAAAAATATTGCAAGTGTGTGGTTACTCTTGTCCAGTTCTTGTTCAAGATGTTGAGTAAGGTGATGGACTGCATCTGCAGTAGATACCTTAGCTCTAAACCCGAATTGCATTGTTGATAAAACAGACTTTTCCTCTAGGTACTTGACTAACCGTTTATTTATAACTTTTTCTAATATTTTTGAAAAGGCTGGAAGCAGGGATATCGGTCTGTAATTGGTGATTTGATCTTTAGGGCCAGATTTGTAGACCGGTACAACTACAGCTTTTTTAAGGCATTTGGGGAAATGCCCTTGGCTTAGGCATTTATTAAAAATATTTGTCAGTGGTGGGGTAAGAATGTGTCTGTTTTGTTTTATTATTTTGGTAGATATATTGTCCCAACCTACTGCGCATTCATCCTTAAGGCTCATTATTATACTATCTATTTCAGTCTCATCAGTGTTAAGCAGAGCAAATGAGGTTAGTGATGAATAACATGAAAAATGTGTGGTTGTAGGAAATTGCGGGTGACCTTTATCCGCCAAACACTTACCTACGTTAATGAAAAAGTTATTTGCAATGTTAGCAGATTCAAGCGGTGTAGAGCTAGCTTGCAATAAACATGAAGGTGACTCACGTTGCTTAGAGTTATGAGTTACAGTTTTAATACAGTTCCAGATCTTTTTACTATTTTTCCCGGCGTTTTCTAGTGTCATTTTGTCGTAGCTAATCTTTACTTTCTTTAGAATGTTATTACAAAAATTTCGGTATCGCTTGTACGATAACTGAAGAACCGAATTTGTGGGATTTGATTTAGCTTTCATGTGTAATTTGTCTCTGTGCTTCATACAACGAATGAGACCAGCTGTGACCCAAGGTTTTATGTTAAAGTTCTTTTTACTCAAATGAATATTACTCGTATTTTTAATTAATGCCTTTTGGACATTTTCTATGACAAATGACATGGCGAACTGCGGGTCAGCAGAATCGTAAACTGGGGCAAAGTCTATGTTACGTAACTCAGCTTCAAATTTATTCCAGTTTACCTTAGAACAAGTACGAATGTTGTTTACTTTAGGCACTTTACAATTTAAGGTTAGTAGGGCAGCATTGTGATCAGTTATGGACGAATTTATAACAAGCGTAAGTGAGGGAAAATTAGATTTCAGTATGATGTGATCCAAACAAGACCCAGTTTGATGAGTTGGAAGCGTATGTGCGGGAAGCATGCCATGAAAGGAACATAAATTTAGGTAGTCCTGTGCGCTAGGGTCGTTACTTTCAGGAAGAATGTTAATGTTAATATCCCCAATAACAATGATATTTTTGAATGACGATAGATTTTGCAAGGTATCATTTAGAGAATCATTAAAGTTGCTTATGTTTCTAAATGAAGGAGGTCGATACAGAGCGAGTATTGCAAAATCTAACCCAATTTTAACCAGTAGTCCGTTGCAGTCCTGAAAATTCGGTTCTTCAACAGATACATTTAAATGGTCCCTTGCGTAAACTATTAACCCATCGTTTTGGTTGTAATTTTTGGTGGTTTGGTACATGGTATATCCCGGCATTACTGGCACTTTGTATTGTTTGGCAAGCCAGCATTCTGTTAGTACAATGATGTCACAGTTGATGTTTAATCTATTTTGAAAGACCTTAAAGTTGTCAAAATTTTTAAACACACTGCGAATGTTTTGTGTTAGTATGGTCAATGGATTACTAAATGAGGATAGATAACGCTTGCAATTTTCTACTTCAGCTAGTTTACATTTTGATATGGAAAAATTATCTAAATCATCAATTACACTACTTATCATTATTTTATTAAAAAGAAAAAAGATAAAAAAAGATATTGGTAGAGAGGTCAGAAAATAATAAATTAATTAACGGCGCTCTTAGGCGCCTCCATAGTCAATAGAATTAATGTACCTCCTTTCGGCCGCTATTTTTGCCGGGCAGTCGGCAGAGCCGGTGGCATGGTGGTCCGGTTTCTTGTAGTGTAGACAGGTTGCACATTTGGGGTCCTCGGTCTTCTTTGTGCACTCTTTGACGGTGTGTCCTTGGCCGCCACAGTGACCACAGGTATGAGCTGCCTCGCGACATGACTTTGCCGCGTGTCCATACTGTTGGCACTTGTAGCAGCGAGTGACAAGAGTGAAATCTCGCACTGGACACGAGGACCAGTTTACAAATATACGGTCTTTGGTAATGAGTGCTTTTCGTACTGCGGCTGGCACCTCAATAATAAAATTACAGTGCTCTGCGTTTTTCCTGCCCGACTTGTGGCTTAATCGTATGGAGGTCAGAAACTTTTCCAAGTCACAGTTCTTGAAAGTGTCGGCTAGGTTTTGGTGGTAGATGCAGGAGAAAACTTCTTTATCGGGCATCGAAGTCGGCACCCCGATGACAACGACTCTCGGCTTTCGCTTCCGGCAGAGAGCGCTGACTCTTTGTTTTTGCTCAGAGTTCATCTTACCTGCTTCGGTAGTGATGGTGCACACCTCATTCAGGCATTGGTTGATTGAGGTCATCCAGCCTTGTATTTCAGGAGTGGTCACTACTTGATACTCGGCTTCTTGGGCGGTGGGCTCATTAGGACGAGCGGGGGGCTCAGGTGCGGGCGTGGTGGGGGTAGGAGGCGGCGAGCGCGCCGTCATCCTGCTCCGTCCCCCAAAGGGACTGGAAATGTCCATTTTACACTACTTAACGGTTTTGTTTGTCAGCAAACATCTATCATTTTTATTTTAAAGTTAACACACATTACAGATTTGTCACTACTGGCACAAAACAAGGTCAAGATTTTGCAATTTGATTATTTGCAAATTGTTTACAATACAGCACGTCTTTCCGCAACGACGGCAAAGTAAATCATAAATGTGTGTACAATCTGCAGAAATTTGTTCAGGGTGTTCTGGTTGTTTTCTATATATACTAAAAATATCTAATCTATGTAGAGTATTGTATTAAGTATATCAGTTATCTAATACCCATAACACAAGCTCTGCTTAGCTTGAGGCTAGATAATGCTGTGTGAATTGCCCAACATTATTTATTTATTTCTTAACACCGCAAAACCTCTGCCTAGCTTAAGGCTAGATAACGCTGTGTGAATTTTGCAGCATTATTTATTTATCATTTTATTTGCTGACAAAAATCAGCTTTTTTGTCCACTTTTCTTTCTTTCTTTGGTAGTCGACGCTTATGAAATCCTAGAGCTGAGTTAGTAAGGTCAATTCTTACGCTGCGACCACACGGAGCGGCCCACAAAGTCTTGTGAACTACTAACTTTCTGAGAGCTTTCGGAAAATGGTGAGGTAAATAATCACTAAAAGATTTCTGATGATGAGAACGAATTGTGATAGGTAGACGGTTCTACTGATACTGTTGTGTTGCTGATAAATCTGCGTCAACCTTTACCCGTTGATCGAAGAATGGCGTGACACATATCAATTCTCGAAACAATCCGTCCGACAATGGCCGGTCGAGTAAGCAATCACAAACATCATCACAATCGGTGGGTAGTGAGAGAAGCATGATGCAATATTTTTGACAAAGCCTCCAGCTAATACAAAAATATTTAGAAGGATAGAAAGTATTATATTATGCATCTACTGAACTTTTATTAAGACATTTTCTTGTACACAGTTGCGGATGGGTGGTTGTTTAGCCAGCGGTTTGCAGTTCAATCACTAGTTCGATTCGATTCCCGCCTCGGGACAAATGTTTGTACGATCTGCAGACATTTGTCCAGGGCGTTCTGGATGTTTTCTATGTATAATAAAAATATCTATCTGTGTAGTGTATTGTATTAAGTATATCAGTTATCTAGTACCCATAACACAAGCTCTGCTTAGCTTGAGACTAGATAATGCTGTGTGAATTGTCCAGCGTTATTTATTTATTTATTATTTATACATTAGTACTTTCTGCTCTTCTTTCATGGCCCAGGACGCAGATGTTCTCCGGCCCCGTGTAGCGGCGGCGCACCCCTGTCGCACCGCCGAGGCTGGGTAGTGAATGTATTAGGTTTTATTAGGTTTAATGCCTGTTCGGACCTACGCGGTATTCGCTACCCATCGAACGCAATTTAAAAAGCCATCTTCGAGTCATCTTCTTTTTTAGACACAAAGGTGATTCCATAAAGGCCTATACAGCAGACCTATGCGGCGGCGTAGGTCTGAATAGGCCTTTATGGAGTCACCTTTGTGTCTAAGAAGACTCGCACTGAATTTACTTTACCAAGAAATGAAGATGGTTTTTTAAATTGCGTTAGATCAAGTTTTGCATGACAAGAATTTTCGCGAATATTTTAATTTGCATTGTAACCCGTGTTTCTAGTTTATTTTCTCACGTTTGTTTCTTATTCATTACCTGTTTTTAAAACAAATTCAAAATTTTATAAAATTACTTCGAAGTAACACAAAATGGGTCTTTGACCCGCCGACCCCTGTTTGCAGTTGGTAATGAGAAACTCACGAATATTTGTCCAAAAAGGAGATAATTTGCAGAAAAATATGAAGGTTGGGTAAACAATTAAATGTGGCCAAGAGCGTGTCTCATTAAATCATTTAATCAGGTTAGGTAGATATAATATTTATTGCGTCTGTTTTCTTACCTATATCGGCTTTGACTAATCTTTACCTACTTCGGTCGAATTATGCTGGAAGCCAAGAAAGATAAAATAATAAAACGAAAAAGGTTAATCGCATACACCCTAAAAATAATGGTTCGAAAATGAATGAACAAAATGCATCGTAAAGTTAAGTAATCGATAAGGGCACTACACACGAATTGAATTAGCAACTCCTGTGACCCGAACTGTTTCCGTAATTTCAATTAGTGCCGTATAAAAATTTGCGAACAGTCTTTAAAATTAGGGTTGTCCCTGGTAAAGTGATGCATCACAATGTTTATTGATTTCTTATATAATTATTGCGAATAGTTTTAGGACTGTAATTTGATTTTTATGTTTCACCAAAATTAAACTATTTAATTACGCCTATTTTACTCACATTTTAGGTTAACACTCTGAACGAGATATAAGAAGGCCTGCATGTAAATTTTCAGTCTCGCCTTAGCAAAGTAAAGTTCTTTATTCTTATACGTAACTGACGATAGTTATGCATGAAAAACTCTTCTTCCGGTACGAGCCGTTACTTGTAATCAATATTATAAGACTTTAATGGGCTACGTTGAAGAGGTTATTCGTTTTAGCGTCTATTTAAGATAAATAGAGATAGAGAAACATTTATTAAACAACTCAGTGACAAACTACTAGAGCACAGGACGTAAATAGTAATAATAATACATAGTAAATAAAATAAAATAAAAATTAATGACAAAATAATAAGAAAAGTGTAGGTACCTGTACCTACGTAGTGGTGTCTCATCTGCCTCAAATGGGAGGTTTGAAGTAGAGGAAGCGTATATGAATACTGAAAATTAAAACTGCGTGCCTGCCCAATCAAACCAACTTTCAACGCTTCATAATTTAATGCCAGCCATCAATTCCACCGTTAACTGATAAGCAAATTAATTAATTTAGGAGTTCAGCCGTGTGCTATGTTCGGGCTATTTGTTTTAGCAAGTTGCATCGTCTCCAGTTTCTCAATGGAGGGTTTTATAGTGGGGGGACGGGACGCGGAAATTGAAGAGTTTCCTCACTCAGTCTTAGCTAAAGTACATTGCTTGGAAGAGGATAGTACTCGTGCGCAATTTACGTGTGGATCATCGATTATCAACCAGCAGATCTTGTTGTCGGCTGCACACTGCCTGCATGGATGCACGTCAGATTCCACCGTAGGGCTGTTCGTTGGATACGCGATCGCTGAAGCTAAGCCACACAGACACTCCTTCGCTTTTGTGCTTCATCAACATTACTGCTCAACGACTTTCGAGAACGATATAATGTTGATAGTAATGGATAAGCCATTGGATTTGAACAAGAAAGTTCGTCGGGTGGCCATCATGAGGCAGCCACCGTATACTGAAACGGCAATCGTGGCAGGGTGGGGTCTGACAGATGTGAGTAGAACATCTCACATAAGATACTGAAGTTGTGGACTACGATGGAGCACTTACTAACGTATTAGGTTTCCGTACATTCATAGCACAGGTTATAAAATAGATTACATACCACGCCGGTTGTCCGTACGCTGGTCATCTCTACAATAAACCAATCAAGTTAATGGTTTAATCGGGTATTTATCGCGTACCCTTTGTTTTTATATCCCCTACGTTTCTACCGCGTTACAGCGATCGTGGTCACGCGGTAGAAACGTTGGGGATATAAAAACAAAAGGTACGCGATAAATACCCGATTAAACCATTAACTATGTTTACAAATCGCGAAAGTTTAAAAAGTTTTATTAACCAATCAAGGCTTTTGACACTTGAGAAATAACTATTTCACAAAAGACTTGGCTTCCAATAGTTTTTCCAGGATTAGGTTTTGTTTTTACAGGATAAGAGCGACGGGGCTGTGTAAATTTAAACCTTCATTCGATCTTGCAGGAGGTGGATCGCATAAAGGCTACAAGGCTGAAAAGCGTAATGCAGCAGGTCATGAGTAAAGAGGAATGCCAGAAGAAGTTTAATAATGTGCAAGGTACCTTCTGCGCCTCCGCAAATAATGATGAAGGATATGCCTCCATGTAAGTACCATTTCTACATGATCACCTAATCAAAGTCATTCTTGGATTCTTGACATTGGTTAATATACTATGGGTATACCTAGTGACTTGTTAAAATTTCATTGTATGAAGACCTCTGTGGCGCAGCGGGCGAAGGTATACCTGTGACGCAGGAGGTTGTGGGTTCGATTCCCGCCTCGGGACAAATTTTAGTACGATCTGCAGATATTTGTTCAGGGTGGTCTGGATGTTTTCTATGTATAATAAAAAATATCTATCTATGTAGTGTGTTGTAATAAGTATGTCAGTTATCTAGTACCCATAACACAAGCTCTGCTTAGCTTGGGGCTAGAAAATAGTGTGTGAATTGTCCAGCATTATTTTTTATGATGTTTGTTTGTATGTTTTATGCAGTCTCTATTGTGGTGTTTAGTGTAACTTTTTGTTTTGTTTTAAATTCCCTCAGTGTTTTGTGTGCTAAATAAATTTCTATTCTATTCTATTCTATTCTATTCTATTCTATTCTATTCTATTCTATTCTATTCTATTCTATTCTATTCTATTCTATTCTATTCTATTCTATTCTATTCTATTCTATTCTATTCTATTCTATTCTATTCTATTCTATTCTATTCTATTCTATTCTATTCTATTCTATTCTATTCTATTCTATTCTATTCTATTCTATTCTATTCTATTCTATTCTATTCTATTCTATTCTATTCTATTCTATTCTATTCTATTCTATTCTATTCTATTCTATTCTATTCTATTCTATTCTATTTATTTATTATAACAGATTCATTCAACTATTCGCGAAATGTATGGTTCGCGACTGGATATTGTTTGATCTGATTTTAATACCACAGCTGGGAACTTTACCTTAAACAATCACTACTCAATGTAACATATTTTTAATACAATTTTCTAGACTTTTGGATTCTTTTAATTTTGGCACACCTGACAAGTTGTCGAACCAGGCTGCATTTCTTCGGTAGAATCAATGTTCTAAGTGTAACGGTTGCTGAGATATAATAAGTCTCGCTTTGAGCGCTTATATTTCTTGACTAATTCGACGTTCAACAGATTTTATCGATTAATTAATTAATTATACAGAGTGTTTGGTATTGTGACCGACATCATCTATACTTATAATAAAACTGTAACAGGTCCAATTCTGTACATTGAAGATATTTTGAAAATTTTTTTTGGAGGGCACTCTATTATCGATACTGAAGCCAAAACTGCATTTTTTTTCATTCATGTCTGTCTGTCTGTCTGTCTGTCTGTCTGTCTGTCTGTCTGTCTGTCTGTCTGTCTGTCTGTCTGTCTGTCTGTTTGTTAAACGCGCATCACGCCGAAACTACTGAAGGTATTGAAATGAAACTCGGCACGATTTTAGGTCATACTACGAGGAAGGACATAGGATACTTTTTATCCCGGAATTCAGTCAGGTTTCCCTGGGAGAGGGGATGAAAGTAAAATTCTTTAACTGCTCATCACGACGGAACTACTAAAGGTATTGAAATAAAATTCGGTACGATTTTAGGTCATACCACGAGGAAGGACATAGGATACTTTTTATCTCGGAATTCAGTCAGGTTCCCCTGGGAGAGGGGATAAAAGTAAAATTTCTTCACCGCGCATGACGCCGAAAGTGCTAAATGAGTTGGAATGAAACCTAGCACGATTTGATTTCATACTACAAGGAAGGACATGGGATACATTTCATCCCGGGATTCAGTCATTTTCCCCTGGGAGAGGATGGAAGTAAAATTCTTTAACCGCCCATCACGACGGAACAACTTAATGAATTCGAATGGAACTCGGCATAATTTGAGTTCATACTACGAGGAAAGATACATTTTATCCCAGAATTTAGTAAGGTTCCCCTGGGAGAAGGGATGAAAGTAAAATTCCTTCACTGCGCATCACGCCGAAACTACTGAATGAGTTGGACTGAATTGGTACGATTTGAGTTCAAGGAAGGACATGGGATACATTTTATCCTGGAATTCAGTAAGGTTCCCCTGGGAGAGAGGATGAAAGTAAAATTCTTTAACCGCGCATCACGACGGAACTACTTAATGAATTCGAATGCAACTCGGCGTGATTTTAGTTCGTTCGTACTATGAGGAAAGATACATTTTATCCCGGAATTCAGTAAGGCTGCCCTGGCAGAGGGGATGAAAGTTAAATTCCTTCACCGCTCATCACGCCGAAACTACATAGGTAATGAGTTGGAATGTAACTTGGCACGTTTTGAGTTCATACTACAAGAAAGGACATGAAAGGACACATTTTATCCTGAAATTCAGTAAGGTTCCCCTGGGAGAGAGGAAAGAGTAGAATTCTTTAACCGCGCATCACGACGGGTCTACGCGTCGTCCGATTTCATGCATTCTTTTTGTTAGAAACAGTGTTCCAAGATCGAATATGACTAAATCAGTATAAAGTCGAGTAGAAAATCAGTAGATTGATGAAATAATCTGTAGATTGAAGAAAAAAATTAGTAGATAAAGGGTAGGTAAGTTCCTATCTATTTATTTTTCCAAGACGCACCCATTAGTTAGGTTCCTACCTACTAAGGTGGTGGGTCCTGGAAAAATTAATAAAAATAGTTAGGTTCCTGCCTTACATGATATATGGTGGTTTAGCTGGTCCAGTTAACAAAAAAATAAATTAATTAATTAATTATTGTGGTCCATTTAAACTAACTGGACCGCAGAAAAATATTTTTTATTGTGGTACACAGCCAACTGTACCTACCTACTAACGAAAAAAAATTACGGTGGTCCAGTCAAATGGATCAGGAGCCCAATTCTGCAAAACAATTGCTTCAGTATGACAATGGAATCGTCGCAGAATCATCACGTAGAATCCTTAGATTAATAAAACTCCAGATAGTGCGCGCGAGATAAATTAATATGTAGTTTCAAACTTGACGCGCGTCTCTCCATCTGCATTCATCATAATTTCTTTCATCCAAGGTGGAATAACAAAACGTGTCATTCTGTGACGATAGCCCTGTCATAGTGAAGCGATTAGTATAGCAGAATAGGGCCCCAGCTGTGAGTAAGTCAAACCAGTAGGACACTTCTTAACACTGACGCTGGCCGAGTCGTAGCTAAAAGTCGTGTGGATAAAGAATGGGATTGAAGATGACAATATGCTATCCCCCGTAGACCCCACACGATTTTTTGCACGGCGGCGTTTCATAATATGAGAGACTATGGTTAAATGTGAACTTAATTAGTCGGCAGGTAAGGCAATCGCGAACGAAGTCGCGGGTACAGCTAGTTTACAATAAAAGCGAGATTTTGAATGATTTTCAAAAAACTTTAAATAGCTCAGCTCGCTGACGGTAAAATAATTTAATTTGACAAGAGATTTTATAATAACTTTATTGCATAATTACAGTCAATTTAGTGTCATAAAGTTCTACATGTATGAATATACAACTGAAAAATTTGTCATTAAATAACTCGCTCCTGACCATTCCCGGTGCAAAGGTGCCCATAATGCTTGCAGCATTACCTTGCTGAATAGCGTAACAATACAATATAATAACACTTTATTACACACCAAGAAAATACAAAAATAAAAATACAGGAAAAGAGAGATACAGAGTTGCACAATGGGCGGCCTTATCGCTAAAAGCGATCTCTTCCAGACAACCTTGGGATGGACACGAAGCAGTTGTACACGTAAAGACGGTGGCTTATTATTACCTATATATACAATTACACACATACTTAAAATAATATAATAATAATAATACATACCAAGTATGTGCTGATTTTAATATTTTTACTTTCAGGGGAGATTCGGGTTCCGCCCTCGTGGTCCGCGGCTACATTCAGATCGGTATTGTGTCTTACAAACTGCCTTCTGTCAGCAAAAAAGTCCTTATTTACACTGACGTCGGATATTTCTACGACTGGATTATAACAAATACAAAACACATTTATTGTTCGCCGTAAAAATGTTATTTTGATTTTTTTTTATGCACAGGGATCAAAATTATGTGTGAGAATATAAAAAACATACACTTGTATTTCACTGGCATTGATATGGATCAGTTAAGCTACCTGTAGATTGTTTGCACAGCTCAGTCTGCAGTTAGCTCAATTATTTCAATTGTAAATACAAGTTCTATTTTGTTTTTATTATTTGATTGTAATTTTCTTTGTTAATAAAATCCTTATAAGTTGCCACTACATAATCTTCTTTCAAAATATTCTACTAAAAACCTGGACTTTTTAAAATAAATAAATAATGCTGGACCACCCACACAGCATCATCTAGCCCCAAGCTAAGCAGAGCTTGTGTTATAGGTACTAGATAACTGATATACTTAATACAATACACTACATAGATAGATAGATTCAGAACGCCCTAGACAAATGTTTGCAGATCGTACAAACATTATAACACTAATATTATAAATGTGAAAGTTTGGATGGATGGATGGATAGATGGATGGATGTTTTTTATCTCTTCACGCCAAAACTACTGAACGGATCGGGCTGAAATTTTGCACACAGGTCATTCTAATCCTGGAATCAAACATACTTTGTATCCCATAAATCAGTCCCATGGGATAGAGATCACCATTAAACGTGTCCATAGAAATAACGCGTGTGAAGCCGCGGGCAAAAACTAGTACAATATATTATATAGATAGGTATAACAGACATTCAAATACAGGTACCTCCTAACTACAAGACTTTGTCAAGGCGTTTAAATTGCCAACACTATCACTTATATGTACCAGAGGGGATTTAATTTTCTATGCTTTTATGTCAGAAATCTGATCTGACATAAAAGCATTAAAAAATTAAAACTTAGTAAGTAAAAGAAGCGGCAGCCCTACAGTGACCCGCACAAAAACAGTCAAGGCTGGCGTCACGAGTCGCTCAAAAACTGATTAAAATTTCAATCCGTGCCGAAACTCTTTAACCGTCAAATTGTAGCGTAAAATATAAAATTCGTGCGGTCGATGCACTTGACGACGCAAGAGAGGTTAATCTGGAGCAAGCGAGCAACTTCGTGTAAATATAATTTGATTATTTTGAAAAAAATAAAAAACGACTTCGAACCCTCCAGCTAACTGTCAAACACAATTTATGAATGAATGTATGTTTGTAACTTCTTCACGCCAAAATTACTGAACCTATCGGGCTGAAATTTCACATAGATAATATCTAGATCTGAAACAATACCCAATACTTTTTATCCCATGAGTCGGATCCCGCGGAAAAGCAATTACGTTTCCACAGAAACAGCAGGCAGAAGTTTATAACAGTTTTTTTTTTAATTTTACGGGATACATACTAATCCTTCGGGAGTACTTTTTTTATGGGACCACCTCGGGATAATACTTTATAGCTATACAACTTCAAAAGAAATAATAAGTTTTAATATTATAAAAACCTTTTTTTAACAAGCTTATAATGCATTGTCATCCAAACTAAACGTGTATACAAAATACGAGTCTCGAGAACTCGAATCAAGTTTTAAATTGATTTTAAGTATATGTGGTCCCCATATATACTTTAGGGGGAAAAATAATTATAAACCAGCTCGGGATCATTTTTTAAACAATAGCAAAATAATTGTCAAAATCGATCCATAATTGACAGAGAAATCAACGAATATGCAAAAAAAAAAACATTCATACAGCCGAACATTGAACCTCGTCCATTTTTCCAAGTCGGTGAATAAAGAAATATCAGAACAACCGACTGTAAGTTCATAGTTTCGCTGGGACACTTTAAATTGTCGCATTGTCGTTGAAAAGTGGCCCTTCGACGCAACATTAACTGGTTGCTCGTTTACACAAACTAACTGTTTTCTATTTTTGTTACAATCGTGTTTTGGGAAATTTCTTCTGATTTCAAGTGGTTTTACTAATATATTCTAGACTAGCTTCTTTCCGCAGCTTCGCACGCGTATTTTCATTATAATATTATCTATTATCTAAGACAGGCTTTGCTCTAAACGTAAGCCAAATTTCATCATGATCTGTTTTTAGTTTTGGAGATACTAGTATAGTATTATAATCTCAGATGGCAGAGCCTACGCGCTTGCCACGGGAGAGGATAATAATCTGTGTCCTAGCTAACAAACATTCATTTTAAAATAAAAGCAAATGGTATTTCAGGGAGGTCTCATCATAACATGACAACATGACACTAGAATTTCATGTCCCCTAAAATAAGCATTTTATTAAATCGCTTATTAAATAACTACCTACCTACTTGGTGCGAAATGATTATATGTAATATAAATAAACAGTCAATGCAATAATATCGTACAAAACAAAATACTTTGCTGACTAAACGTTTTGATATGTAATTTGTCATCTTTGGACTTTGTTACTAAAATAAAATGGAATTCTAATAACAGGTTGCAAATGCAAACATGGCGTCTAGAAACAGCTGATGCAGATGCAAAGAACGCAGGTTGTGCTCATGAAATATGTACTAACTAGCTGATGCTCGCGACTTCACACGCACTTTTTATGTAGCCTATGTCCGTCCGCGGGATATCATTTACCTCCCTGCCAAATTTCATTGAGATTCGTTCAGCCGTTTAGACATGAAAAGGTTACAGGCAGGCAGGCAGAGTTACTATCGATTTTTTTATATTAGTATGGATTAACTACGTAGACGAACATGGTCCAATAATAACTAAATAATTAATGTAAAAATAAAATTAAAACAAATTTTTCTCATAGTTTATTCACAAAGAAAATTTAAATCAAAAATAATAAATAATTTAGAACTAGTATTTACAATTTTTAGGGTTTCGAAGATTGAAGATCGGTTTCTAAACCTTTATGGTCTAGCTTTGTCTGTCCTTTTTTCCCTCCTTAATAACTCAGCAACTACTGCAGCTATCAACTTGAAATTTAAAATAATAATACATTTCGTGCACCTGTACAGATTTAAAGAAAAATAAATGAAAAACTAAAGTAAATATTTTCCATACAAATTGTGATGGGGTATCAAATAAAAGGTATCGGTTTGGAGATTTCAAAACAGTTTTTCAAATTTCTGTAGGTTTCATACTTTTTGAAATATTTCGAAAAAGTCGAAAAATACCCATTCCACCATCAGCATTGCCATACAGCGGGGCAATGCAGCCAGCGTCTTGGAGACGCTTCCGACTGGTATTGATAAGGATCAGTTGAGCTACCCGTAGATTGTTTGCAACAGTCTGCAGTTAGCTCAATTGTTTCAGTTGTAAATACTCGTTCTAACTTATTTCTATTATTTATTGTAATTTTCTTTGTGAATAAAGGCTTTATTGTACTTACAATTGAAAGAATTGAGCTAATTAGCTCAATTCTTTGCAGACTGTTGCAAAATAATAATCCTACTAAAATTTTAAAGCCTAAAGTTTGTAAAATAATAATTTTTGATATCTAAGATCGCCAATACTACTGAAAAGATCAAAATGAAATTGGGATACATGCAGAACACAGCCTAACTTAAATAATAGGCTACTTGTTAAACCAAAAACACACGTGCGAAACCGCGGGCAGAAGCGAGTTATAAATATAATAATTAATAATTAATTGCGTATGAAATTCAACCCACAGGATAGCTTGATTTTTAAAACTTATTCTTCCTATCGGGTCCGACACATCAGAAGCACATCCCTGGTGGAAAGGAATCTTAGACATGGAGTCTCAAAATGGGTATTAAATAATATAAATAAATATATAAATAATGCTGGACAATTTAGACAGCATTATCTAGCCCCAAGCTAAGCAGAGCTTGTGTTATCATGGGTACTAGATAACTGATATATTTAATACAATACACTACATAGATAGATATTTTTTAATATGCATAGAAAACACCCAGACCAACGCAACAAATTTCCTCAGATCGTACACAAATTTGTTCCGAGGCAGGAATCGAACCCGCAACCTCCTTCGTCTCAGGCGGACCTTCGCCCGCTGCGCCACGGAGATCGTCTACTATTCTCATTAATTTTGTTCCACGATTTTTATTTCTATTTTAGCTTATTTTTAGTGTCGATAATCCTTCGTTTGACAGCAACTTCACCTGGTGGAAACTAACGATGTGATCGACGATGTATCGCGAAGGTCTAGAAGATAGGTAAAGTACCTATTCACTCTTGTCTTGAAGACGATTAGGTTACAAAACAGCTCTACGAATTTTGAAAATTGTGGTCGCCGCCGGATCTCTCTAGCTAATTTATACTTTTACTCACAGCTTTTCTCAGTAAATGTTTGGTCACTACAGCACCGGGATAAGTAATTTGTCCAAGCGTGTCAAAGACAAAATAAAAACTAAAACCCGTTAATTGCCCAAAGTGTGGTTCCCACGGAAAAGGGCGAGGACACATGGGACAGTGCGACTTGTTTTAACTTATGTAGCGAAGACCAACCCAAAGAATAAAGCTTTGCGCTCAAACACAGCACAAAAATTAACTTTCTCGTTCAAATTCAAATTGCGCTTAAACTCGTTTTATTAAGATACATTGTACAGTGACGAAATGGCTTCCCACAACCTTCAAAGCGAAAGAAAGAAAGAACTGTCTGACATCTGATGCCGTCAATATAAAATTTATCCAAATAATCATAAAGTCCATATTTGTACTAGACGTCCGCAACACCAAAACAAGGGTTTTTGGCTGAAAAACAGCTCTGAGTGGCAATCGCTGAGCACATGCTGAGCCAACACGTATTTCGACACAGAGTCATGGGGGCAAAACTCGATTTGACGCTCAACATTTGTTTAGTTTAGTTAGCATAAACCTCCTTGTTACAGATATGTTTGTTTTTTTTTATGTTTTGTATGAGTCTGTCGAAATAAATGCTATTCTATGCAATTGAAAAAAATTCATGAAAAATTAATGCTATTCTAGCATTCAAATAGTTGAATGTTCATTTTTGTGTTATGCTGCAGCGGTGCTTTTCAGGTCTGCGACAAGCATAACCCGATCGGTTTTCTATGGCTCTTAATGTAGATCAACCTAAATATAACTAGATTTTTAAACTACAAAATATCAGATTATCTAGAGGATATTGAGGATTTGCTCCAGCTCGAAAAATAACAATTAACAGGCAAAAGGTTTGTTTGTCGCTTCTTTACTTTAGTCTACATATCGAAGCGACAGAAATCAAAAATGTCACTTTATTTCCGTGTCAGTGTTTAGTTTTATAATTTGAACTTTTCTAGTGTGTGTACATTTATTTTTTTGATTTGATTTAATAACCGTTTCTGACGAGTTTCAGCCGATCCCGCTCTGATAATTGGAGTGAGCGCTAGGACACACTCGAGACACTTGCCCATTTTTCCATAGTCGCGTCTCGGCACATACATGTCATACATGCGCACCTGTGTTTCGCTACACCGCCAACTGTGTGTATGACTTGTCGTAAATAATATTGTGCGATTGAGACGGTTGCAAAATAACTCATATACATTTTTATGTTGTTTTTTCCTCTCACTAAAGGTAAATTTAAAACAGTAAAAATTTCTCATGTCTATGGTCAAACAAACACCAATCTGAAATAAATCACCAACTGTCAAAATCATTAACCATACCTGCGCCCTGTGCGTGCGCCCTTGCATTTTGAACGCAAACCGAACTCGACTAGGGGCCGGCGGGGTGAGGAAGCTCGGTCAGATGGAAGGCGAGTAATTTCCATTCTATACGTTAGTACATTATTATTATCTGGCTATGCTCTAAGTCGCCCTCAAATATAAGTCATACCTACTTAAACAGCAGAGTATCATGAAGCCAGTATGTTTCTATTTGATAATACCTTTTTTTTTATACGGCTAGGAAATTTATTTACGAATAAACTGGTCTGGGGGGACCAGAATTATGTGGGACTCGACGTCCTGAAAAGAACGTAATACCCACTAAAACCTCTCCGGTGTTCCTCTCTCGCCATTTTCGCCGAACCACGGGAACATTTAAAACCTCCGCGGCCCGACTGGCGTCCCCTCTTCCTCCTATACATGGACGGCGAGCCCACCGATCCACACACTCGCCGACCCCATTCTATTTGATAGTACCTAAGGTTGCCTCCCCTGACTCCAGCATTATCCCTTCCTTAATTTGGTTCCCTAAACACGCACGTGTGTCTGAGTCCTTAGAATACCAAGAGAGGATTCCGGAGACAGTTCAGCTTTGGACATTCGGTGATTGAGTGGAATTTTTATTTAGTGCAGTTCAGAGTATTTTGATGGTGGGAAAACGGCCACGGGCATGATTTGACTAATAAAATACTGATGCTAAAATTATTTTCATGCCTGTGGGGCTTTTTTTTATCAACTTCAAAAATGGCGGAGGGTTGACGTCTGTGTTCACCAATTTATAATCGGACAATTAGGCTGCTTCGTCGGTTAACGTTGACGTTTATTGTAGGAAAACTTGTGTCAAAAACGATAAACAAGACAACTGTTTAAAATTTAATCTGTTGGTGAACTCAGGTCTTAGTTCGGCTGTATGTAGAGATAAACCATTCTAAAAATGCACGCCGAGTGTCGGTTCGAGGGCTTCCCCGTTCGACCCAAGATTTTTCTACCCAATAGGTATTTTGCTCCGTTCAACCCAAAACATTTAATTGTAGTTCCCCTTTCTACCCACACCTACTTTTTCCAAATTTCTATTGTTTAAACCTATGACGTTTTGTGGAGGGGGCGTGCATCCATTACGGATATAAGCGGGTTTACTACGAACCTTATTTGTGTTGGAAGAACACCAACGTTTTATCCCATAGGTACACATCCGTAATGAATTTGTCAAACTACGATAGTTTTATAGTAAAAGGGGCGTGCATTTTTATTTTAGGATGGTTTTTCTCCACATATGTAGGTATGTTTTATTTTGTTCTTATGTTCGTCAATTGTGGACCGGTTTTGATCATTATTTTGGTACTGAATAGAAAATGGTCACGATATAGTCCCATAACAATCTTATTTCCGAGGGATTAGTAGGTATTTGTCCCGAAAAACAAAAACAGCAGTGGAATTTGAAGTCGCTTTTAATTTTTTTTTCAAATATTTTGTTTTAAGATCTATATTAGAATGCTAGTTTCTTCTCTTCAGTATTAAAAACTTGCTAGAAACTGTTCGATTAAAGTCGCCTAATTTGAATAAGTCAGTTAAAATTGATGCAAATACCCAAGCTGCCGTGTGAGTAAAGACCATTTAATAGCTAGTGCTCTGAAGGAATGTACTTATTCCTTCCTATGAAGGTACCAGTTGCAATCTGAATCAAAATTCCTGTACACCGGAAGACCACGAACGTAAACGCTTATTCAGATTCCTGTTCGATCATTACCACCACTAGTAAACGTGTATACAAAACCGTGACTGACTGACTGTAAACCAAGGCCAACCAGCCCTGATAATTTAGTTGGGAGAAAATAAAGAATAGCGATTTGGCCGAGGATCTCAAGAAGCGCAAATATGCAGGTCCCGACAGAGCCTACACATTTGCTCCCCTTGGAGTCGAGACCCTAGGTCCGTGGGGTACAGAAGCTCTTCGAGTTTTTAAAAAAATATCTGAGTTGAAGCGACGCGTGACCCGAGAGCTGGTGAGTATCTGGCGAAGCTCATCAGCATTGCCATACAAAGGAAATAACAATCAATTAATATAAATATATTAGGACTAGTATTTACAATTCAAACAATTGAGTAATCTACCGGTAGCTCAACTGATCCATATCAATACCAGTCGTCGCGTCCCCAAGACGCTGGCTGCATTGCCCCGCTATAATATAGCTATATTATTTGATTGTTATTTCCTTTGTAAAGATTTCACTAAATAAAAAAAAGGTAAGGTACTGGTGCTGTTTGGAGAGAAGTAAAAGTGCCACAGAATTTTCAGTGTCCAAGTGTGCATAAATAGAATCTTTCTGAGTATTTGTGAGTTTTATGAGTAAGATAGGTAGGTACCTACAAGCTAAGTAAATTGACGAAGATCAATTGCACAACTTACAAAAAACTGATTATTATTTAACATTTTTCAGCAAGCTTAGGTGCCTTTATAAAATGAGTTATTCGGTACATAACTTAAAAAACATAAGTAATTCTAAGCAAATCCAGGGCAATCCACTACTGTGTATTTATAGGTCTTCTTTACCAACTAGTAGCAAAGCTGTGGAGGAATACCAGGAATCCGTTCCGCCCAGTGGCGACACCTAAAAACGCTGGAATGCCCATTTACGCAATGGCTATTGGACTGTGATTATTTTCTAGAGCTTTGAGTTACTGGCCAGGCTGCTGCTATGTGGAAATGAACAGAAAAACTTCTTGTACCTAGGTACTTCCTATTATCCTATCATACTAATATTATAAAGCCGAAAGTTTGTGAAATCTGAATTTTTGTTACCTATAATCTCCAAAACAACTGAACAGATAAAGATGAAATTTGGCATAGTTTAGAGCAAAGCCTAACGTAGACAATAGGCATTATACCGAAAAAACGCGTTCGAAGCTACGGGCAGAAGCTAGTTCAAAATAAAATTGAAAGTTAGATACACATACCTACTGTATCAAAATATGTAGAGTCAGTAGAGTAGGTAGGTACTAAAAATAGAGTCAAAAATTGTCGCAAGAAGAAAATAGGTGCTTGTAGTTAAGACAATGTCATGGGGTCTCATTCCATAGAAAAGGTTTTTGGTTCAAAAAAATTACAATTGATGGCGTTAGGTGTATCACTTCGTTATCGAAGTTTGTGTATACTGACAAAATAATATAGAATTTCATTACAAAAATGTTTGCACGCTTTTAGGAAAAACCCCTAGGTACAATATAATTGAATTTGTATGCCTTTAAATAAAAATAATCATAATTTTATAATTTAAGAGCCCTGTCACATATCGGAGAATTGCAAGTTTAGGTATTTTACGCACCGAGTGGGCGGCGACCTGCACAAGCGTGCTTTCTTTTGCGACTAAATGATCTTGATCCACCGTAATACAAGTTTTCTTAGGATGGAGTTCGATGGATTGTTTTTTTATGTGAAGTATTAATTTTGTTCATAATAGAAGTACCTAATTTGTTTTGATATATTTTACATTATTTTACGCAGTAATCGATTGCTTACCGACATCCGCAGCATATATAAACAGGGTGGAATTTTGAGACGGTTCAGTAAGGGCAGGTACGTACCTTAACCGTTGAAGCTACATGAAAATGGTCTGAGGAAACTAAACATCCTTTTTAGAAAAAAATATCTTCCCCTTTCATAGATTTTCAAAAAAGTTACGTACAGATTTTTTGAACTTTTTTTGATGCCAATTAATCCTGTTTTTTATACAAATCAATAATTTCTTTAGAATCAACAAAATTTTCTGTACTAGAAAAGTCAGAAATCACAAAAATAAGATCCCATAAATTTGGTAGGGAATTCAAATCAATTTACTTTTTTCCGTAATAAAACTTTTTGTAACCGTGGGTTGCAAAAACACTTGGTTGAATAGAAAATTTGTGTTTCAAACGCATTGTTTCTTTTTTTTTTCAAACTTTATCATTAATATGTCAAACTCTGACTGTGTGTGGTTTTGTTTATTTATTTATTGTTTATTTAATTAAAACGGTTTGAGTGAGTTCTACGAATAATCAAAATAATGGACATTTTGAGCATCTCATTTCGTAAATTGAGATTGTACATAAGAGTGTAAACGTGTACAAATAAGAGTGTGAATAAGTATATTATTGTAAAATACTACATATCAACGTAATCAGTTTATCGTTGGTTTGTTTTTTCGTATTTTTCTTTGACTTGGTTTTCAAGGATGTAATGATTTTCTTCGAAAAGTATGGAATTTTTTTTTTGCAATTAAAATGCTATTAAACCCTCTACACGAACGTGAAAAATTTTTTCTTCTTTCGTACTCAGTTTGGGAGATATCAAAGGGGGGGGGGGGGGTTGAAAATTGGGGAGGGAGGGGGGTGATTCTTTTTTTCTTCCAATTCGAGAAGAAACCTTCTATACGATCCCGCAATCGGAACTCCTCTATCGCGACGGCATCTCGTAGTACTCTCAAAAGAGGGGTCCGGGGGGGCAAGGGGGGGTAATTTTTTTTTGAAGTCGATATCATTCGACCCCCTCTATACAACGCCCCTAAATTTTTTCATCAGTATGACTCGGCTCGGGTGCCCCCACGGGGGGCGGGGATACCGGGGGGCAAATCTCAAAAATAAATTTTTTGTAAGTTAGCGATCTACACTCATAATGGGATACCGTATAGGTCAGTGCCCGACATAATATCGTGATTTGAAGTTTGACAGCTGTCATCCGAAATGTACATCTCGACGAGTACTACAATTTCACTTTAGAAACTGGTGCTCTGCGATGGTCAGTTCCCGAGATATAGTGATTTGAAGTTTGACAGCTGTCATCAAAAATGTAGATCTCGACGAGTACTACAATTTCACTTTAGAAACTGGTGCTCTGCGATGGTCAGTTCCCGAGATATAGTGATTTGAAGTTTGACAGCTGTCATCAAAAATGTAGATCTCGACGAGTACTACAATTTCACTTTAGAAACTGGTGCTCTGCGATGGTCAGTTCCCGAGATATAGTGATTTGAAGTTTGACAGCTGTCATCAAAAATGTAGATCTCAACGAGTACTACAATTTCACTTAGAAACTGGTGCTCTGCGATGGTCAGTTCCCGAGATATCGTGATTTGAAGTTTGACAGCTGTCATCAAAAATGTAGATCTCGACGAGTACTACAATTTCACTTTAGAAACTGGTGCTCTGCGATGGTCAGTTCCCGAGATATAGTGATTTGAAGTTTGACAGCTGTCATCAAAAATGTAGATCTCGACGAGTACTACAATTTCACTTTAGAAACTGGTGCTCTGGGATGGTCAGTTCCTGAGATATCGTGATTTGAGGATAGCTGTCATCCTAAATGTAGATCTTGACAAGTACTATGTTTTACCATTAGAAATCTGGCAGCATTTGTGCTGGATGTATTTCGATTCAGAAACCTTGAAAAGTAACGAAGAGATTCGGACGAGATGTCCCCTTCACTTTTGATTGAGGGTACAACTGATCCGAATCTAAAATCAAGAGAATTTAGATTCGGACCAGATGTACCCCAACACAAAATTGAAGTGGACATCTCGTCCGCGGATCAGTTTGAGATTCGGACCAGATGTACCCTAACCCCTTACTGTGTTGGGATAACTATAATGAGATATCTATCTGGTATTATAATAATGTACAAACTAAATAGTAATTGAAAATACTGTACGAATGTAAATACTTACAACGATCAAAAACTTTGGTCGTAGTTTACGATGTTCTAGCACGCACACTCTGACGCAGTGCGTGAAAAAAACTGACATAGGTCCGACCTCGACAAGCGCTCGCGCGGTACTGAGGGCAGATCGCCGGTGCAATGAAATATATAGCACTTTTAATAAATTCATAAAAAATAATGGTAGTGATTTAATAAATAAAATTAATATTGTAGTTTAAGCAAATGTTGAGGATTATTTAGGTATAAATATTATGTCAAAATGACGTAGAACTTCGGAGATATTGGGGTTTGTTTTGAAGCCTTTTCGGTCGATAATTGAATTCGGTTCAGGTTTCTTTTTGTTTACATAGAGGCCTATAACAAAAATGTATTCTATTATTATTGAAGAATAGGATATTTGCAATCTAAAAAAATATATTTTATTTATCTATATTCAATAGAATCTACAAATTAGATCAAATTAGATAGGTCTCGCGAGACTTTTTGCGTAAACATGCATCGGTAGAATGATTATTATAAAATAAATAAATAAGTTTTCTAAAATTTGTTCTATTATTATTGAAGAAGAGAAAACGAACTATTATTAACAAGTAATTGTTATTTCAATCAACGAACGAAAACCATAGAATTTGTACAAGATTACCGTGGAATTTCTGGTTTACTTGTGAATGCCGTCTTAATTGGGATCGAAGTTCTCCTTGCGGAATTAAAATGAACTTATCAATTCTCATGATTATTTTGTATGATAGTAAATAGTAAGCGCTACTCCTCGACAGATGGCGAAACAGGTTTTTTATTGAAATGCGTTTCGTTTTTTGTTTGTTTTATTTTCTAAATAATTATTTGGGTCCACCGTGACCGAATGAACCAAACGCAAACTAATTGTCAGTCAAGTGTCACGAGCGAGCGGTTTAAGCCTTTACCCCACAAACGCGATTTTGAAGCGTGTCTTGTGTCGCGCGATTTGTCACGATATTGTAGCGCGATTCCTTACACACAGCTGCGTTTTTGTAAGCGCCATTTCTAAACCCCGGGCGCTGCCGGCGCCCCCCCAAAAATGCAAAATGCATGCGTCCTAAATACAAAATGTTTAAATTTAATTAGTTATCGCAAAATCACAGGACGCAGAAACGCGCCGTCAGTGTGAGTAAGATAGCATGCGTGTTAGTACAAAATGTACTGCAAACAAATATCGCAACAAATCGCGCGACGGAGAGACGCTCTTCAAAATCGCGGCTGTGGGGTAGAGGCTTTACTTTGTTTGTTTGATTTGATGTACTTCGCACTGTATCCGTCCTGCCGTTCGTTAATTGAGAGTTTTTCAGTGATATTTTAGTGACCCGGCTATATAACTAACTGAACTTGCATTCTTTCATATTCGAACCATTTTTGGCAAGTTGTCGGACTTTTGCATGTCTTTATATTACAAATCATCTTCGGCTTATTAATAATAATTAATCATAATTCAGGGATAACATTAGCAGCACCATCAACAATGCAACGTTGGCTGCAGGAAACAAATTGTCTGCCAGGAATCAATAACGAAATATTTGAAAATACAGTACCTCTTAAAAATAAATTCGCAAATTAATTAATTATGGAGAGGTCTTGTGCTGTAGGTATGTTTTGAGTAAAATGGTTGATTTTTTGATTTATTAGAAGGAAATGAAGATTTTGTGGTGATAGTGATCGAAGTAATAAAGAAGCCAAATACGCTTTAGAATTTATTGCAAGAGGTATACAGGGTGGTCAATTTTTTTGGAAAAATTATAATTCCTTAGTTCGATTCACTCAAAACTCGGTTTAAATAAACTATAAATAAATAATAAATTGAGTATTTTTTACTTTTACAAAACTACCCCCAGGGTAAAGTGCAGTAAATTTCTTAAATTTGTATGATTTCAACGCGGGCGATGCCGCCGGGCCCAGGTAGTTTACCACAATTTCAAATATACTCACTCGCAGTGCCCTCAGTTATTCCGTGATCGTGGCGCATGAAGGTGTGCCAAAATATTAGAAAGCTCAAAACTCTAATCCTGGTACATAGGTGAGTTTTTTTCAGGGCCACTGAGGCTCTTAAACCGTGAGAGTTATCGAAAAGTCATCTTAACGTGCTCGATTTAAATAAAAAATTAAGGTCTTCATTCAATAGACATTTTTTTTAGTTTTAGTTATTTTTAGGTTTTTCACTTTTGGGTTCTTTGTTATTCAAAAAATAGTCGTCATACATTATGACGACTATGTCATGACTAGTGCATGACTAGTCCCAAAGTGGCTGGAACACCTTCAAAATAGTTTATTCACAAAGAAAATTACAATCAAATAAAATTAATAAATTAGAACTAGTATTTACAATTAAACAATTGAGCTAACTGCAGACTGTTGCAAACAATGTACAGGTAGCTCAACTGATCCATATCAATACCAGTCGGAAGCGTCCCCAAGACGCTGGCTGTATTGAAAATCTACAAAATCCCACAAAATTTATTTTATTTAATTTCAACTTTATGATTTCAGTAGAGGTTACACGTTCAGATTAGAATCGGAACGTTCAAAAACTCACTTTACTAAAATAAAAAGAATTAAAACTAAAAAACAACTTGACTTTTTTAAATGCAGAAGTTATTTTTTTCAAAATCGAGCACCGTGCAACATTCGATACTTTTCGATAGCTCACACCGTTTCTGACTTCTCCTCAGTGGCCCTAAAAAAACTCACCTGTATAATCCGTTGTAAATGACTTGAGTTTAAGTATAACTTAACTATGATAGTTTTAAAGAAAATATAGATTTCAGTATATTATTATAATACGAATATTTAGATTTAGTTGGACTTTCTTCTTAGTTTAGTCCTTTTAGTCACCAGGGATCTATTCTACGATGCGCACCTTAAGTAGGTACCTACCCCACAAAAGTAAGTGGAACTTGCTGTATTACTAGGTATATACTACCTATCTTTATAGTAAGAGATGAAAAACGTTATTCAAGTCTATGTTCTCAAATTAAATAAACCGTAAGTACCTATAATAATAATAATAATAATAATAATAATAATAATAATGCTGGACAATTCACACATCATTATCTAGCCCCAAGCTAAGCAGAGCTTGTGTTATGGGTACTAGATAACTGATTATACTTAATACGTACAATACACTACATAGATAGATATTTTTTATTATACATAGAAAACACCCAGACCAACGGAACAAATTTCTGCAGATCATACACAAATTGGAATCGAACCCGCCATGCCAGGGCTTACGCACTATAACAACATAAACCTTAGTGTATAAATACTTATAAATTAAAGAATTAGAGCTTCTGTGTAGAATTTGACCAGATCTTTTGAGGTAACATTCTTACTAAAGTAGAGTCGACGAGACCTATTAACAAATTAAATGCATCTTCACACACGGCCCTTCTTCAGGTCGCACCGTAAAGGATGGGCGGGCATTCAATTAGTTAAAAACATGTCACAGCACAACATGTTGAGTAATTTCATCCATTTCTACAGCTTCAGGCTTCTCTAACTTTCTAAACACACGTTAAATTGGTGTCCCACGGTGGCTCACGTACAAACTAAGTTTCTAGCGATATTACGGGCTTCGTTCTGGTGTGTGGACCAAATGGGTTCCATGGACGTGCCAATTTCATAAGTAATATGAGAAGGTTGTCTGTAAGTCCATGCTAACAGTTTAGTATTATGCAATTCAACAAACGTCAATCTTCAATGTCAATTCGTCGTAATTCATTAGCGTCATTAGTATATTTTTTTGTTTTTACATCGCAGGTTAACGTAAATTGTTTTTAAAACAATAAATGAAACTAAAATAGGTATTTTTTTCATTGAGTATCGTGTTTTTCTTTGGTTTTTCAGTTCCTTCTTATACATAAAAACCAAAGAAAAATTCTTTATAAATTTTCTCTGATACCCACTAACAACCGTTGGATCTATTTGATTTTAAACGTAGACAAACTTGACAAGCTCTGCGGTTTCCTAGTGATAATTTTCTTCGCCGTTTGAGCAAGTAATGACGAATCATCCGAGTCATTGGTGCATGCTAATTGGTGCTTAAATAGAAATCACTGGTTATTAGTTGGACCAGCTGTTCTGATATTATATATATGCCGTGATATTCAATTGAAGGACAGGTGAGATTTGCTAATTTTTTAAGAAATAAAAGGAAAATCGAGATTTATCCCCTGGTTATGTTCTTGAGAAAAAAGAAATCTTACCCTGCACCTATACATAATTATTAACCTAATTATGAGTGAGGAAGTTGGCGGTGTTACACCCCCATGCCTCAGAAAACGAGTTTAGCAGTTGGTCCCGCGCCTGGCCTCTTCCCGGTCGTTTCGGTATGCCATTGGATTATGAGAGTGAGTGATTAGAGAGAACACCTGTGTTTGCGCACTTTTGCTCTATATTCCTGCGCCATGTCCTGTACTAAAGGCTAGTCTCAGTTGAGACTGGCCGCCGTGGCCGAAATTCGGCTAACAGGACATCATAATATCTAATTAACCTTTTCACCATTGGCCAATTGGTGAAAATCATGAGAGGCCTCACAGAAAACATCCAACACACTTCAAAAAGGTAACTGTCTTATGTCGCTCGTGTCAGACTTCCTACCTTTCACAGTTATATCAGCAATGAAAAATCGTGTACCACAAAACGACATCCATTAAAATGATATCATAGATCAGTGGAGCTTTCAACACATTCTTTCAGCTCATTTCCCGCCGCATGCCGCGCTGATGCGACCGCCATCATTCATAGATCACATGCGCACGCGGCCGCAGCATTCTTGGGGGTGTGTAGACGAGCCGATCTGCTATCCGACTTTTATAGATCAGATGCGCACGCGGCCGCAGCATTCTTGGGGGTGTGTAGACGAGTCGATCTGCTATCCGACTTTCATAGATCACATGCGCACGCGGCCGCAGCATTTTTGGGGTGTGTAGACGAGCCGATCTGCTATCCGACTTTCATAGATCACATGCGCACGCGGCCGCAGCATTTTTGGGGTGTGTAGACGAGCCGATCTGCTATCCGACTTTCATAAATCACATGCACACGCGGCCGCAGCATTCTTGGGGGTGTGTAGACGAGCCGATCTGCTATCCGACTTTCATAGATCACATGCGCACGCGGCCGCAGCATTTTTGGGGTGTGTAGACGAGCCGATCTGCTATCCGACTTTTATAGATCACATACGCACGCAATCGCAGTATTCTTGGGGGTGTGTAGACGAGCCAATTTGCTATCTGACTTTCATAGATCAGATGCGCACGCAGCTGCAGCACTCTTGGGGGTTTGTAGACAAGCTCATCAGCCGACTATTGTAGATCATAATCTTAGGGAGTCTTCATCATTACTTTCATTTGTAAAGGATTTGGGTCAGTGACCATATTCATTTTAAGTCAGTTAAAGATCTCTTGGCAAGACCTTTACAAGACTGCAAGGAAGGTATATGATTAGATTTGTTTTCTAGACTGTATTTAAATTGTTGACGAAAAATATGACGAAATAAGTTCGGGAAAAGTGGATGCATACCTATACTAGACCAAATATTGTCTGCAGACATAGGCTTGATAGATCGGCTAGTCCGTAGAGACCACGTATGCGCTAGCCATTACGCGGGAAGTGGTCAATCTGTCATCGGCGATATAAATCGATATGCTATTGGAAAACTATAGATTGGCTCCATTGACGTGTCATTTCCACTGGATTGGCGTAGGTGTCCATTGTCCGTCCACAATCTATGGTGATGAATTGGAATACAAGACGTAGATAGTTATAAAACAAATATTTTTAAATGTGTTTCCTATTTTAGTATCTGATCTACTAAAATACGGGTGACTGACTAGACACTCGACTTAGAATGGATCTTTAGGCATTGCTATCAATCTCAAAAATTAAACTTACTTTCTTTCCTCACCTAGCAAAGAAAGCAATAAGATGAAGAAGGAAAGTACATACCATAACCGGTGTAGCTATCAGAAAATGGTCTTAGAAGACTATATTTTTTAGAGAAATTTCCATTCCCATTCGGAGAATAAAAAAAATTACCGTCATCAAAAAAAATTACATTTTACACGAAAATGATCAAATCTTCAGGCCAATAGTCTGAACCGTTCTTTCGCACCTTACGAAAGAATGGTATCCAAGAGGAGTCGGGGAACCCACTTAAATAAAAAGAGTTTCTAAAAAGTCAGAAATCGCAAAAAAAAAAAAAACGTTTCCTTTACATTTTGTAGAAATCATTCCAAGACTATTTTGTAGCTGGCTAAGGTACCTCTCCTTGCTGCCCCTTCGAAAAAATCCACCCAGTATAACCGAAATTGGTCCTAAAGTACCAAAATTACCTACAAGTTTTTCCAGGCTTCACAAGAGCAAACCATCCATCTCTTCTGCTCTCCTCAGATAAAACTCGGCAATAAATATCCACTTGATCTTGTTTTCTGTACCGGAAGCATTATTTTACTCATTACAGAGTGTGCAGAGGTATTCGAAATATTTCCAGCATCCTATCATCGCGATTCGATCTGTCGACAGCAAGCCATTCGGTTCTTCAATCAATTCGTCGCGATGCCGAGGCACATCTAAGGCCGTTGAACTTCGTTTTTCTCTCGCTTTTTATTCTGTAGCCTCCAAAATGCCTACTGTTTTATCTTTGTACTATAAATACCTCTATGCTATAATAATGTAGGTTTAATCTTTAAGAGAGGTATAATCTTCAAAGGTAGATAATTAATTCTGTAGAAGGTCAAGGGGGCATAAAAGGAGTGCAGTGGCCTAGTAGACTTAAATCACAGAAATCCTGAATTTTATTAATAACCTCCAAAACGACTGGTCCCATTCTAAAAAATATTTCACTAGCAGGATAGGTATTTAACCCATCGATCTTAGCAAAATTCGGGAGATTGAGCTTCTCGAAAGTGGACGGCTCAAATTAAGTGCAATTAGGTTCAACCAACTCGGTCATAGTCGGACTGACGCGCTGCCGGTGTTTCGCGTATTCGTTTGCGTATTGTTGTGTCAATCGCACTTCGGTTCTCTAAGTATTTCCATCTTTGTTGTTCATTAGGTGGATATATTGCAAAAGTTTGGAAAAAGCGTGTCTTTGTTGCGTTTAGTTGTAACACAACACAGGCCTTTTGTTGAGAGAACGTACCATCACACTAATATTATAAATGCGAAAGTTTGGATGGATGGATGGAAGGATATTTGTTACCTTTTCACGCCAAAACTACTGGACCGATCGGGCTGAAATTTTGCATACAGGTAATTCTAATCTTGGAATCAAACATAGGCTTACTTATTATATTACCATAGGCTACTTTTTATCCCATAAATCAGTTCCCATGAGATAGAAATAACCTTTAAACGTTTCTGAAGCTGCGGGCAGAAACTAGTATCTACATAATTTTATTTTTATATTTTATGTCTAGACCTATTTTATCTCTGAAGCTATCGTATGAAGGTAGGTAGGTACATACTACCATAAAGAAGAATTTTCTAGAATTGAATTAAGATGGATAGCGTTCGTATTTAAAATCTCATTACGACCATATCGAGCTAGAAAGTCGATGGAACAAAATCATCTTCAAGCCAACCTGTATTAATAAAGATATTAATAAAGTCGTATCTTTACGCCCGCATTAAGCCCGATGGACCCATGATGCTGGGTATCTTCATTAACTCTATTAGCGAGATGATTTGTGGGTCATAAAGCGACGTGGCCCTGATTAATGAATCTGGTTCGTCCATTACGGTCCAGTTTGCAACATTGGATGCAGCTACGCGTAATTTTATGCTGGTAGAATATTAATATTGGCACTGATATTTCTGAGTAGAGGAACAGTGTTAACCAAAGATTAATTTGGTCAATGATTGTAGCTACAACAGTAGCTGTAACAGTTTTTTTAGCTGTTTTTGTAACTGCAACAGTTTTTGGTGGCCCTTAAAGGTCACCCAAAACGGCATTTAATTATTTTGTTTATCATTATTCATCATTATATTTGCAACAGTCTGCAGTTAGCTCAATTGTTTCAATTGTAAGTACTAGTTCTAATTTATTCCTATTATTCGATTGTAATTTTCTTTGTGAATAAAGACTTATTTATTTTAGGTATTATAAAATAATAATACATTTAGATAGATAGATAACTCTTAATCAAACTCCACACAAACCTAAAATACAATGTATTCCTTCTGTAGAAGGAAATGCTCAGAAATAAGGAAGTACAAAGAGCGGCCTTATCGCTTTGAGCGATCTCGACATTTATTTCGGACTATAGAAAACTTACAGATCATTTTAACTTATTCTGCGGTCCATAGTGTAATACACCTCCTCTTCCTCTTAGACCAGCTTTATCCAGAAGAAACAACAGGATATGGAATGAAGTATTTTAGTTACTCAAGTAACGATATGGGTACGTTGGCTTTTTCGAAAAGAAGAATTAATCTGCCAGGTTTAGGTAAACAACTCCACAGACACTATATCTTACGGCGTATAAATAAAAAAAATATTTTAATTATAATTAATTTCAATAACTCGAGGCACTTCTAGTTAAAACTTTCATTATGTTTAGGGCATAAATCTCTGAGTGTACCTAATGAGTGATTTGTAAATTAATCTCAACTTTTGCCTAACGGGGTATGTTATCTAGCATCTCAGTTACCTGCTGTGTTTATGGCACAAGGCGCTGCAGTGGGAACTTTACAGCAGTTTATCTATACTTATATTATAAAGAGGAAAGATTTTATTGTTTGTTTGTTTGTATTGAATTGAATAGGCTCAGAAAGTACAGAACCGATTTGAAAAATTCTTTTACCATTAGAAGCCCACAATATTCCTGATGAACAAAGGCTACTTTTTACCGCGGGAAAATGCTTCATTCCTACGGGAAAACGGGAAGTAAGAATGCAGCTAGTTTCAGATAAATCAAGCATTTCAAAGTTGAAAGAATGAATTCCAAATATTTTACGCATCGGGAGACGATTTAATCATATTTTCAACGTAGTTTCTCTCCTGGTAACTTGTAATTTGAAATTCTATTAAGAAGTCATTAACTAGGGTGTCCCTTCCGTGGTTAGCCTAAGTCAAGGACAACAGTGGACCAGTCTGTGTAATGAGCAGTACTTAAAAGTACTGGCTACTGTACTTAAAAGTACTGGCTAAAGTGTCGCTTAAAAGCCACACTAATCGCCAGGAACTGTAATGTAACGTAGCAAAGTAACAAGTGAAAAAAAATGTTCACTCTTTGCATTTTCTTGGTTTACAAATTATTATTTTTTATCATAATTAGAAATAAAACATCTAAGACAAAAAAAAATGCAAAACATAGCAGTCATTTTCATTCTTTTACCGTTTTCTTCGTAGAAAGATAGGCCTTGTATCCAAGTATCTAACCATACTAAATCATAAATAAGAAAATTTTAATGTTTTTAAGTACCTACTCGTACATCTTCACGCCAAAATTATCGAACCGCTGAAATTTTTCTTGCTGAATTGTTCGTGGCCTGGAATAAGAAATAACTACTTTTTTCCCATAAATCAGTTCCCATGGGATAGAAATACGATTAAACAAAAACATCGCATAAGAAGTTGCGGGCAGAAACTAGTTTAAACTATAATAGAAGGGGCTTCTGATATCAGAATTTCCTTTTTTGTTGGACTTTTCTTTGTGAAATATTCTTGATTTTTGTGTTTGTGTTGGCAAGGAAAATTAAGGGGTCACGCTTTCTTGATTGTAAATAAACAATTAGTAACGGAAGCTCGGTGGACAGATGGAGCATGTCCGAAACTTCTTCATTGTTTATTCAGTCAGAAATCGACGCTTTCCCTATTGTTAAAATGTAGAGTTAAGAATTGGTTTTCTTGGTCTCAGACCCTTTTGACCCGCATGTTTTGACCCGATTAATAAAATTCCCCATATGGCCCACTTTCAAGTGCCCATTTGACCCACTGTGGGTCAAAACATTTTTTATTATTAAATTAATTAATTATTTCGTACCTTTCTGACCCATTTGTGCAAAACAAAGAAAACTCATAGAATGTACAGTTTACAATATTGAATGAAAACTTTTGTGCGCATCAAGCTTTGGCATTAAGGGAAGAATGTGGAGGGATCTATGGGGAGAGGAATACTAAGAAAATATGGAATGAAGGGATTGTGGGAAAGAGGACATAATTATGTATAAAGCTTCGGCCAAAACTGCGCGTCAAACACATGGGACGCGGGACGCGAAAGCATCCAGCATCTGCCTGCAATCTTTCGCAGGTCAGGCCTGAAATATTTCAGGATCATCCCACCTTGCTGGAGGGCGTCCTACACTACGTTTGCTGAGTCGTGGTTTCCGCTCAATAAAACGTTTCCCCCAGTAGTATATGGAGGCGTGTGCCGCGTGGGGTCCCATGCGGCACACGCTTTCAGCGTTCCTGGGCCGGGACCTTTCGCTGCCGAGCGTGGTGAGCGCCATGCTCGACGGCGAAAGGGAGTGGCAGGCCATGGTCTCCTTCTGCGAAGAGGTTATGTCGCAGAAGGAGGCCGCTGAGCGGGTCAGGGAGGATGACGCCCAATCTGACCCGCTCCGGCGCAGACGTCCAGGGAGACGAAGGGGGCGGTTCGCCCGCCTCCTTCGTCCCCCGTAGTGAGGCCACTGGTGGAGAGTCGGGGGACTCTCTGCCGGCTAGCACGGCTCCACGCGTCTGAGGGGTGACCTGTGTGAAAGGGTTGCTCCTCCTTGAGGCCGAGGCCCGGACCGGTTCCCGGGCCACCCGCCGGAGCGAGATGGTGAATGCCAACGCGACCCCATCTCGCCCCATGACGGCGGTGGACGTTTCACGGGGGGGTTTTAGTGGGTTCGAGTCCCACATACCCCCTTCCGTCACCCCCATGGCGGAAGGGAAGTGCGAGGGCATTTCCCCCCTCCAAAAAAAAAAAAAAAGGATTGATCTGCGTACAGGGACCATGGGGAGGCCCTTGCCCAGCAGTGGGACACAACAGGCTTATTATAATTGTATTCCCGGTTTGTTGGAAATCACAATGACAAGTACAAGTACACCTAGTTCTAGACCAAGAATCGCATCTAAGCTAATGTTATTTATCAAACGCGTATAATGTCGGGGGCAATAGCTAGTTGTAATTATCTAGGATACCCTAACACTTTCATGGCCCAAGACACGGATGATCTCTCCCAGCCCCTGCTGCGATCTCACCGCCGAGGCTGGGCAGTGAATGCGTTGAAAAAAATAGAGCACTTATTATTTCCCAAAGCACTGAGTTATTTGAAGAAGCTAACAAAAGCTCCAAGTCTACACCACGTAGAGCCGAGTAGCGGCTCCGTCACGCTTCACGCCTCGGCCGAGGACCCCAGCGACATTCTACGAGACAAATCAAAACTATAGCCGGCCTCAGATCACGAAAACTCGTGGCGGGAATTACCTTCTAAACCTTCTGAGACTTTCTAGTTCCTACTCGAAAGAAAGCTCAATTTAGTTACTCGATAGCCGATTTAAAGGTAGTAAAAGTTGACATTGCTTGGTCTTGGTCAAAAGTTTGGTTAATTATTTGGAAGGATGTTGGAGGATGGTATGAGATACCTTTATTATGTACATGTATTATGGGTGTTTGGTGGGAAAATTTTGATTTGTAAATGAAACTAATATATATTAAATTAATTGTAAGTATTATTTACCAAACCAAAAATCAAACATACAAATTTTACGTAATAAAGTTTTTCGGTTTTTGGTTTTTGCTATTTTTGAACTATTCAAATTTGAAATCAACATTTTCCCATCGTACCGTAGCGTTCGGACGAAAAAAAATACAGAATTTATTTCGTCCGAACGCTAACGCTTGACATAGGTACTATATGAGGATTGGTGATCGCACTGTAGTTATTTATGTTTTTGTAAGAGAAAGAGAAGAAGAACAGGTAGGTTCTATGTGTTAGATCTATAGTACCTTCCTACATGAGAACGCTATGTAATCATTTTTCAAACGTTGAAACTTCTTAAGGATTGCAATTAAAATTGTCTGTGTAATATAGAAAACCAGGAGTAACTAATCTACTTTTTACCGGAGAACTACTCGTGCGAAGCCGCGGGCAGAAGCATACTATATCTATAGATATTTCGTTCATGGAGTGCTTCAGCGGCCATCACCCGTCACGGGCTGCCGCTCGCACCTTCCAACAATTATTGCTGAGGATTTAGGAAATAACCGGATTATTTCGGATTATATGAAACCAGCAGGAAACTTTTTAATGAGAGAGGGAAAAGGTTGATTTTGAGGTTAATAATTATAACCGATGGGTTATCGAACCCTACTTTTTTCTGTCAGCTCATTTTTCATTTTTTTTTTTTTTTTTTTTATTTATTTGGGAAATTTCCTACTGTTAAGGGAAAAGTCTTTCCCCTGTTCGTTATTTTGTCATATTCATGCGAGATTTTCCACCTATATTCGTGGAAAGAATTAGGATCAGAAAGAACCAATCATTATAGAAGGGATAGGTAGGTACTTAATGCCTATACATATTTAAAGAAAAAACGTACGTAACTTCTCAACTTGTTTTCTAATAACATAGGTTTACCATTTTATTTATAGGTACTATAAATTTTATGAATATAGCGTGAGGAAACCTGTCCATAAATAGACTCTGTAATGTCAACAGAAAACTTGTTCTAACGTTTCACGTGCCATTTCACGGAAAAAAACTCAAGCAAAAACTATAGCATAGGAGTGAAGTGAGCACTTAAGGAAATGTAGAGGCATAGAGGGGTAAATTTCCTACTAGCAGGCTATTGGTTACAAGTCCGGCACAGATAATGAGCTCTGAACGGAATGATTGTACCGCTTCATTCCCATTTCAGTACCTATTCGAAGCAATTTTCTTATGATTTGTGTCGCATCGTTTTAACCCGTCAAACGAAATGTTCACACCTGCAATTCTATCACCCATGTGGGAAATAATGTATCGAATGATACGCTACACATCGGGGAAAAAAATCTGGAGTTTTAACCCCTTAGAAACTCTACCTTTTTTGTTATCATCATCATCATCAGCCTATAATAGTCCAAAGCTGGACACAGGCCTCCCTAATCAGAGCCTTCATCATCTTTCTAGTTTTCTATTAGTATTTTACTGATGTGAATCTACCCAAAGAAACCTATTATGTACACCCACAAATTTTATTCATGTTAATTCATGTATTCGTTATATTTATTATTTCCTTACTAAAATAAGTTTATTATTAAAATGTAAAGCTAAGGATTGGAACTCGCTGCCTGCTATTTTGGATTTTCCCAGCCATTACAACCTAATTCTCTTCTAGACTTTTGTGATACATATTCGGCCATATCTTCAGTTGAGATTGCTGTCGAACGAAGGTCTATTAACGATAAACTGCTTACGGTTCGTACAAATACCCTCAATATCACACCCATGAGCATATTTCTATGTTTTCTTATAAAGAAAACTGTAAGTAGCAACTCGTCACGGCACAAGGGCACATTATGCACCCTTCGTAACCTTTGAGGCAATAATTAACAGCCGGTTATGGAATATTCTGGAATAATTCAAATGTTTGGAAGTCCGTTGGCTTGAAAGAGGCTGCCCCATTGGATTCTTTCAAATAAACTTTTATATATTTGCTGCATGATATTAGTTCATCAACAGTGAACTAATATCATTGAGGGCAAAAAAATAAAATACGAACAGAGAACCTCTTATTTTCTTGAACTCGGTTGAAAATATTCAGTAATGTGTGTCGTTGACATTTCAGTTAAAACAATCAATTCCAACATGTCTTACCTACCTACTGAAAATAAAATAAAATGACTCTACTTGCTGCAAAAGTCATGAAGGTATACTTATCAGACGTAGATAGGACCTACTGTAGATTTTACTAAAAATAACTTTTCTTCAGCACTCTTCATCCAAAAGAAATCAGAAATAAGTTGTTATTTATCTAGATCCGATAAGCGCGGCATGCGGGACGTGGACCGGCGCGTGCGCGTCCACCGTGGAAGGTGCACGACATCGCAGGTGACCATCCACCTGCCACCGCACTACACCTGAGACACAGGCAAGTGGATGGTTTATATTGGCCGAGTATTTTAGGTAGGTACCTTATAAAAGTAGAATAGAATAGAAAATCTTTATTTGTGTAACATAATTAAATTACATAACATACGATACTTTACACTGGAGGATACGAGCAAGAACGATAAATTTTATCAGTGTGGTTTTTGAAGAATTAGCAAATTTTTCCTTGGTGAGTGTATAAACTATTACAATATCTAATGGGCGGCGGGAGATTGTTCCAACATTTCGTGGCTGCGTAACGAAAGCTACCACGAAATGCAGTTGTTCCATGGTATGAGCATATTAAATACCCATTGCTCAAAGTGTTCTCGCACCAACATTTCGTGGCTGCGTAACGAAAGCTACCACGAAATGCAGTTGTTCCATGGTATGAGCATATTAAATACCCATTGCTCAAAGTGTTCTCGCACCTTTACTAACAAAGTTGACAGTGCATCAGAAAGCGCACCAAAGGATTGAAAGTATGGCTGAGTTAAAGTTTTGATGATGGCTTGTAAAGTCGCACCGTTACGACACTGTAGCCGAATACGTCATTATGATTACAAGTGAACAAAATAATTATGGTCAGCTGATAATACAGCACAAAACTTAGAAGCCTTGAAGTCTTGAACATCAACTGGATCGCTAGGCAAGAATGGCAGTTAGGCATACTGTACATACATACACGTACATACAAATATTGTCTTGAACCAAATCTGTCATTAATATCCAGAAACAGCCATAAACCGATCAAGGGAACCATGTAGCCCTGCCCTAAACTGGAATGAATAAAGCGTTGGCAGAAAGCTAGAATGACCTTTGCCTTTAAGACAAAAAGTTCTATTTATGAAAAATGTAGTAAGTAACGGTCTTCCTTGGGATAATAATGGAGGGTGATATGAAATGAATATAATAAAGGTTCTGTTGTAAACGGTTGTCATACCGTTCATGGTTTCAGGCTGTTTTTACTTTCAGCTATTACTTTTATTTTATCCAAGGATAGTTTCGTCATTCTCATCATCAGCCTTTTTTGTCTGTTTTCAGACGATTCAGGTATTGCTTGTAGTTTTGGTTAGTGATAATTTCTCACGTCTCGACTCCATGTTTGATTGAATCTCCTATTATTTTACAAGATGGTTACGATCATAGATCTCAGTAAAATTCTGTAGATATGGTACATTCTCCCAGCGCTAACGCAACAAATGGCCTGTGTTGTATTACAAGACAACTAAACACAAAGACACGTTATTTCCAATCTTTTGCAATATACCTAGTTACCTCAACCTCATCCTCAACCTCAACAGCCTGTATTGATCCACTGCTGGACGCAGGCCTCCCCCTGATAATCGCCAAATTGGCTTTTATCTCCTGGGGGGTAATGCCCAAAATTCCTACGCTAGGCATGCGGGTTGGGGATCACAGCCGCCCGCCTCAGTTGTGGTGCCTCCCATACGACACCGCAACCACTACCGCTCCAACTGGGCTGAGAGGGCAAAACCCTGAGGAGCAGTCCGGCCAGGGGCCAGCCGTGTCGCCGTCTGTGTTGGCACGGCCCCATGGGTTCCTCTTAGCTTCATCGCTGGTGACCAGGCCGCGATTACTAAGCCCCCCCGCCCGGCAAGGCGGGAAACCCTTCGGGGGGGGGCTCTTACGACACCCGCGGTAAGAGTTGGAGACGTGCAAATTCTAAGCCGGCACCACATAACACCACATAGGTACCTACTTAATGAACAACAAAGATGGAAAAACGTACCTAGACAGAATTGCGACCCAGACAACAATACGCACACCAAACACTATGACAGAGGTAGGTGGACCTAATTGCACCTAATTTGAGCCTTTCACTTTCGAGATGCTAGTAACGAATCTCCCGGATTTTACTTAGATACATCGACGGTTACGATAGGTCCATACTTTGAAACTTTGACTTTTGCTGAGAACTTCCGTCAATTCCCTCAAGTTTTTTTAAAAGCCCGTCTTCCTCACTTGGAAGATAGGAAGAAGCTGTCATCAAAATTACTGCCCATTCGTCCACGACCAAATGACATCATGATAACCAGCTGGGGTGAACGCCCTCCGTCGAAATAAAAGAATTGTCATTGATGGCTATAATGCTACCACTAAGTAGATGATGATGGCACTTGAGGCAGTTTCGGGTTAAATTGGTGACTAGATTTACAAGTTTTTGCTATGATTACTACAGAGCTTACTAACTTATCTACTAGCGTACTGACTTATGTTAAAACGAATAGGAGCTTATCTTTACGTATTTTTTGCGGAGCGTAAATTGCTAGATAATAGTACATTTGGAGGTGATTAGTGATCACGAAAAAGTGCTGTGCCCTTTAACAAATGAAATGCCCTAATTTTTGCCTTCGGCTGCGTTTTCCTTTAAAACCTATCAAAAATACGCTAGCGTATCCACCGATATTTGCTTAAACCTCCGCAGCAAAGTACGAGCTCTACAATGCTTTGAGACGAAATATGTAATACTAGTTTGGGCCCGCGGCTTCGCTCGCGTATTTTCTAGGCATACGTTCAAAGGTTTTGTTTTTCTATCCTATGGGAATTGATTTAGGTATGGGATAAAAAGTAGCCAATGTTTTATTCCAGATTTAGACCTGTATCTATGCAAATTTCACGCCATCAATTCAGTAGTTTTAGCGTAGGTAAAGAATTAACAAATATCCACCTACCCATCTATCTAAATTTTATAATATTACTAGTTTCTGCCCTCAGCTTCGCACGCGTTGTGTCGATGAAAATGTTTAAAGGTTATTTCTATCTCTTGGGAACTGTTTTATGGGACAAAAAGAAGCCTATGTTTGCTTAGAGCTACATCTATGAAAAATTTCAGAACGATCGGTACTGTCGCTTTGGCGTGAAGAGGTAACAAACACCCATCCAAACATCCAAACTTTCAGAGTGCGTTTCTTGTCTTACTGATATAAGTTGCTATTATTGTGTTACTGTGAAGGTAAGTAATTATAATGCATGTGAAGGCATCCGCTTTGTGATAGCGGATACGAAAAATTATGAAAATCCGCTAGAATACACATAGAAAATCATTAAGTATTTCGCTTAACTTTATAATTTGCGATATTTTAATGGGACTTCCTTTTCCTTACAACATTCTTTCACGAGAGGGTCCCACTTGCTTTGGTTTATTTTCTTTCTCTGAATGAAAGAATGCAATACCTACTACTAATATGATAAAGCCGAAAGTTTGTGAATTGTGGAAATTATTTTGTTACCTTTGTTTTCCAAAACTACTGAACAAATCAAAATGAAATTTGGCATAGATACACTTAGAACATAGGCCTCCGTCAGTAGTTCTACTAAGAAGTACAACTGGTAGTAGGTAAAAATGACACACCTTTGTATCTCTAGCACTAACTACTACTACAAAAAAAAAACACTGGACTTCACTCAACTTTTTAGCCTAACTTAGATAATAGGCTACTTGTTATACCGAATGCGGCGAGCAGAAGCTAGTATTTCATAGACTGTTTCAAAAATATATTTCCTATACTACTTTAAATGTAGGTATAACTATTTCGTGTTATAACAAGTAGGTAGTCCCCTTTTTAGTATTGTGTATATTATTTAATATTAAAACCTAATAATTGTAAGCTGTAATCTTAAACAATTCAACCCGCTGTCAAGCTGTAGGTTGTAATTATTTTTTGATATTTTTTGTCTATGGTCTGCCACCCGTGTTGACCTCAGAAGAACGATCCTATGGAACTGCCCTAAGCATGTACTTTTCCTGGATACCTAAGTAAACAAATCGAAATATATAATGAAATATTGAGAATATTGCGGGTTTCTACAGCTCACAACAAAGATGATTCAAAATAACAGGTTTTTATACACTTTATATCAAATACATTATACAATAGACAACAGTTTAACGAAATGTTAGCCACTTGCCGGTGAAAGGTCAGATTCGGCCTGTTTTTGCTTTGACATAGGCCACAGCATGCTACAGAACACTTCATGGTACCTCATCTATATGATTTTCAATTTATATCACAGTTTGGCTCAAAAAAAAGTCGAAAACACTGGGAAAACTTATATTTCTCACAATGACATCTCCTCACATGTAAACAAAACCGTAGACTAAAATGGCGTCCGTGACAGCAAAAGTACATCGAAACCAGGAAGAGGGCGCTGATAAAAAGAGTGTGTATGCTTTTTCCTAACGTAAAACCACTGTTGTGAGAAAGAGACTGGTAGTCCATTATTGCTTCCGTGTCAAATTGAACAATAACGGCAGTTCCATAGGATCGTTCTTCTGAGGTGTTGACACGCGCCAAAGGTCCTGTCAGAAAACCAGCGTTACTCTACTTTTTGTGGAGCAACATTATGCTGAGACGGGACCTTTAGGTTCACTGCGTGCTGCACTTGCTGCTATTACTACAGTTATTATTATTACTAGCTGTACCCGCGACTTCGTTCGCGATTGCCTTACCTGCCGACTAATTAAGTTCACATTTAACCATAGTCTCTCATATTATGAAACGCCGCCGTCCAAAAAATCGTGTAGGGTCTACGGGGGATAGCATATTGTCATCTTCAATCCCATTCTTTATCCACACGACTTTTAGCTACGACTCGGCCAGCGTCAGTGTTAAGAAGTGTCCTACTCGTTTGACTTACTCACAGCTGGGGCCCTATTCTGCTATACTAATCGCTTCACTATGACAGGGCTATCGTCACAGAATGACACTTTTTGGTATTCCACCTTGGATGAAAGAAATTATGATGAATGCGGATGGAGAGACGCGCGTCAAGTTTGAAACTACATATTAATTTATCTCGCGCGCACTATCTGGAATTTTATTAATCTAAGGATTCTACGTGATGATTCTGCGACGATTCCATTGTCATACTGAAGCAATTGTTTTGCAGAATTGGGCTCCTGATCCATTTGACTGGACCACCGTAATTTTTTTTCGTTAGTAGGTAGGTACAGTTGGCTGTGTACCACAATAAAAAATATTTTTCTGCGGTCCAGTTAGTTTAAGTGGACCACAATAATTAATTAATTTAATTGTACACGAAGTCTGGTTCGCTTCCGCAACCAAACTTCGCTGGACCAGCTAAACCACCATATATCATGTAAGTCCTGCCTTACATGATATATGGTGGTTTAGCTTATTTTTCCAAGACCCACCACCTTAGTAGGTAGGAACCTAACTAATAGGTGCGTCTTGGAAAAATAAATAGATAGGAACTTACCTACCCTTTATCTACTAATTTTTTTCTTCAATCTACAGATTATTTCATCAATCTACTGATTTTCTACTCGACTTTCTACTGATTTAGTCATATTCGATCTTGCATCTCTGTTTCCAACAAAAAGAATGCATGAAATCGGACGACGCGTAGACCCGTCGTGATGCGCGGTTAAAGAATTCTACTTTTTCCTCTCTCCCAGGGGAACCTTACTGAATTCCAGGATAAAATGTATTCCATTTCCTTTCTTGTAGTATGAACTCAAAACGTGCCAAGTTACATTCCAACTCATTACCTATGTAGTTTCGGCGTGATGAGCGGTGAAGGAATTTAACTTTCATCCCCTCTGCCAGGGCAACCTTACTGAATTCCGGGATAAAATGTATCTTTCCTCATAGTACGAACTAAAATCACGCCGAGTTGCATTCGAATTCATTAAGTAGTTCCGTCGTGATGCGCGGTTAAAGAATTTTACTTTCATCCTCTCTCCCAGGGGAACCTTACTGAATTCCAGGAAAAAATGTATCCCATGTCCTTCCTTGAACTCAAATCGTACCAATTAAGTCCAACTCATTCAGTAGTTTCGGCGTGAACGTGATGCGCGGTGAAGAAATTTTACTTTTATCCCCTCTCCCAGGGGAACCTGACTGAATTCCGGGATAAAAAGTATCCTATGTCCTTCCTCGTGGTATGACCTAAAATCGTACCGAGTTTTATTTCAATACCTTAAGTAGTTCCGTCGTGATGCGCAGTTAAAGAATTTTACTTTCATCCCCTCTCCCAGGGAAACCTGACTGAATTCCGGGATAAAAAGTATCCTATGTCCTTCCTCGTAGTATGACCTAAAATCGTGCCGAGTTTCATTTCAATACCTTCAGTAGTTTCGGCGTGATGCGCGTTTAACAAACAGACAGACAGACAGACAGACAGACAGACATGAATGAAAAAAATTGCAGTTTTGGCTTCAGTATCGATAATAGAGTGCCCTCCAAAAAAAATTTTCAAAATATCTTCAATGTACAGAATTGGACCTGTTACAGTTTTATTATAAGTATAGATGTACAGAATTGGACCTGTTACAGTTTTATTATAAGTATAGATTAGTAACTTGATATTTTTTTTTGTAATATTAATTTATAATTGTAATAGTTGCAAGTTGTATGAACTAATATTCTTTTTTCTTTCTTTCTTTAAAATAGTGATGCGAATCCGTCGACTCGAAACGATATTTTCGAGTAGGTACTAACGATAGCTCGATTTATCGAGGTGTCGGATTAGGTACGTGTCTATGAAATATTTAATTCTCTCATTCAGGCAAAAAAAAACGGATGGAGGGACAGTTGCCGTTCTGTAGCTGCATAATCCAAACTTTAGCGGGATATTTACCATGATTTGAGTTTTGAGCTTTCCAATATTTACAACTTTTTACTTTACTTTCCTTTTTTTGGTTCTGTCAATACCCCTAATACCTAATTAGTTGTAAATGACTATGGGGAATGACTAGTATATAATATTTAATGAATGAATACCCGCAGTTTATATCTACGCCTGGCTTTCAGTTCAGCTACTCTACAAAAATCTCCAATTAGAACAACCCATGATCACTCAAATTGTCCATATCCACAGTAGGTACATGCAGTAACACAAGTCTGTAATTAGACTAGGTACGTAGGTAATTAAATTTATCGCTTATCTACCATTAGAAGCCTGCTCAGGGGCCGTGGCGGGCAGCCAACCGATGCGTTGTGCTTTCTTGCACTCTCCTATCAACGGTTCATCTTGGCACCATACTGCTTTGTTTAGGTTATTTTCCTCTATAAAACAATTTGGTAAGGAGATAATTATTTTATAATGCAACCACTGGTGTGACGACTGGTGCTCGCTTCGCTTCTTAAAATAAATGATAAGGTCAATCGGTGAACAATTCTTTTAGACTTCATTACGGTTGTAAGCGGGTTAACTACGAACCTCATTTGTGTTGGAATAACACCAACAACAAATAAGGTTGGTAGTTAACCCGCTCACATCCGTAATGAATTCGTAAAACTACATCTTAAGGACTTTTACTACTACGTACGGTTTTAGTTTTTTACTATTTTTTGAAGTGAAAACTTCTTTAGCGGCGTTAAGCACTTTTTCTGTAATGGGTATAAAATCTTAAACTCGCGTCAGGACACGTGACCTGATCGAAAAAGCGTAAGACGGATGGAGAGTAGACAGCTATTCCCTCTCTACGGCGCGCGGCGCGGCGAAAATGTATGCCTGGGTGTGAAAAGATTTCAACATAAACTTCGCAGACGATAAAAATCAACTATTAATTGAATTTTTAAATAATGAATTTGGTTTAACTATGTCGAATGATCGCAATCTTAGCACAACGAAATACAAAAGTACTATTGATGCGGTCTTTATTAAACATTTAAATAGGTTCGAATCAAAACTGTTCGTTTCTTACTTCAGCTACCATAAACCTATCGTATCTATCAGTTTTAGAGATTGGCGATGATAGTTCTGGTAATGATGATGGTGAAAAAGTCGTTGAAATTATGGATGAAAGTTGATTTTTCGGAGAGATAAACTTTTTAATGTAAAATAATTGTAATAGTTTTAAAGTATTAAATTTTTAATGTAATATAAATTGTCATGTTTGTGTACGATAGCGCAATAAATGAATATTGTATTCTACCACATAAATGATATTACTTTTATACTGATAAAGCAATTGGTGCAAAATTATTCCCTAACCATTCCAAAATATCAAACATGCTCAACGTTAATAATCAAGTTTTCACTTCTGCCGGCACTCCCGGAGTGCAACCCGTCTTTTTTTTCTACTCTTTTGCTTGAGCAATAGTTTTGGAAAGTACGAACAAAGGCCTTTGCAATGATGCCCCACATGAGCATATTTACTAACATTGGAATAGTCGGCCCTTAGGTACTTAAACCCCGCTATCTCGTTAGACCCTCAATTTCATCCGTCATATAGCCTACAGCCATCAGAATCTACCGATACTTCATTAATTTGTTGAATTCGTACTGGAAGCTTCAGTACTATAATGGGAACATTAAATCGGCTACATAAAAACATACCTAGACCATAAAACCCTCCTTTATTGGTAGTCGGGTGAAAATCACTCAATCGCGTTTTTTGAAGCACCCACCAGGCGAAAAGCAAGCGACGCCATTAAGAAAGAAGTTGAAGAAGCACCATTTTATCTGTCATTTTTTAGGTAAAATTATTTAAGTTTATTTGATTATAATAGAGTGAAGGCGAAGTTCACTTTCAGGTTTTTTGCCTTCAGTCCCAAATGAGAAGAAAACTGCTAGCAACTATGCGACTCTACAATCTTTTGATTAACCATCATGGTGGCAAAAAAGAACAACTTCGCATCTTCTTCACATGTAGTCAACATAAGTTTAAGTAGGAAGTAAGATTAGGTAGTAGGATAGTGTAGGCAGAGTGCCTACTAGGTAATATTATAAAGCCGAAAGTTTGTGAATTCTGAATTTTTGTTACCTAGGATCTCCAAAACTACCTACTGAACAGATCAAGATGAAATTTGGCGTAGGTACCTACGTTTAGAACAATGCCTAACTTAGCTAATAGGCTACTTGTTATACCGACGCGTACGAAACCGCTGGCAGAAGCTAGTACAAAATAAAACTTTAACAGAGGCATTTTAAAAAAGCTAGATATCACAAACTAGGGTGGTTGGACCAATAGATGACTGATTAATCGGAATTCAAGTTGTTTTATTTATTATCTCAACTCCTATTCAAGGAATATTCTATGTTTTTGTTTGTATACGTAGGTAGATATTTGGTGGATCAACTAGATAAACTGTTTTTACTCTGAACTATTTGTAAATAAGTTAAAATTGTAAAAATATAAAAAAAATTACATTGCCCTAATTGTGACCGGTTTGGAACTAATTCTGACCGAAATCGGCCCTATTTATGACCGACAAAAAAAGGCGAAATTCTTCATAACAAGAGACTTTATTTTAAAGAAGTGGTGTTCCGTATTTTTGTCTGCATATAATTAATACTAAGGTACTTATCATAATTTTAATTGCTTGATAAACAAATAACAATTAGTCTACACATATAATAATCAGTCTAAACCAATAACAATCAGTCTAAAACAATAACAAAATAACAATCAAATGACATTTAATTTAAAATGTAATTTATTGTAATTTATTTTATTTAAAACAATAATAACGAAAATAAGAAAAACTAAAATAACAAGTAATGTAATGATGACAACAGTTTGTAAGGCCAACGAAATTGGTTTACTTTTCATTACGAAGAACCCTAATAGAATTCCACAACAGTTTTATTGCAACTGTCAAAATCAGCCGGTCACTATTAGGTTTTGAGGTCCAAATTATGAACGAACAAATTTCTTCGGTCACAAATAGAGCGTTTGGAACAATAAATGACCAGCTAAAAACTAACAGCCCAAAACAACGATTTTTCTGTAATTAACCTCCGGTCATGTTTTGGTTTATAAAATTATGTATCCAAAACCATTAAGAAAAACGGAAAAAATCAATAAAAAATCAAAGATACAATCTACAATATCAAAACAAAATTTGCAGGTCGGAGCTAATTCTGACCACTCGGTCACAAATAGGATTTTATGTATCTTTTTTAGACCAGTAATTGAACAGCAAATTTCTCGAAAACCTTATTAAAAATTACTTATTTTCTTTGGTTTTCTACTTGAGATAATAGTCATAAATGCAGGGGAACACATTAATAGGGCCTAATTATATCAAGTAATCGGCCATCCACTCATAAGCTTAAGAAACTGGTTTACTCACCTTAGCTCGTTCTCCATACAAAATGGCGATGGCCGAAACAAGTCTGCACTAAATGAGGTCCTGGAGCGTGACTGAGGGTCCAATGACGATGTATTAATTTTTAAAAGAGGGAACAGTATTGCCGCTTCTAAAGAAAAAATACGCCACTACAGGGAGTACCACTCAATTCTTATAATTCAAGAAAATGTGCGTTTCGGTCATCTACTGGGGGGTGGTCATCTTTTGGTCCGACTACCCTACCCAATTGATTTTTGAAAATTCCTTCGTTTAACATGATTATAAGGTAAAATAGGTGTTGGCGCGGATTTGGGTCGCGGTAGCGCCTTAAGTAATTTATCCTATCTTAGAAATCCCTTCGGATTTTTTCCTGCCGATTCTGTCTCCGAAATCCGAATCTTGTCAAGTGCCATTCACACCAAGCAATCATGTTTAATGACGATGGTACTACCTAGCAACAATCACAGTGTCTCATGAAAAATAGAGGAATGCTTGATTTTGTGGGCAACGGTCGACATCACGATTTCACGGGAGTGGTAATGGAGGTAACTGTTGCTTAATCTCCCGGTAGAGTTGGGCTTTATTCGGCCTTTTGCTTTTCATCATGTTTCTCTGGTCTGCTTTTCAGCGGCCTTTTCGTTCGGGGCAGTGAGCTTGATTATCAGCTGTGATTGTTCCATTATAATGTGGTTATTGACTTCGCTAACTAGGGTGGTCACTGTTGCAACTCGCGCGCAATACTTACGATGGATTACATCGAAATTTTCATGCATTATTAAATACTAGCTGTACCCGCGACTTCGTTCGCGATTGCCTCACCTGCCGACTAATTAAGTGCACATTTAACCATAGTCTCTCATATTATGACACGCCGCCGTGCAAAAAATCGTGTAGGGTCTACGGGGGATAGCATGTTGTCATCTTCAATCCCATTCTTTATAAACACGACTTTTAGCTACGACTCGGCCAGCGTCAGTGTTAAGAAGTGTCATACTTGTTTCACTTCTTACTGATGGTTCCGTTCAGCTGGGGCCCTATTCTGCTATACTAATCGCTTCACTATGACAGGGGTATCGACACAGAATGACACGTTTGGGTATTCCACCTCAGATGAAAGAAATTATGATGAATGCAGATGGAGAGACGTACGTCAAGTTTGAAACTATTAATTTATCTCGCACGCACTATCTGGAGTTTTATAAATCTAAGGATTCTACGTGATGATTCTGCGACGATTCCATTGTCATACTGAAGCAATTGTATTGCAGAATTGGGCTCCTGATCCATTTGACTGGACCACCGTAATTTTTTTTTCGTTAGTAGCTAGGTACAGTTGGCTGTGTACCACAGTAAAAATATTTTTCTGTGGTCTAGTTAGTTTAATTGGACCACTTACTGCAACCAAACTTCGGTAGTACAGTTAACTGGACCAGCTAAACCACCATATATCATGTAAGGTAGGAACCTAACTTATTTTTCCAAGACGCCTAAGTAGGTAGGAACCTAACTAATGGGGCGTCTTGGAAAAATACATAGATAGGAACTTACCTACCCTCTATCTACTAATTTTTTTCTTCTAAGTACAGATTATTTCATCAATCTACTGATTTTCTACTCGACTTTCTACTGATTTAGTCAAATTCGATCTAACAAAAATAATGCATGAAATCGGACGACGCGTAGACCCGTCGTGATGCGCGGTTAAAGAATTCTACTTTTTCCTCTCTCCCAGGGGAACCTTACTGAATTCCAGGATAAAATGTATCCCATGTTGTCTTGTACCATAATAGGATTTCTTTTCGTTCTATTTTTGTTCTGAGATTTGTGACAACATGCACCACACAGATAAATAATGAAGGTCTCGTCTAGATCGAAACAGCAACCCTGTTTTCATAATTTTGCGCGCTATACGCAGTGAGAGATCGTTCCAATCACGTGCCGGAAGCGACGCATGCGCCCTCTGTGGGTAAAACACACTTCCGTTTCGTGACAAATGGATGACGGGTCGTTCCGCGCCTAATTTTCATCTATATCGAGAATTTGTGCATATTTGTGACTCTAAAACAGTGAAAACCCAAGACTGACCACGAACTACCTATGTGATATTCCAAAAACTGTGCATTGTCAAGATAGAAGCTCCAGCAACTCCATTTCCACCGGTGGACACGTATCAGCGCGCCGGCGGCGGCGAGGTGAAAGACAGGTTAGCTCATTAGATTTAGGCGCAGACACATGTCCTTCCTTGAACTCAAATAGTACCAATTCAGTCCATTTCATTCAGTAGTTTCGGCGTGATGCGCGGTGAAGGAATTTTACTTTCATCCCTTCTCCCAGGGGAACCTTACTAAATTCTGGGATAAAATGTATCTTTACTCGTAGAATGAAATCAAATTATGCCGAGTTCCATTCGAATTCATTCAGTTGTTCGTGATGCGCAGTTAAAGAATTTTACTTTCATCCTCTCTCCCAGGGGAACATGACTGAATTCCGGGATGAAATGTATCCCATGTCCTTCCTTGTAGTATGAAATCAAATCGTGCAAGGTTTCATTCCAACTCATTCAGCACTTTCGGCGTCATGCGCGGTGAAGAAATTTTACTTTCATCCCCTCTCCCAGGGAAACCTGACTGAATTCCGGGATAAAAAGTATCCTATGTCCTTCCTCGTAGTATGACCTAAATTCGTGCCGAGTTTCATTTCAATACCTTCAGTAGTTTCGCCGTGATGCGCGTTTAAGAAACAGACAGACAGACAGACAGACAGACAGACAGACAGACAGACAGACAGACAGACAGACAGACAGACAGACAGACAGACAGACAGACAGACAGACAGACAGACAGACAGACAGACAGACAGACAGACAGACAGACAGACATGAATGAAAAAAATTACAGTTTTGGCTTCAGTATCGATAATAGAGTGCCCTCCAAAAAAAATTTTCAAATTATCTTCAATGTACAGAATTGGACCTGTTACAGTTTTATTATAAGTATAGATATTATATATTTTTATATATATACTAGCTGTACCCGCGACTTCGTTCGCGATCGCCTTACCTGCCGACTAATTAAGTTCACATTTAACCATAGTCTCTCATATTATGAAACGTTATGAAACGCCGCCGGGCAAAAAATCGTGTAGGGTCTACGGGGGATAGCATATTGTCATCTTCAATCCCATTCTTTATCCACGCGACTTTTAGCTACGACTCGGCCAGCGTCAGTGTTAAGAAGTGTCCTACTCGTTTGACTTACTCACAGCTGGGGCCCTATTCTGCTATACTAATCGCTTCAGTATGACAGGGCTATCGTCACAGAATGACACGTTTTGGTATTCCACCTTGGATGAAAGAAATTATGATGAATGCAGATGGAGAGACGCGCGTCAAGTTTGAATCTACATATTAATTTATCTCGCGCGCACTATCTGGAGTTTTATTAATCTAAGGATTCTACGTGATGATTCTGCGACGATTCCATTGTCATACTGAAGCAATTGTTTTGCAGAATTGGGCTCCTGATCCATTTGACTGGACCACCGTAATTTTTTTTCGTTAGTAGGTAGGTACAGTTGGCTGTGTACCACAATAAAAAATATTTTTCTGCGGTCCAGTTAGTTTAAATGGACCACAATAATTAATTAATTTAATTGTACTACCGAAGTTTGGTTGGAGTAAGACTCCAACCAAACTTCGGTAGTACTGTTAACTGGACCAGCTAAACCACCATATATCATGTAAGGCAGGAACCTAACTTATTTTTCCAAGACCCACCTAGGTAGGTACCTAACTAATGGGTGCGTCTTGGAAAAATAAATAGATAGGAACTTACCTACCCTTTATCTACTAAGTTTTTCTTCAATCTACAGATTATTTCATCAATCTACTGATTTTCTACTCGACTTTATACTGATTTAGTCATATTCGATCTTGCAACACTGTTTCTAACAAAAAGAATGCATGAAATCGGACGACGCGTAGACCCGTCGTGATGCGCGGTTAAAGAATTCTACTTTTTCCTCTCTCCCAGGGGAACCTTACTGAATTTCAGGATAAAATGTGTCCTTTCATGTCCTTTCTTGTAGTATGAGCTCAAAACGTGCCAGGTTACATTCCAACTCATTACCTATGTAGTTTCGGCGTGATGAGCGGTGAAGGAATTTAACTTTCATCCCCTCTGCCAGGGCAGCCTTACTGAATTCCGGGATAAAATGTATCTTTCCTCATAGTACGAACTAAAATCACGCCGAGTTGCATTCGAATTCATTAAGTAGTTCCGTCGTGATGCGCGGTTAAATAATTTTACTTTCATCCTCTCTCCCAGGGGAACCTTACTGAATTCCAGGATAAAATGTATCCCATGTGCTTCCTTGAACTCAAATCGTACCAATTCAGTCCAACTTATTCAGTAGTTTCGGCGTGATGCGCAATGAAGGAATTTTACTTTCATCCCTTCTCCCAGGGGAACCTTACTAAATTCTGGGATAAAATGTATCTTTCCTCGTAGTATGAACTCAAATTATGCCGAGTTCCATTCGAATTCATTAAGTTGTTCCGTCGTGATGGGCGGTTAAAGAATTTTACTTCCATCCTCTCTCCCAGGGGAAAATTACTGAATTCCGGGATGAAATGTATCCCACGTCCTTCCTTGTAGTATGAAATCAAATCGTGCTAGGTTTAATTCCAACTCATTTAGCACTTTCGGCGTCATGCGCGGTGAAGAAATTTTACTTTTATCCCCTCTCCCAGGGGAACCTGACTGAATTCCGGGATAAAAAGTATCCTATGTCCTTCCTCGTGGTATGACCTAAAATCGTACCGAATTTTATTTCAATACCTTTAGTAGTTCCGTCGTGATGCGCAGTTAAAGAATTTTACTTTCATCCCCTCTCCCAGGGAAACCTGACCGAATTCCGGGATAAAAAGTATCCTATGTCCTTCCTCGTAGTATGACCTAAAATCGTGCCGAGTTTCATTTCAATACCTTCAGTAGTTTCGGCGTGATGCGCGTTTAACAAACAGACAGACAGACAGACAGACAGACAGACAGACAGACAGACAGACAGACAGACATGAATGAAAAAAATTGCAGTTTTGGCTTCAGTATCTATAATAGAGTGCCCTCCAAAAAAAATTTTCAAAATATCTTCAATGTACAGAATTGGACCTGTTACAGTTTTATTATAAGTATAGATAACGCGGAGCAGAAGTGAACGTGTCGCTCGGCGTGTTACCGGTCTTATCTTTTTTTTTTTTCGACGGAAAAAATCTGCGAACAAATACCATACCTACTGCATGTAGGGTACAGTATGGTTATGTGGGGTTGTCGAAGAGAAACTTCGACAACCCACTAAACAACCCCCTGGTGGCCGGCTTCTAAGCAGAGGCCCAACCTGCAGGCTACACCTGCGGTTATAAAAGCCATTAGGCGACTACGCTGCAAACGGACGACGACCTGAGTTTCGTGACGAACAGGCTTTGATTTGATTCCTTACAGCTTTTCCGGACTTTCCAGTTTTTACCGGTCTTTTCTAGCTTCGTCCCAACCCTACACCTGCGGTTATAGAAGCCATTAGACGACTACGCTGCACACGGACGACGAACTGAGTTTCGTGACGAACGCTCTTTGATTTGATTCCTTACAGCTTTTCGGGACTTTCCAGTTTTTACCGGTCTTTTCCAGCTTCGTCGCAACCCTACCCCTGCGGTTATAGAAGCCATTCGACGACTACGCTGCAAACGGATGACGACCCGAGTTTCGTGACGAACGCTCTTTGATTTGATTCCTTACAGCTTTTCCGGACTTTCCAGATTTTACAGGTCTTTTGTAGCTTCGTCCCAACTCTACCCCTGCGGTTATAGAAGCCATTAGACGACTACGCTGCAAACGGACGACGACCTGAGTTTCGTGACGAACACGCTTTGATTTGAATGGAATAAAGAGTTATAATGGCCCAAGAGGGTCCTTGTATCGAGGCGAATTTGTAGCGATTATTAGGTAGGTAGGTAATTCGAACGGCTAAAAGTAGGGAAAAAAATAAACGTGTCTCTTAATAAATACATTAAAATAATCAGCATGGACAATAGCGGACATAAAATAATATTAATCCGTAGCTATAACTACTATACAGGGTGCCACGGAAAGGGTGTACCTACTAAGCCGAAAGGGGGTGATTCTGGACCTCGAGGAGATCAGTGCCCACTGTATAAAAAGATAAGTAAGCTATTGCCGAGGTAGAGGGTTTTTAAGTCAGGTAGGTACTTATTACAAATCATAAAGTAAGAAAATGTATATTATTTAAAGAGTTTTCTTTCTCTTACAGTAAAATGGAAATAAAAGAAAATTGAAAACAAAATTAAAAACAGTGAATGTTTAGGTTTATAGACAAACTATTTCTTAACAACTTTAACTAGAGAACTAGAAAAAGAGAGTGCACCAGTGTTTGCGTACACACTTGTACACTTTAATAGTTCCTGCGCACATTGTGAGATTCCATTGACTAGCCGCCAAGACCGACACTAAGCGGACATCATGTTTTACCAACAGTCCATTACATACCTATATTTATTTTGTTCTGTACCAAAAAGCCTCTTCCACCAATCTAGAGTTTATAAATCACCTTTCAGATATCAGAGGAAAGCATCCAGCCAGATTACATCTGCTGGGGTACCGAGCAAGCTAACGATCTCGTAATTGCAAAGCCCGTTCCGGACTAATAAAATACTAATTATACTACCTTTTGCCTCTACTTTGTATGATATATAGGTTGGTACTGACCGGCGCACAGTGATCCCGAATCCCGAATTTTATTCGGTTTTGGCGCCATAACTCGAAAGGGCACATTTTGGCAACCACCTTTTTATGACTAGTTGATCCAAATAACGCCACAAACAAACCATAAAAAATTCAATTCGAAACAAGGTGAAACCACGGGTACTTATTCAACTTTAAAGATTGCCTCCCATACAAAAAAGCAGTTTTTTGCCTTTAACTCCTGTACTTTAAGGCCTAGCCAAAGAATTATAGAACAAAAGTTTCTTAGTTTTGATAGAGTTATCGAATGGCGAAATAAGAAAAACGAAATTCGAAAAAAAAATCCTATGTCCACTTTTCAGCGATTTGGGACCACTGTGCGGCGTTACAAGGTGTAATGTTAGGTACGTGTTACCCGGCGAGTGTTCGTGGTGTTTGTTCTCACTAGTTCGATTTTTTAGTTAGATTCTCGAACTAGTGAGAAGTTTTTTTTTCCATTCGATTCATTAGTTCGATCAGTCAGTTCGGGAAAAGCATGATATAGATAGAAAATACCTTTTCACCTCTCGCTCGAAAATGGTGTCTTTGCTGCTCAAAAACAGTGAGCAAAACCGGGGTTAGCTCACATGTGGAATAGAGAATATTATTCAACTTGTTGAAAAAAGTAATTTGAATTTAGAACAATGCAATCTCCATAGAAAAGAAAATTTCGTCCGTTCATGACATGTGTTGAGAGAGGTTTATAGCATTATTACATTCCAAGGATGTTGAACAAAATGAGTTTCTGACATTCGACCTCTTTAATAAATTACTATTACTATTTATATACCTATACATAAATTAGTGTTCTTGCCCGTGGCTTTGCTTCAGCAGGAAATTTTCTTATTGAAAGCAGCAATTCTCTGTAAGTAGGTACACACCGGTTTTATTATTCGTAATTATTATTCATATCAGATGATGATAGCAGTCTGTCCATCCGTCCGTCTGCCAGAGGCCTCTATCTCATGAACTGAAGAGACAGAGAGTTAAAACTTTCACAGAACGTGTATTTCTCTAGCCACTATAACAACAAATACCTACCTACTAAAAATAAAATAAATATTAAAATTAAAGGGGGCTCACTTACAAAAAACACGATCTTTTTAGCTGTTTTTGCTCTAAGATTGTCGAGGCTGTATTTCTTAAACCAAAATACGTAGACGCATGAAACTTTCTATAAGTTAACAGTTCAACTTTAATACCAACACATACAAAAAATAAAATAAACAACAACACAAACTCAATAAAATAACCTAAAAATGTGTGGTACCTATGCAACTTGGGGGCGGTGCCGCACTTTCCCCAGAATTCCACCATTGTCACAAAAATATAACTACCCATAAAATATGTTTCTTATTTCATATCTTCATGAAAATCCAAAGTATTAGACTAAAAATATGCCAGAATCACATTTTATTTAAACTTTGACAAATCTCGGCTAAAATAAAAAATCATAGATCTTTTTATTACGAAACATAGTTACGACTTATTAACCCTACTACAATAGTGGTAAGATTTTTACTGGTATCCCCTATGTTTACATTATTTGCAACATTATACGATATCGAGTATAAATATTTGTTCACTAGTCGTGGAGAAAAGTTGCATGTTTAATTCGAGAGCAAATATTTTTCTTTTCGTGGCTTTCAAATCCCTCGCTACCTCAGCAGTCTACTTTACCACTCGCTACGCTCGTGACTCTAGACTCTAGACTGCTTCGCTAGCTCGGGGTTTAATATCGGCACGCTCAACAAAAAATCCTTTTGCCCACTTGTTGAACAAATAACTATATTGTACACTTAAAACTAATAAAACAATTTAAAAATGAAATAATTATAACCTTGGTGACAATTGGCTGTCTTATCGCTCAAGAGCGATCTCTGTCTCAGGTCCGGTCAGTACCTTATGTTATGAGGCAATGCGGGTTTTTGTGACATTGTATGATTCATTTGCTATGTAGTCATAGTACGAATTTCGCTGAAATGGTCCAAACTTCATTCGTTCATTGATATCTTATGTGAGAATACAACCTTTTATATGAAGTAATGGTAGATTTAGGGTAATTCAAAGACAAAAATAGGTAATTATGAAAATATTTTAATAACTTTTTCAACAATATAAATATTTACAACCCTTACATTACATAATTATACACTGTACAAAAATATTTACATGACTATATTCACGGGGCTTATTAAAATATAAACGATTTCCTTCATTCTTTTTCACGTCTCATACATCTTATGATTTTTTAAGTATTGATAAAAAAGATGAAAGGTAAGTACCGTTTAAGAATTCATAATTTACTTATGAACTACTAACTCCTTACGGCTCCACACACGATTTGTTTAAAAAACGTAGCTTATTATGATATTTTAGATCCAGAACTTCAAGCGTAAGAAACTTCAGGCCCAATTCTGCTCATCAATCTCTTTACAATGACAATGGTGTCACAAACATACAGTCAGATAGTGCGTGCGGTTCTATTTGCACGGAGAGATTGGTAGAATGGTTTCAACCGCGACAGTGTGACGTGCGTCCCTTCATCTATAGTGTCTTTCATCTAATCACTATGACACTGGTATTATCTCTTTATACTATGTAAAGTGATAATATCTGGTATTACCACTTTACACTACGTAAAGTGGTAAAACCTGTGTCATAGTGAAGCGATTAGGTCAGCAGAATAGAGGACATATCAGATACATTAGCGCCGCTACCGCATAGCTAGCACAAAAATAAGCATTCAAATATGGGCTTAAACTCATCGATCTAGGTAAAAAAGGGGAGATGAGGTACCAGCCTCTCGAATGTGGAAGGCAATTAGGTCCTCCCACCTCAGTCATAGTCGGAACGGCAGCGGCACCGCCGGCGTTCGTTCGATTGGAAATGTAACTGTGAGCGAGTGTTTGCATGTAGTTATAACATAGGATGATGTGAGTAAGCACGCTGGGACATCTTACCATATCTACAGATTTTGCTTATATCTATGCTTAAACAAGTACATTTAATCTTTAGATACATTTTACATTGAAAAAATGGCTTACCGGAAGCCTCAAGCGAGTGGCCGGCTGTCTGTTGCCGTCAATCTAAAATGCATCTAAATATTACAAGGTAAGCTCTTATTTGAATACACATTTTTGGGTTGTGCGGCTGTGGTGCGTTACAGATCTGCGACGACCTTAGTACCCTTGTACTTTTACAAATACACATCTTCACTTACGTCTAGACTTTTGTTTTTATTTTTATTTTAGTAGGATAGAATAGGATATTTTTAGGTGCATTCTTATTACTATGTTTCGTTAAAACCGCTTTCAGCCACGGCTACTGACATGGTCGTGCGTATTTGGTGCCCCCTTATTGACAAAGTGGCAACTAAATCAAAATCTATTTTATCTTACAATTGATTAAAACCAAAATCTCAAATCACTAAGAGCATTTGAACATTATAATTAAATAATTGATTTAAAACTATACAAGGGAACTATTGAACACAAAAATTAATATATTTGTAAAATTGTATAGAAGAATGACGACATTAAAACCTTTCACTTAAATTATATCTGGAATCTCGTTAATTATAATATTTATGCTTTTAATATACAACCACATACACTACCAATACACAACCACAATATATCATTACAATAAGCCTTATTCACTAATATAATAAAACATACAGGCGGTTTGTGGTCTTAAAATTGGACAACACATATTTTTCATAATTTACACTAAACCTAGTCCTGCCCATATTTCACAATTTTCTTTTAATCTTGGTATAAAATATGGCATTTAAAGAATACGTATTGTGCCGATTTAGATTTGAATAAAAAACGAACGAATTTGTCTTTATTTTGAGTATCTTAATTAATACTATTTACAATATTTTTTTTAATCAATCAAACACTAGATTGTTATTTTCGCAACGCAAGAATCATTTTTAAAACGTTTGATTTTCGAGAACTTTTCTGTAGCATTTATTTAGAAAAAAAAAAAACAAGTACTTGATTACAATTAAGTACATTTATATTGATGACCAAACATTATATTTGCTTCCAAGTTCGATAAAGAAAATGACTTGTATGCCAAGGGCATACAAGAACTTCCTCTGCCTGGGTCAGGGTCCGAAGTTTCAGGGTATGGCGTTAAGTCGGATCGTGCCTTTTACCCAGAAGCTTATTAAAAATAGATTCTAATTTAATAACCATTAGGTTTGATATAACTTTAGCATCCGACACGTATTCTAAAACGTCTTATAAAATTTCGAAGACGACGTTATTCCAGAATGTTGCATTGAAAATGATTTCTAATGCCACTAGCCTCAAGGTTTACTCTTCCTCGGCCTGAGTAGTCTCACCTCAGCTGCAGTTTCCCTAGCTGTCCGTCTGATCGCCCTAGGTCGGATTATGCCACAGAATTTAACCAAAAATAGATTCTAATTTCATAACCATAAAGTTACATAATCAATTCAGAGTTGAAGGTTACCAATTCCCTGAAGCAGCGTTCAAAATGAGCTCTTATGCCACTTGCCTCAAAGTTTACTCTTCCTTGGCCTGAGTAGTCTCGCCTCAGGCGCGGTTTCCCACTAGCTGTCCATCTGGTCTGCCTCTATCTTAGTGTTGGGCCGGATCATGATGAGCTTTCCTTCGCCGTCGTCGCCGTCGTTCTGCATTGTTTCTATGGTTAGCATCATTTTGTCGTCGCAGCTGTCGTCGCCTGAGTCTGAGTACATTGATGGCGTGGATGTGGTTACCTCCTGGAAACACAATTTTTTTTTATGTTATTTTTATTTATTCAGATACGTCTAAGTCAAAGAGGTCTTTTATAGAGGACGATTTCGGAAGGCAGCGGATCGTTAGTTGATTTTTGACAGATCGGCAACGTTTGTCCACAAGCACGAGGTTTACAAACAACGACCCGGTATAAACTCTATGCTATCTGTGCTATCTCGTGTGTGTCCGACGGTAGCGCTGTAACTCGTCCGGACGAGTGATACCAAGTGAATATCATATAACTCGTACCGTTATCCGGTTCTTGGTGTGTATCCGCACGTGCTTGGCGAGATGGTCGGAGCGCATGAACCGCTTGCTGCACTCGGGACACTCGAACCGCTTCTCACCCGTGTGCGTCCGACGGTGCCGCTGTAACTCGTCCGAACGGGTAAATCTGAACCAAATAAAGTAAATAAATTAATGCTGGATGGATATGGATATTGATAAGCGTTTCCAAAACACTAAGGACGGAGGCAACCTTCAATGCGGCCGCCAGCGGTATGACGCAAAATTAAAGACATGGTGTCAAAAATCTATAATCCGGATATTTGTGGCCGAACTTCATCGGTCCCGCGACGAATCCCGATTTTCTATCCGATGGATATAAACATTGCTTCGTAGAACGAACTTCTAGATTGTGGGCCCTGCTATGCGACTATGCCACTTATTGGTGCCAATTCAGATGTGGCCAAAACTTAACTAATTTTGCAGGACTAAAAATGATGCCCTCCTCATCCATCCAATGATATCATTTTGATGGCTATGAAAAGAACGGCACCATTTTTAACGCTGCGAATTAGTTGAGCTAATAGTTTTCGCGACATATGAATTGACACTATGTTCCGTTACAGGCGGGTCATTGTCTTTTATGAGATAGGCCACCTGTATGTTCCGTCAAATACAAAGAAAAAGACTATTTAATAAAATATGCTGGACAATTCACACAGCATTAACTAAATTTTGAAGAATCTCTCACCGTTTCCCACAGAACAGCCAATTACATAGAAAGGGCCGTTCTCCGGAATGCCAGCGGAGGTGCGCGCGCAGATGCGACGTTTTACCGTAGACCTTGTTGCAGCCCGCTATGTGACACACGTGCTGCTTCTTACGGTCGACTAGGCGACTGGAACAAGGATTAGGAGCTTTAGTGAATATGAAATAGAGGTTATACCTTTTTAGATATATTAAAATTTCTCTTATTTGTGGGTTTTGGCGGAAGCTTCGACCTATTTTTGGCAGAAGAGAAACTGGCTGATACTGAAACCGAATTTTTGGTAGTTCACTACTCGTTGACCTTTGGAGAATGAGTAGAGTTTGCGACCACCTGTGGATGTCGTAAGAGTCGCTAAGGAAACCTACCAGAGGCAGGACAGCAGCTCCGCCACCTGCCAAGCGTCGTGATTAATGGTATGATGGTATGGTAGAGCTGAGGCGCTGTGGTGCCGGCTTAGATGCTATGCAACTCTTCCCGCGGGTGTCGTAAGAGGCGACTAAGGGATATCCACCGGACCACAGAATCTTCCTGGGGTCTTCACAGGCTTCGTGGAGTGACCTCGGCAAGTTGAGGATTTCTGTTCGTTGTGATGTTACTCCCTCGCATTCCAGGACTACGTGGGCAGCTGATTCGTCGTCGCTGAGGCACCCTCTGCAGAGAAGGCTATCCGTCGCTCCAATGGTAAATAGGCGTTTTTTAGTGGGCAGTGTCCTGTTAGTGTTCCTACCAGGTAACGCAGGTCCATTCTGTTTAGGTTGAGTAGGCGTTTTGTCAGCCTCGGTGATGTTGATGGAAACGCCGCTCTGGCTTGTCTGCATTCAAGTGGTGATTAATTAGGTTCACGCTCGCTAGAGGGCGCTGCATGAGAAAGATCTAGACTAACGTACTCACTTTTCGCCTTGATCGCAGTTAGGGCATGTGCAGGCTACCCTCTTCAGCAGCCGTTTGTTGCTAGGCGACGCGGATCGTGCTTTGCTCGCCTCACATTCGCTAGAGGGCGTGGCGGGCGATGCGCCGCTTGTGCTCACTGTGACCACTTGCCATTTGCCAGGCTCATTCGGGTCTTGCTGGATTTGTTGGCCTGAAAAAAACAGGACACAAGATTTTTTTTAGTAACTAAGTGTTTCTGCCTTGGGAGAATAAAAAGCAGCTAATGGTATCCCCGGGATACAATCTATCTCTTTGCTAAATTTCAACTTCAAATCTCACATTTACTAGTTCAAACTACCCAACAATTTAAAGACGTAGTCCAGTCTAATCTCAAAGAGAAAATATGTCGTCCCGCACGGCATATTTTCTCTTTAGGATTACCTAGTTAAATGTCTGTATTCACTTGTTTTAAAAGGTTAAATTTTTGTCGGAAACATTATTTATACTACAGCTGCTCGGAAAGTTACCTATTCCTTTTCCATTTATAGAATAGAAAGTTTTATAGAATAGAAAGTATGTCTCTCTTTGCAGGCCTATAGGAAACCGGGAGGAAAAACTCTATGGAATTTCATTTCTCACGTGTTTTAGCGGGAGGAAAAAGTGTATGGAAATCCATTTCTAACGTGTTATTTTTTTTTTCCTAAAAGATCGGCCGGTAGCTATGGTTATTTTCGTTCGGTCAAACGACAAAAAGTTTTTACTCCAAGTCCATTAGGCCTGCTCCGATTTCCGAACAATATTTTGAAAAAAGAACCCAGAGGCTGGCGCGGTCAATGAGGTTTTACCAACATCATTGGGCGCGGTAAGTTATTCTAAATTTCAATTCACTCGGTAGGAATTGATCACTTTCTCGCCTTGGTGTAAAATGCACTATTAAATGTATGGTTCGTGAAGCAAAAAAAATCGTGAAAAAATGGATTATATAAACCAGTCATGTGAATGTGGTAACAACAAAAAGTCAAATTAACAGTAAGTGGTTTAGGCTTACCTATAACCGGCGCTTGTTGCTGTTGATGTTGCTGTTGCTGCTGTTGTTGTTGTTGTTGTTGCTGCAATTGCGCAAATTGCACCCCGGGTAATCCCAGCGCTGGGACCAACTGCACCGCGCCTCCTAGTCCACCCACGCCTAGTGTTGGCATCTGGAAGGTATTGTGAACTTTAATACCGAAGCGTAAAACTGAGATTACATTGCAAGCATGTGGTGTAAACGACTTTAAGGGCAAGGGCCCCGTTTCCATCTTCGGTATGTATAGAACCAGAATGTATAGAAATACAAACTGTTTATCAATAAATAAAATGCAGACGAGAGACGACGCAAGATAGCAGTATTAAAATAAACAGAATAAGTGCCTACAGCGAGTTTGCCGCGTAAACAAAAACCACCAAGAAACTAGCCAAATAAACCACAGGTTAAAAACTGCAAAATTCGGGACTTTCGTATTTCCGTAAGACCGACGGCTGCAATCACGATTTTCGATAAGGATCGATAAGCACCGATTTTGTCTCTTGTTGATAATATTTGGTATGAACCAGCGAAACGCTACACGACATGTAATCTTAGTTTTCCGAAGACTGCCGAACCTGCACGATATTAGCCGAGCGCACCCTGGCGGCCAGTATGGTGACTTGCTGTCGGCGTTGTCGTGATTAACCTCTGCTGCTGCTGAATATCGTACTCGGTTTGCATCGGGCTTTTGTTTCAACTCAAGTAGGTACCTACTAGAAATGTGTGTAGTTTTATCTCATCTATGCGAAGCTAAGATAACTTAGCTAAGTGTACAGTCGATCGAACAAGAGAACAATATTTAAAACACCCAATAAAAAAAACACAAATATTAAGGTCGCAAGAGGAACTATGCTACAACAACAAAAGCAAAAAAAAATTGAAGTTCCGAATATAGCCGAACCTGCACGATGTTAGCCGAGCGCACATTCCCGGCGGTCGGTATGACGGTGACTTGCTGCCCCGCCGGCGTAGTCGTAATTATCGTCTGCTGCTGCTGTTGTTGTTGCTGTTGTTGTTGTTGAATTCCGCTTTCGTTTTGTACCGGGTTTGATTGTACAGCCTTCTTATCCAAGCAGCGTGGGAGGGATACACATGTTATTTGTAAATTTTCTCTATTCTACCATTCAACCATTGCTATACTTGACCTACTGCTGAGCCAATCGCTTTACAATGGTACCATCTCAGAATCGCCACCATGGACACGTTTTTGAATTCTACACTGCATGCCGATACTGCGACGATACGTACCATACCTACCCTTGTCATAGTAAAGCAATTGTTTCACCAGAATTTAGCCCCAGATCACATCGCCGCCGAAGCTTTGCAGCGATATTGTTAGTATTAAATACTCCCCATGCTCTCTAAAGCTGTGTGTTGCCGGCTTATAATTAGCACCACCCCAACTCTTCCCGCGGGTATCGTAAGAAACGATCCCCAACCCGCATGCTCCGCGTGTGGATTATGGGCACTACCCCCCCACGAGGTAAAAGCCAGACGCTTATCAGGGGGAGGCCTGCGTCCAGCAGTGGACCAATATAGGCTGTTGCGGTGCGGTGCGGAAATACTCCCCTTCCAGTCTAGTATGTTCCATTTTTATATTCAAATGGTGTTTCAAAAGCAGTCGCTACATTGGTCAACCCCATAACTTAAAAATAACTTTTAACTTTAACCCCTGACACCTGAGATAAATAGGGAAAACTCCTCCCACTCGCAGGCGCATGCGCGGCAAATGGGAAAATGGCCTGATCAGACCTTACAAGAGTAGAGAGTCATATCGGAAGCGTTAGTTCTGTAAACCTTTTGAGCGCCACGTCACAAACGCATTCTCGTGTCCTATATATCTTGAATCTAAACGCCAAGGCACAAAGTAAACAAAAATACCTATCCGCTGAGGACTCGCAAGTGCTGGTCATGTATAACTGTGGCGTTCAAAAGGGCAAGGCTTGCCGGATAACGAAAATACACTTCTTACCTTAAAGTTGAAATATTTTTTGATTGCTATGTTTATGCTTAAGGAATATCTACAGTGACAGTCACTTTTGGCTTCGATGAGACACGAAATTGGGCCGTTATACAGGAGTTGGTAATATTAAGATGTTATTGCTTCTACGCTTAGTTTATCTTATTTTACCTTACATTGGAACAGTGTTAGCAATAAGTTCCGCTCACCTGCAGTGTGATAGTGCCCGGCGTCGCGGAGCCGCTAGCGCTCGCCTGCGTCCCGTTGCCTTGCTGCACCAAACCAACACCCAGCATTATTGTACAGCGGTTGAGGAAGCGGTATTTTATTATTAACCCTTATTTTCATAACTAGCTGACCCGCCGCGATTTCATTCGCGTGGACTTTAGTAATACTAATACCCCAAGTAATGTTGGTTTCCATGTAAACTATCAACGCCAAAGTTTTACAACCAATCCTATTTTAAAGTTATTATGAGAAAACCTATAATTACCATTTCATCCTTCTAAGAATGTTTGTTTAAAAAATTATTTCTTTGATTACGACCCCATTTTAACTACCTTAGAATACGAATATCCAAAATCCGTTCTTAGCCTACGTCCTGAAAGGAACCTCCATGCAAAATTTCACCTTCGTATCCCTTGTAGTTTCAGAGATCTCTTGATGAGTCAAGACTTCTCTTCTCTTTTAAATATATGGATAATCTGTTAACCTTTTTTTGCTTTCTTATTTATTAGTATAGTTTCTGTTCGTATCCAAAATATTTATTTTTATAGTGTCATTTCGCCACCGGCAAGTTTTATACTGACCAATCCTGTCCATCCAAGGGTTGGAAGAGATCGCTTTCAGCGATAAGGCCGCCGATTGAGCCATACTAGATTTAATCAGAAGTAACTGTTCGTAAGTTATTTTATACGTTTTTGAGGGTACATTATGGATATTATGTATCTTTAAACAGTTGCTAAGCAGTGTTTCTTCTCACCAAGGATGTGATAAGTACTTACGTACAAATGGACTGAGTACTGGATGACAAAGTTGACTGCAAAAGCTTCAAATTTGAAAAGCAAACCATTACGGTCCAGACAGAGAGGTTTACATACAGGCATGGTGTCCTTGTCACACAGGTTGCATTTTGCTGCACGAAAACTTATTTGATGTTCTCCGACATATGACGTATCTGACGAATTACTAATTACCTAGTAGAGCGGGATGCATTGCTTGTGTACTTGTTATTTCGCTCGGATCGTTTTTTGGCGCAAGTGCGCATTCTAGTTGTACGGCCGTACACAGGTTCTTTGTACTACCAAGTTCTTTGTGAAATGATGTTGGTTTGTATAGTAGTAGTAAGTAACACGACTGTAGTTGGTTCTGTACTGAATTATTATTGATGAAAAACCAGGCTTTTTATACTATTACTTTTCTCTAATTTAAATGGTATAATAGGAATAAAATATAATTATCTGGTTCTTATCTCTAGCACTCGTCATTGAGTGACGTCTTACGATAAGTATGTCTTACGTTAGGTACCTACACTAGGGCACAGATATTATAATACTATACTAGTACAGATGCCTCATCTCATAGTAAAAAATGGGACACGCTTCGGGCGAGATTTGAGCGGGCCAACTAGTTGTTGTTATAAGTTCACTAGATGGCGCAAGTCTTGGCCCGCAAGAACGAATGAAAAAGTACCACCTTCCACTACTAGATGTCGACTCATGCGATATTTTAATGACGCCATCTAGTAGTGAGTAGGTACATTTACTTGTAATTTTCTAAGAAGCGTCAAACCTAGGGTTTATTTAATTTTAGAACAGACTTGATGAAAGTTTTTCTTCGTAGGTACCTATGTATTATTGTGTTACCGTACCGACTTTAGTGATAGGTACTTATTTTATAATCCTACGGCAATTTCCACTTAGTTTTATAGGGTAGGTACCTACATAAGGTGTGCATCATAGAATGGATTCCTGATGACCTATATATTTATGTGCTGATGACTGAACCTGTGATCTTATATCGCTAAAAGGATTTTTAGAGGTATAGGGAAAAGGGTACGAAGAAAGTCAAAATAAAACCAAATAAGTATTTGTTGTATTATAAACTGAAACCTATATCATATCATCTTTTAAAACTATCATGTGGTTCATCATCATGTTCAATAATTATCACTAAAGTCATTTACTGTGGGATATATACTACAAGCGACCCGCCCCGGCTTCGCACGTAAATATACTACAGAATCGGCCCCCCCCCGGCCGGTACCGTCGCAACCGCTATGTCCCTGCATTTTAAATCTGTAAATTCTTCGAAAATATTCATTTAAATTACATGCTGTAAAGAGCCATATTGATCTTTAATAAATTATAATGTATATAAGGTACTTAATTGGATAAGGATTAATTCTGTATTGCTTGAAATCGCTTCGTAAATAAACCTTTATTTCTCGGAAAAAGTAAAGGATAAAAAATGGTTATTGTGGGTTATCCCTAAGAGATAGACATATACCATCCTTGACTTTTTTCTAGACCTTTTTAAGGTGTACAATACTGTAGTGCATTATTTTGATCTATCTCATAGGGTTCAGCCAGCGTTTGCAATGTAAGCGCAAAAAAATATGTTTACTAACGACATCACATTAGAAACCTCTAAAACTATCAGTGTTTCTCTTCTATATTATGTATATATTGTACATATAAACCTGCCTCTGAATTACTCTATCTTATAAAAAAACCGCATCAGAATCCGTTTCGTAGTTTTAAAGATCTATGCATACATAGGGGCAGACAGACAGACAGGAAGCGACTTTGTTTTATGCTATGTAGTGATGATTTAAGTTTTGTGCTCTATAATCAATATTTCGGCCCAGCTTCATGCGCCCTGATCACGGAATACTGAAGACACTGCAGGTGAGTATTTATTGGCAGACAGGTATCAATCAACAAAAAAAATCATCATGAATCATGGTAAATATCCCGTCGTAAATGACTTTAGTGATAATTATTATATTATCTACTTACGATGAGCTTTAATCAAAAGGTACAAGAGTTATATCAATTTCATTGTGCTCAGATATACATAGACGTGTGTGGCTAGGTACATTATGTTTAGGTTGTCTACAGCATTAGTCTGTCTGCACCTGCTCGGTAGGTACTGGTACTCATGGTTATGCAGGATGATCAAGACCGGTTTATATGCAATTGCATATTCGCATATGCATTTGCATATTTAGCCCATTTTTATAGATAGTTGCTTATTTTACCTGTAATCTTGTCATGCATGATACATATTTTCGTTAGGTATACTCGTTAGGTATACTGTACATCAACGAACTATGTGCAATCCAGCTAGAGCACGGGAATGTTTTCATGTTTGCAGATAACACCGTAGTACTTTTTAACGAATCCTCATGGATCAAATTTAAAGTTACCATTGAGAGGGGTCTATCTAGCTAGGGTCATCGCATGGCTTGAGGAAAAATCTGCTGTTCCTCAATAAGTCGAAAAACAAATTTCTGTGTTTCAAAAAAACTAAGACTGGCTCTTTTCCCCCACTATAATCGTCTTGCTCCGACTCTTTACAATAAAAATAGCTTTAAATAAAAAATCAAATCCCTAACTAAACAAAAGTTAAAACAATGTGTCATGGACTGGCTCAATAGTTATGACTAAGATGGTGTAGAACAACTGTTTTTGAAAATAACTTTGACCATGTAAAATTAATATATGAGACTATCTTAGTACCCATCCATTTATAATATAATTATATACACAATCACATTTTAGACCAATTTATACACAAATGTCTCTAACATTAATACTTAAAACTAACCTATATTACTAAATTACTTTGTATTTTTTTTCTCATCTAATTTCTTGTACACGCCATACTCCTACTAACATTATGTATAAGAATATGAAAGAATTATTTATTAGTTGTAAACAAAACCTAGTCTAAAGCGAATGCTTAGCACTCACAGACTGGTACTCAAGTTATTACCAACCAACTAAGTAATAGCTAAGTATAGTACATAAGCCTACCTACCTACTCATTATAATAATAGTTAAGTAATATTAAAATAAATATGTCAAGTACAGTACGGAAGCTGTTCGCCTGTAACACCACAGCTATATTGTAGCTACTACAGGAGATAGTGATCCAACTCTAATGTATATTTTCGAAGTAAACTTTTTGTTTATTTTTGTAATTATTGTTCGTACATCCAGTAGGTATATTATATTTACATGTTCTGAAGGATTCTCAATTTTGATGCGGATTGCAATGTTTTTTTACGATTTTTACAATAATCATGAATTTTTACTTCGAATAATTTCTTAATCAAATAATCAAAGTGATTCAGATCGTGGTAATCACCGGAGAAGTTTATTTCTTTCTTGATCCTATTCATTAAATCAGCCACTAAATTAATTTTGTACAACTCATCTATGTGTTCGCTGAAACAATCTAACACCCTATTAACTAATTGATTCAAATAATTGGTCGGAGATTTGAGAGTGGGTGTTACTATATTTGAGTATGTTTTATTAATCAACAATAATTGTTTTTTATCAGTTAAATCAACCTCATTATTCAATAAAATTTTCTTACAATCAGAACAATCAAATTTATCAATACATGATTTACCCAACCACCCAGCAAAATACACAACAGAACAAGTTTCCAATGTAATTTCTTGGGAGCAATCATGGATTGTTCCCAAGAAATTATCCATTGGTGATATGACAAAAGAACTTGGCAGAGCCCCTGATAATCTGCCGGGATCATCATCTGTAAATTCTTGTGTAAATACAGATGCAGATGTTGGATTCGGGCTGAAATTTTGTGTATTCTGTTGGGTAGATACAAAAATTGCTTGATCAGATTCACAATTCGTCTGATCGAATTTCATTAAATTATTTAGTAAATTTGATCGAAACATTGATCTTAATGATTTCGATGTAGGGTTTTTATTACACCCTCCTTTGATTCGGTAAATACCAAATAAGTTTTCTATAACATCTTGATTCAATCTACATGTCATTATAAATTTGATGGAGCCTGATTCGATTTCTTCAGCGGCGAGTTGATTAATTGCATTAATCGTTTGAATCATCCCATCAAAACTTGGAGGGCGGGTCATTCTCATTTCGTTATTTTTATTATATGAAATCTTTTTTAAATTAGTAAAAATTTCTTTGCCCTTAACTAACATTTTATTTACTAAAGTATTTGGATTCGAAGTGATTGCGCATCTATATGGGTTATGATCAAACTTATTTTTAGAATTAAGACAATCAAATAGGTCATTGCACGATTGTACAAAATTAGCTGTATGATTTGCTGTGTTACTTATTAACTCGCCGCTTTCTATAGCTGTTTTGATTACTCCTGCTACAGAATTACTTAAAACCTGGGTGGCTAATTTAACTTTCATTTTTTGAAAATTGTTAGGATTTATATGCATTGGCGTCAGTTTTTGTAATGCTTTACTTTTATTTTTCTTATCTATTTCATAAACTCTGATTATATCTTGAAATGAAATTCGGTTACCATTTAAATCAAAATCATTATTAATTAAATTATTCCTGATATTTTTAATTAAATGAGGGGCGTCAAATATGGAAAAAATTTTATGCCCATTTATAAAATAAAAGGGATAATCAACACATGCACCTAAACTTTTAATCACCTTGACATTTGTAGTCGCCTGATCACATACAGTAACTTTGGGTAATAATCCGTTATCAAATAGTTTGTTGATCACAGATTCAACAATTACTTTTAATTTTTCAGAATCAACAGTTTTCCCCGATAAAAAATAAGCAATCGGAATTTTCCAATTTACATATATACCTCTTGCAATAAATACTAAAGCGTATTTTGCTTCTTTATAACTTCGATCAGCATCACCAAAATCTTCATATCCTTCTATTAAATCATATTTATTGTTATATTCCAAATCAACCATTATACTCATTTCATCAAAACATACAGCACAAGACCTCTCCTTAATTGATTTAGCTGCAAATTTATTTTTAATGTTTTCAAATATATCATTATTGAGTCCTGGCAGACAATTCGTTTCCTGAAGCCAACGTTGTAATGTTGATGGAGCTGCTAGTACTATCCCTGAATTGATCATAAATTTATAAGCAGCAGGTGATTTATAATACAAGGACATGCAAAATTTTCTTTCCTGTATTGACCATTTTTTTTTAGATTTTCTTAATTGCATTTTTGTTATTATTTTACTAGATGTACTTCGAAACTTGTGTTTGGATATATCAATCAGATTTTTTCCCCTAACCATATTCTTTAATTTTATATATTTACTTTTTTCTCGTCTCAATTTTTTATTAGAATCAGCCAATTTTATCTTTAATTCCTGGCACTTAGGCGAATCTTCCAGTTTTCTGCGCTTCTGTGTGCAGCTGTAGTATGTATATTTTTCATCTCCGTGTTCATCTTCTGTACTTATTTCATCAACATATAATTTTCTTTTATTGACGTATATTTTTCTTGGTGTCAATACTTTCAACTCTGGCGAACCTAAAAATAATTTAAGTATATATAAATATTTCATTTAGAAAAATATGTCCATCGTAAAAGAAACAAGATTTCTTTTACCTACTGACTACAAACTTGGAGAGACAGTGGTTGGAATATAAAACCAGATCCGTCAAGTGCGAGTGTGACTCGGCGGCTAAGGGTTTCCAACTTTTACCAATTAATCAAAAACTATAGGCACCAGTAAGAGCCTTCACTATCTGATGAATAGAGATAGGATTATATGCAATTGTATATTCACAAATTTATTTGCAGATTCAACCCATTTTTATCAGTTATTGTATATTGGGCCTAAAATCTTCTGATGATGCATATTTTCACTTTATTTGCAATATTTCTGGATACGTTATTTATATTATAACAAATTTTATATTGTGTGTAAAATATATAGTTGAGTTTAATTTGAAATATATGTCACGGGACTCGAACTGTAACACTCAAGCCATTTTCTAGGTACAATATTTGTAAACAGCTCACAACGCAAAAATTCAAAATTATTCTATGGCGTCGAATTTGAATTATTATTTTCAACAATGCATTTGTTGGATTGAGCTAAAATCGACAAGTAATGCAAATATAATAATAAAACAACTAGGTACCAGTCGAAGCATTCTCTTGAGGACAGAGATCTTGATCTTCAGGAGCCCGATAATGTACTGGTATGGCCACTCTTCGGAGAACTTTTCTATGTCCAGTCTCACGTATGTATTTTTCTTCAAAGTGGTCGATACATAAATATCTACACCGCAAATTTGCTCTGGGCAAATGAGCAATTGTCATATTACCTAAAACCATAAAAAGACAGTTAGTTACTTTTAAAATATTAACTACTTACTAATACCACTTAGACTGGAAAGTGAATCATTATAATATTATTAAGGTACGGTTTAGTTATTATTTCCTATACTAAAATTTGATACATTAGTATGAAACTTCTAAATAGGTACATTACATAGGTACACTATTTATTTAGTTATTTTCTGAAGATTATTATTTAACAATAGTATAGGTCAGTAGGAACCGGAAATTCCCGGTTCATTTTGTTCCATATTGCTCAACTCAAATTATTAACTGCCCAATTGAGCACTTTCTGGTGGTTGTTTGTATTTGTGATAGGTTTTATAAACATAATTATTTCAGAAGAAATAAATAATTGAAATAACATCTTCTGTCAAAATGGCACAAAGTGTCAAAATTGACAATCAATGTCAAAAATAAAAACTAACGTCAATAAAACGTCAACTGCGAGTCGGACTCGCGCACTAAGGGTAAGTATTGTAAGACCTTGTTTCTTGCCAATTGTAATATTTGACATTGACCGTCATTTCTTACTGCCACTTTTGATGTCGAAATAAGCTTTAAATTTTGACATTAGCTGTTATATTTTACATTAGCTGTAATTTTTGACATTGAGTGTCATATCTGACATTTTCGACATAGGCGATCATTTTTGACATTTGCTGTCATTATTGGCATTAGCTGTCTTTATGAACGTGATTGAGATTTAATTATCTTAATTGTGGATCAGTTGAGCTACGTGTAGATTGTTTGCAACAGTCTCCAGTTAGCTCAATTGTTTCAATTGTAAATCTTCTTCTTCTATTTCATAATTCTTCTTCTAATTTATTTATATTATTTGATTGTAATTTTCTTTGTCAATGTCGATGCTAATTACTAGAGACCGGATTATATGCAACATAAAAAGCCCGAAATATGCATGCAAATATGCATGAAAAATGCTAGGAATATGCATGAAAACTAATGAAATGAGTCAAAATATGCAACATAGAATAGTAAAAATAGTAGACTTTAATTCAAAATAATATACAATTAGTAAGATATCGTCAATAAAATAACGATTATTGTAGTTGTAGTCATGTAGACGCTTACAATCAGGTAGTGTTAAATCTTCTAAGTACGGCGGCATAACTCAGCGTGTCTCTGGCTTAGTCATGAGAGGCCGTTTTCGGACGAATTTTATGACTTCGACTTTTTAATACATTTTAATTAAAAACCGAGTATCAAAATTTCAGTGTCAAATCAAAATGAAAAAATATACCTGCTTTCATCAATTCAAAATGAAAAGGCAATTAAACTTCATACGAAATTTTAGTTTTCGTTCACTTAGAGTACCAAAGACGATCGCGTCAACTTTTAGTAAAAGAGCATAGACGACGTAAGATTTAATTTGTTAATTTCATTTACTAGTTACCCAGAAATATTGCAATATAGTAAAAATAATATGCATCATCACAAGATGAAAAAGGGCTAAATATACAAATGCATATGCAAATATGCAATTGCATATAATCCGGTCTCTACTAATTATTATCTTTTTTTTTTAAATTGAAACTCAACCTCCATGAATTTTAATCCTATGTCAACCCATGAAGCAGAGGCAAAGATAAAAGAAAGAAAGACATAACCTGTCATTGTCTGTCATATCCATTTTTCTAAATTTACTCATTTTAAGGTAGGTACTAGGTACCTTGTTGATTTTTTGAGTTGAGCAACTTGCGTTGAGCCATGGGGAACGAATTAAGTTTGTTATGGAAGCGACCCATACGCCAATTTCCTCAACTGAGTTGCACGAAAGGAAACTCACCTTTTAGGAAAATATGAATTGGGGAACACTCAATTCAAAAAGTATACCATTCAATGCCCAAAAGTATAAAACATAAATAGGTAGGTATAGGTCGCGTCACGTAAAAAGAACGCTGGAAGAAAGTAGAAGGGGTGTGTTCGCGTATGGGTACACTCGCGCACGATAGTACTATGCCAATTTGCTAAGCCTATTTTTAACTAATATTTCGTTCGCGGCTTGGTATTGGTTATTAAAAAATAATATTAGATAAAATTAAAAACATGTTCGATTCAGTTTAGAATGTTTAGTATACCTAATTACAAAAAAATTAAGTAATGAAGCAACTCCATCCACTAAGTCGTCTTGGAGGACGTGAAAACGTTTCATACACTGTTTTAAATTATCAACAGCATTATTATCTGCGTCTCTCTTCATAAAACAATATAATGTCTTATTTAATTTTTCTTACTTTTCTACGTAAAATCATTACGTACCTAAACTTTTGTGCGCGATGGTATTTTGACAAGAAAAGTGACGTGGACACTAGGCGGAAAGCAAACTTCAACCGACGAACCAATAGCGCACCGGCAGGCATGCGACGCGTGACCCGCCCGCCCCGCGCCCCCTGCATACCACCAAATAGATCTAGGTATATATCGCCTACTGCGCAGATTGACCGCCAGCGTTCTTTTTACATGACGCGAACATAGGTAAATAATTTTAGTAATAGGTATAGGTACCTATCAGTAGTAGAGGTAAGTACCTAGTTTACAGTAACACAGATACCTACATTATGTACCTACTTAGTAAGTTACCTACTCCTGGAGTAAATTTTAGATGCCAGAGTTCAAACTGATAGGTACTTACCACAATTATTTAACCATATTTGCAGTCGATTTTCATCACTACATGGAAATCGAAACATAGTTTTACTTTCGGAACTGTTTTCACACCTAAAATAAGCACACTTGTGAGGAGCCATTTTCTTAACTCAACAAAATAAAACTCTCACTCATCAAACGGCAGGGTAGACGGACGGATACAGTGCGAAGTTTGTAGATCAAATAAAAAACCAAACCGCTCGATCGGTGTTGGTGTGACATGACGTGACACTGACTGACAATAAGTTTGCGTTTTGTTCAGTCAGTCACGGTGGAGCCAAATATTTAGAAAATAGGTACACCAACATTGCAAGGTTGTCGAATCCCTCCAAAAATGCCATACCTACCTACCTATAAACTTGGTTTATGATGTGTGAAATAGGTACTTTTATCTTACAGAATATTTTACAACCATTGAGATTATTTTAGATCGCAAACGTAACATAAAACCTAAATTACCCAAACAAAAAACTAAACGCATTTCAATAAGAAAACCGATACGCCATCTATCAAGGAGTAGCTCTTACTATTTACTAGCCTACAAAAGTCATGAGATTTGATAAGTTCATAAAAATGCCACCAGAGGAACATCGATAGTGTGTCGATTGTAATGTAATTTTCAAATTTATGAAAGTTTTGATTTAAAACAATTTAAAATCATACAATTTAATTATATTGTAATGAAGGGTTTTTACCTAAAAGAGTTAAGACATTTTATAAAGAAATTCTTTATTGTTTTGTCAGTTTACAAAAACCTCGTTAACTAAGTGTAATACACCTAACGCCATCCATTGTCGTTTTTTTGAACTAAAAAACTTTTCTATGGAATGAGACCCCATGACTAGGGGGAGGAAAGGTGACGGAAGAATGGGGTCGGCGAGTGTTTGGATCGGTGGGCTCGCCGGCCATGTAGGTATAGGAGGAAGAGGGGTCGCCAGTCGGGCCGCGGAGGTTTTAAATGTTCCCGTGGTTCGGCGAAAATGGCGAGAGAGGGACACCGGGGAGGTTTTAGTGGGTATTACGTTCTTTTCAGGACGTCGAGTCCCACATAATTCTGGTCCCCCGCTGACCAGTTTATTCGTAAATGAATTTCCTCGCCGAATAAAAAAAAAAGGTACCTACACTACATTTGTTTCTTTCTCTGACTTCTTCTATTGATATAAGTCAGAGTGAGTAATAAGTAACACTGCTCAGCAACCTTAAGCTTCCAGATTATTATGAATAACGGGGTAAATGTTAAAGGGTGTTTTTTTTTCAGTGGCCAGAAGCTACAGTAGGGCAAGCACGCGGGGAGAAAAATTACGTCACTTTGTCATCGAATGCGTAATTTATTTAAAATTCATTAATGTACGCAATGTATGACGATGCGATGTCATTATTGTCTATTTTACCATAAAGAACAATCCCCTTGCTTGGCCCACTGAAAAACATTTTTTTGGGGCGCAATGTTTTCGATTCTGATTTCATCGTCATCTCATCAATCATTATTGGTTACTCGTACTTAGTTAGGTCACTTGTAAACAAGCGTAAAATTAGACCAAAAAAGTAGATTAGTATCGATATCATAAGTATGAGACTTTTTGTTTGACCTGCTTTTTAGTACAAGCAACAATTTGATCATAATGCTTTTTCAGTGACTTGAATGATGGCATTAAAATTTATATAATTTACCTGAACGTTTGCAAGCTGCGCTATTTGAATCTGCTGGATTTGGCCATTGGGGGTCAGAACGTTTGCCATTTGAGGCTGGGCTTGCATCTGAAAACCAAAATACACAGTAAAAGCTTAAACCCGGATTAAATAACTCGAAATTACAATTGATTCAGTTTACCGGTTAGCGATGGTAGCACCAATATACATAAAAGTACCTACGTTAAATTTATAAGAGCTTTCCTCCCAGAAAATATACTACATGCACAGTTTGGTACACGGTCTGTCCGTAAGCATTGTTCATCGGGATTCGAACCGGCACTAACTAGTTGCGACCAGTTAAAGCTTGCGCCTTGCACCTACACCTACTATAGTGTTATCCCCAGCCCTAGAGAATAAAGTGGACATCAGAGAAACGGACAGATACGCCTCGAGAGTTTAAACATATAAATGCAGAGAATCATAGTCCCGGGCCTTTCATATGCTAAGGCGTCATCAAAAGAAGGATCATAGAGGAGTTGAGGTGGGAGAGGGGTCATAAGGGGGTAAAGAAAGGGGATAGCGGGGTGAAGAAAGGGGTACTCGCCTGCTGTTAATGCAGACTGATACGAAAGCACAACGGCGCGTGTTTAAATCTTATCTTAACCTGAGAATCATGAAGGAATGGGGGGTGGTTAGATGGGACTAACGGGGGGGGGGGGGGTGAAAACGTACCTGCTGTAGCTGCGGTATGATCTGCAAATGCTGGGGCGCGTGGACCGGCACATGTACCGTTTGGTACACAGTCTGTCCGTTAGCGGTGCTCATCGGGATCTGAATCGGCACCATGCCCATACCGCCGACGCCGCTTTGGACGGCCCTTTGGACTGCTACGCCGCCGCCTGCGTGTTGTAATGTGAGGTTGGAGTGGATGCTAGATTTAGGTTTACTTGATCTGCTGCTTTCTTTTAAATTTCGGAATAAATGTTGATGACCAGGATCTGACTTTTCAAATTATTATATTGTACATTGCACGATCGTAGCTTTGTATATTTGAGAATTGGAAAAGATTAACAAGATTAAAACTTTTTTTACTTCGAAGGGTTTCAGATACTGTTTTTTGAAGACCACAGACTGAGTTAACAGAAATAATTTATTCAGAAACCAAAATGACGTTCTGACTTTTTGCTGGGCGAGACAGGTCAGTGAATGGGTTAATGCAAAACATTTTGTGGTTCCTAGTGGAGACCATGGGGGAAACGAAGACCGGTGGAACGGCCACTAATGATATGGAAGGACGACATCAAAAAGATAGCGGGCAACTGGACTTTAACTGTTCAAAGTAGAAAGAAATGGAAGAGTTTTAAGGTGGCCTACACCAGTCTACTGGTCGACAAAGGCTAGAAAGAAGAAGAAGATTTGAAGTTCCTATCCTACAATCTAACTCGAAACATCAACGAAACGAGGCCGCAACCAAAACGTGAGAGTGCTTGCTTTTAGCGTGACCTTATGAGATGTGGTGCAATGATTGTGATTAAACATACTACTATGTACAGTACATATTACTTCTGAAATAGCATCTATTTAAGGCTGACTTTAAACCAGAGATGTGCTACTTTGCTAAGTTTCCAGCCGACCAATAGGATAGCTCCATTATCGCGTCATTTTCATACGTGACAAGAATGACGTGTTAAAAAAGCGGTCCTATTGGTCGGCTGGAAACTTAGCAACGTAGCACATCTTTGGTGGAAAGGCAGCCCTAATATAGGACGCTACAGCCTCCTAGAGCATTTCCAGTTGGAAATTTACCCTTTCGGATTTCTGTAGTAAGATACTAAATTAATGTTTAATGTTGAATAGAATGTAACTAAAACTAGAAGTTCTAAATTTACAGTACTCTAGAAATCAAAACACCAAGCAAATTGCAAGATATAAATAAGCTGGGAAGTGATAAGGATTGTATGAGGAGAATTTTCTGGTAGAATTGAAATGAGTACTTTTTGGCCCATAACGTTGAAGACACGAGAAGGCATTAGAAACGCCTATGTTTTAGCTTCATATATAAAAAAAATGTAGCTTTACTGTTCATATATATGTATCAATGATTCAATACTGTAGACCAAGCACATCGATTGTTGTCTAGGTTACAATAGAGAAAAATTACATCGCATTGTTAGACATTGTAATAGGCCACCGTCTTTACCTGTACAATAGTTACGTGTCCATCCAAATGTTGCCTGAAAGAAATCACTTTTAGCGATAAGGCCGCCCATTGCGCAACTGCTTTTGTGTTTGTGTTTTTCTTTTCTGTTTTTCTGTATCTTTGTGTGCAATAAAGAGTATTTGTATGGTATTGTATTGTATTGCGTAAATCATTGAAGTTGAAGGAATGAATTTCAAACATTTTACGATTTCGATGACATCAGAATAAAACTTTTTCTCTATTCTACCCTAGACCACAATCGCTATGCTTAGCCTTCTGCTCAAAAGTGTTGTGTAGACGCTACAGTGCCGCAACTCCAATCCCACCAGAAACCTCTCCACGTGACCCTGAGACGAACCAACCTTCTGCCGTAGTCCTGGGCGGCTTCACGTCCTCTTTCTCCTCTTTTTCCCCCCCATTGGCTTGTGCCGCGCTCGCCGAGCTAACCACAGCCTGACTGGTCGGGATTTGAAGATTTTGCAGACTTTGTATGCTGTGTATATTCTGCAGGCCAGGTATTATATTCGAGCTGAACATTTGGCCGCCTGTGAGCGCACTCAGCGGTATTGACAAGTTAGTGCCGGGAATGTTCACTGTCGCCTGTTGCTCTGTTAGCGGGGGGTGGGGGGCGGAAAAACACAGATTAGTTTGGAAGTAGTTAGAAGCGACGCATGCTTTGGAGTTCTACATAGCTACCTCTACTATGCCTCGGGTTGACTTATTTAAATAGCAAGTCTCTTAAGGCACTACCCCGAACCAAATCAGCGCCCCCATCTATGTCATCCTATTATTCTGTTAAACGAAGGAATTTTCTAAAATCGATTGGTTAGTTTGTGTTGCCTATTATAAGCTTTTTTTAATGCCTCTGTAAAAGTTTTATTTTGTTTACTTTAAGCAGAGATGTGAAGTTGCTCTTTTTTGCCAACAGGCATTAGAAAAAAGCTTATAATAGGCAACACAAACTGGCCAATCGATTTTAGAAAATCCCTTCGTTTAACAGAATAATATGATGAAATAGGTTGGGGCGCTGATTCGGTTCGGGGTAGCGCCTTAAAGAGACATTTGTGTCTATGCAGATGTCACAAAATCTAATTTGCCATCACTAAAAATAATGCCATCCTTTTTATTTTATACGACAAGAAAGGGATGTCCTCACTTTTAGTGCTCTCAAATTAGTTTAGTTTTTGTGCCATCTGAATTAACAACATTCGATCGTATTATTTTAGCGTAGAGTAGGAAGGAACTATGTAGTTTTAAGGTCGTATCACATTATCACCAGACCGCTTCCGCACAGCTTCGCTTCTACCTAGCTAGCAGTAAGCACGAGGAAGCGAACGAGTAACCAAACGCCTGCTGCCAACGCCTTGCTTGCCTTGCCTTGCACTCTCCAGGCAAGCAAAGCGTCAACTGTTGGGTGGCTAGCTTTTTTTTGCTATTATATGGTGTCACTGTAAAGTCGACCTAGAGATTACGACTTTAAGTATAATATTTGAATGTGCTTTCGCTGTGCGGGAGCAGTGACTTGGTAATGTGATACTCTTCCGAATATGTCCGGTTCTTATAAGCGCAAACGGCTACTTTGCTTGTTGAATTTTAACATTTATTTCCACGGCAATTAAGTCGAAATTCAACTGTCCTTAGATAAGATAAAACCTTTGTAGGTTATAGGAACCGGACAATATTCCTTCTCATGATAACTATGTGTACTAAAATAAAAAAAATAATGTATCTACCATGTATTGTGTGAATGAAAGTCTCACTTGCCAGGAAGACCATGCACTTAATGGATATAATGTCTTCTGTGAGTTTAAAGCGAAGCAAATGAAAGGAAAATTATTCCCAAAGCAATCCCGAAGCTAAGTGGTCCTTTAACCGAAGCGTGATTGGATAATCTTAGTTTATTTTGAACCGAATTGGAACGACTGAAGGTTTATAGTTGAAGATCTTCACACATACTTTTGAAACGTGATTTTTAAGGTTCTTGGATGAGTTTTCTAACCAAAACTTACTGCCTATGCAGATAAGCAGTGGAATTTATCAACCCAACCATCGATTTTCATACCTATACCATACCATACCATAGCCAAGAGGTTTCTTGGCTATACACATTTCGGCGCAACGTCACCGAGACGAGATCGTTACTAATTCTATGGGATTTGGTACAGCGCTTCTATCGTGCAGACAGTAGACGTGGGTCGTTACGTCATTTTCAAGAAACGTAACGAAACCAGTGACTTGATCGGCGTCACCTGTTTTAAAACTAGTGATTTTTGTAACTAGTTTCTTTTATTCTGCTACTGTGATTGTTTGTATAAATAACTCAACCACCAATACAGTTACTCGCGAAACGAAAATTATCGAAATCACATAACTGTTTGTTTGTAAACAGTTTAATCAATAACGTAGGACAAACAAATTAACTTTCCTTCATACTTTATTCAGGCTTAGGACTGACTGCATTAAATGTTATAGCTTTTTATAGTAATTATGATTAGTGCTAAATATAAAACTATGATTTTAATAAAATTTTGTTTACTTTAATTATAGATAAAAATTACAGTTTATTTACACTATTTGGCTTTTTACATTTTTTTTTTAATTTTTCAGTTTCATTACTGTCATTTGTTTATTTCACTTATTTTACACTACCTATACAATAGTTTTGTTTGGAAATATACAATTTTTTAATGTTATACAGTTTTCCAGTTTTTTTGCGGTAGCGCGGTGCGAAAGAAATGAAACGCACAGGGCAGAGTACAGTAACGCATTCCAAAAATCACTACTTTGTCATTTGACTCGAAACTAGTTATTCGGTTACATGCTGCGTAGCTAGTTACTGTAACTAGTGACGTGAAATAACGCCCACGTCTAGCAGACAGTGAATTACGCAAATCCCATATAAAAATGAGACGTGACGATCTGGTCTCGATACTATCGTCAACCAGACTCAAACTCAAACAAACGGTGTACTCTAATACATAATAAATTAGAGTACAAATTTGCTTCAAAAAAAATAAACGAAACAATCGATTACGTCTTTTGGAGACTTAAATAAGGTCAGGAATCAGAGCCGAGAAGGCATTTTGACGTGGTTTTGACAGTACAATCGTGCGGGGGCAAGGGACGGGACGAGGGAGGGACGCTCCCGAGTTGCATACATCACCGCCTTAGTAACTCGGGAGCGTCGTCCCGCCGACCCGTCTCTTGGCCCCCGCACGATTGCCCTGTCCAAACGCCTTCGTCAAACGACTATATGTAGATAGGTAAAGGTATGAGTTGGCAGCGGACGACATAAGGCAGCAGCGGACGACGTAACGCTAACTACGGAGGGAATTTCATAGAAATACATAGAAACCGGTAGTGTCGCTGCGACACGTCGTCCGCTGCTGCCTCATGTCGTCCGCTGCCAACTCGTACCTTAAGGCTGTACCCATTGTCTGATCTTAACATCAAGCGCTCTCTTTTACGTTAAACTTTTACGCGTGATTATCTATACTGGATCAAGAATCAAAAGTATATGTGAAGTGGACAATAACATCACTCGTTATGACACTGAAACTGAATTATGGTAAACTGTACCTGCGGGTAAATGCATCACGTTTTGCAGGAAACCTGCCGGTAAGACTGGTGTCCTAACCAGTTGACCGTTGACCAGGCTGACTTGACCCATGCCGGAAAAGTTCTGGAATTGCAGAAGACAGGTTTAGATAAGACACTTCAGTGAGTAAATTGTTTCAAATAGAGGGGTGTATGTATTGTTGTGGGACCACGGAATAGAATTATGCAGGTACTGTGTGTATGTCGAAATTAATGTTATTCTATTCGATCGATTTATCTTAAGGTGCCGACTGGAGCAAAGTACATATACCCGTTTCATCGTAACCAAACTGGTAGTGACGACTGAGTTTCGTTCGGCTCACTGTTCAAAAAAAGTGCTAATTAATAGGAAACTAGAAAAAGATTTTTGACTTTCTGCTATACTCACTCATAGATAATATATATGTTATATAATAGATAATGCTGTGTGAATAGTCTAGCATTATTTATTATTATTATTATTATTATAAATGATTGTAGTTACTGCGTTAGAAGCACGCAGTTTGCAAAATGAATGCGGATAAAGTCTCCTTACCATACATCAGCCAAACTTGATGTAGAATGTTTTGTAAACAAACCACCACACACAAACTTAAACTCACTTGCTTGGTGTTGAGTTTCAGATATAATTGTAACCAATATTTATTGAAGGAACGATCCAAATCGACAAGTAATCTAAATTCCGTATAAAAAGACGAGGCAACTGAGTGAACTTTAGGTTAAGTATGGGCAGTTTGCTTACAAACATTCTAAATCGAGTTTGGCTAATGTTGTGAACATACTTGTGAGTGTTGTGCGGGAATGAAAAGCGCGTCTTGTCCGTCGACGGTGACAGCCTGCATGGGCGCCACTCCGCCAACACCGCCTACTAGGCAGCCGCCGTACGCTTGTTGCTAGAAATACAAGAGTATATTCATAATGTATCATAGATATAAAAAATAGATATAAATAAATATTGCTGGACAATTCACACAGCATCATCTAGCCCCAATCTAAGCAGAGCTTGTGTTATGGGTACTAGATGACTGATAAACTTAAAACAATACACTACATAGATAGATATTTCTTATTATACATTGATAACATCCAGAAGACCCTAAACAAATATCTGCAGATCGTACAAACATTTGTCCCGAGGCGGGAATCGAAGCCCGCTGCGCCACTGAGGTCGACGATGTCGTATCTCGGACATGTCTTATGACATGATCGATACCAACTGCTGCAAGTGATCATGATGGGGAAGATACAGGGTAAAAGAGCAGTTGGTCGGAGGAAGACTTCCTGGCTGCGCAACATAAGGCAATTAACTGGCATTAAGGCGGAAGGCCTATTTAGGCTAGCCCTGGATAAGGCAAAATTCAAGAGGAAGACCGCCCACCTTCACCACGCCCACATTCAGTAATGGAGAGGCACTATAAGAAGAAGATCATAGATGTAAGTAAAATTCTGTAGATAAAGGTAAGAAAGAAAGAAAAAAAATTATAACTAGTTTACGTATACCCGCGGCTTCGCACACGTTGTTTCTCTAAACGTTTAAAGGTGATTCATATCTCATGGGAACTAATTTATGGGATAAAAAGTAGCCTATGTTTGATTCCAGGATTAGAGTTACCTGTATGCAAATTTCAGCCAGATCCGTTCAGTAGTTTTGGCGTGAAGAGGTAACAAACATCCATCCATCTATACATCCATCCAAACTTTCGCCTTTATAATATGAGTGTGATGTGATGTATCATAGATATAAGTAAAATTCTTTATATGTAAAAAAGAAAAAAAGAAATAAAATAAATTTATTTATAAATCGTTTACCTATGCCCGCAGCTTCGCACACGTTGTTTCTATGGAAAGCTTAAAGGTTTTTTATATCCCATGGGAACCGATTTATGGGATAATAGTAGCCTATGTTTTATTCGAGGCCTAGAACTACCTATATGCAATTTCAGTCTGATCCGTTCAGCAGTTTTGGCGTCAAGAGGTAACAAACATCCATCCAGAAGTTAACCGTCGATGTTTCTAATTGTCCGATTATGTTATGGTGACCACCAGCCTCAGAACACTACGAAAAGCTTTTTTCTCAAAGCTGTACCGTATGGGTTACAATTAATTAAAATCGTTAATATCATATCATTAGAATAGCTTACAATAAAATGTTTAAAATTCCCATAAGGAGTGGAGGGATATTGTAGAGAAATTACGATATTTGGCACCGGATACCTAAAATGAAAATTCGAGCGTAACTCTGTCTGTCTGTCTGTTAAATTTTCAGGCCTAAACGGCTGAACGGATCTCAATGAAATTGGGCAGGGAGGTAGATGGTATCTCGGAGACAGACACAGGCTACTTTTTTCCCGGAAAAGAGTGTGAGAAGCCGCGTCATGCATAAGATGTCACGTTTTAAGATCTACAGATATTTGTTCAGGGTGTTCTGGATGTTTTCTATGCATAATAAAAAATATCTATCGATGTAGTGTATTGTATTAAGTATATCAGTTATCTAGCACCCATAACACAAACTCTGCTTAGCTTGGCGCTAGATAATGCTGTGTGAATTGTCCAACATTATTTATTTATTTATTTATTTATAAAATTGTGTCAAAACTTCTCACTACGATTTCTGTGTGTCTAACAAGAAGATTATAAGTTCATAGTACCTGCAAGAGTTGTGGATGAATCTGCAGCAATTGTTGCTGTGGGTTCTGGTAGGTGGCGCCCTCTCCTGACACGACGCCGCCGCCGAGCAATGACTGCAGCTGTTGCACGGAGATTACCTGAAAATCACATTTTTAGTTGTGTAATATTTGCTTCAAACGCTAACAATGTAGGTGTTTTATCAGTGTTTTTTAACCCTCGACGCAAAAAGATAGGGGTGTTATAAGTTTATCGTGTCTGTCTGTGTATCTGTGGTATCGTAGTCCCAAACGGATGAACGGTTCAGTGTTTTTTTTGTGTCATAGATAATTTGATCCCGAGCGTTCTTAGCCATGTTTCAAGAAAATCTGTTAGACAAATAAACGTCAGCGGGTTTTTAAAAATTTTAATTTTGTCTTATTATTTTTTAAACTTAAGGAATTATTAATGTACCAGAATTTTATTTGGGATTCCAGTTTCGGAACAAATTTCGTGGCAAATATTGGTAGATAAACCCTATAATATCTGTTAGTTTCATTCAATATCATGATCAAAAGTTGAAGAAAACATTAAATTCTCAGAAACGTATATCGGTCGTTACGTTGCTTTGTTTAGGTCAAAATTCTGATTGAGTACCTGCATCGATCTAAGTAAAAAACGGGATATGAGGTACTAGCTTATCAAAAGTGGATGGATAAAATTAGGTGCAATTAGGTCCACCCATGTGGCCGGCGTCACGTGGCCACGACACGCCGCAGACAGGACTCAATGGAAATGGATGGAGGAGGCCTTCACCCGAAGATGGGTGCCCAAATCAGTAGAAAATAAAAATGCATGATATGACTGACAAACGCAATTATTTTTAGAAATATTATTAGGTAAATACAATTATTCACAAATTCAATGCTATACAATATATTTATAATTTTAATTCAATCTCACAATTGTTATTTAAGATTTGGAATAAAAGGCTTATTATTATTATTATTATTAGGTCCACCCACCTCCATTCATAGTCGGACCTGCCTTCGTGTTACCCGTGCTTGCTACGAAGTACTTTATTGTGATTTATTGAAGACTACAGCACGCCCTCGTGTTTGTTCATAATAATTATTGCACAAGATTGGAAATGTAACTGTGAGCGAGTGTTTGCGTGTAGGTGTAACACATTTGTTGAGTAAATAAATATAATAAATATATATATAACAAATAAATAAAAACTCATTTATTGCCTAAATTACTTAACCTAAGCTAGACTTAAACACATTTCACAATTAAGCATTGCGCTGCATCCAAGGAACATGCGGCGCTGATTTTAAATCTATTCCCCTTTTTAGTAAGAGCTGCGAGAACGTACCATTAAAGTTTTGTAAGTTTTAATTCTAATTTTGTTTTTATATACCTACCTACTCGTCAATGTTTGATTGTATTTTGTGCTGTCCATTTGTGAACCAAATAAACCATCTATCTATCTACAGATTTTACTTATATCTATGACTAGCTGCATTCTTACAACCCGTTGTCCTATTACCCGTTTTCCCGTAGGAATGAAGCATTTTCTCGCGGTAAAAAGTTGCCTATGTTCATCAGGAATAATGTGGGCAATGGTAAAATAATTTTTCAAATCGGTCCAGTAGTTTCGGAGCCTATTCAATAAAAACAAACAATCAAATCTGTCCTTTTTATAATATTAGTGTAGATTACGATCAAGTCCATCCAATGAACAGGGAAAGCCACAAAACAAGGTAAATCATACCTATGTTTTGAAAGTAGTCACCTAAACTCGACGATTGCCTACCAATAACAAACACACACTTGTCCTCACATTGTTCAAAGTAAAGGGCGATTTACACTAACGTGGAGCAAAAACCAACAGAATCTTGAAACCACGTCGAAATTGTAATTTATCGTGAGCCACATCGCCACTTTCCATCAGGTGAGATTGTGGTCAAACGAAGGTCTCATCATCACGACGACCTCTGTGGCGCAGCGGGCGAAGGTCCGCCTGCGACGCAGGAGGTTGCGGGTTCGATTCCCGCCTCGGGACAAATGTTTGTACGATCTGCAGATATTTGTTCAGGGTGTTCTGGATGTTGTATAATAAGAAACATCTATCTATGAAGTGTAGGTATTGTTAAGTATATTAGTTATCTAGTACCCATAACACAAGCTCTGCTTAGCTTGGGGCTAGATAATGCTGTGTGAATTGACCAGCAATATTTATTACTATTTATTATATTCGTCATCATCATCAACCTATATTAGTCTACTGCTGGACAGTACATAGGTCAACTCTACCGTGAGTGTCCACGTCTCGCTCCGTAGGTCATAACGGGTAGGACGCACTGATTGAAAACTCTAGCTTTCAAGCATTGCGGTATGGATGACGAGAAGACAAACGAAGGTCTCATGACAATAAAAACAAAATTACACCATGAGTACTAATAATTCTTTTGTAATAATCATGGTTGATTTATTTTAAACAAACAAAGAGCGAAGCGAAACATGGATTGGATATCGTTTCGCTCCGGCTTGTAGAAAAACGGCCATTTCCACCAAATTTACATAACCAAAGAGTTTTTTTAAAGTAATGATGATACCAAATCCAGATTCTCTTTATCATTAAAAGTCTAGTAATCCTCAGAAAACAAAAAGCCTGGGTACACCTCTCAACCATGAACGCATGATTCAAGCAGCGCGTGACGACCATGTAAACACAAAACAGACACATCCAAGAACATAATAAGAACGTATAATCTAACCTGCGGTTGTTGCTGCACTTGGATACCACTGGGGACCTGCGCGTTTGCTGCGTTCACTATTGCAGCTGATAGCTCGTTACCCTGCAAAGAGGTTACAACACAATATATCAGTGGGGTTTGCTCTTATCTCTTGCTCTTATAAAGATACTATACAGGGTGGAATTTTGTAATGCCACCTGGAGGGAAAGTATTCTTAATACTGTAGATAAAACCTAACGATCGATGCAACAAAAGTACAGGGTGTAATTTTTACAGATTTTAGTCGGATCGATTCCCGGGTGTGGAAAGCTAATTTTCGAAAATCTTTAAATGCAGTTTTCTTTCTTTTCAAAAATAAAGGAATGTTTTCTTTCAGTAAAATTTTCTATCCACAGTATTAAGAGTACTTTCCCTCCAGGTGAAATTACAAAATTGCAACCTGTATATTATTTATATAGTATATTTAACCTCGCATAAAGTAATCGAAGAGAAAAATTACCGTCCTTGCACAGTCGGGTAAGAAGTCGATTTCACTTCATCATCATTTCAGCCGAAAGATGTCCACTGCTGGACATTGACCACTCAAGATCGCTATCATGACCGGTTCTACATCAAGCGATTTCCTGCGACTTCACTTAGTTTCATAAAATTCCACACAAATCCAATTGTTGCCTGGCATAATATAATAGAAATCAAGCTTCGTTCAAGTGACTTATTCTAAAAAATCGGGCAAGGATTAGAATCGGGAATATGGAAATTAATACAGTATTAAAATGGAACTACCAAAAGGCTTTCTACAGTTCTACATTACCTACTTAAAACCAATCCGCCTGCGAAGCATGCTACAATCGCAAAATGTCCCTCGTTTGGTGCAGGCATGTCAGTCGAGCCGTGGTAGGTTTTAAATGTTCCCGTGGTTCGGCGAAAATGGCGAGAGCAGGATACCGGAGAGGTTTTAGTGGGTATTACGTCCTTCATAGGGCGTCGAGTTTCACATAATTCTGGTCCCCCGTACCAGTTTATTCGTAAACGAATTTCCTTGCCGAATAAAAAAACAGGCATGTTCGTTCAGCAGTGGACGTTGTGAGTGCTTATAAGGAGGGTAAGGATAGAGGTTGATATTCGAATTGTTTTCACATTACTAATAAGAATAAGATAATAAGAGAAATCGCAACCTTCTGCAGTTCATGCCGTCAACCGCTGCTTCACCCACAGTGTTCATGTTATAATCAGGTCAAACTCATGAGCAGTAAAACCTCTGTCCGATTACGTACCAATTGTGATTCAACCACCGAAGTAAAATTGGGGAGATTTGGGTAGCAGCGCTAGCTTCTCGAAACTGGAATGCTCAAATTAGGTCCAATTAGGTCCACCCACCTTAGTCATAGTCGGTTCGTATTGTTCTCTCGGTCTCACTTCGGTCTAGGTACGTCTTTCTATCTTTGTTGTTCATTATGTAGGTATATTGCAAAATATTGGAAATAGCGTGTCTTTGTGTTTAGTTGTAACACAACACAGGCCATTTGTTGAGTTAGCGCTGGGAGATCGTACCATATCTACGGAGTTTTACTTACATCTATAGTACAAACAGTAAATTTGACAGTAAATTCTACATAGAAACATCACAATCATACCTTTCTAAAAGAGCGTAATGAGCTAGGCTTAGGGGCGAGATTACGTAATGAAGACTTGGGAGCAAGTTTAGGTAATGAGGACTTCATTGTATAACGCTGTTGCCCAGTTACTCGCCCTAGTTAGAATGGTTCACAAGGAATTCCACTTTCTGCTTCAACATTGCTAACGCCAATATTCTTCGTTTCGAACATCATCACTACGCTTTTCTGTTATAAACGGTTTTTTTCACTTTCAAAATCAAAGGTTTAGGATTTTGGTATTTATCTCGAAATGTGAGACTTTTACGAAAGGTCACATTCATGGCCAATGAAAAAAGGAGGAAGGCTAGAGGTCAATGTTCGTGACCATTTTGATCTTTGAGAAAGAAAAACTCTATGGTTTAGTTGAACATCGTTGCAGGTTGCATACTTTTGGCGTGCAGTTTTGCTTACGTCAAAGGAGTTTCAATATAACCTTCTTACTTAAGGCCAGGTATTCCTGCAGCAGTAGGCGTAAGGGAAAACGGTGTTTTTGTAGTTATTTAAACATGGTGATTAAGAAAATCATTTTATCAAGTTAAACTCTGTGAATTTGTTTAAAAATATTAAGTGTCATTAGTTGAGTACAAAAAAAGTGTGATATCAGTAGTTCCCTAGTCATAGTAGGTATTGAAAATACTTTAGAAAAAGGTGGGGTACCTTTTTTCTAATGTTTTTTCTTAACTTTGGGATTTTTTTCTTTCGAGTGAAGCTCATTAGATTGTGTAACTGAATGCGACTTTGACTAGACTAGATCCTGAAGTAATATATATCAGAATTTTAAACACTATTTTCTAAGTCTCAGATTTAGTCTCAGATTTTAAAATTCACAAAAATGCGGCCTCTGTTGGCCTACCAAACCTTAAGCTGTGCGTCCACTGCATCGGAATCTGAACGTAAGTACGGAGCGTTAGATTTGTTGTTTTGTATTGATTTTTAGGGTACAGCGTTCAGTGGATCGGCATACCTACGATACCGAGACCAGTATTGCCAGAGACCGGTCTTTCAGCGCATGACGTCATCGGCAAACTCGAGCGCGCCCTATCGGCATATTGTAAATACCGACACCGCGTACGCTTCGATTCTGATCCGGTAGACGTAGAGCTTTAAAGCCGGTTTCTCGAACCAACGCTGACTAAAATTTGAAGTGACTAATGATTGGCATATTGTACTTTAGATCGGACAAAAATATTTAATCTTAGGACTAGGATACTGAACATTGCCAAGAAATGATACAGAATGATACAAAAGTAGCCAGATACGGGACATAAAGCTTGCGAGTTGTAACCACGTACCCATTGGAAGGAGCAGTGTAGGCATGCCCCCCAGCAGGTGGACCGATGATCTGGTGAAGGTCGCTAGAACCGCTGGATGCGGGCCTTTGGAATCTTTGAGGGTGGCCTCTGTTCAGCAGTGGACGTCTCCCGGCTGAGATGATGATGGCTATCTAGCTAAGCTTACCGATAATCCCTGGGCCCTCAGTTGCTGAACCACAGCTGAGCTGATAACCCTTAACTGCGGCTGCTGTTGCTGATGTTGTTGCAAGTACTGTTGCTGTATCGCTGCCATAGTAGCTGCATCTCCTTGCACTGCTTGGATTAGGTGGGCTTGTTGCACCTGCTGAAATCATTACGTTTGTTATATCGTAAAACTGCTCTGACTCCATATTTCCTATCTCCCTATTAAACAAACCTGTTGTTGCGCTTGCTGCTGAGCTTGCTGAGCCTGCTGCTGGGCTTGTTGCTGTTGCTGTGCTTGCTGTTGTTGGGCTTGTTGCTGCGCTTGCTGTTGTTGGGCTTGCTGCTGTTGGGCTTGCTGTTGTTGGGCTTGCTGTTGTTGGACTTGCTGTTGTTGGGCCTGCTGTTGATGGGCTTGCTGTTGTTGGGCTTGCTGTTGTTGGGCTTGCTGTTGTTGGGCTTGCTGTTGATGGGCTTGCTGTTGCTGAGCTTGTTGCTGCTGCTGCTGCTGTTGTTGTTGTTGTTGTTGTTGTTGTTGTTGTGTTGGACCTTTTAGGGGAAAAAAATACGTTTTAAAGTAAGATATCGCAACTACATGGCTTATTTTATTACAATCTACCTTTTTGCCCATTTGCCAAATAACCGAGTTTGCTAACAGGAAAATAAATTGCCTCCGTCATCTGATGCCGTCAATATTAAATGCATCTTAATTTTACGAGTTAAAGGTCATACTTGAATGCACATTTTCTGCTATGCTGCAGCGGTGCTAGGTGTCCAACAAGCTTAAAGCCGCGCATCTTTTGAGCTTTCGAGTCGAATACACAACAAGTCAGACGTGGGCGGGTTAGGCGGCACCCAGTTTTATAAAGGTCGCGAATGTAGCGATAGTCGCAACCGGGCGCTCCGGCACAGATTAAATAATAGTGCTACAGTACCCGTCTAGACGCTACCACAGATGATGTAACACTTGTACTTTCTCGTACGGCGCGAGTCAATAAAATTATTGTATCCTTCTCTAGAGTAAATCTAGAGTGAATAAGTTCAGTTGGGTAAAGAAAGAAAGAAAAGAAAGAAAATAATTTTATTTACCTTTTTACTACACAACATAATAGCTAACTAAACACTACTTATTTCTTAGATCCAATTTTTGTGCGTAACAGGTTAAGGGCAAATATGGCATACACTCAGCATTATGCTGGAAAGCGTGCGCCATCTCAGGCTACATTTTCAGTTCCTTAGCCCCTATACGAAGCAACTTGGTGGTAAGTTTCTTCGTTTCGTGCGACCGCATCCGTCAACTTCGTTTGTTTATCAAAGTAGAACTCCTGTCATAACATCCTTCTAGCCGAATTTCGACCACGGCGGGCAGTCTCATCGGAGACTAGCCAGATGCGCAGGACATTATTATAGTGCACAAGTGTGTGCGCAAACACAGGTGCAGTCTCTATTCCCTGACTCTCATAATTCGATGGGACGGCAGACAGACACTTCCAAACTCCGGGCTGCTATAATGAATTTTTCATACGAGAAAAACCCCCATAACAACTATTGGCCCGACCTGGGATTTGAACCCAGAACCTCATAATCACCGGTTGAACAAGCTGACCGCTAGACCAACGAGGCAGACCTCCTGTCATCAGAACTGATAAAAATACAGAAAACGTTTTTAAGCTTTAGTCTGGTCTAGTTTTCAGTGCGTCCTACATTCTTTCTGCGACATTTTACTTTATTCCAGGCATGGTTTTGTCTACCTCCGTAAACTCGTCACTTAACACTTTCATAGCCCAAGACGCAGATACTGCAGCTCAGTGGAGCGGCGCGGGCGCGGCGCGCCCCTGCAGATCGCACCGTCGAGGCTGGGCAGTGAATGCGTTAAATGTCACAGAGCCAAATAAATGGAAAGTTGATTATGATTATACTTAATCAGTATTTCAAACCGCACTTGACCTATGAGCTAAAACTGGAAATGCGTTGCATTGCACAAGGTCACAAAAACTGCACGCGTTCTTAATAATCAAGACAATTTACCCAAATTCTTATTCAACACAGACATACCTACCATTTACTAGCTCCAGCAGCTTCGCACGCATATTTTCAAGATAAGGGCTTCTGGCCATTTTTGTTATCATAGTTCTTCTGATTATTTTTGGTATCAAGTTACCTAGCTGATAGTTTTCTTAAAATTGTAAAATAAATAAATAAACTCTGTTATTCTAGATTAAAAACTATTATGTCTGCAAACTTTTATCTCGATCCGTTTATTAGTTGTTTTGGCATTGTCTTCGACAAAACATCGCACATCTCGGCTCAAAAACCTACATGTGCCTTGCCTGCATACTGCGTAAAATTTCAGCATTATTCGTTTAGTAGTTTGGGCGTATTTCGTTCACAAACATTCATTCATGTTGATTAAGATGTCAACAAAACTAAACTAAACTAATGCGTGAAAGGGTAACAAACAGGCAGAGATGTATTATAAATTACTAACTTCTGCCTGCGGCTTGGCACGCATTTTTCGGTATAATAAGTAGCCTAATCTAAGTGAGGCTTTGCTCGTAACGTCCGCCAAATTTCATCGTGATCTGTTCAGTAGTTTTGGATACCGTCGGTAACAAAAATTCAGATTTAACAAACTTTCGGCTTTATAATATTAGTAGGATGATGAAACAGCAATTAACTTTGCATTTGTAATATTGGTATGCAAATATCTCTGACGTAGGTATATAAGTATCAATCTAGCTAGAATATGTGATTAGTAATTAGTTTTAAGTAGTTAGGTACATTTACAATGTATATCTAAAATAAATAAAGCAAAAACTCTTTATTTCCATAAATACAATAAATGTACACTTAGAAAAGGTCTATTGTGTCCAGTCCACGTGCCGACAAACTGTTGTACAGTTTAACAGAAATTTTATAACGTAACGTACTTTTAATTTGAAAATAAATAAAATAAAATGCAATACAATAATTGTGTCACAAGTGCTGTCACTAAAAATAATGTCACCCATTTTATTTCGAGCGTTATGAAGTGGACGGCAAAATTTTTAGTCTTGTAATTTTTTTTTAGTTTTGGTGACATCTGAATCGACACCAATATTGTCACAAATATTCTCCTTTATATTATTAGTAGGTTTTCATCTGAAGCGAGGTTTTTCCCGTTTCTTTCTGTTTTTGTAGTAAGTTTCCTTTGTGTGCTCAAATAGCATTTAAAAAACCCATATCACATCCGGAAAATGCTTCAAGCGATGACAAGAGCAAGTATTGTTTCGGCACGGATTTAGATCCGCCAAAGAATACATTTTTATAACACAATAACTGAAGAAAGGTAAAACATAATAAAACAAGCTTTTAAAAACGAAATGAAATAACTCTCTCCATTATTTTAAGGCGTTTGTATGCCGCACACTAGCGCCGCCATCTATTTTTACTTTTATTTAGGTTCAAGAGGAGAGTTTTCAAATATCCTTCATTTCAAATATCCTACTTTTTTGTTTTAATTATTGTTTCATTTCTGTAAATTTGTTTTAATATCTAGTAAAATTCAGTTTAGTTTTGTATAAACTAGCTTTAGTACCTAATTCTATTCCATTTGCCTTTACCTTTTTTGTTTTAATTGTAAATTTGATTTATTACCTTGTAAAATAATGCTTAGTTTTGAAAAATTATTTGTAGTACTGTAGAGTCAGCAACCTTGTATTTGAGTACAACATAATGGGCTATATTTTTACTAAATCTAGTATGTAATTCGTATACCTAAGTTTAAAATATAGTTGTTTATTGTGTCTGTATTTAATAAATAAAAAAATGTGCATTTTGTGATACCTATCCTAAGGTTTTTTTAATCCCTGTTAAATAGTTTAGTTTCGTGTAATACAGAGATACGAAAACAGAGTTCGGTGGCCACCAAGAACAACTTCGCTATTCTGCATAAAGGAAATAAAAAGCTTATGATAGGTATCATAAACTGTATAATGATTAACGTAATTATAAGAAAGAAAAGGCGGTGGCGCTAGTTTGAGGCATACAACCGCCTTAAGATATTAGCTGTACCCATTACAAACAAACAGACAAAAGAGGTACGCTCTTTATATTAATACCTTTATCTATATGAATAGACGGTTTATATTAATTGGGGCTCAAGAAACTCAAGGACATATTTCGTCGAAATATTCCTCTCGAAATATTCGTAACGCGGGCTTACTTTGCTCGTCAACCATAAGGATCGTTATAAGCTCCGAAATCAATGAAATCGAGAGGAAAGCTCAGAGGAAATCAGCATCCATCTATACAGGGTGTTAATTTCTTAAAGAATCAAAGGAAGTGGGTTGTTTGGAGGTTCTAGTATATATCATGTGGAACCTTAATCCTCATGTAAGTGTGTTTTGCGATTTCGTTTTTATTTTCGATAGACTTTACAGTTTATTCCGTTCACAGTTTTTGGCAATTTACAGATGTAATTTGCCCTTGTAGATTCCACTTTTAAGAAACTCCTCTGCGGTTGGAACACTATGTATACACTAACATATTTATATCGGTAAACTTTTTTATGAAAAGATTATCTGCAGGTTAGCAATTACCCTAGGCAGCGATATATCGAGGGATCATTCAGTGTACGAAATTTGTATCTTTTATTTACCACAAGATAGCCAAGCAAGCTATTACAAGCAGTACAAGGTACAAACCCTGCTGGTTTACAAATTCAAGTAAAAGTAAGGTACCATTAGCCCTGCCGTAATTCACAACGAGAGGGGAACCATTCGCCCTAGGTGATTTTCCCGCGTCGTTTTGGGACTATAGAACAAAACATTCAAGATTTTCGACCATAATAATATTTTTCTACCAAAGTAAGATGTCAAAGAACCTACACGGGACTCTAAGAATACAACACCCTGTATCATTATTATATTGGTAACTTAGCATGATCACCCCAGACCGCTATGTATTTTGAGATAGTACGGACGCTTCTTTATTAAATATCGTACAAAACCTGCTGGTTTACAAATTCAAAATAAAAGTAGGTACCATTATCCCTGTCGTAATTCATATCGAGAGGGGAACCATTCGCCCTACGTTAGCTCATCAGTATCCTAGTAAGCGCGGAGGTCTGATATTTCCCGGCTCGTTTTGGGACTATAGAACAAAACATTCAAGATTTTCGACCATAATAATCAAAGTAAGATATCGTACAATCCACTTAACACCCTGTATCTTTATATTGGTAACATACCATGATCACCAAAGACAGCTACATAATGTCTGGGGTGATCATGATAAGTTACCAATATAAAGATACAGGCTGTTCATTGCTTTGTAGCGCTTCTTTATTCAATATAAAAATATCGTACAAAACCTGCTGGTTTACAAATTCAAGTAAAAGTATGTACCATTAGCCCTGCCGTAATTCATAACAAGAGGGGAACCATTCGCCCTTAGCTCATCAGTATCCCAGTAAGCGCTGATGTCGGTTGGTATTGGCGTGCCTGCGGGCGGCGGGCGAGGCGTGCGCGTGTGTGTGAATAGATCATGATCGCTACAACAATGCAAGTTCTTGTCGCTCCTTCATCAATCTACCCGAAATGCACTATTTTCGATTATTTTTAGGGTTCCGTACCTTAAAAGGAAAAAAGAAACCCTTATACATTTTGTTGTCCGTCTGTCTGTCCGTCTGTCAACCCTCTTTTCTCATGAACGCGTGGACGTATCCTATCCAGTTGAAATTAACGTTAAATACTCAAGTCCAGTTGAAATTAACGTCAAGTCCTCTTGGAGCCTCCACGTACGTTGGACGTTTTTTTAACAAGTTTACAAAACGTAATTGCGAACTCTAAAGCTTACGTAGGATTTGTAAAACCATACCTATTGCCAACACAGTTGCCGTGTATAGAATTCACCTTGTTTATTTATATTAACCAAAGATCGTATGACTACGTCTTTGATATAAAATAATGCTGGACAATTCACACAGCATCAACTAACCACAAGCTAAGCAGAGCTTGTGTTAAGGGTACTAGATAACTGATATACATAATACAATACACTACATAGATAGATATTTTTTTATTATACATAGAAAAACATCCAGACACCCTGAACAAATATCTGCAGATCGTACAAACATTTGTCCCGAGGCGAGAATCGAACCCGCAATCTCCTACGTCGCAGACGGACCTTCGCCCGCTGCGCCACTGAGGTCGTCATATTATTATATTAAAACATGATATTAAAACATCACTGCTCTATGTTTCTTTGTTCAAGTAAAATGCTTGCTAAACTACATAATTAACAGTTTGTAGAGCTCGGGTTAAAAAAAATTACACTAGCTTATACGTTCATACTGTAACCTGATGTTTAATGCTACGGCTACACCTGCGTTAGCGTTGACGTTAGTGTTAACGTCCATTAACGCGTTAATTAAGGCACTAAAAATGTAACTTGGGTACTAGTTGCCAAGGTGCACTTTTAGCGTCGTCAATAAATGAACACGTAAAAACCTTGGCCACATCTGCGTGACGCCCAAATTAGCGCGTTAATTAACGCGTTAGGACGCAGGTGGAGCCGTAGCATAATAAAGAAATTTTAAATTGAAATTTGAATCCCAGCAAGCGCGGAGTCTGATATTTCCCGCGTCGTCGCCGCCACATCGATCGAGGGGTGATTGTAGGTATAGATACTTATAAGTTATATTATAACTCATACTTAGTTTATGTAGGTCATTCAAGTGCCCGGGTGACGATGTTAGTACGAGGCTTCCGTCGACTCGGACCACTCAGTATTGGAACCACTCAGTATTGGGACCACTCAGTATTGGGACCGCGGTCCCAGTTCCCGGATCGATTTAATTTAATTATTTTTCTTCCGGCGACGTGGACCGCCCTCGAAATGAATGAAAAAATATATTGTTCAAGTCAAATACGGTACCTACAGTGTATTGTATTAAGTATATCAATTATCTAGTACCCATAACACAAGCTCTGCTTAGCTTGGGGCTAGATGATGCGGTGTGGATTGTCCAGCATATTTATTATTTATTCATTTATTTTGCCCTAAACCACGAGTTTCTCCATCTCAATTCTGTGCTACATGTCCAAAGGATTTTTTAATCTTTCGACTAAGTATAGTAGAGTAGGGTATTGAGTATTCAATTCATACTAATTAGTTACTCATAATTAGGACTTATTATAATTACTAATATAATACCTTCTAATATTACAAATTCGAAAGTAACTAAGTATGTCAGTGTTACCTTTTCACGCCTAAACGACTGAACGGATCTCAATGAAATTTGACAGGAAGGTAAATCGTGTACTTAAAAAGCGCTTAAAAAACAGCCCAAGAGATAAAAACCAACAAGGCGCTTATCAGGGGGAGACCTGCGTCCAGCAGTGGACCAATTCAGGCGATTGAGGTTGAGGTATAGCTCTTTCAGGCGGTGACTGTATCTACATTATGTGAATACTTACTGAACACCTGCACGTGCTCCTTGGAGTCCTGCTGCTCGGGCCCCATGGCGGCGGCTCCGAGTCGGCTGCACGTCGCTGCGAGAAGCGCCAGCGGCGATTGCGAGCCTTCCTGTGAACAAATTACACCTTAAATTTATGGCGGTAAGGTTAATTATACCTTCTATCTAAAATTAACGTTGCTGCAAGAAGCGCTAGCGGTGATTAGGAGCCTTCCTGTCGACAGAAATACACCTTGAATCTGTGGCATTAAAGTTCATATATACGGTGTAGGAGAAAGTAACGTCGCTACAGCGGCATTTGGCAGCCCTACTGTCGACAATACCATATATTATAGACTCTGTGTATGAGGGCGTAAGGTTCATTATAGGTACAGTGTAAGAGCAAGTTATTCGCGTTGAAGTATGCTGCGAGAAGCGCCATCGGCGATTTTGAGCCCTGTGAGCCCTCCTGTCGATAAACAATAGGCATACCCGTGTATATGAGGGGACCTATTCTACCATGTTGTTCGCATCAAAACACACTAGCTCGTTAGCACTGTAGTAGTTAACTTAGTTAGTGCCGCTAAACGAACTCTACATAAACCATCCTTCGTCGAAGTAAAGGCCATGGAGTAAATGCAATTTTATTACGTCAATGATAGATTTGTCTAGATGCATTGCGGTAGCTGTGTGGTGCCGGCTTAGAATTTACACCACCCCAATTCTTCCCGCTGGTGCATGGTGTCGTAAGAGGCGACTAAGGGATATATATGAACCAGGAGCGGGCAGCAGCGCCCCCTGCAGATCAATTCTATTACCGAACTGCGATCCCCAACCCGCATGCCCAGCGTGGGGATTATGGGCATTGAGATAAAAGTCAATTAAGCGCTTTTCAGGGGGAGGCCTGCGTCCAGTAGTGGACCAATATAGGCTGTCGAGGTCGAGGTCGAGGACAGATTTGTCAACCTACATCACATCAGTAACGGCCTAATACTCAACCGCAACTCAGATTTAAGGTGGTTAATGATGAATTTCAATAAAAATCTTTCAAAATTTGTCACTTTGGACGTGGTTTAATCTGAGTAGCGTTTGAGATCTGGTACAGATTTTCGGGTAGGTACAGATTACAGTCACCCGTGGGGGTGACTGTAGTAATCTGTAGTAATACGACTGACGTAATGACTGTAGTAATGTAGTGTAATCGTTAACCGAAAATCTGTACCCGCTGTAAACGGCTACCAAATTTATTCGTCATTACTCATTACCTATTACTGTACACGATACCCGTTTTCTATGACCTTCAAAAATTGGGGGGGTAAGACGTAGGTACATTAATTAAGCACCTACTAACAAATTTTAAGTTACAAGGGAACAAAAGAACTAACAATTTCCGACGTGCTAGTAATAGTAGTTCAATGGACGTGAGTTAAAAGTTGACTTTTACTGTGCGAGAACTTTTACCAGAGAGTAGCATTTTTACCAGAGAAATTCCATAGAGCGATTTGCCGCTAAAAACCTTGCTTTCAACAAACACTTACATCCCATATCCTGTAGACGAGGACTTAATTTCATTTTGCGAAATTAAATTTCCTCTCTACCTATCAATAAGGACAGAGTAACAGCGCGCCTGTAGACTTGACTTTGCAACTCTACAAACGACTAATAAACAACATAGCAGATCAGTCGATAGTAGACTCTACGTTAAAGGAAACAGCGTACAATTTCTAATACAGAGTAACACATGGTAGTGAAAGGCGCTGCAGTGTTACCAGCAGATGCTAGCCGTTGATTGATTCGTAATTGACTTCGGTATTTGCTACCAGTTTCATGTTGAAGTAAAAGTGATCCGAACAAAAACTTTAATGTAAAATTATGCCAAGTCTCGTCATGGCATAATTTTTATATTAATGTTTTACGGCCGTAAAAAGTGGCGAGATCACGAGAAGAGCCAAGTCAGCCATTTTATTACCTTCGACTATGAAGTTGGCAAATTACCTAGGTGTAATTAGTTTAGGATAACTTTCAAGTACTTAGGTAGGTAATTTGCCAACTTGATACCTACCTAGTCGAAGGTAATGTACTTAATTTGAATGTTTTGAAAAAATTAAAAATCACCTGCGAATCCCTTAGTTTAAAACTGTTTTTTTAGTTTTGTGGGACAAATACCTACCTACTAATCCCTCGTGAATAAAAATAAACTTGTACCACCTCGGAATCAATCTCGGTACACATAAGAATTTTCAAAATCGGCCCACAAATGTCAAAATCAAAATATCTTTATTTCCATAAATACAATAAATGTAGGTACACTTAGAAAAGGTCAAATTATAAAACTAAACACTGACACGGAAGTAAAGTGATATTATTGCATTCTGTCGCTTCGGTATGTAGACTAAAGTAAAGAAGCGACGAAGAAACCTTTAGCCTATTAGTTGTTATTTTTTTGAGTAGGAGCAAACCCGTCCCAAGCTTTTTTATCCTCAAGAGAGAGTCTGATATTTTATAATAAGCCTTGTTGCACATCAAGGTTTTGACAATTTGTTTGAATTTATTTACTGACAATTTTTGCAACTCACTAGGAGTTTTGTTGTAGAAGCATATACTATACATTGCCCTTTAAAAGATACATTAATTTTGTGTAGCCTAGTTGTGGGCACAGCGACCAACATAGATTAAAAAAACTACAGCATACAGCAGAACAAATATAGAACGTCCTCCTTTTTTGTAGTCGGTTAAAAAAGCGCACTGTTGTTCGTAGGCAATCTACATTTTATTATCACCACAAAAACAATTCATCGACATTATTAGTTGGATTATTAAATCTATTGGGATTAGTATGGATTTAAAATGATTGGAAATATTTTCCAGTCTCATTCGATAGCAAGATTCTAGGTCACAGATTCGATACGATATATCGCGAGCTCGATGATAGGCGAGTCTAAACTTTACCTTCTTATGGTAGAGTAGAGAGTATTGTAACTGACGAGACGAGGATCGACATTCAGTATTATCGAGCGCGATATCTATTTTAACCCCCGACGCAAAAAGAGAGGGGTGTTAAGTTTAACGTGTCTGTCTATGTATCTGCCTGTGGTATCGTAGCTCCCAAACGGATGAACCGATTTACGTTTAGTTTTTTTTTTTGTCATAGATAATTTTATCCTGCGTGTTTTTAGTCATATTTCATGAAAGTCTGTCGGGGGAGGGGTTTTAAAAATATTAATTTTGTTTTTGTTATCTCCTAGAAATATATATAGCTAATAGGAGCTTTATTTGAAAGCAAAGTTAATAAAACAAATTATCATTTGGTGTTTTGCATTAACTGAAAACCAACTTAATATAATTTTACACTGTTTTTAAGTTTTGCGGGATAAACACCAATCCCTTGGGAATTTGGGATTAACGTTTTTATGGGACTCGACTCGCTTGTCTTCTCACACGCCGGCGAAGCCGGCGTGGGGGGAGGCAGTTTCAGGCTTTAGCCTATTACTGCGGAGCGCATCCGCCCTCGCCTAAAGACGAAGGGTCATTGGGTCGGTCCGTTCTGGACCTTCGAGTAGCCGTTCTCCTGTGGAGTCTGGCTGCCTGCGGCTTTGTGGATTCTTGGTTTTCTGTGCTTGCCCTCTCGGTTCGCTTCCGCTGTCCTCGTTAGCCGGGACTTGGCTAGTTGAGGTCTCTGGGCGGGCGGACTTGGCTTGTGCTACCTGCGCTTGTGTGTGGCCTAGCGGACCTGGAGTTGCACCAGCTTCGCTATTCCGCTTAGTATGAGCGGGGTCGGGTTCGTTCCCGCTTTTAGGGCCTTCAGAATTTCCTGTAGCACCTCCAGTGCTATCTCCAGGACTTCCAATGAGGACTGGTCCTGTACCGTAGCCGGGTAGTGCTGTGGTGGTGGTGCTTTTTGGGGTGGTGCTGGGCGCTGGTGCGATGGGAAGCCCTGGGGGGGAAGGTAGGTCCCGCAGGTTGGTGCAGCCGGCACTGGTTGGCTTGCTGCAGGCGGGCCCCGCCGAGGGGCCGAGTTCTTCTTTCTCCTCTTGGGGAGACGGTCGGTTCTTGGTGTCGGTACGTTCGCCGGGGCCATCAGATTTGCGCTGTACTCAAGCTGAGGAGGTGGCAGTGGGGCAGCCTGCGCGGTTGTAGGTGCTGGTTGTGGTGCGGGTTTGGATTTATTAGGCACTGTGAAGGCTGTCGAGCCGGCTTTTTTGTTCCTCGCCTCCTTCTTCAGTACTGGGCAGCTGGTACTGTTTGCCGTGTGAGGCCCTTTGCAGTTAGCGCACGTGGGGGGCTCCTCCCGGCTCCGCGTGCACTCTCCTGCGTGGTGCGAGCCACCGCAGCGGACGCAGGCTCGTGGGCTTGTGGCTCGAGTGCCGGAAGCCTTGGCAGCGGTGGCACTGTGCGGGGCCCTTCTTACCCCTCCAGCTCTCCACTTGGATTCCCGGCATTCACAGGACTTCCGTGATGTTATAGATGGCCGGCAACAGGTTCGGCGATGGCTTGAAGATGCCGAGGAAAATGCAACCTGGCCGGCCCTTGCTGGCCCTGATTTGGCGGATGGTTTCGGGCTCGAAGCCCTGTGTGCGGAAGTCTTCCATTATGGCTTCAGGAGGGGTATCGGCTGGGATGCCTCGGATAGCCACTTTCACCTGCCTCTCTTCCGGTAGGGAGTAGGAGAACCATACCATGTCCTTGTGATTGGACAGGTAGCCCTGTATGGTTCTGTACTCCTCTGGTGACTCGGGGGAGAAGCGAACACCGTTGCCGTATGGTCTGGCATGTGGGGCATAGCCTAGAGCGGCCTTCAATGTTTTGAAGTGATGCGCCCAGTTCGGCATCGCTTCCACCACCAGCGGTGGATATCTGGAGCGTCTTTTCTCGCCGGGGCGGGCGGGGTCTTCGGCTTGGGCGGGTTCCTCCGGAAGGACTGGTTCCGCTGGGCGGGTGGGCTTCGTTGGGCGGGCGGGTTCGCTACTGCCCATAGGGCGTGGCGGCGTGGCTGCCAGTGACGCGTAGGACGTCGACTGCGTGGATGGGGAAATCTCTTTTTCCCGAGACCGGTCTTCAGTGGGTGGCTCGTGCTGGGGTGGTGACGCCCAGGTGTCCTCGGTCGCCCTGCGCTTTGGCTGTTCAGTGGGGGGGGAATTTTCCTCCCGTTTCTTTTTAGTCGGTCCTGCGTCGCCTCGAGGCGTCGGCGGCTGGGGGTTGGGTATCGCGGGAGCGTTAACTGTGGGCGGTGGCCCCAGTGCCCTCAGTTCGGCTTCCCTCTGGGTGAGAAAGTTCCTCACTTCTTTTACCAGGTGGCTATCTGGGCCTAGTTCTTTCACGAACTGGGCCATCTGGTAAAGGTCCCAGTTGTGTCCTGCCCATTTTTCCTCGAGCGTTTGCTCGGCGATGGGTTTGTTCGTGGGTCTCTTCGGGGCGAAGGGGTTGGCGGGGGGTGGCATCGTGGCAGTAGCTGTCACTATGCGGGACTTCCTGGGGGGTCTCTTTTCTCTGCGCGGACCAAAGATTATCGCGCGGTTTTGGTCTTCTGTGTTGATGCTGGCCGATTCGTTGGAGGTCTCTCTTCGGGGTGGACGACCAGCATGGGCGGCCATACCTGAAGAGGGGCGCTGTGTCACACCGTGACTGCGCTGGCGTTGGGCGGATTCGGGGGCGGTGTCCGGCGCGCGACCTTTCGGGTTTGGGGCAGGGTCCGGCGGGTCCCTTGCCCTTTTTCCGTCGACATCACTTCCTCCGGAACTCATCGCCCGCACTTGCACTTACGCGAAAGATACGGGGCCGAGCTCGGCAGACGTTTACACACAAACGCTGCCGAGATTCATAGGTTGGAACGGTCCGTGCGCGCGTGTTACTCGAGCGGAACTCGTGGCCACTCCGTTTTTATGGGATTAACGTTTTTTTATTCGAGATCATTTTCTATACAATAGCGAAGAATTTTCATAAACCGTCCACGAAGAAATCGAAGAACATACCTACATATAAACAAATAGATAGAGCCGAATATAGAATAGAACTTTTGTGAATTTTTGAAGTTGTTTAAAGGCTCTCTGCTCTGAATTAAATCTGAATTAGTGGGCGTGGGCGTGGGAGTGAGAGATCGGTTTCAGTCATTTATTGGGTTCCGGACAAATGTTTTTTTTTTCTTTTCATATCGTATCAGAGGTAATTTTCAAAAAAAATATGAACGGAGACACCAGGTCCTTAGTCTCCGCGAAGGTGTTCGTGATGATCGGCAGAACCTGCAGTTCACGTAGTTTTAGTGAATTACCAATAACCCTGTAAAGGGTGGAAATTATTTAAATATAGGTTGATTGAAAAATTAAAAGAGATGGATGTAGATATTTTTAGATTGAATCGTTTTTTCTAGACTTTCGTGATACATCGTCTGCCACAGTGAGACACTGGTGCACTGGTGATATTGTGGTCAATCGATGAAATTATTTAAATATAGGTTGATTGAAAAATTAAAAGAGATGGATGTAGATATTTTTAGATTGAATCGTTTTTTCTAGACTTTCGTGATACATCGTCTGCCACAGTGAGACACTGGTGCACTGGTGATATTGTGGTCAATCGATGAAATATCCTGGAGTTAAAGCGCTATCCCGACTCAAACTAGCGCCGCCATCTATTTTATGTTATTATTACGTTGAACACAAGAAATTTCAAAAATTTCATAGGCAGTTTGTGATACTAAATTACAAGCTTTTTTTAACGCATTCACTGCCCAGTCGCGTTACATGGAGGTGGACGTGACCATCTGCGTCTTGGGCCTAGTGTTAACTAACACTTTCAATGCCCATGAAGCACACGCCCGTCTTCAAAGCACCCCACCTGCTGCGCGTTGAATGCGTTCTCGTGCCCCTTTCTTTGCTCAGTGAATAAGACTAGTATGTAAGCTGGGATGGTAGGATTGTTCGACCGGTTTTCAGATAAACTAGCTTAGGGAACTTACCCATACTACGTGACCCATTTTATATTTCATAGTAGGTATGGGTATGTTACGTACCTAAAAAAACAATACGTCAAAAAAACAATAAGCAAATAAAAATTACCTAGTAGCATTGAACTACTATTACTAGCGTATGGAACGGACACCCGCGAACAACAACTTTGCGCCATGAGTTGTTGCCGGTCGGCAACAACTCATTTAGTCGTTCGCCTACGCCCATCGCGGCACCGCATGCGAATAAAACCAAATTAAAATGCCGTCTTGCATGTTAAAAACGTCTAAAAATGAATCAACTGCGAAGAAAAAAGATAGTGGCTTGACTTATCATCTTGTATGTATGGGTTCCAAATGCTGAATATAATAAACACCCAACCCCGAACAAACACTTTCAGATCATACACATTTGCTTTGTCCGAGGCGAGAGTCGAACCCGCAACTTTCGGCGTCGCAGCCGTACCTCCACCCACTGCGCCACTGAGGTCGCCGCTACACTATCAACCAGCTCTCAATAACCATGACTGTTTTAATGCAAATAATATTTTTTTCCGGTGTACCTTATTTAGGCAAAGAAACAGTAATCGAAGGAAATAGTTAATTGTTCAACAAGTGGGCAAAACGAGTTTTTGTTGAGTGTGCGGATATTAAATCCCGAGCTAGCGAAGCAGTCTAGAATAGAGTCACGAGCGTAGCGAGTGGCTCTAAAGTAGACTGCTGAGGTAGCGAGGAATTTAAAAGGCACGAAACGAAAAATATTTTGCCCTCGAGTTAAACATACAATTTTTCAACACGACTAGCGAGAAAATATTTTATAGTTTATAAAAGAGGTCAAATGTCAGAAACTCATTTTGGTCAACAACCTTGGAGAGTAAAAAAGCTACAAACTTCTTTCAAACCACAAACGGACAAAATATTTCTTTCTGTGAGTGAAGGTTGCATTACTTGCATTGTTCAGAATTAAAATTACTTTTTTGAACAAGTTGAACAATAGGTATTCTTTATTCCACATGTAAGCAAAACCCGATTTTGCTCACTGTTTTTGATTAGCAAAGTCACCGTTTTCAAGCGAAGTGGTGAAAAAGATTTTCCAGAACACTATATTACTAGGTAACTACCTACCTTACCTACTCGGAAAAGGAAAATCGCAGTTTCGTTTTCGTTGTCCTACAAAACCAACTCTTATGTCAGTTAGATAGGTATGTCGCTTGAACAAGATTAGCGTTTGCACGAAAACGAATCAGAAACTTCGATTTGAGTACGGGCCCAGGCAGGATCTAATATTTCGCAAAGAAAAACAAACGATCAAAGTTAAACTCGAACACAAAGAGATCGTGGAAAATTCAGAATTAAAATCTTTCATAAACACGCTAAAGTAAGCTTAATTGTTACCAAACACTGAAAAGTAAACTCTACATGCACCACCTTAAAGCTTACTTTTAAAGGCAGGTACAGGTAGGAATTTTGCGATGAAAATTAAACCTCACAGTTACAGTGCTCATAGAGTCGATTATTGAACAACAACGTAGGTACCTATGGTAATACCCTAATAAAAGTGATAAAGTTTGCATGGTTGTCTAAGTAGTGTTGAATAGGTACACTACCTAGCTTCTGCTCGCCGATTCGAACGCAATATTACCGAATAAAAAAAATTAGTTTCAATTCAACGCAAATAAATCCGTGAGCAAAAGCTGGTAACGAATAAACAAGCCAATGTGCTCCTTTGCTTCAAGTACAGTGCAAACAACAACGTCAGACGTTGGATGTGCTCTATCACCTACTAATAGAGTCCTTATTACAATGGTACGATTTCCTTATAAAAACTATTAAGTTATCTGTGACGACGGAACGGTCTTGCTACTATTAGTTGTCTGTGGCGATGCAACATTCTTGTATTGAACTATGCTCTATCGCTTCGGAATAAAGTCTATATTACAGTGAAGAGTGGTCGTGTTGGTTATGTTTGAGGGGTGGCGAGTGCAAGGTCACGCGTCCCCTCGTGAAGCATTTCCCTCGCTTTTCTGCGAAATTCATTAGTTTGAAGTTCATTTTCAATGTCGTATTATTTTTCAAGCTTTTAAGTTCACTTGTTCAAAAGTTAAAGATGTTACAAGGTAGTGTAAAATGCGCATAGATGCTTGTGAAAGATAAGGGCATTATTCTGAAAACTCAAAAGAAAATGGCAGCTCGGCAAAAAAAAATTGTATTTATTAAATTAAAAAATATGTGTGTTGCCAGCATGACATGGCTTTTTTCTCACAGTATTTGAGGGACCCCGAATGATTTTAGACTCAAAACGAGAACTAAGCTCTCGGAACACATTAAATCAATTGTGACCAAAATCCTGATATTTTTTATTTAACTTGTGTTTCTTGTAATAGGAGCCAAGAGCCAATGGCATCTAGCAGGAGGTTAAGGAAGGCGATCTGAATATGTGCTTTCCCAGTTATAATTAAAAAGGCTCTCATGAAAGAAGTTAGATAATATACACATACAGATTTATTATTTTGGATTGTTGTATTGTTTTAGCACTTTGCAACATTTGTTATACTTTTGTCTCATAAGTTTTTATTCAACACTTTGAGTTTGTTGACCCGCCACTTGTAAGATCATAGAATTGAATTGGTCGATGTCACAAGCTGTGCAAAGCGTTCACCCTGAATGAGTAAAAAGTTATACTGATTTATAGATCTTTAATCAACCTATCAGAGGTACCTAGGCCTTTGTCAATTACATTTAAGGATTTTGTCTGGTGGATTGGATGAAGTAGCAGTAACAGCGACTTGCGGCTAATATATTTTGAGTGCTGCTAACATGTGCGAACCTGAACGGCATATTGCTAAAACACATTTTGCTTTTTTCTGACCAGGAGCAAGCATTAACAGATACTGTTTGCACTTCAGCTAGTCCAGTGATAAAAGATGGCTACTTGAAAGCTTCTGTGGCCCGCTATAGTTTGATCAGCATTATCTATGGTATTATAAATTTAGGGTTAAAAGTATGAGTTATAGAGACATCATTCAGAAACTCTGGCAAAAGATATAGCATAAAATTTTAATAACACATTCTAGAACATAGGTAACTTAAGAATGCCACAGTTTGTATAAAAATACATTAACCTACCTCTTTTACAACATCAGAGCAGATCTTTTTCCATCTTTCTTCCATGGTCACTCACTGGCCAATGCCCTGTACTTAACCTAAGTTTCTCACATAACCACTACAAGTCATATTTTAGAAAACCACACAGAAACTGCCCATGCCGGGAACTGAACCGCGTACCATCTCGCAGGCAGATGTGCTTACACTGACGATAGAAAAAAGTTATTCAACAATGCTGTTACAATGGTCCTTTCGAGGGAGCGTTCACAGACACAGTGCGGGTAATAAAATAGCTTCGAGTAGCGCGACCGAGGGTTGGAAAGGGGAAGCAACCCTTTTAGTTTTTTGTCGACTTCAAAAGGCGGGCGCTCGCCGCTTGGACGTTGTTTATACCTAGAACGCGTCTCGAAGCCCGAGATGCGTTGATGCATCTGTTATTGCACGCTAACGATAAAAATGAGCCACAACTGACCTACGAAAGCGAAAGCTAATATTGAAAAACTACGATAGGCTGTATTATTAATTAAACCTATTTTGAAAAAATAAACAGAATTGTGCGAAATCTGACTTTGACAGTTTCATTATTATCATAATTATCATAGACAAATCATTCGGTCGTTCATTGATTGAGGGTCAATAATTTGACTTCCGTTACCTGCAAATGCACATAAATGCAATGTTGAGTTGAAATTGAATGTTGAGTGGGATTTACTTTGCTTGACGTAAGCTTTGAAAAGTTAGTTTATTGGTCCAACTCCTCCAAGAAAGTTTTCGGTACCAAAGTTGTAACTATTTATACGTCGTAGTTAGTTGAATATCGACACGCCTTTTCCTAACAAGTGCCGGGAGTCGTCGTCCGCAAGGCCGCTGCCGCCCTTTGATCCACCCACCTCAAATCGCGTGACTCAGTTTAGCAGCTACTTATCAGCTTCAACTGAGCTAGTCGCTAATTAAACAGGTATGTGAAAGTTCTAGCGAAATGCTTGTGCTTCAACACCTACCACGAAGTATAAAAAATTAACAGGTTCTCAAAAAAGTGTCGTTGAACTTTTGAATGATTTTTTTTTATGCTAAGTGAACTTAGCTGTAACAATAAAATGGCTTCCTTGTCTCATAAACACTTTATTGCTTTGATTGCTGACTTTCTCTATCTAGGTATGTCTATGACGTTCAAGTGTGGTGTTTACAACTGAAACAAGAGGAGGATGCTGGTTGATGCTATTTTGGCAAGGGAGTTACTTGTGACGCGGTCACAACCTCCTGCGTGTGGCCTGGCGGGCCCCACACGGCCGGGGCCGCACTCGCCCCGCCCTCCCCCTGCGCCGCTCGACTCGAGACCGCTGCCCGCTGGCGTCCGATATGTTACACAATAACAATTTATTCACTCATTTGGCACTCTTTACCTTAGTATCTGTGTCCTCGTTTATGTATTCCACCTCTATTTTAGTGGGCTCAGGCGACATTATCTACTGCACACTTGAAAACAAAATAAATTCTTTGTACACGCACAGAACGCACCATCCTCACGACCGGCCGCCAAACTGCGGCGAGCGAACTGGCGAGACCTCACGAACACGCTCGGGAATGTTCGGAGATCCGCCTCCTATCGCGTTCACATTTGTTTCATATAATCAATTTTTTCTTCATATTTCAGCACTCTTAAGCAGAACAAACTGGTTTTTCAGGTAAAGTATCAAAATGTACATTTCTACTTACGGTCTTATTTTCAGTAGATCTAGCCGAATAGAGTAAAAGTTTAATTTATGGAATACTTGCTATATCCCCATCTCACTCTAGTCAATGCTAGTCTTGATTATTGGTAGGCAGCAGCTGTGCCTCTCTCCTCCTCCCCGTCGCTGGCGCGACGCTGCCGCCCGATAATAATAATTGAAAGTAGGAAGGACGTAATAATGGGTGTATAACCTCGCGCCCGCGGCCTCCTTGGGCGGGCAAAAAATGCACACATGTCGTGCCAGTCGGTTGACGTACCAACGCATCGTCTTTCAAAACGTGGTCTGTAAACAAACGATAAGCGTTCGGCGCTGCACTTGACGGCCTTTGTTCACATGACTCCATCGTACGTGTAGGTAGTGTTAGATTACGGTACGTTACGACAGAGTAGGTACTTAAATATCTGAGAAGTTTATCGGTGCTGCATCGAATTTACTTTGTTCCAGAATATCACAGAACACATTGTTCTGAGAAATTATTTTAACATAACATTATATTTGCCGGTAGGTACAATAGTCTATGAGAGTACCTACCTATAATAAGATTGATAATTTCAATTCAAATTATTATAATCTAGGAACCTACTTTTATGATTTTGCAAAATATGATGCTGTGACCTCACTCCTTATCAGTAGAGACTGGTTCGTAGTGAGTGAAAGTGAAAGTTATACCACGTTTTGTCAAGCGTAGTCAGGTGCGGTGCGTCTCGGTCGCATTGCCCTGCCTGAATCCATTATGAACGAATGAGCACCCGCCCCGAGAGAGTTTGTGTCCCTTCTTAATTATGTCGTACAATTTTAATACCATTTTAACTCAAATATGAGGAGTTAGAGCATCTATTCCAATACAATTAAATAAAGATGTGTACTTTAAAGAGCATTAAATCAATTAAATTTTTTTATACAATTTTGTGCCACAAAAACATTGCCTTTAGGTTTAAATTACCTTGAGAGAAACAGTGATATATGTTTTTACTGCATTGATACAGTCCTATTATGGGTGTTCACACACCACTCTGGCGTGGCGGCGTGGCGCGTCACTTGGCGTCGCACAGTTGCGTTGTGAATCACGTTTATGTTATTTGCATGTTGTTTACTAATTGGGATCCGCCAACTTGTTTTGATTAGAATAATGAAATCATCTCACCTCATTAGATTTTCTGATAACGTTCACTTACAAAAGCTTACTGTTATTAACCCTCAAGACTGATGTAGGTACTTAGGTAAATTAAATCACAATGACCCAGATATATGTTGTACTCTGTTAGTGTTAGTACGCATAATTGTGTTTATATGCAACTTAAGCAACTTCACTTAAACAGGTTCCACAAATTTCTGTAGGTAGATTATCCAAATATTACTTCCCACTAGCCCACTACTCATCCTCCAACACAAGACTTCTCGGACTGACTTTCGGTTGTCGTCTGTCGTTCGCCGTCTAGTGCATGGAGATTAGATCCAAATCTACTACAGGTGGTTAGAAGAAAAATGTGTACTTACACTGAACGAACTAACGAAAACTGTTGAAAACTATCATCAGTGATGTTATTTATTCGATACCTGATGAAAAGTAAAAAGAAAAAAAAGTTACATTATGTACTTATCTAGGATTTTTCTGAACTAAATTTACGATGATACATACAGGCTTCAAAACGCATTAAATGGAACAAGGTAGGTGAAGTCTGAAGATTTTATTTACAATTAGAAATAGAAAAAGTTAACGACGATTAGAAAGAGAGTTTCCGGTCAGAACCAAACCAAACAAGTTAGCGACGTGCCAACCAAGTGGGTGGCACGTCACTAACTTATTAATAGGAGTGTGCCCATGATCATGGATGGTCTAGCTAGATGCTGTTCAGATGACTAAGGAGCATAGAGCTGACGGAAGTGGAAGTCACAGTGGGCGGGCCAAAACGCCCGCGTCAACCGCCCCGCGTCCAGACACGCCCTAGCTCTCACAAGTTATGTTGCATCTTATACTAATTATGTTTCATCATCGACATCATGGACCTTTCAATGTCTATTACATATTTTTCCCATTATACCATAACCAGACGGAAAGACAGACAGCCAAAATCACTGATCTTTGTATGAAAATGCGTGGTTCGCTAATGCATTATCATCACTTTAACAGCACTCGTATACCTAAACTAATTCACAAGTTCTCTGTACCTGCGGCTCTCAATCTCGGTAATCTGAATAAAAAAGATCCAGATATCAATCAATGGCAGTCAATCAAGTCCCTAATGGAATGATAGTGAGCCGTATCGGTCACGTCCGTAACTGCTTACCTTATGTAACCCTACACGTGTCCTCTGAGTGATGCTAACCACTACTAACTACAATAAGAGCAGTATCTTCTGTTGGCTTGTCACCACCCTCCGAAGTAAGCCAGCCCGTGCAGCAACCTTGTTGTGTTTCGGAATGTAGTATCTCCGCAATCCACTGCTACACTGACGTAGCTTTGGTGGAGGAGGCGGGTCTGAGCAATTTTGCACTGAAACAGCCGATGCAGCCTGCCCACTTCATAGTTATTGATTTATATCAAGAGCTTACGTTTACTTTTCCTGTCCTGTCGCCTCTTAAAAAAATCCGGAATGCCAGCACTATCATGCAAGTTGGTGAATGAAAGGACATGCCATTACGTTACGTTGCGGGGGAGGGTTTCCCGGAATCTCCGATATCTCCATGGGCTTTGAGCAGCCTTCTATCGGTGTACAAGCCTGCCAGATGTCCTGTGCTCGCTGACCACAACATACTCCATACTCCTACTCACTATAAGAATGGTCATAGTTGGCAGAAGCTATTAAATTTGAAATTGATATTGAGAAGAAAATTTTGTAAGATTTACTGAGAAACCAGATTTATATTTTTACGTCATACCATACAAACACCTCCCACTTCCCACTCCACGCGTATTGATTTTACGACTCGGTATCGATAAATAAATAATCTAGGCTTTGTGCAAACCTATCCAAAGACCTTGTTAAAACAGGACTTATGTTTCATAAATTTTCAACACTGGTGATCTGCGATCGGGTGATCGGTGATCGGGTGAGATGAGCATCATCTCTTCATTATTGTGTTTGATTTCAACTTTCCCTGTATCCAATTCTTGTTACATTGATAACAGCGGGTCTACTTGCACACAATAAAATGGAGTGGGGTATTTCGGGTTTCTAATTGATATGGAATGGACCCCCCTGTATGCTCTGTAATATTTTTTGGTAAAAGTTGTAAAAAAATGTTGTTTACGACACAGGTTTTTTTGATAGGATTTGCAAAAGAAGAATGTCATAAGCTTTCGTAGAATTTGATTTTTATAAAAAGTTAAATCAATGCAGGTTGGTGAACAAATGATGTAGCCCTCTGTGGTAGGCACTCTAGTAGGGGCCACTTTATTTGATCATTTAGCGTAGAACACTCTGTACCATCTACAAAAAAAATCTGTCTACATAGCTTTATTATGTCATACGTGTCAAAAAACTTGTAACGTGGACCTTCAAATTCGAAGGAGTTTTCATTGTTCCCTATTTAAAAATTCTTAAGAATGCGGAAGAGAAAAGCCCACCCACCGCCCGCCCGCGACAACGCATCGGCCCGCGGGGGCGTAACCGCCGCCCTACGCCGCGCCCGAGGCCGCGTGTTATCACAACTTTTTCCCGCCAATTAGTTCGATGCCCAAAGCTAGCGATGTACGAAATTATAGAATCGTAGTTAAAGTACCATTCTTGTAATATACGGTTTCAATAATAATAATCTTATAAAACAGGCAATTTGAAGATGTACCTGTATTTAACCGGAAGTCAAGACAATTCACATCAGTAACTACTTGTCTATGAAAAATTTAAAATTGAGTGAATGAATGGATTCCTTCTGCTGGCTGTGCGTGTGCAGACGCAGACGGCGGGAAATCGGGGACATCAAACTCTGGCGGGCGGAAACGGCGGAATTTCAAAAAAAAATTAATAAGTCCCTCTTACTTAGGCCTGTTCTTAATCATCAGTGCTCGGCCTTTTACGACAATGTCTACTTACACAGAACATCATTTGCTATCCAAACTCTTCCTGTCCTGTAAATAGGTACTTCTAATAATTACCCGAAAGAGGAGGAACTAAAGTTATACGTGGACTTTGCAAGATGCAATGTCAACCAGACACCAATAATCCACATGTCTTACGAAGCTAGCAATGCATGGCAGAAATTTCTTACGGCAAATTTAATATTCAGTATTTTTATTGCATTGCAAGACATAAATATTACAGAGTTTTGTAAGTAAGTAGGTAATTCATGCACCCTGTCAGGTAGGGTATAATATAGGTAGGTAGGTAGCTTGCGATTTTACCGGTAGCGGCAGCGTCAGATTTAAATCTCGCGCGCCTCTTAATTTAATCACACGGGACGGGAAACGTAGGCTTCGTAGTATTGTATTCTCTTTGACGGAAGTACGTGATACAAACCAACAGAGAATTCCGCCGCCGCCGCCTTCTCAGTAGCCGCCGGCCGCGCTGCCAAGCCATCTAGTAAACAAGAACATAATAACCATTGTCTATCATAGATGGCGCTGTAAGCAATTTACCCATCCTATCGTATTTTAGAACGTAGTCCTATGATCTTTGATTTTACTCAACATGCTTTCTTTGACACTAAATCTCGATTCGAAGCTAGGTAATTTTTTAAGCTGGCGAGATTCTCTTTTGTTTTTTAGGGTTTTGAAGATCGAAGATCGGTTTCAAAACCCTTAGGGTCTCCCTTTGTCTGTCCTTTTTTACCTCCTTAGTAACTCAAAAACTACTGCAGCTATCAACTTGAAATTTAAAATAATAATACATTTCGTGCGCCTGTACAGATTTAGAGAAAAATAAATGAAAATAAATGAAAAACGAAAATGAATATTTTCCATACAAATTGTGATGCCGAAATTTTAAAAGATACCTACATAGTCATAATGGGGTATCAAATGAAAGGTATCATTTTGAACATTTCAAAATACTTTTTGAAATTTTTGTAGGTTTCATACTTTTTAAAATATTTCGAAAAAAGTCGAAAAAATACCCATTCCCCCCCCCACTATCTCCTAAGATTGCAGAGCGATCCATGTAAAATGTATGGAGCGTTTATAGACATGGGTCTATATTTTACAGGAAAAATATAGAGAAGTTTGAAAAAAGAACACTTTTTGAAAAATGGTCAAAAAGGGGGGGAATAATTTTCAAAAGGGGAAGCTACCTCACCGAGTGGGGTATCAAATAAAAGGTATCGGTTTGTACGTTTCAAAACAGTTTTTCAAATTTCTGTAGGTTTCATACATTTTGAAATATTTTGAAAAAAGTCGAAAAAATACCCATTCCCCCCCCCTATCTCCGAAGTTTGCAGAGCGATCCATTTAAAATGTATGGAGCGTTTGTAGATATGGATCTATATTTTACAGGAAAAATATAGAGAAGTCTGTAAAAAGAACACTTTTTGAAAAATGGTCAAAAAAGAATAATTTTCAAAAGGGGGCTACCCCACCAAGTGGGGTATCAAATGAAAGGTATCGGTTTGGACATTAGAAACCAGTTTTTCAAATTTCTGTAGCTTTCATACTTTTTGAAATATTTTGAAAAAAGTAGAAAAAATTACCATTACCCACCGAACCACCCACTTAACCGAAGCATGCAGAGATCCATCTGAAATGTAGGTTGGTACCTACTATGGTACTTTTGGTACATATTTGTTGACAAACGTTCAAAACCCTCGTCGCGCGAGTTACACTCGCACTTGACGGATCTTGTTTATACACTTATCCACGCTGAAATCCAGGGATACAGTATCCAAAAAACAAAATGGGATCGCGCTAGCTTTTAAATCTGTGCCTACATAACATCATCATCATCCGCATTTGACTTGTTTGTAAATATTTAGGTCTAAAAAACATTACCTAGTGGTAACTTCTGTAAGCAAACCCTACAATAAAACCCTAGTAAGTAATAAAATAAGGTGTAAGGCACTGTACAATAGGTAATAGGTAACCTAGTAAAATACATAGGTACCTAGTTAAATACAAACCTAGTTAGATATCTAGCTAGAATGTGGAGACCGTCTCAACATTATTTCAAGCCCATTATTTCAAGAATTGCTTAGAAAGGAATCTACATCATGTTGAATAAAAACAATTTATTACACAGTAAATTTTATTTCAGAAAGAACTTCAAAATACTTATATTTAGATTGTACGTGGTTCCAGTTAAAGCAGTGTTCGTACATTATTTTAGGTATATTTTATTGGTAGGGTGACTGAACAAAAAAATTCATTTAATGAGATTTTATTGCTTTTCGTACCTACATAGGTAAGTACATAGGTATAGTAACTTATCTACATTCGATGTAGGAAGTTTAACTTTGGGCATATTTACTTTTATTTTCTTACTGTGACAATACAAGTTTTACAACTCTCCGGTTTTCGAATAGTTCATTCCATACTAATTCTAACGATCAAATCTTACTACATGCTAAAATTTCAAAAAAGTGAGATGTCTAAATTCACTGTATTACATACAACAACAATTATAAATAAATTATTCTTAAAATTAAAATAATCACAATATCAAATCCATTGACACTAAATAAACTAATTTTTTAGCATGATTGGGCAAAAGTAGCTTGCAACCTCGAAAATTAATAATGCAATACGCAGAATCTCGTCATTGAACTTATATACTAAATAATAAAATATATAAGAAACGGTAAATGATTCTAAGTTTACAATTGTGATAGCTAAATAAATAATATTAGGGCAAAATTATATAACTGTACTTTTGAGAATTAACACTTGGTGCGGGTACCGTTGCGGTGTATTCGAAATTATCTGAAAAAATTAGGAAAGCATTAATTAGGATAGTTCGTTATGTAGGTATTAAAAAAATAAATAAAAAAAAATAGAAAATATGCAAATATGCCGGTCTCGACAGAGCCTACATATTTGCCCCTCTTGGAATCGAGACCCTAGGTCCGTGGTGTACCGAGGCTCTTCGGGTTTTTAATAAAATATCTGAGCGTCTGGTCGAAGCGACGCGTGACCCGAGAGCTGGTCAGTATCTGGCACAGCGCATCAGCATTGTCATACAGCGGGGCAATGCAGCCAGCGTCTTGGGGACGCTTCCGACTGGTATTGGTATTGTACAGGTAGGTCAACCGATCCATATGAAATGAGCTACCTGTAGATTGTTTGCAACAGTCTGCAGTTAGCTCAATTGTTTCAATTGTAAATACTAATTATATTATAATTTTCTTTGTGAATAAAGGTAATGTAATTGCCAAAAAATTAAATAACAGTCCGTAGCCATTTATCATGACGATTTTATTTTATTGGAAAGGTGCCTGGGTAGTGTTTAAAAATTTACCAATTTGTTTTTCCTATACTGGATGGAGGCCTGGAGTTGTGACGATTATTTGTTTAAAAAAACAAAAGATACCTTTACTCCAGTAATCTACAAGCCACCACCGCTCCTCTCAACCGTGATCTTCTTCTGCAGAATTTCTTTCTCATGATGCTCCTCCTCCATTTCAGCCATGCGCGCGAAACGGGAGTATGCCACGTGGCCAGACTTTACCGCCGACATCATCTGTGGTTGAAGGTTAGGTTAGTATCGGCAGATAATGTCTCGGTTGATAAAGCTTGCCTTTACTTTGAGCGTCGGAAATTTCTAAGAAATCAAATAATAATTAATAATAATAACACAAAAAATTCTTCGACGGGACTTATGCAGTACCTACTAACAAAAATCTTAGGATTGAGCAACGCGACACCTCTCGTAAAACGAACTAAATATAACTTTAGTCTTGGGGAGTCTATTTGACGTTAGTAACGAGACGATCACGTAACGTCTCCTTTTTCCATACAATTTGGTACAGCGCCTCTATCGTGCAGACAGGGAACTACGCAAATCTCTATAAAAGAAGGAGATGTCACGATCACGTGTCATTACGAACGTCAAATAGGTGGAGCTAACGGCGCTAGAGTCCGAAGGAAGTCCCAAATTTTCGACTCCTACGTCACAGGAACTCGTGGCGCTATTGGTTATCGCATTGTCGACTGAGGGAAGATTGCGGTTTCAAGTCCCGTCGAAGTCGTAAAATATTTGGGATACAATTTGATTCCTTAGAAATTAATCCGAGTGTGTGCTTACGCACTTAAATAACAAAAGCTTTAGAGTTGGATAAGGCAAAGATTCAAACCTAGGGTTACGATAGTAATAGGTAGATACAGAATGGATTCACTTTGAGGGTTGGGTAATAATTGTTCAGCTTTGAATAAATCTTTGAAAGCCTAGTCTCAAATCTAAATTATGTATTCGACAGAAATATATCTTGTTATGTTTCTGTTATGTATTCATTATCTAATAAGAATTTTAAATTTTAGGAATATAGGTGTAACACATAATTGTGTATAATATAAATTAACAATACCCAAATAAAGGCTTATGTAACCCTTTATTCATAACGGTCTGCTAACTTAAAATACTGTTAATTTCTCTTTCTGTCTTCTTTTAATGTAATTTTTTTTTATTAAAAAAAGGGTAACAGTGAAAAAGTGACACAAGTCAGAGGGAGAAATAACACTGCTAAGCAGCTATTTTAAGTTAGCGGATCATTATGATTATGGAGGATTGTAAGTTGGTAAAATATTTTTTGTTAATTATTTAATAATGCAAAACATAAACTATCTTAAATCTTGAATCGAACGTTTAGTGAAGGAAAAAAAATTAAGGAAGAAAAATTACATGCTTTGAAAGAACCAGAATCAGAATTATATTTATTGTTAACTGTTGTACAAAGAGATCTGCAAGCACCGCGTATTAAAATAAATCGTAACCTGGTTTAGGGCTCTACCGTAATAAAAGTAGAGTTAGGTACCTACAAAAGTACGTTAGTAAAAACAATATCACAATTAGATACTTGAGATTTGTAAGTCATTATTTTAGTTATGTAGGAAAATGGAGTTAGTAAAGTTAATAAACATAGGTAAAACTGCATGCAAACATAGCACATAAGCAAACAAAAGCAACCACAAACAATCCACTCTTGTCTTGACTGGTACCTATCTTTGTAGACGAGTTTATGACCCTCATTATGGTCATCCATTATTTCCTCGAGTCTTACTTTAAAGTTTTTATTACCCGTTATTTGTTTAACATTGAATACTCAACATTGTAGAGTCATATGAGCCACGTAAGCTCTTTTCATAAAAATACAAAAGTACTTACATCCTATCTCAATTCCCAAGTCAATAAGGACGGGATTTTATCTCGCTGTTTCTACCTAAGTCCTTGTTAACTTTTAAAGACATTCTAGAGTTTTGTGCGCAATTTTGTTAAAGTATTGTGAATTTGAATATTGCATGTATGCAGAATTAGAGGAAAATATATTGCGCATGAAGTTACCCCCATTTCTAAAACTTGCCGTCTCATTTCAAAATATTTTTAAATGTTTGATTTTCATTAGTTATTAAAGTTATAGAGGATTCTATTTTCATCAGCATAAGACTCGAAGTGCCCAAACCAATTTAGTAGGATTTTTATTACTTATTTACAAAAATAGAAGACTCCTATTTTCAGCAACATGGAGTTCAAACTCTACCACCAGTCAAGACACACGGCACACAATATGCACCTGTAAGTACTCGTCGAGTTCGACTTGTCCATTCATGTTCGTGTCGATCTCTTTGAGTATTTCGTGGAGCTGCTCTCCGGTCACCTCCTCACCGTAGTTCTGTGGACCAGCAGACAATGACAGGGGTGGTACATGATAGGTGTATAGGTAGGTATAGGTACAGTGACCGTTCATTGTTAGCTGATCCCCCTGCAACGTTTAAAATCAATTTCTATGTTCTTATACAGAGCTGTCAGAGCTATTTTATAATATTTCGGGAAAAAAAGTTATATACAAAAACAAATTTTAGTTTAGCAGAATAAGGCCCCAGCTGAACGGAACCATGAGTGAGAAGTGAAACGGGTAGGTGTAACACTTCTTGACACTGACGCTGGCCGAGTCCTAGCTAAAACTCGTGTAGATAAAGAATGCATTGAAAAAAAGGATTGAAGATGACAGCATGCTATCCCCCGTAGACCCTACAAGATTTATACACAATTTAAATAGGTACTACCTGAATATAAATAAGTACTTAAATTAAAAGTGTAACAAGTCTAATTCTACGCATCGAAGTTTTTTTGCACGACGTTTCATAAATAAGAGAAACTGTGGTTAAATGTGAACTTAATTAGTCGGCAGGTATAGCAATCGCGAACGAAGTCGTGGGTACAGCTGGTACTTAATAAAAGGCAAAAGTGATGTAATTCCGAGACTTGGAAGGTCAGGGGGATCGGCTAACGATTAACGTCACTGTACCCATAGGTCAAGTTTGGTTAGGTTACCTTATAGGCCCTATTTGGAACATAGCCATCTTTGCTCTGATCGTAGTCCGTAGTGCGATTAGGAATAGAATGAGATTGAATGGATGATCGTTTTTCGGAATATAGAGCTATTTATTGAAACGTGTTGGTGACTGAATTCCTCATGAAAACCTCGTGTAGGTACTTTTAGGTATGTCTAAGTACCGGTTTCCGGAACAGAAAACGTGCTGATTGGAGCACTAAGCTATCTAAGTAATGAAACCATTTGCAAAGATAGAGACAGAATTGCTTTAGCAAGTAAAAACGTATAAATAAAATCTGCAGAGAAACCGATACCAAAAGATTAAAGATGGCTGTAGTTTCAAATGAGGCCGTAGTAGATAGTAATGGGAATATATTTTTGTCGTCAAAAATCCACACCTATAAACCATAGAGCAACAACATGAATGCCCATCTAAACATAGACCCGCTACAAGCATGTTAGACTCTTTCCGAGTTCACCTGCAGATAGTCCTGAATCTCTAACTGTCCGTGGTACGTCACATCTATCTCAGAGAGAATAGATCTGATCTCGTCTTCTGTTGGTTTCACTCCTAGTTCCTAGAATCGGCAGAAATGGTTAACATAATTTCAAGATGCCCACACTCAGAGAAAAAACCGGTCGCAATGTATGCAGTTTTACATTGCGAGCCAAGTTTTGCGAAAATTACAAAATAATTTTGAGATATTAGCAAAATACCCTATGTTGCCGCAGCAACTTTTTTTTTGCGAAACGCAAAAATTGTGAACGCAACAATAATTTTTTTGTTGCATTAACAATTTTGAGGCTCTTTGCTATCGCCGCAATGTGGTAATCTGCGGGGTTCACATAGTTATAGTTTGTGTGGTTCACAATGTAAGTTGTACGTTGATTTTATACGTTGTGGTGTTAGCAAGTTTTGGTCCCTCTGATAAAATCACAACATAGTAATCTGCGGGGTTCACATAGTTATAGTTTGTGTTGTTCACAATGTAAGTTGTATTTTGATTTTATACGTTGTGGTGTTAGCAAGTTTTGGTCCCTCTGCTAAAATCACAATGTAGTAATCTGCGGGGTTCACATAGTTATAGTTTGTGTTGTTCACAATGTAAGTTGTATTTTGATATTATACGTTGTGGTGTTAGCAAGTTCTGGTCCCTCTGCTAAAATCACAATGCAGTAATCTGAGGGGTTCACATAGTTACAGTTTGTGTGGATCACAATGTTAGTTGTATTTTGATATCATACGTTGTGGTGTTAGCAAGTTCTGGTCCCTCTGCTAAAATCACAATGCAGTAATCTGGGGGGTTCACATAGTTACAGTTTGTGTGAATCACAATGTAAGGTGTATTTTGATTTTATAGGTTGTGGTGTTAGCAAGTTCTGGTCCCTCTGCTAAAATCACAATGCAGTAATCTGGGGGGTTCACATAGTTACAGTTTGTGTGGATCACAATGTAAGGTGTATTTTGATTTTATAGGTTGTGGTGTTAGCATGTTTTGGTCCCTCTTATAAAATCACAATGTAGTAATCAGCGGGGTTCACATAGTTATAGTTTGTGTGGTTCACAATGTAAGTTGTACGTTGATTTTATACGTTGTGGTGTTAGCAAGTTTTGGTCCCTCTGCCAAAATCACAACTTAGTAATCTGCGGGGTTCACATAGTCATAGTTCGTGTTGTTCACAATGTAAGTTGTATTTTGATATTATACGTTGTGGTGTTAGCAAGTTTTGGTCCCTCTGATAAAATCACAACATAGTAATCTGCGGGGTTCACATAGTTATAGTTTGTGTTGTTCACAATGTAAGTTATACGTTGATTTTATACGTTGTGGTGCTAGCAAGTTTTGGTCCCTCTGCTAAAATCACAATGTAGTAATCTGCGGGGTTCACATAGGTATAGTTTGTGTTGTTCACAATGTAAGTCGTATTTTGATATTAAACGCTGTGGTGTTAGCAATTTCTGGTCCCTCTGCTAAAATCACAATGTAGTAATCTGGGGGGTTCACATAGTTACAGTTTGTGTGGATCACAATGTAAGGTGTATTTTGATTTTATAGGTTGTGGTGTTAGCATGTTTTGGTCCCTCTTATAAAATCACAATGTAGTAATCAGCGGGGTTCACATAGTTACTTATAGTTTGTGTGGTTCACAATGTAAGTTGTACGTTGATTTTATACGTTGTGGTGTTAGCAAGTTTTGGTCCCTCTGCCAAAATCACAACTTAGTAATCTGCGGGGTTCACATAGTCATAGTTCGTGTTGTTCACAATGTAAGTTGTATTTTGATATTATACGTTGTGGTGTTAGCAAGTTTTGGTCCCTCTGATAAAATCACAACATAGTAATCTGCGGGGTTCACATAGTTATAGTTTGTGTTGTTCACAATGTAAGTTATACGTTGATTTTATACGTTGTGGTGCTAGCAAGTTTTGGTCCCTCTGCTAAAATCACAATGTAGTAATCTGCGGGGTTCACATAGGTATAGTTTGTGTTGTTCACAATGTAAGTTGTATTTTGATATTAAACGCTGTGGTGTTAGCAAGTTCTGGTCCCTCTGCTAAAATCACAATGCAGTAATCTGGGGGGTTCACATAGTTACAGTTTGTGTGGATCACAATGTAAGGTGTATTTTGATTTTATAGGTTGTGGTGTTAGCAAGTTCTGGTCCCTCTGCTAAAATCACAATGCAGTAATCTGGGGGGTTCACATAGTTACAGTTTGTGTGGATCACAATGTAAGGTGTATTTTGATTTTATAGGTTGTGGTGTTAGCAAGTTCTGGTCCCTCTGCTAAAATCACAATGCAGTAATCTGGGGGGTTCACATAGTTACAGTTTGTGTGGATCACAATCACAATGTCAGTTGTATGTTGATTTTATACGTTGTGGTGTTAGCAAGTTTTATTACCTATGGATCTAAATGATGCAATGGACTTCAATGTAGGTAGGTAGGTATAGGTGAGGACTTAATAAAAGAAAGGCATTTTAATAAAATAAATAAAAATTAGGTAGGTACCTACCTAGTTAGTAGGTATCTAATTACAAATTTAGAAAATCATAATTTGTTAGTGTAGGCACAGGTGTAGGTTGGTACATGACCACAGTACCTACACATTTTCACAAATCCATAGTTGTGAAAATCACTACGTTACAACATTTGAATAATTATACAAATTATGAAGCGCTAGCTCTATCAATGTTTAGGTTGTTAGAAAATCAGTTTCAACATAGCGAGAAAATAAGTAACTTAGATAAAAAGCATTATTCATGTTTGTGAAAATCACAACGTTCATTCCTAGACATTGATAAAAGCACAAGCTGACGTATTAGTCAATTTTGTAATGTTTAAACATTGCGAAAAGAGCATAATCAGAACGCTGCACATTCAGTCAGTTTCGGTCATTTCATTGGCAACACTTGAACGGGAAGACCGCGCGTCCGTCGAAGTCGAACTGTCCGGCCGGAACTTTCTAGCACTTTGTGTTAGAGTATCATTTATCTAGTTTGTGCCTTTGGTTTGTGCTTGTGTTGTGCAAAGAGAATAAAACCACTCCGGTGTTCTGTGACAATCAAGCCGGCTTTTGACTATGGGATATATATTACATCCCGAGATATAATATTTTATCGCTCACCATACATTTTGTATGGCACCGTTTACACTGTGCTATAATATATATTACATCCCAAACTATAAATATTTTTTCGACCGAGTGAGCGATATTTGAAGGTCATTTGAAGGTGTATATTTTACCTCACGTCCCCGGACACCGCGCCTCCCCCGCTTCGCCCTCCGTTTGAATGTTGGCGTTCGTGTGCAGACGTGTAAACTGATCATTGTGTGCTCCAAAATATATATCTCACAGTGTAAACAGCAACCGCGGGATGTAATATATAGCACAAGATGTAATTTATATTATATCCCATAGTCAAAAGCCGGCTTCACAGTAAAATGGATAAGGAAGACCCACTGGTCGATTTTTTAATTAGCAACGGTTTATATCATCTTCTGCGACCTCTCAACGGTAAGTTCCTTTGTTTATGTAATAATTTTATGCACATGCACATTGTTTTTATAACCTATAAATGTTTTATTAGTTTGCACGTTTTATCAGTCAAAATAGTGCAAGACAGCCTAGGGGGTGAAAATGGGTTTATTTACTGCTTGATGTATCCTAGATGCCGGAATTCAGAGTAATTTATTAATGTCTACCTACTGATGAATTGAACATTCAAACTCAAACCACGTACTTACCGCTTGCGACCCGCGCATGGGCTGATAAATCAGTGGTAGTACAAGCCGGCAGTGACATTATCATCAGGCTATACTAGTCCACTGCTGGACATAGCCCTCCCCTAGTGAGCGCCATAGCGCCCTGTCTTCAGTTGTTTGTGGCAGCCTGCCGTAGCCCGGTGATTCCTAGCACCCCCTGCCCCGCCGTTACCATGGCCGCATGCCATGGCCAGGAATAGCGAGGCAGCCGGGAACTGGAGCCATTGGTTCAGTCTCTTTATCATTGGGGGCTATGGCGCTCATTAGGGGAGGGCTATGTCCAGCAGTGGACTAATATAGCCTGATGATGATGATGATGATGATCATTGGGGGTAGTGCCCATAATCCCCACGCTGGGCATGCGGGTTGGGAATCGCAGTTCAGTGGAGTTGTACTCCAAGGGGCGCTGCTGCCCGGTCCCCGGTCTGTGCCACCATGGCTAAAATAAAAATGCTTTTCTAGATCAGGGTGCAGATCTAGAATTCCTGCTTGATGCGAACGATCACGAGCTTTCGCTTTTGGTCGAAGGGGTGGTTAATAAAGGAAAACTACGCATGGCACTGGATCGATTTAAAGAATGTGTGAGTAGCTTTGACTGCATATTTACCTTATTTTTTTTTACCGACTTTAATAAAGGCGGAGGTTCTATGTTCGGTTGTATGTATGTTTTTGTTAAATGTAATGTAATGTCCTGTGACTTGTCTATGAGCATTGATATGTTATTTCACATCAACCTTTTGCATGTCATGGTCCCCCAAGGGGGATTTAGGCCGGTAGTCCCCATGCTGGCCAAGTGCGGATTGGCGACTTGATAGGTATATTGATATATTAAAATATGTGTATTTTTCCTGACAGAAGAAGCAAGAAAATCTTGCTAGCCAAATGACAGTGGCTGCTCCGTTGAGGCTAGACGAGTTTATATTTACTCCAACTTCACCAGCTCCAGATACTTCAGCCACTGCTCCGACTGCTACATGTATGACATTTTTGTCACCTTTGGCAAGAGATTCTTCTGCAATTAGTTGCCCTGGTTCTAGCTCATCAGCTTCCGATGGACCAGTAAGTTAAAACATCATAATTGTTATAATAATTGACTTTTAATAAACTTAAATAATTGTTTTTTTTTTGGGTGAGATTGGTTTTGATGTTTTTTCTGTTCAAGGACTTGTTCCAAAAACGGTATATTCCCATCCACACCATTAACCTCCCCATCAATGGGGTGGTTGGGAAAAAAATTGACTTGAGTAATGGGGTGGATGGGATTTTTTGCCCCATTGACTTTTTAATTATATACAAGGTGTTAGTCAAATTAGCGAACAATACCGCGGGGTTGCGACATCCAAGCGCCCAACACATATATAATACACATACATCTATAATATTATAAATATTTAGCAACTTTGTATGATTGTTTATTATTAACTACGCTGTAATGACTGAATAAATTTTGTTGAAATTTGGAGCTGCTCTACGTTCCTCTGATCATCAATCGAGAACAAGCATAAAAAAATAATATGAATTTTCTCTACAAAAGTGTCACCGTCATACATACCAATTAGCAGTTTACTTTTTGGCTATCAGAAAGAAAATCAAAAACGTTTTTCAGTTTTAATAATGAATGATGCTCACATTAGTTTCTATAAAACATTTATTAGAAAGAAAAATGTGCCAAATTGAAGTTTTTTTTGCTTTTCAGGAATGGGAACTTACCAATTATGAAGACGAAATAGCGACCATTGACTTTACTAGAGTCCTGGTTGGTGGTTCGCTAAAACATATCTTGGAGTCAACATCAGCTGGGAAACCGCTTCTTACAAAACAGTTCCTATCTACGAAAGACAGAAAAATAATTACAGCAATCATAGTGGAGGCAGAAGTCCGTAAACTTAATAAGATTACGGACGCCATAAGAAAAGAAGTGTGGGAAAATTGGACGACAGAAATAACCACACTTTTCCCATCAGAAACAAAAGCTGTATATTACAGTCCCTTCCGAATCATTGATGGCCGGATTATACAGGCCAGTGGCCTCATTGTGAATCGGCTCATAACGGTCCGAAGAAAGCTATTAAGTGCAGAAAACCGACGTAGCAGGAGTCTCAGCAGCAATGAAAGCACGTCTAGTGAAAATAAGAGAAGGCGAAAAAGTGGTACTCCTGGACGAATTCGGCCTTTGCCTGAATCATTTGTGTTCAAAGAAATTAATGAAGATGGTGATAGCTGCGTAGAGTGGCTGAAGGCTTCCTCTTCGCCCCGGGATCTAGTGATCTCCAAATGGCAAAGCTGCCTGCGGGAAAGACTCTCTTTATTAAAAGAAATTGACTATTTCCAGTATTTTAAAATATTCCCATCACTGCAATGCCCATGGGGCTATGAATTGGTGAGTAACTAGTACCTAATAAACAAATGACTAAAATGAAGACAGCATATATACGACGACCTCTGTGGCGCAGTGGGCGAAGGTCCGCGGGTTGCGGGTTCGATTCCCGCCTCGGAACAAATGTTTGTACGATCTGCAAATATTTGTTCAGGGTGTTCGACTGGGCTAAATATTGCTTAACTTCAGTAATTGTTTATAATCACCTAGGCCAGCTATGCTATGCCCTATGGCTCCTTGTAGTGTCATTTTAACAATTGTGGTGTAAGAATAATTTTACATACTAGCAGTACACCCCGGCTTCGCACGAGTATATTCTATGGCCTATGTTCATCAGGGATAATGTAGTTTCCCAACGGTGATAGAATTTTTCAAATCGGTCCAGTAGTTTCGGAGCCTATTCAATACAAACAAACAATCGAATTTTTCCTCTTTATAATATTAGTATAGATTTTTGTGTACCTGCATAACGTATGACAATCATTTGTTTTGTGCAGCTTGCTAGTGACTTCGATGAAATCCACCCAGAAGTGAAAGGAAAGTTTGAAGAAAAATTCCCTTTAGTAAAGGGTCGTCTGCTAACATTATTGGACGAGAAGGCCCAGCAACTGGCACGACCTGACATCTCTATTCAACTTACTTTGGATCTTGGAACCTGTGAGTTGTCTCAAAATTGTTAGAATTTAGATTATAAGGCATGAATAAGTGACTTCAGGCTTCTAAAATATACACACAATATGTCACAATTTATTATATTGTGACGACCTCTGTGGCGCGGTGGGCGAAGGTCCGATGCAGGAGGTTGCGGGTTCGATTCCCGCCTCGGGACAAATATTTGTACGATATGCAAATTAGTCCAAGGTGTTCTGGTCGTTTTCTATGTATAATAAAAAAAAACTAATTGTTTCGGCAAATCAAATCTTTCTTCGACTTCTTGGTAAATGGCAGCACAGATCACTATAAACTAGTCAGAGAAATTAGAGTGTACTAGTGAAAAATCGTGTCGATAAATAAAGACCGAAACGCCACTCGATTTATAGGTACTTGATTTAATAGGCTGGTGATGATAATGAATTATGAAATCTATTTTCAGTTGGAGAGGAACAAGCTAATGTTGCGGCTTTTCTGTCCATTCCATTGCTGCTGAAGCAGATGCACACAATACCTGTGAAAGGCGTCAGAAAACCCTGGAATCCTTCGCGGACGGAAGTAAGCAGCGCCTTTCTTAGTTTGGTGCCATCTAACTCTGATCTCGAAACCCATTGCTCCGAGAGAGAAGCGAAACTTGCACAGAAGAAGCTACCTATACTTCCATATATTGTTGCCATCGGTCCAAGTTGGAAAGAAGTTGCGCAGTATGATGTCATCATAGCCAAAGACATTAGATACACCTTTGATAACATTTGCGAGGCAGTTTTGAATGCTTTTAAAATCTTATGGACATTAGATTTGCCCTATTCCAAAGACTGTGTGCCAGTTTGGATGTTCATCCAAAGAAGTATTTTTGTCATGAAAAGCAAATACGACACTGAAGGTGTTCCTATGCTAGATTTACTTGCTTCTGTTTCCAACAGGCATGATGGTGCAGTGCGCAATATGTAAAGGATCTTTTAGTAATTTAAGGGAATTTAAAAGTCACTACACATTTTATCATCCGGGCAATGTGTATGTCTGTCCAAATACTGGATGTGGAAGAAGTTATCAACTCTACACCTCATTTAGACGTCATTATTTGAAATGCCATTTGGCCTCGGAGGCTTCTGAACTTGAATCCTGTTCATTTAATATGGACCCTTCACATATGCACACTACACCAGAGTTACAAGGTGAGGATAAAAGATGCTCTATATCAGGTAGCGAAGAAATCAATGTGAAAAGTCAAGGCAATAATTTGCGCTCTGTTTCACTTAGCTACACCTTGGCTCAACTTTTTTCATCTCTTTATCGTAATCCTAATTTGCCAAACAATGTGGTAGATACAGTTTATAGCGGTATTGAAAACATGTTTAACTTATCAATCAAACCTTTATTACCAAGTACACCAGATTCTGCTGTAGAAAAAATGACGAGTGATTTAGAGAGTTTTAGTTCAACACATAAAAGGTTGCAGTACTTTGAAACAAACAGGTCTTTAATTAGTCCTCAGGGTTATGTGGTAGGAAAAAGATTTGATTTCGTAAAAAAAAATGGAAGGTCTTTTTACCAGACAGTAGAATGCATAGCACATAAAATACCCATACGTGATGTGTTGCTCAAGTTTTTCTCTTTGCCCCATTTACTACCTGAGACTATAGATAGTATGAAAAAACTAATGGCCCACGATACATCAAAAAGTATAGAGCATTTCATGCATGGTTCATTTTGGAGACAAAAAGGACATGGGGAAAAATTTGTCATGCCAATGTTTTTACAAATCGATGATTTCGAGACTTTAAACCCTTTAGGCAGTCATAGTGGTATACATAAACTGGGAGCCGCCTACATTTCTCTTCCTTGCCTGCCTTACTATTATGCCTCTCAGTTGACTAACATTTTTTTGGTCTTACTTTATCATTCGAATGACAGAGTTCAATTTGGTAATCAGATCATATTTCAGCCCTTAATTGATCAGTTAAATGACATAATTCGAAACGGAATATATTTTGATCTGCCAGATTTCAAAGGAACTATCTACTTTGAGTTGGCACTAATTTTGGGAGATAATTTAGGTTTGCATAGTGTTTGTGGCTTTGTCGAAAGTTTTTCTTGCAATTTCTCTTGTCGGACTTGTAAAATAGAAAAAAAAGTAATGGAAAAGCAATTATACGAAGATGTGTCTCTTTTAAGGACGGAATCTAACTATCAGGAAGATTTAGCAATAGGTAATCCATCTCTGACAGGCGTGAAAGAGAAATGTGTATGGCTGCAGATAGAAAATTTTTGTTTGTTTTCACAAATGGGTTTTGATGTAATGCATGACATGCACGAAGGGTGTTCGAAATATATAATGTGTTCATTGCTTCTGGTATTTGTGGACAAACTCAAATATTTTACAATTAATACTGTTAATGACAAAATCTCTTCTTTTGAATTTGGTCCTGATAAAAAAGATAAGCCTGTTACATTGGTAATCTCTAATTTACGAAAGGGAAACATTCGCCTAAACGCAGCCGAAATGTACACGTTTTGCAAGTATTTTGGGGTGATGTTCGGCGATTTCGTCCCAAGAGGCGACAGGTATTGGGAACTATATATTCAATTAATGAAAGTTCTACATTTTATTCTGTCGCCTGCGTTTGCACCTGAGCAAGTTCAGTTTTTTCAGTTTTTAGTTGCTGACCTGTGCGAAATGTTTATCAAATTGTTTAATCAAACTCTTAAGCCCAAATTTCACAACCTGTTACATTACCACTCGGCAATGTTACGATTTGGTCCCTTACAGTTTTTATCTTCTATGCGCTTTGAAGCTAAACATCGCCCCAACAAGTTAGCCGCAAAATCCTCAAATAATCGAATGAATATGACATTAACAATAGCTCGAAAACATCAGTTGATGTTAAATGATATTTTTATTCAACGAACAGTTGGTTCGCCTGTCTCTTTTGGAGGTCAAACAGAAATATCCAGTAGAGAAGTTGAACAAATTTTAGACAAAATAAAACTATCTGATATTAAAAAAATTTACAAAGTCACATGGGCTGCAAAGTGTTCTGAGCGGTATAAAGTAAATTCTATAATTGTTTCTTCGATTGAGGAGGAAAGTGTTTGCTTTGCCATGGTAGAAGATGTTTATGTTGATGGAGTATGTAAAATAATAATTAAGGCTAAGCTGTTAAAAACACTTTCTTTTGATGAGCACTACTATGCTTACAAAGTACAAGATTCATTATCTCAAGAGTCAGTATTCATTAATCAGGAATCAATGCAGCATCCATTTGTATGTAATCGCGTGTTCATAGGATGTGACATTAATCTATCTGAGTTCCATGTTGTCCTTACCAAGCCCATTTAATTCAATTTAGCACTGTAATATACTATACCGGGTGTTTTTTTAGACGAAGGGCATACTTTAGGGGGTCATTGTACTCATCATTACAAACAACTTGAACCCTGAAATCGCAAAAAAAAAATCAGCTGTTTTGCACAACTGATTTTTTTCGCGATTTCAGGGTTGGTCCCATGATAAAAGTTGTTCGTAATGATGAGTACAATGACTCTATAAAGTACGTCCGTCGTGTAATAAAACACCCAGTATAATACCATAAGGATCATTCTCGAAATTCTCTTGTTGTTCACTCTGGTGTGAAAAAGAGAGTGATCAATAAACTATAATAATACGTATTATAATCTATTGCAAATAGCTAGATTTTACTTAATTTTATTTGTAAAAGTAAGAATACTGCATTCATAGCAGCAACCGGTAGAGTCAATGATATTGTCTTAATTAGGTACCTTTAGTAAACATTGATTGAAACATTGATTGTATTTAACAATATTAATAAGAGGGCCCTTCCTTACTTATAATCGTTACTTAACCTTAAAAATCAATGCTTAAAATGCTCTGTCAACTTTATTTAAAACATCGATTAAATTTAAGTAACGATTACAAGTAAGGCCCTATGATGTGTGTATAAAAATAAGTTTTGTTTGTGTTTAGGTACTTCTAAGTAAATTAAGTACTCATAATACCTTGATTTAATAAATATTTAATAAAGACAGACAATTTAAAACATTGATTACATTTAAGTAACGATTACAAGTAAGGTTCTATTATGTATGTATAAAAATAAGTTTTGTTTGTGTGCTAAGGACTTTTTAGTAAGTAAGTTAGATAAGATAAAGAGTAAATTAAGTAACTCAAAATACCTTGATTCAATAAATGTTTGTGTCATTTTCATAAGCTTTTTGTTTTTATTTTTCAGACGGTGCATTACCATTGTGAGGATACCAATATTGCCATTTCCAATGCTACCATTGCGATACACGCAATGTCGCCTACGCGCCTTGTCGCTCTAGCAATATGCGCTTTGCGTTATTGGCAACTTTTAAGTTGTGGTTCTAGCAGAGGGAGCATGTAACATTGCGAGGAAAGCAATTTTACCATTGCAAGGATAGCAATAATAACAATGCATTGCAATCCTTGCAATGGTAACATTGCTATCCTCGCAATGTTAGATGCTCCCTCTGCTAGAACCACAACTTAAAGGTTGCCAATAACGCAAAGTGCACATTGCTAGAACGACAAGGCGCGTAGGCGATATTGCGTGTATCGCAATGGTAGCATTGCTATCTTCGCAATGGTTACATTGCTATCCTCGCAATGTTAGATGCTCCCTCTGCTAGAACCACAACTTAAAGGTTGCCAATAACGCAAAGTGCACATTGCTAGAACGACAAGGCGCGTAGGCGATATTGCGTGTATCGCAATGGTAGCATTGCTATCTTCGCAATGGTTACATTGCTATCCTCGCAATGTTAGATGCTCCCTCTGCTAGAACCACAACTTAAAGGTTGCCAATAACGCAAAGTGCACATTGCTAGAACGACAAGGCGCGTAGGCGATATTGCGTGTATCGCAATGGTAGCATTGCTATCTTCGCAATGGTAACATTGCTATCCTCGCAATGTTAGATGCTCCCTCTGCTAGAACCACAACTTAAAGGTTGCCAATAACGCAAAGTGCACATTGCTAGAACGACTAGGCGCGTAGGCGATATTGCGTGTATCGCAATGGTAGCATTGCTATCTTTGCAATGGTAACATTGCCATACTCGCAATGTTAGATGCTCCCTCTGCTAGAACCACAACTTAAAGGTTGCCAACAACGCAAAGCGTACATTGCTAGAACCACAAGGCACATAGGCAATATTGCGTTTATAGCAATGGTATTATTGCTATCTTTCAATAGTAACATTGCTATACTCTGCTCCCTCTGCTAGAACTACAACTTCAAGATTGCCAATAACGCAAAGTGTAAATTGCTAGAACCACAAGGCTTAAACGTAATATTGCGTTTATCGCAATGTTATCCTCGCAATGTTAGATCGTATCTCTATTAAAACCACAATTTTAAGGTTGCCATTAAAGCAAAATGTACATAGATAGAACCACAGTTTTTAAAAGCTCAAATATAACAAAGTAAACATAGCTAGAATAACAATGTTATACGTTGTGCAAATCCAAATGTCAAAGTTGCTTTTATAGCAAAATATACGTTGCTATATTACCATAGGCAAAACACTGCAATTTTATTCAAGTTTCACATTGCTAAATGGGAGCCGTCAGTGTAAATTTGTGAAAACATGCGTTTGTGAAATTCGCTATGTAGTAATTAACAAAGTAAATACTTCTACATTGTCATAATCACAATATTTTTTCGCAAAATTAAGGTTGCTGCGCTAACAAACCAACTATGACGGCTCCCATTTAACAACCTTTTCCTGTTGATTTCACAACATTTTTTTCTCCGTGCAGATGCCTGAAACCTTGGCATGAGCAAAACTGAAAAGTTGCTAAGTATACCCTGTTTTACAGACGACATGAACACAGTGAAGGAAGTTTGTACTGGATGCTGCCTATCCCCTGGTCAGATCCCATAGTATAATTCCAAGAGCTGGCATGAAGGGGACCTTTTTGGGGCACCACGACACAATATCATCAACCCTGCTGGGCATTAGGCTTAATGTGAGACTGTAAGGAAGCGATACATTAGTTAACTGCTTTGGGCTTGCGTGTGCATTTTGCGTCCAAGAAATCCTTAATTCTCGCTGGCCCATCCACGGACCAACTTCCTGAGGCCTTACTATAGAGTTTACGCGGTAAACAATACAATTATTGATTTGAGTCTCTCAAACGACTTAATTTGAGATATTTTGTGAAAAATACCGCGTGAACCCTGCAATAAGGCCACTACGATAAGGAAAGTCCCTTTCCATGCTGCTTAGCTGCAGAAGTCATCCTCGAAATAGATCCCTTTAGTTCTTCTCAAGGTTTCTTTTAGTTTGAAACATCTCGCCCACTGTATCTTTAAAGCCATACCTTGAGACTCCTCCTAATATCATTGATAGACACATATCCCTTCCTATCAGCGTCGATGATCTGGAACCGTTTGATGTAGGTTTGAATCTCGTCCTTGGACAGGTTGATCGGGATCTTGTCTCGGCTAGCGCGGTTCACCATCTGACCCATTTCGTTTGCTAGGAACTCGTTCGCTGTCTTAATTTGTTTCTGGAAATAAGAGAGGGAGTACGTCAATGTGGGATCATGTTGGCTATTCATATTATACAGAAGGGTCCAAAAGCGTGTCCAATGGTTCATGTAATACGCACTGCTGTTACGTCGCTCGTTTCTTTCCGAACTTGACTAACGCTCTATCGCGCGTCTCGATACGTGGCCGTGGGCAGTCTTATTTGGTCCTGGTATTATTATATTCATCAAAAACCTTTGCAATAAATTTTACATGTGGAATAAATATCTCATAAAAAATACAGGAATGACGATCTTGATCAGCAGGGGTATTTTGATTTGTCGGAAAGGCCATCGGATTCGATATCGGAAACTTTTTTCTTCGTAAAAAGCTTCCGATATCGAATCCGACGGCCTTTCCGATGAATCAAAATACCCCTGCAGAATGAGTTTAGGTGGGATTCCGATCGTAAGATTGCTGGGAGATTTAGATGCGGCGAACTTAAGACAGGACGCTTTGGCGGACTAAAGATCTGTAATCCATACAAAGCTTCTAATCTACATTTCTCGTCTTCCCTTTCCACATAATTTTGCTATATTTTTTCTGATTACCGGCAAGTATAGGTATTTATATGTATACGTAATATTTCCAGCAGTGGACGTGTAAGCTAATATGATGATGGTTGAAGCCTGCCCTCTCCTGCCTGTCCTGCTTCTTCGCCTCGCTCCAGTTCAGTTTCTCGGCCATGATGTCCACTATAGTGGGCAGCGCCTCGGCCGCCGCTTGCACGTTGAGGAAGGCGAGGCGCAGGCGACGCACGATCATGTCTACAATAGCTATACCTGTTTCTCCGCCTCGCTCCAGTTCAGTTCCTCGGCCATGATGTCCACTATAGTGGGCAGTGCCTCGGCCGCCGCTTGCATGTTGAGGAAGGCGAGGCGCAGGCGACGCACGATCATGTCTAAAATAGCTATACCTGTTTCTCCGCCTCGCTCCAGTTCAGTTCCTCGGCCATGATGTCCACTATAGTGGGCAGCGCCTCGGCCGCCGCTTGCACGTTGAGGAAGGCGAGGCGCAGGCGACGCGCGATCATGTCAACGGCAGTGCACGCGTACTCGCGGACACCGTATCTGGAACATAGGTATGTTTTTGTTAGCTTGGTAAATTTTTGTTTCAACAGACAGACAGACGATGGAATGTATCCGTAAGGGCGCGTTCCCACTGTGTCGCGAAGACAGAAAGTCGTGCAGTTTAAAGCACCGTGGCTGGTATATTTAAATGGAGGTGTTCACATATTTTACGGTTACCTCACAGCGGGAATGCAACACGTGCAGTGTTGTGTTATTGATACATTCCATCGTCTGTCCCAAACTCAGATTCCTGATGTAGTTCAAAAAGTTGCGAAATTTAAACGGAGCTGGGCTGGTCTGTCATGTCTGAAGACCTGTGGTCTCCAACGAATGGAACACCAGGAGCAAGAGACGGTTGAGCGAGAGACGCCGCAGCCGTGACGAACTGGACATCTACACTATATCTACCCATAATATTATAAATAGGTGAAATGTTTAAATCCATTGTTATTAACACTAAAGTCTTCATGGCGCATGTAACAGTGCCGAAATATCGGAAAGCTCAAAACTCAAATCATGGTAAATATCCTGTTGTAAATGACTTTAGGTGAAATTTGTTTTTGAAAATTATATTTTACCAACAACAAGCTTCATTATCTCTGAGTGATATAATATAAGTTATGTTTTATCCAGGCATCCGCGTCAGCAGAAGCGAGTTTATGATAAAGCGTTGTTCGTCCATCTCGCTCAGGATTTAGACAAATGAAGAAACTGATTGGTCAATAAGAACCTAGTATGGCGTTACACGGTTACTAGTCAAACATCAAAGTGCTTTATTTTCTTTAGACATCACAGGACTCTTGGGCACGTCACAAAATTAAAGTAGAACTAGGAAATAAAGTGATCACTTTGACTTTTTCTTCACTTCAATAGGTAAATAAATAAATAATGCTGCACAATCGTGTGGATTGCACAATCGATCATCTAGCCCCAAGCTAAGCAGAGCTTGTGTTATGGGTACTAGATGAATGTTATACATAGGTAATACAATCTTTTGAAGGTAAAGAAGCGAACAAAAACCTTTACCTTTTTATGTTGTTTATTTTCGAGCTGGAGCAAAACTCGTCCCAAGGTTTTTTATCCTCTTGATAATATTTTCTAGTAAGTCTTTTACAAAGGATATGTTTGATAAATTTTGCAGCTCACTTGGAGTTTTTAAGTAGTATGATATCAAAGTCCCTCACCTGATCTCAGCATCGATGTAAGGGAACTCAGGGTGCACCTTCTTGCCAATGATTGGCCATCTCTGGCCGGTCATGGCGGCTAGCTTAGCGACCGCGAACGCACGGTCGCCGTACGCCTTCGATAAATGTTGCGCTACCTGTAACAACGTTGGACCACGAATTAGCTACTGTACGCATAGATACAAGTAAAATTCTATAGATGTGATACGTTATCCCAGCGTTAACTCAACAAATAGCCTGTGTTGTGTTACAACTAAACGCAAAGACATGCTTTTACCAATCTTTAGTAAACGTACGTAATGAACAACGAAGATGACGATGAACGAAAGACATACCTAGACCGAAGTCCCACCGTGCCAACAATCAATACGCACGCGAAACCGAAACACGAACGCCGGCGGCGCCAGTCCGACTATGACTCAGATGGGTGGACCTAATTGGACCTAATTTGAGCGTTCCACTTTCGAGAAGCTAGTACCCAATCTGCCGAATTTTACTTACATCGATGACTGTACATTAGAATCTTTACATTGTCTTGAAAGTAATAGTATCATCACCTCACCTCAACAGCCTATATTAGTCCACTACTGGACGTAGGCCTCCCCTGATAAGCGCCTTATTGGCTTTTATCTCATGGGGGGAAATGCCCATAATCCCCACGCATGGGCATGAGGGTTGGGGATCGCAGTTCGGTGGTAGAGTTGTTTTGCAGGGGGTGCTGCTGCCCGCCCCCGGTGGATATCCCTTAGTCACCTCTTACGACACCCGCGGGAAGTATTTTCTTTGTGTACCTACATTAGTAGTCTATTGTATAGAGTTTTTAATTTTGAGTATATAAGTATATAGAGAGAAAACAGCCTTATAAAATTCTCACGACATTTATTCGAGATTTCTTTTTGCGTAACCTCTGCTCCGCATAACATTCAAATACAATTGTAAATATTGTTCATGAATAAATCATCTATCTATCTATCCGAACTCTACAATCAATGAACCGACTTACTTCCATCTCGAGTCCGAAATCCTGCACCAGTCGGATGTACATGGTTGGCGTCCAGCCGTGCGCGCCTTCTATGAGGAAGCCGTCCGTCTGGCACTCCTTGTACAGTGGCTTTAGACCGGCACCTGACACAAGGAATAGTCGACGTGAACCATAGGAAAATAACACATTGCCTTGTGGAATAAATTTATAGATCTAGATTCAAACGACGCGTTCGGAACGAAGTTATTGTGTTTATTTGATGATTGCTCAGCATATAGCTTGGCGAGCGAAGCGAGCCGTGCATTAACGACAGGTCATCACAAAGCGGCAAGCAAAGCAAGTCGCGCTCTAACGCGCTTTAATGACATGCCATCCCAGTGTAGCGAGTGAAGTAAGCCGCGATCTTATGCGCTTTGATGATTGACATCCTAGTGTAGCGAGAGAAGCGAGCCGCGCTCTCACCCGCTGTAATGAAATGTCATGCCATTCCAATTAGGCGAGAAAAGCGAGCCGCAAACCCTTACACAGCTTGGCGAGCGAAGCGACCCGCGCTGTGTGCTGCTCTCTAGGCCGCCTAAGTGAATGAATGAAGGAATGAACTATTTTATTTACCTTACGAACTACTACACCATAAGTTGAACTATTGAACTATAATAACGGTTCATCATCATCATCATCATCAACCTATATTAGTCCACTGCTGGACATAGGCCTCCCCTAATGAGCGCCATAGCGCCCTGTCTTCAGCTTGCCGCATCCAGCATCTGCCTGCAGTCTTTCGCAGATCGTCATCCCACCTGGCCGGAGGGCGTCCTACACTACGTTTGCCGAGTCGTGGTCTCCATTCAAGAACACGTTTGCCCCAGCGGTTGTCGGTTCTTCGCGAGATATGGCCGGCCCACTGCCACTTCAACTTGCTAATTCTTTGAGCTATGTCGATAACTTTGGTTCTCTGTCGGATGTATTCGTTACGAATTCTGTCCTTCAGAGAGACTCCGAGCATAGCTCTTTCCATAGCTCGCTGAGCGACTTTGAACTGGTGGACCAGCCCTACCGTGAGTGTCCACGTCTCAGCTCCGTAGGTCATGACGGGTAGGACGCACTGATTGAAAACTTTAGTTTTCAAGCATTGCGGTATGGATGACGAGAAGACTCGACGTAGTTTCCCAAACGCTGCCCAGCCTAGCTGGATCCTCCTCTTGGCCTCCTTCTCAAAATTATTTTTACCCAACTGCAGAATTTGCCCAAGGTAAGTCCCAAGCAGCAACCAAGCGTAATGAACACCTAAAAAGCAGCCAATATAGCACTTAACGCTGTTTTACAGCTGTATAAGAACGTTGAAAAGACATTATAGTGTTATAATGTCGGTTTGGGATTAAGTATTCAGCTCTAACTGTATTAAGTCTGTACTAAGGAGTCAAAGTACGCTTAAAGTTCTAAATCAGTGTATGATAACTGTCATGTACAGCTTTAAGTTTCCTGTAACGCTTTAATCTCATTTTAGTATTAAAACTGTACAATAGCTGCATTTTGCATAACGTCACTTACTTAATACAGCTTAGAGCTGTATTATGGTGGTCCTCAAATCTTATTTCTGTATTATGAAGTAGGCAAACTCTCTTCTACAGCTTCTTTTTATGGTGTAATTGTACACCATTTTACAGACGATAGCTGTCTAATTTCTGTCTTTGAAAGTAATAAACAGCAATAAAACTAAATAACGCCTATAGTACAGCCTTAATCTGTATAAGTGACAGAGTCGCCATTTTGAATTATTGTGCATTTGTATGCTGTATTTTGATTGTTTTATAAATATGTGGAAAAAGAGAAAAAAATTTGGTGCTATTACAAGAAAGATTGAACAGGAATATTTAAATATTACAAATTATCAACAAAATGAAATTACTGCCGAGGAACATGGAGATATTGCAACAGATCAGATCACCTACAGTCAAGCGTCAATACCGTCGACATCTAATGAAAGTGGTTCCGTAGAAAATATTGTGAATGATCATAGTTATAATTATCAGGTGTAACTTATTAGCTTTACCTTCTGCAACTGATGATGACATTTTATTATTTAAAAACTAACTGCACTACATTTCAAAGACTATAAACTGTCACCAAAATCGAAAGATAAATATTTTATATGCAACGATGGTCAGGTTCTCGAAGTAAAGAAAATATATATGCTTGAGAAAAAAATTAAAATATGCGCTCTTATAATTACAGACTTAGCAGAAGTTTTTGAATCACCAATAAAATCGTCATATTTGAATATATTCAAAGCCAAATTGCATGCCTCTGGGCAAATTGAGACCATTGTTAATCCTGAAGATGTAAAAATGAAACTAGTATGTATAGAACATAAAAACCAATTATATTTTATACCCCTTTTGCACACAGTTTGATAGAGAAATAAAATTCATTCTAATTTATATAGATTTTTTATTTTTACCAGTTTTCGCTAATAGAGTCATACAAATACAATTGCAATACTCATTGCAAAATAATTTTCGACATATCATCTATAAACCGTGAAATTTAAGTATTTATATTTATATTTATATTATTGCAGTTGAAGCGTCCAGATCGGGATGTAAGGGTTCGAGTATTTTGGTTGAAGCTGATGAAGTGGATGGTAGAGTTGGTTTATTAAAAACCTGAAACCAAAAACATCATGAAATGTTATCAAAACTGCAAAATATTTATAAGTCTAATACGGAATGTAAACATTTCAAACAAAATATTCATATTGAATCTCTCCGTGGCGCAGCAGGCGAAGGTCCACCTGCGACGCTGGAGGTTGCGGGTTCGATTCCTGCCTCGGAACAAATTTGTGTACGATCTGCAGAAATTTGTTCCATTGGTCTGGGTGTTTTCTATCTATGATAAAAAAATATCTATCTATGTAGTGTATTGTATTAAGTATATCAGTTATCTAGTACCCATAACACAAGCTCTGCTTAGCTTGGGGCTAGATAATGCTGTGTAAATTGTCCAGCATTATTTATTATTTATTTATTTATTGTTTTGGTTTTTCACTTAATATTACGTATCCCTAAAAGGAGTTACAGGTTATGTTCGAAACACTTCTATGCAACATTAATAGTAAATTTATTCGTTTATACAGCCCATCAACCGCTAAAAGCTGAATACTAGTATCCATTACCTACATAGTACAGCTATTAATGCTATAAGACCATCAAAATAGAATTTAGGCTGCATAGCAAGTTGTCGCCATTTTATCAATTACAAATCGAAGATTACGAACATGATTACATAAAAATTAGACTAATGTTTTTATGTTTATCAATATTTTCAGTTTGTCCAATAACCTACTATGCACCAATGAGGCTCTACGTCCATTAATTCAAACATTTTTAAATTCTAACCTATAAAAACCATATTTACTTACCTTATTTAATATCTCTTCCCTGGTTATTTTGCGGGCGCGTTTATTTTTTATCACAAAACACATATATGTCCACAATACATTTATTTTTGCACGATAATACACTGTATCCTGCACCTATCGAATCTCCAAATCTTTAAACTCAAAGCGTTTATAATAAAATGTCACTTTGATCAATAATGTTATAATTGAACGCCACCATTAAAATATATCTTCTGTTTCGTTTTAATTCTTTTGTAATTCTGTTTAACAGACTTTTTACAACGTAAAGCTTAACAAGTGAGTTACAATGTAGTAATTGGAGTGTATTGGTTTCCTCTTACACCATAGTACAGCCGCAAAACAGCTATTGTGCAGCCTATTTTATGCTTATACAGCTACTGTACAGCTAATATAACGCAAAACGCTGTATAATTTGTGCCCATTTCAGGGGTATAAGGGCTGTATAAGCGCTTATACAGCCTTTATGCGGCCAAGAAATACAGCATTAAGAGTATAAACGAACTTTAATAGAGCTGTTATACAGCTTGTGATGCTGCTTGGGGTATACTCGGAAACAATTTCGAGAAGGTGGCCATGTACGACGACCGGTCCCGGATCAATGAGGCCATTGATCATGACTTTGGTTTTATCCAAATTCATGCCAAGACCGATGCGTCGCGAGGCAGAGGCTAGGCCGTCCAGCATCTGGTTCAGCTCCTCTAGCGACTCCGCCATTAAGACTATGTCATCAGCGAATCGCAGGTGTGAGATGTGGTCGCCGTTTATGTTGATGCCCTTACCTTTCCAGTCCAGCGTCTTAAACATATCTTCCAACGCGCTCGTGAACAGTTTCGGGGATATAACATCCCCCTGTCTCACTCCTCTGCGCAGTTGGATGGGTTTAGACTGCTGGCCCTGTACTTGGACACTCATGGTGGCGGCCTCGTAGAGGCATCTCAGCACCTCGATATAACGATAGTCTACTTGGCATCGCTGTAAGGATTCCAGAACAGCCCAGGTTTCGACAGAGTCAAAGGCTTTTTCATAGTCCACAAAGGCCAGACACAGAGGCTGATTATACTCTTCGGACTTCTGTATAATCTGCCTCACCGTGTGAATGTGGTCTATGGTGCCAAATCCTCCGCGGAACCCGGCCTGTTCTGGTGGCTGGAACTCGTCGAGTCTCCTGGCGAGACGATTCGTGACCACTCGTGAGAACAGCTTATAGACGTGGCTCAGGAGCGTGATGGGTCTGTAGTTTTTAAGGAGGGTTTTATCTCCCTTCTTAAAAAAGAGCACCACCAAACTCCCGCTCCACGCCTTTGGAGTTCTCCCACTGTGAAGGACGGCGTTGAAGAGGTTCTGTAGCTCCTGTACAACAGGGGCACCTCCGGCTTTCAAAAGCTCTGAAGTTATTCCGTCCTCACCGGGGGCTTTTCCATTTTTAAGCTGCCTCAGAGCTAACACGATCTCGTCTTGACTGATGTCTGGCAGTTCGTCGGTATAGTGGCGTGTCAGGGTGGCTCTAGAATCATGGTCGTCTCGCCGGGAATGGGGGGCATGTGCAGCGTATAAACGGCCATAGAAATCCTCTACCTCGGCGGAGATCTCCGGTTTCGACAATACGGTCCTCCCGTCGTGCGTTTTAAGCTTCGTCAGGTGGCTCCTGCCAAGCTGCTGAGTGAATACTTTGGACCCTCGGTTTCGCTCTATCGCCTCTTCGATGAGGCGTATAATAACGGTTATTGCTACGTAATTTAAATTTTGTGCGTAGCAGAGCTCAAGGCAATCATGGTTTTCGCTCAAGACATTTCGTGTACTACCCACATCTATTAAAAGAAATAAATTATACTAAATGTCTTACTCTCGATCGCCGCATCGATGGTCTCATAAGCCATGGCGCGGTAGGTGGTCCACTTGCCGCCCGCGATGGTGACGAGCCCGGAATCCGACACGTGCACGATGTGGTTGCGCGCTAGGGACTGCGTGTCCGGCTTGTTGGGGTCCGACACTAGCGGCCGAATGCCGGACCACGCGGAGAGGACGTCACCGCGACGGACTGGGGGGAAACAATTCATGAAATTATTCTTGGTAAGTACTGAAAAGTTTAAAAGCAGTACCTAACGAATTAAGATCAGGAACTGATATGCAATTTGGCACCTATATGACGTCAGCTCTAAAAGCACATTAGTTATTACTTAGGTTAGTTTTCATAGTTAAAAGAGTGTGGAAGAACGTGCATTCTTCACCTCTTTGGGAAGACTATTATCAATTTTTACGCTCTAGAAATATAGCGCTCGTTTCCCGAATTCGGTTCGCACGCTTGAAAGAAATATGTGGTCATTTTTGCGAGTGCTTCTTGTATGTATCTGGTGGACTTTTATGAACGTTATATGTGTATTGATTTATTAAAAAAAAATCTAATGACTGTGCAAATACCTACTGTAAGTTTAAAGTTGTTTTATATTCAAACTAGTTTAAGCCCGTGGCTTCGCACGCGTTCTATGGAAACGTTTAAAGGTGATTTCTATCCGATGGGAACTGATTTATATTTTATAGGATAAAAAGTGTGTTCGATTCCAGGATTAGAATCACCTAATGCAAAATTTCAGCCCGATCCGTTCAGTAATTTTGGCGTGAAGTGGTAACAAACATTCATCCATCCATCCTAACTTTCGCATTTATAATATTAGTGTGATAGGCCGATGATAATAAATATTCAATGCAGTCTCCATTAGCAAACAACATACAATCTGGAAGCAATACCAATTCCCCGGTCTAGGCTATAAACATGCCACGTGACGGCTTACAGCCAGAGTCTATCTGTCTCTAGGATAGATGGGCGGATGCTCATGTCCAATGTGCATCCAAATGTCCAATGGACATCCGAATAGTCCAATATATCCAAGGTACAGACAGCGTCATTGATATGTAGAATGTGTAATCAAAATTAATAGAATTAGGCCTTACTAATTCTATTCTTGCTTTTTCTCTGTTCAAAGCGTCCTTCATTATATTCATTGTTTTGAACCTAGCTCTGTAGAAAAACCAGTTATTTAGAGCAGTTTATAATAGATCACTATAGGTAAGCTATATTCCTACTAATATTATATTTTTGTTTTTGTTTAGTGCCGTTACGTTACCCTGTTATGTTATTGTTATCAGAGATTTTCTACATAAAGATTCGGCAAAACCTGCGCGTCAAACAAGCGGGACGCGAAGTGAGAGCGTCAACAGTGCGAAACTTTTCCGCTAAAAATTTCGCGCGTCTTGATCGCGTAAATTTGCAAGGCGGCAATGAGGCGCCGCGCTTCGGACGCTGCCGTGTGTTTGACTCGGTTTGGCCGAAGCTTCAATATCATAAATTTACCAAAAATATATCGGATTCAAGAACAGCATTTATATATATTAAATATATATTAATTCATTCGATTCGTTTCAGAATTGAATCCGACGGATCTTCTAACGCTATTTTGTTTACGCCTCGGGTTGATGATCGAAAATTCGAAGCGAATCTGTAGACTAATGGCCATGTCAATAAGGAGGAGCTCCTTATTTCGATCATCAACCCGAGTGAATCCAGCTGGCTCCGGATCGGGATGCCCAGAGGGACCAAGGGGAAGCTTCTATCCAGCAATGGAATATAGCTTATTGTCATAAATAATGTACTGCTGTAGAGTCGAGGTAAAAAATTCAAAAGCTAGCTCGTCAGGTGTCATTTTATCCACCGATGGAAATGTTATCTACAACGATAATACGGCGCCAGCATATAACAAAGTTAATCAGGTTCAGAAATATGCAGTTGAGCGGTTAATTGTTACTTGTCCATTCGTCCGAAGTTTTGTTGTAAAATCATTGTGAAATCATTTAGAAATGTCCACATCCTTTGACCAACCTTCAACATCCGGGTTCAGATAATTCTTGACCTCGGTAAGGATGAAGAGAATTTCGTCCTCAGTGGGTTTGGGGCTGTGCGTGACTTGACACGGCAGGTCTGTGGTACCGGCGATGGTGCCCTTCAGCCATGGCAGGAAGAAGATGACGCGCCCGTCCGAGGTGGCGGGGTCAAGTAGACCCATGTGTTCTGGGCTGGAAGTACGAGAAACAAGTATTTAATAAAAAAGCAGACTTGGTCGCCAGAGACAGTCACATATAAACTGTTGGTTAGTCTGAAATAGCCAGCATTCAGACAAGTTTTTGAAGAAGTTTTAGAAGGATTATTAAAAATGGTTTTGCTGCTTTGATGCGATGAGTAAATAAACAGTCTTAGAAATACTGAACGAAACACCTACGTGCGTAAAACACATCCCCATGCAGGTAGTCGATTTTCGTTCGCCATTTTTAAAAACTATACCACAGATTTATAAGTATAGTCCTAAAGAACTATACACCTACCGAATCCGAACTCCAAGAGGTTGTTAAGTTTAACCTGGAGAAGGACTAATAGGAACTAAGGAGATTGCTGCTATTTATTTTGTTATTGTTTGTGAATTATCTTGATAAGTGTGCAATAAAGAATTTGTTTTGCGCATAAGTCAGACCAATTTTAGTGTTTGAGTACTACTCTTAGTGCATTTAATTTAGTAGTACCTACATACGCAAACCAATTTATCCTATGAAATCAAATAATATCACAAAAAATTTCTACGTCGACGGGACTTGAACCTGCATCCTTCCGTAAGTACCAAGGGTTCAAGTCCCGTCGCAGTCGAAAATTTTTGCGATAATATTTGATTTCGTATTTCGTAGAAATTGCCCTGAGTGTGGGGTTCCGCACTATAATAACAAAAAACCTTACAATTTATCCTATTTTAAAAATGCCACTCCATTTAATTGCATACCTACAGCATAATTTAATAGTTTAGCGATAGTATCGGCCTAATTAGTCTATCGATAGTTATCAGTCAGTCTATTCTATCAATAGATAAATTAGACCCATTTGGCTGCCCAGCCAAATACCCATTGTGATAGCCAAATTGGCAGGATTGTTGTTGTGTGTAAACAAAATTTTTGATGCAGTTTTATTTGCAGCTGTGTTAATTGTGTTACTATTATCTTGTTAAATGCTTAGAAACTAATAAAATAGGTACTATAATTGGCAAACAGGGTTGAGTTGATTTCGCATTTACAACATAGCGTATTGGCCGTGTGACAGCAGCGAGGAATAATTAATAGTACATAAAGGAATTCGGAAATGAAGTAAAGTAGAGGTCCTACCTACTTATTCTAATTTATTTACGAACGCCGTTCGCTACAGAGGCAAAGTGGCACCTTTTACACAGCGCCATCTAACCACAAAGTGAATAACTAGATGATTTTGTTTTACGATAAAACTTTTAAATCCATCATGGTTATTAACACTAAAGTCATAAATTACGGGATATTTACCATGATTTGAATTTTGAGTTTTACAATATTTCGGCACAGTTTCATGCGCCATGATCACGGAATCAGATCAGTTATTCCGTGATCATGGCGCATGAAACTGTGCCGAAATATTGGAAAACTCAAAATTCAAATCATGGTAAATATCCCGTAATTTATGACTTTAGATTTTGTTTTAATTTCTAATTTCCTTTGCAGTTTATGTTCCCATAATCGTCTGCTGGGCTATTCAGACTCTTCGCTGCCGAGTCATATACACGGAATGTGACACGGATTCGCGCGAAATTCAAATATTTTTGGGGTTTTTTATAATATTTTCTGCGTTCTGCAAGTAATTAAACTAGCAGAAAAGTAGTTTTCCATAAATCATAAAACATTTTCTATGAACCCATGTTTTAAGAAATTCGGCTTTATTGCTACTTTTGGAGCAATTAATAATATTAGAGTTTTAGTACTTAAAATCAACATAATACCAAAAAAAACATTATATCACACTTTATTGTAACATAGGTTCATAAAAAATTGTCTACGATTTGTGATAAACTACTTTTGTGGGAACTTACAGAACTCAGAAAATATTAAAAACCTCTAAAATATTTGAATTTCGCGCGAATCTGTGTGGGATTCCGTGTCGACGACTTGGTAGCGGTGAGTCTGAATAGCCCTCCTGGTAGTCATAAAGTCTCTCTATATTTGTGAGACACATAACAGGCGGAGTGCCCCTGTTCCTGACAGCTCTCTTAGTTAGAGTAACAGTGGCCAAGGGTAGTAAAAAAAATCACAAAAATGCGGCATCTGCTGGCCCACCGAGCCTTAAGGGTCCGGGCGGCGACGGATGAATTTCCCATACAAACGTAGTTCCAAAATGATTTGTAATTTGAGAATGTTTTCATCATGGTTTGCTATTATTTGGGTTAGAATAGTATTTATACAGGTTCCTGCCATAAGATTATTTCAAAATACTTATCTACACAATTACTAAGACAACATTCATTATTTGATGTAAAAATGCAATTACGTTTAATTTCATTTCAGAAAGGTATTTTGAACAAAAATTGTGGCAGGAACCTAGATAAATACTATTTTAATACAAATAATAGCAGACCATAGTGAAAATATGCTCAAATTAAAAATCATTTTGGTATTACGTTTGTATGGGAAATTCATCCGTCGCCGGACCCTTAAAGCAATGTGTTACTTTACCTGTAATATCCTGGCAAGACGATGTGAACGCCGGAAGAAGGGCAACAGATATCCTTCACTTTCTGGTCATCCATCTTCCTAATAGAGTCAGTGAAAGGTCCGGTCGCGTTGATGATGCATTTCGCTTTGACGTCCCATTCTTTGCCGGTCATTTCGTCCTTGGAAAAAAAAAAGGTTAATAAATTAAGTTTGTGGCGCACAACCCGCTCAGTGTTAAAATGTCAGCGTCAGGTGCCAGGTCACGCATCAATTCAATTGATTTATTGATCAAATTATTGCAAAGTAAGCAGGTTTATATAAAACTAGCTGCTGCCCGCGGCTTCGCCTGCGTAGTTCCCGTTCCCGTGGTAATTCCGGGATAAAACATAGCCTATGTCCGTCTCCTGGTTCTAAGCTACCTACCCACCAATTTTCAGCCAGATCGGTTCAGCCGTTCTTGAGTTATAAATAGTGTAACTAACACGACTTTCTTTTATATATATAGATTTGTAACCTGTTTCTCTCCAAGGGGGAAACGACCTAAACCGAAGGGGTTAGTAGGTAATACCGAGGCGTATAAGTCACGATAAACCTCAACATAATAGAAACAGTGATCTTTTTCTACGACATTAAAGACGAGTTGACATTGACTGCATTTAATAGTTGAGTGCAGATGTAGCAATGAACCGTAAAAATTTGAGAAAAAGAGGAGATTTGAGTTGTGTCTTAGTTCTTTAGTTTTTAGTTTGTAAATGTGTTTTTTAATGAATTGTGTCAAGTAGCAGATAAACGCATCATTATTTTTTTGGACAGCTTTGGAACCATATGTGAGGGTTAGACTCACTCGTAGCCTGGCCCCGCTGAGTTTGCCCGCAGTTTTGTGCAGTTTGGTGACGCTGACATGGTTGGCGATGGTGGCGCCGTGCTGCGCCGCGGTCAACGCTATGGCGAGGTTCATTCTGGCGTCGTCTTGCTGGCCTAAAGAAAGATTTAATCATCAGTCAAATGGTATATTATGATACACGTACAGAATCGAACTTTGGTAAAACAAGCCTGAACAGAGAGGCAGATTCGGATGAGGTTTAATTGATTCTTAACTTTTGGTGTAAAGGAAACCAACCAGAATTTGTTGCCGGAAATAAACTGAGCGGATGACAAAAATGTTGGACTCATCCCCACTATTAATATTATGAAGTAAGCACTACCTACAAGATGACTGAACTTAACCGAGGGGGGTTTCTTTCCAACAAAGACGAGCGGTGTAATATAGCTGTGCTACGGATGTGTATTAAGTCAAGGGCCGGGGAGTTTAAATAATTATGAAAATCAAGCAATCCGCTGGTGGATTTGATACTCAGGTACGTAGCATAGGTTTATCTGGTAAGCGGACTCAAAGTCACCCGGATATATTAGGATAAAACAATATTTCGAAACAATTCCGCGCAAAACCTCCTCCATCAAGATCAAACAAAATGTGATTTGCGTGTACCGCACGCCCTCCCACAAATTGCTCCCACTTGCAATCAGAGAAAGTAAACAACAGACTTACGCAATACAAAATTGCCCAGTAAATTACCCTCCAACTCCAAGAGCAAACACAACTTAATTTGCAATATTAAAGAAAAGACCACAACATCCATACAAAGAAAAAACTCATCAAAAGTAAGTCGTCAACCTAGTTTCGTCTCTCCACGAGACATCATCAGGACACCACAACAATACTCGACTTGACACTGAGACCGCCAAGCAACAACGACAGAGTCCTACCGATGATGTTGCCTCTCTGAGCTCCCTGCGTAAAGTGAACTTTTACGTCACGATTTCTCAAGGTGTATTCTACGATATTATTTGCATAAATAAATAAATACGTACCATCATAATACACGATGCCGCCACATAAGTTATCCGACTTGAGCATAGGGAAGAGCTCTAGTGTGTTCTTCTTGGATAGATAGTAAGAGCTTTTCACGTTCCTGTCTCCGGCAACCAGATCGTACATTTTGATGCCGAACCAGAAGTAGGGGACTTGCCACCATCTACGAAAATAAAATTTGTTGAATTTTATAAGAAGAGTTTTGGGAATAGATTGGCGGGTGTAATTGTTCAAAAATAGTGTACATTTTACCTAATCGTAACTTTTATAGAGCTAGTCTTCTGTTTACATTTTTTTTTTCTGTCTTAGCCTCAACAAATATCCGCCTACTTATTTGACCCGCCAAGGAAATCGAATTCAGCACCTTGGTAGAATCTAGGCAACTTTGCCATTGAGGTGTTCCGTGCTTGCATTGCACTGCACCTACCTATTTACGGTTCGAAACTAGCGGGTTTGCTTATAAAACTAGGCCTCGTCTCAGTCGCTTTTCGCAATTCGCCCTCTGAACAAAGTATCGCTTAGTTTGGATGTTGATCTTCTGGTCTCCTAGCCGAAGCGATGGTACCTTAATAACTTTCGGAAAAGTCGATAGACATGATGATGATTAGTATGTCCATCCAACTTACTTATAAACCGGCAGTAGAATCGGCAGCGGGCGTGTAAGATGTGGCGCACACTCCAACATGTTCGCTCGCTCGTGCAAAGCCTCCTTCACCATCTTGTACTGATCATAGTCGAGGCCCATGATCGCTTTCTGCAAGTATCTCACACCTCCGTGGATGAGTTTGGTGCTGCGACTTGAGGTACCGCTGGCGAAGTCGTCTGCTTCCACTAAGGCGGTTCGAAGACCTGGAATAGGAGAAAATAACTTCATATCAGTTCTGCTTGAGAATATGGAAATGTTCTTTCACAGAGGTTTTCTACTTACACACGCTAAAGGCACGGACGAAGCCGTAAGTTGTGCCAACCGTGTATAGGTTGCGCAAATCTTTATTTACTATGAATATATATGCGACGCAGAAGGTTGCGGGTTCGATTCCCGCATCGGAACAAATTTGTGTACGATCTGCAGAAATTGGTATGGGTGTTTTCTTTATATAATTAAAAAATATCTATCTATGTAGTGTATTGTATTAAGTATATCAGTTATCTAGTACCCATAACACAAGCTCTGCTTAGCTTGGGGCTAGATAATGCTGTGTGAATTGTCCAGCATTATTTATATATTTTTATTTTAATATAACTCGATCAAATAAGTTTAGTTTAGTTTTGGCGACATCTGAATTGACAACATTGGTGGCTATTCGGCTGTCGTCATATCTACTTTGACAGTATCACAGATATTATAATACTATACTAACATTATTAAAATTGATGGCATTTTTTTTCGATAATATTTTTAGTGCTGTCAACTGAATTTAGTTTCGACGACAAACGAATAAGCACGAAATAAGCACCTATATCTCTGGTGGTCTACTAAGAGAGGGCGCTTCTTACGCTCCGTTCCAGATGCTACGGTGGCTATTAGATTTAAACATTCCATCTCTCCATGCTTGTCATTCGGAAGGTACCTAATCTAAAAGAAGTATTACCTCTGGTGCAAGCATCAAGCGCGCAGCCGGCTCCGGTGGCGCCCCCTCCAATGATGAGGATGTCATACTCGTGTCCAGCCTGAAGGTTCTTCACTTGCTCCGCCCTGGCCGGGAGAGGGCGTTTCTTACGTTCCGTTTTAGCTGCTACGGTGGCTGGGTTGAACCATTCCTGAGAATTAATGATATTTGAGTCAAAATCAGATTGAATTATGATGTACTTATAAAAGATGTTACTCTGAAATTTACGGTGAAAGTAAGAGTTATTTTGATTGTTTCTGCCATTTTCTATAGGTACCTATATATTTTCTTTTATAATGTACTTATTCATATGATTTTCAGTTTCTTTCATCGTTAAAAGTAGAAAATTAAAAAAGAAAATACCTTAATCATTTGAAAAGATTTTTTTTTCATATCGACAAAATGTTACTTTATTTGTTTCAGCTACTCAACGCTAGATGGCGCTAGTAGTCTGTAGCTTTTCGAAATATAACCGATTAATTCATATACCCAAATAATAAAATATGGCATCAGCAGCTCTTGTTCTACGACTATGTTTATACATAATAAGAATAAAATAGATTTGTTTGTGCAATCAGACCTACTACCTTTCTACAGTTTAAAACAACATAAAAATACTTATAAATATAAGTCCGAAGGCACAAAATGCCATTCGCCTCGGTCCTGCCCTAGTCTGAGCCCACGGTCTTGCGGTTGTCGTCGACCCATCGCACCGGCGGACGTCACCTGCTACAACCGTCCTTCAACCGTCTCCCGGCCACGACAAGGTCAGTGCTATGGTCCACCTACCGTCACTCCGTCTGGCCAAGTTTCTTGCTTGCCCAACTCCATTTGAGGCTCAATTTACGGATTTTACATTTTACGGATCTCGGGACTCGGTCTAAGAGTGTGATTCCAAATACCTATGGAGCGCTCCATGGTTCTCTGCGCTACGCTGATTTTGTGCACTGCCTTCTTAACGAGACGCCTTGTCTCAGCACACTGGGTACTTAATACTCATAATCATGATAATGTTGGTTAATGAACTACATATTCCATACTTACTACAGGTGAATCATTGGCTGCTAGGACCCACGCTGTCACGGCCGCTCCTGCGACTCCCGCCGTTCCTGCTATCAATCGTCTCCGGGACATTTTCTGAAATCATCATAATTTTTTTTATGAGTAATCAAATCGGTTATAGTTAAATAGGTACCTACCTACCTATCATTTTTGTTGTTTGGAATTATAATTTAAACCTGCTGCGCAACGTTCATTTTAATAACATAATTGAACATCGAAACCAAAACCAACATGCGACGCGATAAAAAAAACGCATTAGATTTCTACTCTTAATATAATACTAACTTCTGAACGCTGCTTCATTCGTGTTATACCCACCTAATTACAGCATACATAGCTCCGTGGCGCAGCGGGCGAAGGTCCGCCTGCGACGCAGGAGGTTGCGGGTTCGATTCCCGCCTCGGAACAAATTTGTGTATGATCTGCAGAAATTTGTTCCGTTGGTCTGGGTGTTTTCTATGTCTAATAAAAATATCTATCTATGTAGTATATTGTATTAAGTATATCAGTTATCTAGTACCCATAACACAAGCTCTGCTTAGCTTGGGGCTAGATAATGCTGTGTGAATTGTCCAGCATTATTTATTTATTTATTTATAGCATAAAGCACTCTTAATGTACCTGATTTAGCACAAAGAATTTTGATACGGACAGTTTTGGATATATAATCCCTTTCTCACTTGAAACTAAATCGATACAAGTTCAGTATCGACAAGACATCATGTTTTATTCATGAAATCGATCTAGACTTATTAGCTTTATTTTTTATGATTGCTACATACAGCTATGACACTCCACATTATTTGTCAGGGCTATACCGTTACATAATCTACTGCGGAGTCAAAGACGCGGAGCCCCAGCCGTAATCGTAATAAGCATGAGGAATAGACAGGCAAAGCAAGCCGAGTCGATTTGATTTGCAAACAAAATTGACTGGTTTCATTTTACTTATGTAAGACCAGAATTTAACTAGGTAATAGAAAAGACTGTACCTATATCCACTTCTATGATAAACTTTCATTACGTCGTCTTTCTGAGGTTTTCGATAGAGTATCTTGTGTTTCAGTAGGAATTTCGGAATTCTAGTTTTTTTCTGAAATTAATGTGCTTATTTGAATCTTCGATATTTTTTAAGAATAAGGGTGTGGTCTAGAGTTACTAGGTAGATCGGTATATTATAGGTACACCTATTTTTTTAAATACAAAATATTTCCTTGGTAATTGTTTGTTTGTAATCTATATATATATAAAAGAAAGTCGTGTTAGTTACACTATTTATAACTCAAGAACGGCTGAACCGATTTGGCTGAAAATTGGTGGGGAGGCAGCTTAGAACCAGGAGACGGACATAGGCTATGTTTTATCCCAGAATTACCACGGGAACGGGAACTACGCAGGCGAAGCCGCGGACAGCAGCTAGTTTATAAATAAATAATGCTGCGGGCCTAGCACGGCGTTTTCATCTCTACTCTACTATAGACTAGAGAAGAAAGTTTCTTGTCTTCCTATTCTTTCTATTACCCGAGCATACCGTTTCTCGAAACAAACCCTAGAAAACAGTTTCTTCGTAGACAAGCTCTTTCTATAGCAACGGGAGCGAAACCACAGATAAAACATTTTATACGTTGTAAAAAGCTCGTTCTTTGCGTTTCATTACCCACAAAATATCAACACGAAACAAGAAATACAGTTTATACGTAAAATGAAACGTTTTACTTTGACATTGACTTGACGTTTCCGACATTTTTTGTCATATCATAGCCTATGTCAATGTCGTTTACCCATGGTCTCCCGCGCGAAAATTGAATCGGTAAATCGAGAGCTGCTCTCGAACTGCGTTTCTTTCTTTTCTCCTTTCGTTTTTCTCCTCGGACTGGCTGAGAAGCCAATTTCTACCCCCGTTCATAATTATCGTAGAAAAATAATCTATAAATGATGCGAGAGAAACGCGTTTCTAGGTCTCGAGAGGTGTAGAGAATTTTAGAAGAAATGTTTCTATTCTCAAATGTCAAAAGTAGAGTTAATTGATCGGCATGTTCGCAGTGGTAGACTCATCTCTAGGGTAGACTAGAAAACATTTCTATCCGCTCATTCTTTCGAACGCCGTGTTCCCGATCGAAGAAAACTTTCTACTCTCTACATCTTAGTGTCATTTTTATGTCATTAGAAGTCTATTCTACCCTAGACAAGAAACGGCGTGCTAGGCCCGCTGGACCATCCACTCAGTTATTTTGGTTAGCTTCGTGAGTGCGGAGGGTTGTGGAGGCCAGTACCCGAAAGGGTTCCTTACTCGTATTTTAGTAATAGGAATATAAAAATTCAATAAAAATGTATAAAAAATTTAATCCAAATTATTATTTATGAAAATCAATATCTAGGTATAAAATGAACCAGACGAATTATTTTTATAAATCTATTATTATTTGAATATGAAGACATAACGTACTTACATTATAGTTAGACTCAACGCATTATTTTTAATCATGATGATTATTGTAGGTAATTACAGTTATGGACGAAAGGGCTTTTTTATTGAACGCAGTGAGCGAAGCGAACGAAGTTTCAGTGGCGGTTTGGGTGATTTGGCTGTATGGTAAAATAGTCACTTCAATCGAGCATAACCGTTGATCCGATATGCGTGAAATTTGATAGGTCGGTAGATGAGATATGTGAAATATGCTGGTAACTTAGTGGGGCCAAATCCGTCGAGGGGTTTTTGGGACAAGGGGATCCAAAGGGGGGTAAAATCAATCAATTAAAAATTAAGTTTGGTCTCGTATGAAAGTTATACTTGAGTAGGTAGTTAACCTACATTTCAAAATGTGTTTTTAGCGTCATTTTTTTAAATAATTTTTCGATTTTTTTAGTATAATAATTCGACCATTATAGAGACCTCTCATTTGGTAAAGATTCCATGACATCGGAGATCTCCTAAAATGAATGCACCGAACATGCACTCAAGTATCCGTGAGCTCTCTTATTTTGTTTTGTTTTAAAAATACGAATTCTACAACAATTTTTCTTACCTCTTTGACCGTTCCATTAAAAGAAAACAAGATCCGTCAAGTGCGAGTGTAACTCGCGCGCCGAGGGTTTTGAACGTTTGTCAACAAATATGTACCAAAAGTACCGGTTAGAGACTTCGCAATTTAACGAATACCTAAGAATAGTAGGTTACATTTCAGATGGATCTCTCTGCATGCTTCGGTTAAATGGGTGGTTCGGTTAAGGTGGGTTTTGGTAAATTTTTCGACTTTTTTCGAAATATTTCAAAAAGTATGAAAGTTACAGAAATTTGAAAAACTGGTTTGAAATGTCCAAACCGATACCTTTCATTTGATACCCCACTCGGTGGGGTAGACCCCCTTTTGAAAATTATTCCTTTTTGACCATTTTTCAAAAAGTGTTCTTTTTACAGACTTCTCTATATTTTTCCTGTAAAATATAGATCCATATCTACAAACGCTCCATACATTTTAAACGGATCGCTCTGCAAACTTCGGAGATAGGGGGGGGGGAATGGGTATTTTTTCGACTTTTTTCAAAATATTTCAAAAAGTATGAAACCTACAGAAATTTCAAACACTGTTTTGAAACGTACAAACAAATACCTTTCATTTGATACCCCACTCGGTAAGGTATCCCCCCTTTTTGAAAATTATTCCCCCCCATTTTGACCATTTTTCAAAAAGTGTTCTTTTTTCAAACTTCTCTATATTTTTCCTGTAAAATATAGATCCATGTCTATAAACGCTCCATACATTTTACATGGATCGCTCTGCAATCTTCGGAGATAGGGGGGGGGGGGGGGAATGGGTATTTTTTCGACTTTTTTCGAAATATTTTTATTTTCATTTATTTTTCTCAAAATCTGTACAGGCGCACGAAATGTATTATTGTTTTAAATTTCAAGTTGATAGCTGCAGTAGTTTTTGAGTTATTAAGGAGGGAAAAAAGGACAGACAAAGCGAGACCATAAGGGTTTTGAAACCGATCTTCGATCATCAAAACCCTAAAAAAACAAACACGAACCAATGTTTGACAGTTTTAACTCTTCGACGATTTTCTGAGACAGTTATTGATTTTGTTATGGTTCCTCTTCACAAACGGTGGTATATAATTTTTTAATCGGTTATTATTTTATTATCAAAAAAAAAGGATTTTCTAATTACGTATTGTGATAATCTTTTTCTTCCCTTCACACTTTTTTCGGGTTTAGGAAACCATAATTATAATAGGTATATCTTATCGACTTATCATATAATTTTTTACAAGGGGAAAATTATATGATAGATAAGCCAGAAAATAAACCTTGCAGAAAATTATATGATAGATAAGCCAGAAAATAAACCCCCTCACGCTATATTTCCGAATCCAAGGAAGAAACCAAAACCCATCGTGTGTTGTGGGGTGTCTGTCTACGTGATTAGCAGAAGGAGCTCTACAACTTGGCTCTAAGGGAACTTCAAACCGTCATCATTAAATAACTCCGGAACAACGCAAAACAGACCCTCGTTGTCACACCTCTAAAAAATCAGGAGAATGAGCTCTACCACTAGGGTTAATAACTCCCCCCCATCGAAAAACCCCTCACGACGTTATTGTAGGGGCTAACTACTGGTTTTATTTATCTATTTATATACCTTGGGCTGTGTGAATTGTCCAGCATTATTTATGTAATGGGTAAGTTATTCTATAGCTATCATCCGACATATCAGCTTACGTATACGGATGTTTATTTATCAGTCTGCCTAATCACCGCGTTGATAACTCGTGTTGACTCCGCGTGTGTAACGTATCAGCTGTTCGATAACTCACGTCTGTTACTACGTCACGTATCAGCCGTAGGTATTTTTACCGGCGTTTTAAATCTGATTCATCATCTTTGTAATGATTACTGATCTACCTACTCCTATACAGGGTTCCACGGAAAGGGTGTACATAACCGAAAGGGATTCTGGACATCGAGGGAATCAACTTAAATAACATTTTTTTAATTTAGATTTTTTTAAATATTTTTTGCAACTTGAAAGTTTTTTCTTTTTATTTGTGTTTTTTACACTCACTCTTTTTTTATGAGCCCGTATGATCCCACTGCAGGGCAAAGGCCTCCCTTTCCACCTTCCATTCTTCTCTATTGCCAGCCAATTGTGGCACACTCACTCTTGCATTATTTAATATAAAAAAAATCACAAATGTTTTTTGTTTGCTTTTTCAGTAATACCAGTGTTTTGTCATAAGTCATAAATGTCATAATCATAACATTGTTACAAGAACAAATACTATAAGGATGAAACAATATTTAGTAACAATTCCGCGAAGAACCTCTTCCGATAAGATTCAACAAAATGTAATTTGTGTGTACCGCCCGCCCTCCCACAAATTGTTCCTACTTACAATAAGAGATAGTAAACAATATACTTAAAATTAATTAAATTAAGTAAATTATTCCTACTTACAATCAGAGAAAGTAAACAATAGACTTAAATTTAATTAAATTAATTAAATGAAGTAAATTACCCTCCTACCTAACTTAATTTACGAAAGAAAAGACCACACCAACCACACAATGAAAAAACTCATCAAAAGTAAGTCGTCAACTAGTTTCGTCTCTCCACGAGACATCATGGACACCTCAACAATACTCGACCTTGACATAGAGAGCGCTAAGCAACAACGACAGAGTCCTACCAGAGGTGTTGCCTCTCTGAGCTCCCTGCGTAAAGCTTACTTTACGCAGACTTTTAGACTTTACGCAATAATAATTAATTTAATTAATTTTAAGTCTATTGTTTACTATCTCTTATTGTAAGTAGGAACAATTTGTGGGAGGGCGGGCGGTACCTACACACAAATTACATTTTGTTGAATCTTATCGGAAGAGGTTCTTCGCGGAATTGTTACTAAATATTGTTTCATCCTTATAGTATACAATGGATTTCCGCAAAGTAACGCCTGAATCTATTATTTTTTTTATATTTTTTTTTTTATTTTTTAAAACAAGAACAAATTGTAAATTCTTTGAAATTCAAAAATATATAATCTACGAATACTCGTCAAGAACACGAATATGAAGAAAACATATCTCTAATTAAAAAAAAAAAAAAGAAAAACAGTTAACCCTTTCCGTGGCACGTATAGCTGAATTTCGACCACGGAAGCCAGTCTAAGCAGAGACTGGGCAGGATATTAATGAAGTGCAATGATTAGGTATACCTACGTATTATTAGGTAGGTAGGTATACGTACCTATATATACCTACTGAATAAGTAGGTAGGTTGTCATTATTCTCAGACCATTAAATAATGTGAGTGGTTGCTGGGTTAGGTAGTTACTCAAAAAATAGGGTTTAACTCCAAAAAAACGTCAAGTGCGAGTAGAACTCGCGCAATATAGATTCCGTAAGACCTTGTGTCTTGCCAAATTATCATGATTCTAGGTCAACGGGAAGTAGATACCTTGTAGGTTTTGGTTCATGGCGAGAATCAAAATTTTTTTTTGTGTATGAACTACAAATTTAAGGTTTTAGGATTTTTTTTTTACTTGTGCTATAAGGCCTTACTTGTTGCCAAATTTTATGATTCTACGTCAACGGGAAGTTTTTTTTTTACTGTTTTCGGATTTTTTCCTTTACTTGTGCTATAAGGCCTTGCTTCTTACCAAATTTCCGAGAGGTCTACGGGCCTTTTCAGGTACGGAACCCTAAAAATAGGAACAATTCCAAGATCCAACCCTAATATGACTGGACTATTAATTTAAATAAGAGAACACTAGACTAGACATACATAAGACCACGAACTAATGTCATTCATTCTTCAGTTGGAAAGCCTACTTAACAAAATAAATAAATTTTGCATAGTATCACATCGCGAACGAAATAGTGATTTGTTTTACTCACTACAGTACCTCGAACGTCAAATCCTTGAGTTCGAATGGCTGTGTAGAATGAAGTGGAGCATGCGGTGCTTTGGATCAATTGTGATAGGGGGATAATGGGCGGTTCCGAGCGTGGTATCCGTTCTAAGGTTGCAGGCAATTACTCACGGGAACCAGAACTACAGTTACACGAAGATTTGTTCTTGAAATGACAACTATTAACGCGCAATTACCTACTAACTATCACTTTGCCTTGCCAGTCATAAAATCTATCAACCAATTTTGTTAGACCTTGATAAAATAAATGAGACGCATCGATCATAGTAAACAGACGGCTAGCTTTGTGCACCTATTGTAAATGTTGTTTAAGCCTGTAATTAGCACACACTCTATTTAAATAATATTCATTGTGTTTCTATATAAATGTCTCATTATGTAGGTATTATGTTGGCATTGCCTTAAATAGATTAAATAGACTAGCAACAGGAAAAAGTTAAGTCAAGTAGGTTTGTCGCTCAGCTTTTGTTTTATTTGTTAGAAACTTCGATCATTCGCCGCCCTATAATTATCTAAATTAAAAAAAAACTACTGCCTTTTAAATATCAAAACTATGTTTCTGGGAAACTGATGGTTCTACGAGCCGCCACGACTCTACACAAATTGTAGAGAATGCCTTTTGGCTTCAAAAACAGTCCTGGCAGAATGTGTCATACATAATAAAGCGTCTAAAATTGGCAGAAAAAATTTCTAGGTATCACTACCTCACAGCGTGATCTGATGTAGGTATAGTTACGGGTAGTGATTATCACGCAAAGACTGCGCTTCTGAGCGATAAGGATCTTGTCATGTTGTTAGTTTTATGTTAGTGATTGATATGATAAGTGGCTTTGTCACTAAATATTTATAGGCTCTTTATTAGGGCTTGGTCATGCCTATCAACTGTAAAATGACCTTAAACGGAAAATTTAATCGCCGTTTTAAGTTTTGAGTCAAGGTTGGTTCGTATTTTTTTATGGAACAAATTATGCGGCAGAGCGTAATAGTCCCATTAAAATTTACATGTTTGTTTGATTGTGTATATTGCTTTATTTTATACATAAGTGAACTGCGGATTAATGAAATTAAATTGGTGTCGTGATTTGTAGCTGAGTAAAGCATATTAATTAATTTAATTTTAGGTACATATCTATAAATAGAATGCAACATCCAAGATAACCGATCCAGAGGCAGACAGAACGCATAAGATTAAAAAACAAAAATTCCCGTCGAAGTAAAAAAAATTGCGATATTATTTGATTTCTTAGAAATTACCCTGTAGGTGAGGGCTTACGCACTATAATAACAAAAACCTTACAGTTTCACGATCTTACTCAAAGTAGGTAAAGTACATATTCATTGAGTTACAGAGGCCTAAAACAATTTGGAGGCAACTTGTAGATTTTTTCTATCGAGAAATTTGATGGAATCGTGTTTTCGCCTGACATATTTGTATATCTTGAACTTACTATGTATTAATCTCAAAGTAAAAGGTGCAGTATTTTTGAATATACAGAGGCTGAAGTTAAGCAATGTGAGGTTGTTTTTTTGTTTTGTATAAAACCTTTAGTACTATTATAGCCCATCTTAATGAAAATTTTCGCTCTATCATCTAATTTCGCATTATGTTACACAGCTGACATGTTGTATATAGGTATGCAAAGTGTATCTAATCTAATAGTACTTATTAACAATCAAACTAATGAAATTTGGATTGGAAAAACTGTTTTTTGTTTGCAAAATTTGAGTTTCCTAATATAATTATGATAGGTAGGTAAGGTACCTACTTATTTAATAAATAATAAATAAAAATTCTTCTTGTAAACTCTATAATATAATTATGTATCAACTTTGTCGTATTAAAAACTAATTACTTTTGCTACAAATAAATACCTATGTTATATATATTTCATGATACGTTTTATTTACGTTAAGATCGTTTTAGAAAACCATTTCATAAATTTTGAGTTTTTGCACATAGTAGGTTCTTGAAAGAGTCAGTCGCGTGTGGAAGCAGTTAAACAAAGAATTACATCACTTCAATCAGTCATAAAGATCGCTTGTTACTGATTTGCGCTCTATTATCTAAATAATCTGCATAATTTTTAAATAAATTATGTCTAGACATAATCTTTCGCAATATTGATTAAAAAAATTACATCAGTCATGTTAAACCTTATCAGTGTACAATAATGCTATCTATTATTTAGATAGCTCATGCTACTTCCGACTTGCCTAGTCTCAATATAAGCCTAGTTATTAAACCAAGGCCTAAACACTTCACATAATAATGTTATCTATTGGAGGATTTGTTTCACTTAGGTACAGCCAGCGAATTCTTTTGTTGATAGACACCTATCTACATGTCATCTTCTAACTACAAAGTTGATTCGACACGCGTCTCGCAGGTAATAGTAGTGAATACTTTGGCAGACCATCTACACTCATCGATTTGAGTTCCAATTTTACTCAAGTCAAACCCGCAGTGTGCTTCTCACGCCGTCTGTACCCATGGTATTGTATAACAGAATACATGCGCCAGTAGGTATTGTGGCCAGAATTAAAAATAGAATCAGCTCGTGTAGAGTTAACTCTACCGCGCCGCCGTAAAGTCACCTGACTGATTACAATTCTGATTGAGATTATCTCTAATCGGTCGAAGGAGGTTTAGCTTTCTAATTCATAGAATATAAATTAATGCATTGTTATTTATATTTGTGTATAATGGTACATTTATAAGTTTAATTAATTTATCTACTGATAAAAGCAAGTGTATTAGACGTAATGGGACGTAAAGCGGCATAGGTATCCTTGAATCAGGTTGCTTGGGTGATGTCATATGCCTATACTGTGGCTATAGAAACTGTGTAGATAATGCTTTGGTCGGTACTTATCTATTATTATGTGCTCGTTATGTGTTTATTTTCTGTCCTGACTGACAAATAAATTGTTAAAATAATAACGTTAAGAAAAATATTTGAAAATTTGATGCTTCCTTTTTTTATAAATATTTTATTGTTAATAAAACTCGTTGTATAATTTATATCTGTAATATGTAGCAGCAATAGTTTTTTGATCTCTTACTAAGACAAGGTAAGTAATATTATTTAGAATGGGTTTTAACGTGGCGTGGATCATGTGTCCTTTACCTAGTGGTGTTTGATAAGAAACAATATTGAACAACGTACCTTACCTAGGAAGATAAATTTCTATGCGTGCTAATAAATAATATATGAGTACCTAATGGTTGAGTTTTTTAAAGATTAATAAACATATTATAGAACCATTTGTAAGAATCTGAACATTACCTACTAGAGTAAAAATTAAGGTTAACTTTCGCACAAACCAAATATTATTTACCGTAAACTTACCTCAAATTAATTATATATCCAGGGAAAATCACGAAGAATGCATGTAATATAATTCACAAAACTAAATTTAGTACGCGAGGGCAGTGCGACGTTTTGCAAATTATTTTCGCAAGATTTCTGTAACGAAATCGTAATCTTTGATTATGAAAATACTCCAGTCTCACATCACTGAATGAATTATTTCGTTTTTTATTCTAAAACTATCACACTACGAATTACTTAACTACAAGGTCATAATTAGCTAATCATACCGCGGTGTAACGCTCGGCGCTTCACCAAGCGACCTACTGACTGACCTTCCTTAGTTAGTCTTCCTTCGATCTCATGAGTCATTGTTCGCTTGACGCGACTCCCTTCAAAACTTCACTACGTTTATACAGTTAAAAAACTATACAGTTGCTCTGAGGGCGCCACATGTCTTTCGTAGCTATTTTCAACCTTGTACCGTAGGCAGAAGAAGTTTCATTTATTTCCGCAACATGGCGGCTACCATTCGCAATTTTGGAGGGTGCGTAAATCAGCGCCATCTAGCGACGAGTAGGCGAGCTAAGTAACTGAAACAGAATCAATTAGCGATTAATTGCCTTGCCTACTTCTATGACGAAGTACCTACTTTTATTAAAGAAATTTAATGGAAATAAAAAAACTTGATCCATGTGAATTTCATATGAAATTTATTTTGAAATATTTTATGGGCTTTTGCAATATAATGTAATATGTAATTTGTTTATAAGACACGCTACTTTTAGACTGAGTTAATATTTTAATTAGATAAACATTTTATTCTTCACTCTAGGTAGCGTTAATAAAACTAAAATAAAATAACTTAAGCATTTAAGGTTTGTTTGGAATTCAACTGCTCATATTATGAGCAGTTGAATTCGAAGTCTTGGAATAATTAGCAGAAAAACCACCAGGTTAACTATAAGAGAGTTTTATTAACTTACATAAATGTGGAACAGACCCTTAGCACATCACACTTAAACAGAGGTTTACTTCTCCTTCTTTTCAGCAGACAGTGAGTTGTAAATCTTGGTGACTTCATTGACGACGAGGTTCTGAGTGACAGCTCCGTTGGTGTCGATGAAGTTTGCAAAGGATTTGGTGATGGAAGCTTCACGGAATTTACCGTTGGAGTCGCGCAAAGACAGGACCAAGTTGTATTTATCATCATGTCTGAAATAATTGTGATTTGTTATGAGCTACATCAGTTTACATAAATCGAGTTAGATAATTATAGTACTTTTCAATAGTATTACACAAGATGTTTTTATGTACTTATTTAGGTACTAAAAAATGCAGTTTTATTGTCGTAATAGGTTTTAATTTTAAAGAAATATTTTTTCGTTCTCGTCTTGGTTAAGCCTGTATTGGTCCACTAATGGACGCAGGCCTCCACCTGATAAGCCTAATAATAATTGGCATTTATCACATGGGGGTAATGCCCATAATCCCCACGCTGGGCATGCGGGTTGGTTCGGTGGTAGAATTGTTCTGCAGGGGGCGCTGCTGCCTACCCCCAGTGGATATTGCTTAGTCGCCTCTTACGACACCCGGGGGAAGAGTTGGGGTGGTGCAAATTCTAAGCCCGCACCACACAGCTCTAATTATTAATAACGAGTGCATAACTTTCTAATGGTAAGTATAGGGACTTTTTTTTTAGTTTTGTCAGGACTAATTGGGTGAGGGATGTCTTTTAGTTCTAGTTTAGCTTGATCTCTCCCTGGTTGTGTTGGTCTACCATCCCATTGGATTTTGAGAGCAAGGGAATAGGGAGTGCACCTGTGTCTCCGCACAAACTTGTGCACTTAAATATGTCCTAGGCATATGGCTAGTGTTCGATGAGACTGCCTACCGTGGTTGAAATTCAGCAGGAGGACATTTCATTTATTTTCAACTATAGGAACATGATCTAGTTTAGCGTAATTGTGTAATTGCAGCAGTTCTTCTTTGTAAATACATGAAATATTACTTACTTCTTAACATAGGAGCTAGCTTCCCAATATTTGCTGACATTGCCCACCTTTTCCTTGGCAATTACAAAAATACCTTTCTCTTTGAATGTTGTGTAGAGAGTCAGGATTCCCATGAGAATGAAGTACGAAGACACGCAAATAATTAGGACCAATCTAAAAGTAAATCAAGAAGAAATAGATAAGTTGATAATTCTATACTCGCATAAAACACATGCATTAATATTAAGACAATAAGCATCATAAAATCACAAATGAATCAGATCAAATATGGTAACAAAACTTAGAATTGGAAGACTCATCAATACATAGGTTTATTCTTCAATATCAATAAGTAAAAAAACGATAACAAAATCATTGGTTTGGTATGCTTTACTATACCTACAGGGTGGAATTTTTGGATGGGGCAGTAGTGCAAGTTTGAAATAAAATATTATATAAAAATTTGTTTGAGACTCAAATTTTCTATTCAACCACATATTTTTGCAATCCAACCCAGTTAAAAAAAATTCAAATCAAGTAAAAAATAGTTGATTGAACTAGGTACAAAATGTATGTTTCTGATTTTTGTAGTATCTACTCAAACCTTAGTTGGTCCCAAACAACTTTTTGATCAGTATAAGGAATGAGAAAATGGGAGATTTTCTCGATATCTGTAACTTTTTTGAAAATCTGTGAATGGGGATATTTTTTCTAAAAAGGATGGTCCTAGGACCATTTTCATGTAGCTTCAACGGCTAAGGTACCTGCCCCTATGGCTCCGTCCAAAAATTCTACCCTGTACCTATACTAAATATGAATGCATTGTAAGTTAGGTGACTTAAAACTTTTAGGTCAACTATTAAGGAAACTGACAAAACATTAACATTATAGGTAGGTAGCATAAGAATATGTAGGTATTTCATGGGGCACCATGTCTTGATTATATAATTGTGAATTCACTAACCTGGATTGGGGAAATGGATAGAGATAGTCCCAGAGCAGAGCACACAGAGCCACACCTACAGCAAGGGCACAAAGGAAGAGTCTTCCGTCCATAAGGGCGAAGCTTTCTTTACATTTTAAATCGCCAGTTAGGACCTGCAAAATCATTTTTGCATGTTTACAACATGTGAAGATGTAGGTTCATGTTTATAAAATGTATTATCGAAAAATATTTCAATAATACTTACCTCTCTGATAGCATCATCAATGGCATTCTTACATGCAGCACCATCCCATTTGTTGATCTTCACAGTCTGTGAATAAATAGTCATGTTTTATTTCATTTTCAATCATTTTCCATTCGTGACGTGTCCATGAAACGCCGCACGAATTTCGTATTTTTCGCTGAGAAAGAATTTAATTACATGATTTAATACCTCTTGGGTTTCGGTCATGATGCAATACTTTGATGAGACTCTTAGTTCGAGTGCATCAATAGATAAGAAAATCCGGAAAAAGCGAATCAAATCAACATTGGCCGCCACGACAAACAAGACAAGCAAACAGTGTTGCCAACCCATACCAAATTTTACCCCCAGACTTTTTTTAAATCCCCCTAAAAACCCCTAAAAATTTTTTTTTCAAGTTTTCTTTTTTGTATTGTGCAAATCACTTCTCAAATTTTTTCAGAGACATGAGTGCTTAGAACTGTTGTCACTTATTTTTCTATATTTTTAGTATTGTAGTCCCCAAAGCCTTAAACTTTGCAAATTATCATAACAACCGACAGAGACACTTGCATCTATGAATGGTATGCATGTCTTTTTAACCTATACTTGAGTTTCTGTCGAAATTGTTTTTTGTAAAAGCCTCTTATAAAATAAAAAACGCTTAGGTATATTGAAATTGAAATTTTATTGAAAAAAATAAAACAGTAGGTATATTACTTATACTTATATCTGTTGATTAACATTCAAGAAATGCGAAACCAAACAAACAGATTAATTTGACTCTCGGTCTCTAATTTCTGAATTGGTTAGAAGAAAAAATAGAAATGCTCCATTATTAGGTTAGGATGAGAACAGTGCTAGAAATAATTAACACACGTATTGAAAGAATATAATGAAAGAAAACAAACCACAACACCTCGTGATAGACAAACAATTACAAACGCTACATGGTTGTCGGACTCGATCGTCTCGATCTCTCTCACTGACCTGTTTTTTTCTTTTTTTGAGTAAGAGGGACGGACCATACGATTTAAAGTTTGAACGAGGCATTGCAATACCAATACATAAATGTGTGATCGTGTCGTGCGTTCCGTTCTACGCACGAGACACACGACACGCAGGCTTAGTTCTATTTAATTTAATTGCAGGTTTTGTCAGGGCCCCCCTAAAAAAACCCCTAAATATTTTCTACCCCTAAAATTGCCCCTGTTTAGATTTTTTACCCCCAAATTTAGGGGGAAAACCCCTAACTTGTCACCACTGCAAGCAAAGCAAAACTTTTTTTTGAAACAATTCTTTTTTGTTTTTTACTTTGACAGTATGACAACCTTGAAATTGACACTGGCAGAGTCGTAGCAACAATCGATTTTTGATTCGATTCTTTTTATGAACCGAACGATAGGTACATGCATCGTGCCGTGCCGTGCCTTGTACTGTGTGTGCGTGCAGTGCACCCCGTCATGCATCATCAAGAAAATAAACCTATTATTATTATTGATTTCATATTTGAAAACCTAAGTCTAAGAAGAAGTGACAACAATAAGTATGTATTGGATTTACATTTTCTATCAGTTCACAGTTCACACTGCTTGAGTTAAATTTTGACGTAATGAATATAAACCGTATAGGTACCTACCCTGATAGTTTTTCTTTTCTAACAAAGAATAGGTATTCGTTATTCGTGTTTTGATTTAAATAAATAACTTAAGAATAAACTTATAAAATATAAAACCATAAGTATATTTGATTTTTATTTCGGCAGGTAAATTTTTGTATGTCCAACATACAAAAATTGATGCATGATGTAAAATTATGATTGTTATCTGTTTATAAAATTACGCACAATAAGCCCTTGTAGCGTATCCATGAATTCGCTGATCAAAGTTGCCCCGTGCTGCTGCGCCCGCTGTGACTGCTGGACACCTATAAAACCCTAGTAAACATGGGGGTTTTTAGGCTACTTTGGTTATATTATAAGCATCAGTACATTATCATCCAATTTTAGAATAATAATGTATTGTGTGTGAAAGGTAATTATAATTGGTATATTTCGGAACATAAAGGTTAGGACGCTATGTGTACCAGTGTTATAGGCAGTGATGTCAACTCAGCTTTTTTATAGCTAGATCTAGCAATTTTTGCACCCCCGAATATTGGAAGTCTATCCGGATATTGGAAGTGACAACCCTGACAAAAAACGAAAAGTGCTTATTATTCCAATAATCCTCGGAATTAGGTCGTGATATTATCAGGGTACATGTAAGACACATTAAGCAACCATTTGGTGAAATATCTCGTCCGAATACGGCGGATTATTGAGTAAAAAAATCAAATGAAAAAAATTCAAATAATTTCGTAATGGTTGAACTTAGGTATTTTCTTATTGCACTAAAATGTGCGCCGTCGATGGTTTTATCTACCAGCATTATCGATTTGTATATTGTTTTTAGATTTTAGAGGTTTTGATTTTTTTAATTATTTATCTGGTAATAAAATTATAATTTTCAAAAATTTATTTCTCAGTAAATATGATTAAAAGATACGCGGGAGTTTTACTCTCGTATTTGAATTGATTCAAACTATAGGAATCTGCATTTAAAAAGGGATGTCACAAAATTGGCTCTCATAAAACACTGTGTAATGTAGTACGTCATTCGTACCTTTTGATATCAATTTTACCGAACATTTCGAAAAATTCACGTTTTTATACAATTTTCGTGGTGGCGCGCAAATTGATTTTGAACGAGTGTCGAGCACTAGACCAAACATTGAGAAGGACAAAATGCTATCGGCGAGCGGAGCGAGCTGTAAAATTTTTGTGGTTCCGAAATATTTTTCGCAGTGTTTTGCATATTGATCGCAAACTTAACATCTCTTCTCCCCAACTCCCAACAATAGTAAGTAAAAGTTATAGCGAGCAAAGCGAGCCTCGAATTTTTTTCTGATGTTTAGGGAAAAGTAAGCTAGAGATGGTACTGCAGCCTACTCTCGCTCAACAAAATAAATAATAGCAAGCGAAGCAAGCCCCGAAAATTTTAGAGGCTTTGCGGTGGTAGATCTATAGCTATAATTATAAAAAGGGACGAGCGGAGCAAGGGAAATCAACAAAAAATTAGGAATACAAAAAAGACATCGAATAAGATGTAATGGCGAGCGGAGCGAGCCGCCGAAATTTTGTTACTTTTTCGGGTACGGGTCACGACCCCCGTGACTTTCCCCTGGGACCGCGCTTGCCCACTAGAAGGGCCTATACGAACGAATGAGCGGGTGCACACTTGCTATAGCTGGATTGGAGAACTCCGTTAAAGGTGAAAATAACGTAGAATTGAAAGATTTTTCTGTGAGAATAGCTTCAATATTTTCTTGTTGCATGCAGTAGGTACCGACTGGATTGCTATTACTATAGGTTCACTATTTTTACTAAAATTATATCGGTTGCAGTAGGATAAAAACCTGCCTATACAATTTTATCACCACGGTTAATTAAATGAATTTTATTGTATTTACAATATTGACATTGTTGAATAAAATAAAAACATCAAAATAATCACCCAATATGCGTAAAAACCACCCCAGACCGTCATAACTCATAACTCACCTTTCCTCGTTCAACAGACATGTTCTTAGATTTTAGTGGCAGCCAAATGGTATTCAGCAGCCAGCGGGGGCTTTGGGTGTACACCGGGTGATAACCCGCTGCTTTACATACGGTGGCGCATCGTGCCCATCCATATTTTTGCTAGTGTCAAAATAACAATCAATCAAAAAATGCGATGATCGAGTCCGAATCCGAATCGAAAATATCGTAATCAAATCAACATGGTTCCGAATTCCGAATCTCAAAAAATGCAATGAACTGAGAAATGGAAGAAATATGAATTTGTTTTACGTTTTACATTTTGATTGAGAAAGTAGGTAACTAAAATTCTTTGTTTCATGCACCCATCCAGTAATTAATTCTAGGTAACTTTGGAAAAGTAATGGTAAGCCAGTACTCTTTTTTTATGAAACTGAAAATTAAGATGTTTCCAAACCGGTGGTAAAGATGATTTTCTAAATTTAGAGGTTTCTTCGGATGTTTTCTTTGATTAGGAAATAGCTTTTAGCTACATAGGTTTATCATAGTACCACCTACTCTCCCGTGGTCCTGCTATTAGCGATATGGCATTGACACTGAGGAACTCGTAATCAAAAGAGGTCAGGCTCAACTCGACCACCCGACCATGTCGTTATTCAAAGTGTTTCAATGTTTAGGTTGGTTGCTGCTACGCTGAAATACGATGGCGAAGCGAAAAACCAAAGCAGGAACAAAGACTGCGACTCCAAGGCGGGCGTCGCGACGGGCCAAGCAGGCAGCGCCCGATGGCGAAGGATCTACCTCCAATGAGCCCTCCAACTCTGAGAACTCAAGTCAAGAATCAGCTGCAGAGCCCCCTCCTCCTCCCGCTGATGAAGAACCACAGGCCTCATCCACATCCACATCTCAATCCACAAGCCAAGTCAATATGGTAGCAACCCACAAGAAATTTGGTAAATACAGATGCCTTTTCACCAATGATGAATCTTTCACTAAGAAATATGAAATGGGCAGTGATAGTGAAACTAGCAACAGTATGGATATCAAAGTAGATGCATGTGCTGGCTCAGAATCAGACTCTAATGCAGCTCTGGATACACAGTCTGACACCAACAGCGCAGCTTGCTACAGCCCCTGTGTTTTAGACTTACATGGAGGCTCTAGAGACATTTCCCCTGTTGCTATAACCAGGGAATCAGGTCCTGGCATACCATTTCTGACTGACAGTGACCACTCGGAATCTATTATGTCTTTGTCTCATCACATAGATGCATGTCAGGAGCAGAATAAAGAAACTCCTGAACCTGTCTCCAATGAACTAGACATAAACAACGAGCCAATCTCTTTACCTGACATAAACAACGAGCCAATCTCTTTACCTGACATGAACAATGAGCCAATCCCTGTACCAGAAATGCCACAGGAGGAAATTGAAGACATTCCATTGGAAGAGGAGCAGCAAATTATCTATGAGGATGCTGATGATGATGATGATGACAAAATCACTGTTTTTAAAATAGTTGAAGATGATGATGATGATAACCCAGAGCTGTACTATCACATAAACATTGATAGTCCTAAAGACTCAGATCAGAATGGTGACCAAGAACAAATCAGGGAGCAAGAAAATGAGATTCAGAAGCATTTCGAAGAGTTGAACTTGACTCCTTCATGCGATGTCCCTTCTCCGTTAGATTTCATGGAAATAATGAACATCACGACTCCTCCCTGTAATACTCCAGATCTAGTAGACCCGAAGGAAGAAGTCATGCCTAGGCCAGACCCTAGTATAACACCCAGTTCTACACTGTCAGATGATAGCAACTCATCTAGACTCACAGAACAGGCTCAAAACGATTCTGCGGAGTCATCCCCATCAGGAGTCCGGAGATCCAGCCGCATAAAAACTATTAGCAACTTGAAACAGAAAACAAAAGGCTATGGTCTAGTCAAGACTCCGCTGAAGAAAGCACTCATCACACAAACTAAGTTAAAACTTGAAGAGCTTGGGTCAGACAGTCAAGACAAGTCGTTAGACTCACCTGCTCCCAACTCGCCATCATTCCCTGTGCCCTCAGAGATGCCTGTGAAGGTCAAATCGCGGTGGCGACGCTCAAGTGAGCTAGAAATGGTAGCTAACTCCCCCACTTGCTCACCATTGGCTAGCCCGAGCCTGCCGCACGCTTTACCACCCGTAGCGGAAACAGTTGAGGAGAAACCAAGCACACCACTTACAAAAGAGGCTTATGATAAAATCATAGAAGAGAGAATGAACCAGTATCAGCATTTAGATGAGAATGAATACCTGTGTGATAGAATGATAAGTAAAGATACTAAGAAGATGATCTGTGACTGTTTCATGACCAAAGAGGAGTTGGAACGTGGAGAATTGGCGTGTGGTGAAGACTGCTTGAATAGACTGCTCATGATAGAATGGTAAGTTGTTTTTATTGATGCCCTTTTGCACTATCTATTGATCTTAAGCTTTGTGGTATGCATGTGAGTAGTATGCGGCACATTGTAGCGTCACGTCGACGCAATGTAAACCGTCTGTGCGGCGAAGCGGTCATTTGACTTTGCCGCAGCGTACGCACAAACAAATCCACTGACGACGCCGTGACGCACACAGCAGCCTGATACGCCGAGCTGTTCGTAGTACCCATTCCCCTCTTCACTGCATTTGCCTCACCGCTGATGCAGACTCAAAAAGACCAGTAGACGTTTTTCATATGGTTATGTGTCCGGCGCCGCAACCACAGCGTAGTGCGTTGTGATCAACAGACCAAGGCTTTTAGGCTTTGATAGATATGCTACTGAATGATATGCCATGACATGAATCCCAATTATTTGTAATCAAAATCTACCCGTTTCAGTAATTCACGATGTCCTGTAGGCGATAGATGTACAAATAGAAGATTCCAGAAGAAAGAGAATGGTCCACTGAAAGTATTTTATGCTGACAAGAAAGGCTGCGGCGTGGAAGCAGCCACTGATATTCCTACGTAAGTAACTAATTTAAACTATGACAAATATAACTAATTTAAAAACTAGATTGCCCGCAGGTTCGCTTTGGCGATTGTAGTCTAGTAAGCTCATCAGTTAACAAAACTAATTTATAGAAATAATCAGCAACTGAATGTTTAAAACATCCTATTAATAAATGCTTGTATAATGCAACTTAACTAAAATTGCAAAGCGAAGACGCTATTTGAATGCTAATGGCTTTGCCTACTTTCTATCTTTAAAAGATGTTTAGTTGTCCATGCATAAATTTAAAAAGTTGGTGCAAGCTCGCTCAGTCTTATCTTTTATTAGACCACATAAATTTATTCAAAAATCATTTGCAAAATGCTGATTTTCTTTTTCAGCGGCGAATTTCTAATGGAATACATCGGCGAGGTCCTCGATTACGATCAGTTCTACAAGAGGGCACAGGCCTATTCCGACGACAACAATCTCCACCACTATTTCATGTCCCTTAAAGGGGACACAGTCATAGACGCAACCCTCAAAGGGAACATATCCCGGTTCATAAACCACTCCTGCGAACCAAATGCAGAGACGCAAAAGTGGACGGTCAATGGGGAACTTAGAATAGGGTTCTTCAGTAAGCGTGATCTTGTAGCTGGCGAGGAGATTACGTTTGATTACCAGTTTCAACGGTTTGGGTGAGTTTTCAATTAGCTACTTAATGGCTAGGACATATTTTTCTATTCAATGTTACAAATTGCGTATATCTTTACTCACTTTATTCCCAATCTCTTTACTTTAGACATAGTTGATACACAATTACCACCAACTACCATTTTGTGCCGGCACCACAAGAGCTATGTGGTTCCGGCTTAGAATTTGCACCACTCCAACTCTTCCCGCGGGTGTCGTAAGAGGCGATTAAGGGATTTCCACCGGGGGTGGGTAGCAGCGCTCCCTGCAGAACAATTCTACCACCAAACTGCGATCCCCAACCCGCATGCCCAGAGTGGGGATTATGGGCATTATCCCCATGAGATAAAAGCCAATAAGGCGCTTATCCCTGTTAAGCGCCGAAGAGGTCTGCGTCCAGTAGTGGACCAATACAGGCTGTTGAGGTTGAGGACGTTGATACACAATTATCACCCTTTCGAAACCGAACTGTATTTTTTTTTTTGTTATTAGCTTTTTGTGACTTCCATATCACTACGGCCATGATAGGTCTATTGTGATCGCCACTTTGTGTGTTCCGCCTCAAAGCAGCGGAGTTCATAATTCGCCACTAACCCTTGCAGCTGCTAGGAACAGTAGGATTTTCTTTGGGGTGGAGTCTCTTAGCTCGTCTGGGCTAAGCAGGTGCTTGCCCAGATGGATACTACGTTTAACAGAACTGTAACTGGGAAACCAGTTCCAAATGTCACATGAAATAAGACTTATTTTCCCTTGTAGAAAAGTGGCTCAGCGATGTTATTGCGGGGCGGAGAACTGCCGCGGCTGGATCGGCGCTGAACCCGACTCCGATGACGAAGATTATGAAGAGGTAAGATTCTCTCTTCCTTTGCATTTCAGAACTAATGCTTTGTTACTACTATTCTTTGATAAATCCTACATAGGCGTTGCAAACCAACTGTTAAAGTGCTGCACTTGTTATGTTAAGATGATTATCATCTTTGGTGGATAGAAAATATTGCACATGCTAGTGATCCTCATTCTTATTTTGCAAGATGTATTATCATTACCCCTCCTCGCCCTCCGGCCAGGTGAAATGATGACCATGTGAAACACTTCAGATGCTTGATGCGGCAAGAAATTTGCGGGAAGCTGAAGATAGGGGGCTATGGCGCTCATAAAGAGAGGCATACATATGTCCACCAGTGCAGTGGTCCAATTATTAATATTTTTGCTACAAATCTTTCGGCCTTTTTTACAAAAAACAATCAGCAGAAGTCCAAATTTAGCAGTAATAAAAAATTATGCTGGACAATTCACACAGCATCATCTATCTCCAAGCTAAGCAGAGCTTGTGTTACTGATATACAATACTTCCAGTAATACTGATACTGACCAATTATTCCCCACCTCAGGAGGACGAAGATGTGACCACTTCTAAGGCAGAAGCGACCGACGCTTTAGAAGAGTCCACAGCGACTGCTACGGAGGTGGTCCGACAGCGCCCGCCGCGCCCTAAGAAGGAACGCAAGTACCTACGCAAACCTAAGAAGGACTTGGTTCAAGATGCTGATGTAAGTTCCACACTACCTTTCGATCGACTCATACAAAGAGGGCTTATGTACCTGGTAGGTACTTAAAAACTTTTTGGCCTAGTACTTCATACTTTCGTAAACTGACCCTATTGTTCCTCCATCATGAGAATGATGAAAGCTTAAAGAGCAGGCTTTGCCACCGCGCTTCGTTCTCGGTAGAGAAATCTAAAGCTAACAAAGTAATATTATTACTAAGAATCATGTTTTTCAAACCCTAATCTCGCTTAATGGTGTCCATGTATTCTAGTAAGAATATACTGCAAACTGCAAGATAAAGTGTATGCCTATAACTACTCTGTTAGGTAATAACAAAAATTAATAAATTAAAACAAAATCAAAAAATTAATAACTTTGGAATGTTCCGAGTCTCTTTAAGACAAGAGTAAATGTGTCTTCTAGTCCATCGTGAGTCGTGACAGATCATCAACCACATGGTCACAGACCACCAGGCACCTGATAAGATTGTGGTCAAATGAAGGTTTGACCACCTATCAATATAGGTGGTCAAACCTTCATTTGATCACAAAAATAAAAAGAAAAAAACTTCAGTAAAACTAAGTTATTTACTATTCCGTCCACAGATCGAAGAAGACCTAGAAGCATTAAACCGTACTGGCGTTAAGAACCAATCGCACACGCTCAAGCTGTCCCGTACAGTCGTCCGGGCGAAGTCCCGGCCCGCGCAGGTCGCGCTGTTGCGATTACTTCGAGACTCCGACCTGCCGTGCCGCCGACTGTTCCTCGACTACCGCGGCCTGAGGCTACTGGCGCCTTGGTGCTCCGACGCTCCGCTTGACTTCAAGTAAGTTCAGTAGATTAATAATCTAGAGACGAAGCGTTGCTTCCCAACGACTACAATACCTTGGGACACCGAGAGGACGCCTAGAGAGGCATGCACTCAGCGAGCTGCTGGCTTTCCTGGAGGACATCGGGTAGTTAGATAAGCATCCCCCCACCCAACATGCAAAAAGGGCCTACCTGTGGCCTAGTTGCGGAAACCAGTCCAGAAAGAAGAGAACAGGAGAAGGAGAAAATCTAGAGACAAAGGTGGAGATTCTAGTTTTAACTGCGCTTAGTGTTTAAGTCAAGGATAATTCATAGGGAAATACGGTTTATTATAGTTTTGCTTAATAAATAAATACATACGATTTTTTTTACCATTATAACGATCATAGTTTAATTAATTCATTATATGTATTAGGATGTGAGCGGGTTAACTAAATCCTTATTTGTATTAGAAGAACACCAACGTTACATCCCACAGTGTTCTTCCAACACAAATAAGGTTCATTCTATGGCGCTCATTGGGGGAGGCCTATGTCCAGCTGTGGACTAATTTAGGCTGATGATGATGATGATGTACCTACGAATCAGTATTAATGTTCGTAACATTAATGTTGATTCGTAGGTACATGTGTGAATTGTGAAGAAGGAAAAATAATAATAATAATAATAATGCTGGACAATTCACACAGCATTATCTAGCCCCAAGCTAAGCAGAGCTTGTGTTATGGGTACTAGATAACTGATATAAATGTATGTAGTAATACAATGACCAACGGAACAAATTTCTGCAGATCGTACACAAATTTCTTCCGAGGCGGGAATCGAACCCGCAACCTCCTGCGTCGCAGGCGAACCTTCGCCCGCTACGCCACGGAGGTTGTAAAAAAGAAAAAAGACAGACCCGGTGTGTGACACAACACTGCAAACACCTAAAAATCATAATATTAATAAGCAAATTTTTTTCTCAGGTTAGAAATGCTACAAACAGTAGATCGGCTGCCAATACCGAACAAGACGATGGTTCAAGAGAGTAGATTCTTTACAATTTTCGAGCGCTGGATGAGCTCGACCGACACTCCCGCTGAGCAAGTTTTCATTGATGAGGCAACAGGTACAGCAACCTTAATAAAACTTGCACTTTTCACTTATTTACGGCCAGGTTTTACGGCCAGGTTTTACGGCCAGGTGGGATGACCACCTGCGAAGGATCGCTGGCAGAGGCTAGATGTGGCATGCTGCTGGGTCCTATGTTGGTCATTAGGGTAGGCATACTCGTATGTCCAGCAGTGGACTGTTATGGGCTGGTTGATTATGGTCTTTTTTATGGACAATAGACCTTTGTTTGACCGCAATCTCACCTGATGGAAAGCGAAGATGTATCCGACGGTGTATCACGAAGGTCTAGAAGACACCTATTCACCCTTGTCTTGAAGAGACCCAGGCTGTAATTGGCCGGAAAAACAGAAGCAGGAAGCGAGTTTCAGTCCTAAGCGGAGTGGATCATTATCCACTCCGCTTAGGAATGAAACTCGCTTCCTGCTTCTGTTTTTCCGGCCAATTACAGCCTGGGTCTCTTCAAGACAAGGGTGAAGTGGATGAAAACCGCTCACTGCGAGTGAAGGATATATCCACCAAGTAGGGATGGTTTTGCGCTGTGCGTCTGCTTGTCTTGGAGTTTAAGGGAGATGGTGGGATCAGGACATGTAGTTCTTGTAAGCATTCTCTGAAATGTATCCTTTAAAAGATCAAGCCACCTTGCGGTGGTGTTCTTGTCTTTGCATCTTAGTCTCTACTCGTCTATGTGTCTGAACGTTATACTAAAACTGTCAAAAATACGCCCGCTGCCCACCGTAATTCCACTCATACGTAGACTACTTTGTATTTGTTCCAGGTTTGCCGATAGAAATGCCTAATAGAGGTATCCAAGAAACTACCCCAAGTCCTGAGAAGATAAAGGACAACGCAGCTATCTTGCAGAAAGTGAAGGAACTATCCAGTCAGCTATTAGAAAGATGGTCAAGTTTGAAGGTATGTTATAATCAATCACACTGCTATAAGTCTCTGTCAAAGGGATTGAAAATGACAGCGGGACCTGTCTTCTCGGTCCTGCTGTCATCTTCAATCCCATTCTATATCTACACAGTTCATACCAATTTAGCAGAACCATAAGTTCGGTTACTCGATAGTATCTGGAGACATCACTGAGGTGTTCCATTTGTTTCGGTTTGCGTATTTCCATGTCCGCATGCTAGAGGCGCTGTACCAAATACCACCGTTTCGATACTATCTCAAAACCAAACTCGGGGCTCTATCCATATGGTTATGTTATGAATCAAGAATCAAAAACTCTTTATTTCCATAAATACAATAAATGTACACTAATGCTTCAACCACACTATCATATCGCGATAACGCGAAGATTTCGGCTGTCGTGACAAGTCTGGCCAAGAAGTTCGTCTTATCGCAAATCATCATCGCGACATCAAATGTCCTTCGCGACGCGACGTTGCAAAGTTTTTTTCCAATGTGGCCAAACACTTCGTCGTAGAACGAACACGAAGTTTTAAGAACGAAGCAATGTGGCCGTAGCATTAGAGAAGGTCAAATTCCTTAAATTAAACACTGGTATACGTTATGCTTATAACGTTAACCCAAAATGTTAAATTAAAATTTGGGAGTACTTTTTCCGGCCTTAGCCGCCTTAGGTACAGTCAGCGTCAGAATTAAGTAACCAACAAACAAAAATGTTGCATAAGAAATGCAGGTTTAAATCTAAACCTGAAGTTTTAAAAGTAGAAAATAAATTATATGTTTATTTAGGTAACATAAAAACATAACGAATAGATAAAAAAGTCGGATTCTTACCTGCATTGTGTTATTCAGGGGGGTTACTTAATTCTGACGCTGTCTGTACATACAAGCACTTATAAAAAAAAAATTGTTGACACTGTAACTTGATAAAACTGGCTGTTATAATGAAAACCAAGATACTAGACTTTTTAATCAGCACTAAGAACCTAAGCACAACTACACAACTAGTGACACATGGCATTTACAATTTCAGGAAGTATTCAAAATACCCAAGAAAGAGCGAATACAACAAATGAAAGAGCACGAACGGCAAGCGAACGTCGAGCGGCGCGCGGCAGACTCCAGCGGGTCTCGTGACAGAGAACGAGACCGCAGGGAAGACCGAGACCGGGACCGGGACAGAGAGAAGGACAGAGACCGGGACCGAGAGAAAGAACGGGACCGAGATCGGGAAAGAGATCGCGAGCGAGAGAGGGATAGATATAGGGATCGGGATAGAGAAAGAGAGCGGGAGAAAGAACGGGAAAAGGAGAGGGAGGAGCGGGATAGAAGGAGGCGGAAAAGCCCGGATGGAAGACGTAGCATAAGGTAAGACTGAAAACAGACTTGTAAGTAGCACATAGACCAAAGTATAAGGAGATCTTTATATATCACACATTACAAGCCTAAAATCGTAAAATATCTTGGCTTTGTTGAAACTGGAGAAAATAAATTTGAAGCTACAACAACAAAAACGTTACATTTGATGTCGTTAAAGTTTTCATTCACTTACAGACGTTTTTAAGTGCACTAATAATAATAAAATCTCCACAGACTAAGCGACCGAGTATTAGCAGCAGTGCCTCCCATGAGTAAAGAGGAAAGACGTCGCGCCTTCGCTGAGGCGGCGGCCGCGGCGGATGAGTCTCGGAGGCAGCGGGATGTTAACCCCATGGGGTATCCTTTCTGGCCGCAACCTGACCATTTTCAACAGGTAAACAGAGGGGTGAGTTTAACGTTCAAAATTGAATGTTAAATTCTGTTCGGTTTTTTGCAGGATACTGTAAGCAGGATACTCGTGTGGCTAGTATTGAAACACGTACTACAAAAAACCATACATGCAAAAAAAACGGGATGTTTCCGTGGGATGGTGCATTAGTAATGTCTCATTCGCATTTGCAATTCATGGCAAAATCTGTCGTTTTCCTAAGTTTTAAATCTTTTTATGTTAGTTGTTATCGTTACTAATGTAAGGAGATGTAAAAATCCCTAGGAAAATGACAGATTTTGACATAGTGATACTCGTTAGTATCGCTATCGAGTATTGTAGTCGTACACCTAGTATTTAGTTCCATGTCTGCACGATAAAGGCGCTGGAATAGCTGTACCAAATTCTATGCAAAAATGAGATGTAAATCATAGTAAATTGATCATTTTCTCTTACCTCGATTATCTGAGCATGGGCATATTTAGCACGTATTTTGTTTTTTTTCACCTATTTACCTCACCATTGCTTAAGGCCAGGTAGTCCTGCAGCATTAGGCGTAAGGGAAAATGCGCGCCTGCCAAGCCCTTGCACTCGTGTTTTTTTTTAGTTATTTAAACATGGTGATTAAGAAAATCATTTTATCAAGTCAAACTCTGCGAATTTGTTTAGAAATATTAAGTGTCCTTAGTTGAGTACAAAAAAAAAGTGTGATATCAGTAGTTCACTAGTCATAATATTGAAAAAACGTTAGAAAAAGGGGTAACTTTGGGATTATTTTATATCGAGTGAAGTTCATTCAATCTTGCAACTGAATGCGACTTTGACTAGACTAGATCCTTAGGTAATATATATATTTTCTTCAGAATTGTAAACACTATTTTCTATGTCTCAGATGGTTTTAAAAATCACAAAAATGCGGCCTCTGCTGGCCTACCCAGCCTTAAAACAACTTGTTATTATTCGCAGATGTTTCCACCTGGTATGATGGGTCCTAACAACATGCAAATGATGATGCCCGGTCAGAACATAATACCAAGTATGGCTGGCAATAACATGTTACCTGGTAATATGCCGCCTGGTAATATGATGCCTGGAAATATGCCGCCCGCTAACATGATGCCCGGTAATATGCCTCCTGGTAACATGATGCCTGGAAATATGCCGCCTGGTAATATGATGTCCGGGAATATGCCACCTGGGAACATGATGCCCGGTAATATGATGCCCGGTAACATGATGCCCGGAAGTATGATGCCGGGAATGATGCCCGGCATGGGTGAGGTGCCCCCTGAATGGATGCAGAACGGACCGCCTTGGATGCAGCCAGGGCAGCCTTTTGTTATGCAACAAAAGTAAGTCAACATATTCTTCATACAGCAATATGTATTGCCATTTAAGTGTGTTTAAGTTTAACCACCTCAAAAGTTTTAGGGTGCCTTTCCACCTGAAATGCGCTGATAAGTTACGTAATTTGTTTGTGAATAGTCACACTAACAGAGTAATCAGTCGCCTGAGGGCCTGATATATTCGAGAAATCTTAAATCTTATTTGCCATTCTGCCAACTATCCGGGAAAAGTCGACGGTATGTATATAAACATTGTATTTCCAGTATGATGGGGTTCGGAATGGGCATGGGTGGATTCATGTTCGGGCAACAAATGCCACCGGGCGCGTTCCCGCCGCAGCAGATGCAGCCAACTGTTGAAGCACCTGTAAGTATACTGACAGGCTAGCTAGCCGGTATTTGGTATGCAGTATGATGTCGCACCCCTGGAACAAGACCGTGCTAAGTCAAAATATCACTTTTTTCAGTAACAACGAAAAACCGTTTTCAATGTTTAAGTTTTAGCACAATATTGGGAAGTGCGACACTGTTTTAAATTTATGCGCTTTCCAGTGTTCCATTGTACTTTAGTTAAATAAATAATTGAGCTTAGTGTTACCCTAAAACTGGTCACCTTTGAAAGCCCGTGTGGCCACACTTCCAGAGATGATGATGATGATGATGCTGCTTTAATGAAATGAAAAACCGTAAGGCAAAATTCCTTTATTTTTAATAAACTTATTTCGTTACCGTAGTTTGATAAATTATACGACTTAAGGTTATATCAGGGCTACCGCACAGCACCTAACAGTGCATTTAAATATGGGCGATAACTCTTAACATTTAATCGTCCATGTCTCTTCTTGCTCAGTCAGAATTGCCTCGGTTATTATTTCACATTAAAGCTGTTTTGTTGAGTGTACTCTTATTATCCGCATTTGGACTCCATTTGGTTCATTACGTATCGACAAAGCTGTGTGATGCCGGCTTAGAATAAGCACCACCCCAACTCTTCCCGCGGGTGTCGTAAGAGGCGACTAAGGGATATCCACCGGGGGCGGGCAGCAGCGCCCCCTGCAGAACAATTCTACCACCAAACTGCGATCCCCAACCCGCATGCCCAGCGTGGGGATTATGGGCACTACCCCTATGAGATAAAAGCTAACAAGCCAGGCAATTAGGGGGAGGCCTGCGTTCAGCAGTGGACCAATACAGGCTGTTAAGGTTGAGGTATCAAGAATCACATCACACTAATATTATAAATGCGAAAGTTTGGCTTTTTATCCCATAAATCAGTTCCCATGGGATTGAAATCACCCTAAAAGTTTATAGAAACAACGCGTGCGAAGCCGCGGGCATAAACTAGTATAATATAAAGCTGTGTCATTGATATACGAAGTGATTGATTTTGGTTTTGTTTTGCTCAGGCGCATGGACCTACGATAGACCCAGTGACCAACGAAGTGATCCTGCCGTCGATGTGGCGCAGCGCTAAGGACCCTCGCGGGCGGACGTACTACTACCACGTGAAGTTACGGCGGCCGCAGTGGATGCCGCCGCCATTACCGCCCTCAGGTAAAGATACTTCATCAGCACTCATGTGTCCACTGTTGGACATGCCTGCCCTAAACAAGGAGAGTTTTGCCATAATTCCCATGCTTGGCAAGCGTGGTATTCGCAGTGGAGTTGTTAAAAATACACAAGAAGGACACACAACAGACACATACAGAAGGAAACTGTCCTTTATCCCTTACTCGCCCCTTGCGACATCTCAGCCCGATTGGAGAGATCGATTCTAAAGCCTTCAGGTAGATTTTTGATTACAATATTTCCAGGCCAAACACATGTATGTATAAAGTATAAAAGTATTTTAATATTACAATCCTTAAGTAAATCCTAAAGTCACATTAATTTCTCAAACATAATCGATAGGTTAGTTCCTATAAATAAGTTAAAAAACAGGTTACAATTTACTTAATTAATGACGTCAACCACACCTCCGCTATAGTTCCGCAACTCAAACTACACTTGATCGCTGCGGATTTCATGCGGAACACGGACAAGTAGCGGGTCCGCAGCGGAGGTGTGCTATGGCTGTTAAAGAAGAGACCTCATTGCCTAACTCCCTTTTTGCATTACGTTTCAGATGACAGTTCCTCAGAGGAAGAAGAAGAGCTAGCGACGTTTGACAGTCCTGTCATGCGGCGGCAAGTCAAGAGCAGCCGCTTCGTGGAGGGCTTGAGAGGAATCCGGGAAGGTAGGTCCTTCATTACTAAACCCTTTTAAAGGTTTTTTGCTGCTATAGTAGCCCCAAACAACTTGTCCGGTGACGGGCAGCGAGAGCATATAATTCCTATTCCCCCGACAACGCAGCAGGCGAAAGAGATAGCCTCAGCTTCTTTGAGAGAGCTGGTGAGTATCTGGCGCAGCGTATCAGCATTGCCATACAGCGGGGCAATGCAGATAGCATCTTCGAGACGCTTCGAACTAGTATTTATATGGATCAGTTGAACTACCTGTAGATTGCTTGCGACAGTCTGCAGTTAGCTCAATTATTTCCATTATAAAAACTAGTTCTAGTTTGTTTATATTTAACCTTTTGACCGCCACGCCCCAAACGCATTCTCGTATCCTCTACGCCAAAGCACAAATTGACCAAAAATACCTACGAAAAAATGGTGCTGCCAAGAGTCGATAAAATGTATATTGTCGATAAACACATGGAGACTTGATTTCGTTGGTTTTTTATGCAATAAACAACTTTTTAAAATCTGGGATGTTTTATTACCTTTTGAACGCCACCTTAAAATGATAAAATCTAACTCTCCAAGCCATCCAAGTTACAAAAAGAAGGGCTTCAGGTTAGAAGCACTACCTTCAATTTTCGAGTTTTACTTGATACCAATTTACTCTATAATATATTAATTGTTACGCCGCAGTTGCCGATGTTTTGCCTATATAAAACCAGAAATCAGATCGACAACAAATATTTTCAAATAACAACAGCACATCACTATTCACCCACGTGACGTCTTCTGTTGTCGTGAATAGCCGACATAGGCGCGGCTGGCACGATGTTTGAAAGCTTGCTTACATCTGAGGTAGTGATGTGGTAGGTTATAGTCGCTGATTATCGATAAGGGCAAGAATATAGGTACCTGTCCACTCTTGAAATGAAACTAAAATGGTCATCACATCACATGCATTGAATGCCAAATAACTAGTTGGGTACCTACCTACCTACCATGTAGTAACTGTCAAACCACTAAAGATAGAAGACACAAAGAATATTATCACTACACAATGCAGAGAAAGAAACGGTACCTACCTACCTACCAGTTATACCAACATAGTCCCTACCCATCAGTGTAATAAGTAGGTAGACGCAATAATAAGTACCTACCTACCTACCCTAGTCAACTGCACTTAGGTACCTACCTAGGTACAATACAATACAATACACTTTATTGCAAACCAAGAAAATAAAAAAACAATACAGGGAAAGAGAAATAACAGAATTGCAGAATGGGCGGCCTTATCACTAAAAGAAGAGAAAAACTAACAGTTTAAGACTAAAGAAAGAATCCCCGTATCGGGTGAATGTTGCATTATTATTATTTAGTACTAGAATTTGTGTTCTTGGTAGGTAGGTCGAAGTAACGGTCAATGACCTTTCTAACCGTTATTGTACCATGAATGCTATTAAAGTATTTTATACCTAATTATCTTCCTTGCTACTTGCAGAATTTCTTCTCATTAATTATCATTCATGCATGGTAAGTACAAATTCTTGCCGCTTTTTAGGAAATTTCACTAGGTAGGTAGGTACCTAGGTATTATTTTATTTCCTTCATTCTTTATTCATTGTAAATTGTCTTAAAAAAATCATTTCTACGCATTACCTATCCATCTAACATCTTTTATTGATTTTCTGTCCACGTAATTATTTCCTTGAGTCGGATACCTATCTCATAATCAAACCGATTTAGGTACCTACCTACACTACCTACTTACCAATGATGAAAGTACCTACCTATCTAGTACACAAAAATTTATCCCGTTCCCAACGTAGGCAGGCACCTACTCTAATCTTACAAGAAAGAAATAAAATGTAGGTAGGTATGTACCTACCTACCCACCGAACTACAGGGAACCTGTGTGCTTCGAAGCAGAAACATGCTTTTGTCGAAGTTTGAAACAAGAGATCTATGAACCTACAAATACCTACATTTTACCTATGAACCCAAAATCAATAGCAGATAAAATCCAAAATCAATAGCAGATCGGACATACTTGGAATGCACTTGCACGTCACTACCATTGTCTTGTTACGCTGATGACGTCACTTACGGTCGTGTAGTCCCGACCGTGGCGTACGCTACACTGATAAGGGATGATGAACCAGTGATGTGCTTTGGTGGGGATTATGAATTATCGATCCTGCTCATGGATCATTTTTATTTTCATTATGCGTTTGCAGAGTTAAAGTTTGGGTTTATTATGATATCATAATAGATATTTATTATTTATATCATGAGAATGAACATGACATAAATAATAAATATCTTGTTTAAATGTAAATTGTCTATTTTTTATCACCTTCGCTTGGTAGCTGTATACCACAACACTAGCGGTCGTCTCCTGCCGACAATGGCGTGCGAATCACGCCCGCTGACGGGATTTTATTTCAATGTTTCATCATCGAAATTTTTATACAACTAGGGGTTTTTCTTATAAACCTTTAATATAGATGTATAATAACTAAAACAATGTTCCTTTTAGGATAAATAAAACGCAGAACTACCAGTTAAAAGATTGTGTATTTCGTTTTTTTCTTGGAGCAGTTTTGGTCGTCTAATAACGACACTGGCGTAGTAAGCACAATTTGAAATGTCGAGTATAGACGACGGTGGCGGTCAAAAGGTTAAATACCTACTTATTTCATCATTATCCCCGACTCTTTCAAGAAGACTGCTGTAATGTCAATATTGTTGTAATTCCAGTGAGCAACAAGGATCCGAATAACGGTTTGATTCCCGACCACGCACTGCTCTCTGTGAGGCCGAGGAAGCGGCGCCCGGGATTGGTTGCCGAGAGACCCATTAGCGTGAGTATGGATAGATAGACATACAACTTCTTACTGACGATAAATCTTATAAATAAATCTTACCATGATTTGAGCAAAAGACAAATAAAACGTCAAGTGCGAGTCGGACTCGCACACTAAGGGTTCCGTACGATTGTAAGACGTCTTGTCAAATAGACATAAACATAGACATAGACATATTATTTATTTGCCACAACACACACATTTACATAACACAGTAAAAATAAAATATTATTATCTTAAATTAAATAATTAAGAACACAAGTACATTTAACAAAATAAGTACGTACATAGTACAAAGTCGGTACATTTAACAAACGATGTAGGTAAACAATATTTAGGAATAAGTAGGTAGGTAAACAATGTGTGCTGCAGTAGCAAATGGGCCTAGGCTCAGCATAATGCCAACTGTTATCATGATTCTATATGTAGTAGATATATAGGTTCTGGTCTATGGCGAGAATCCTGTAGGTTTTGGTACATGACAAGAATCAATCGGAGCCCAATCGAAGGTGTACGGGACCCTATGGGTTTTGTGTGCATGCGATTCCTTTGGAAATTTCAAAATATTCGGACTTAAACGGCGGCTGTAACTTTTGATTATGTTGACCTAGAAGTTTTACTTATATCGAGGCTCCAAGATGTTACAGACTTGAGCATTGGATGTTAATTTCAACTCGATACCTTCACGCGTTCTTGAGAAAAGAGGGTTGACAGACGGAGGGACAACAAAGTGATCCTATAAAGGTTCCTTTTTTTTCCTTTTGATTTACGTAAAAACATCCCCAAACACATAAAAATGTGACATAACACTCCCTGTGCCCCTTTACAATATGAAGGATACAGGGGAGAAATATGCAATAAGTTAACAAATTATGTTAAACTGATTGTAAGTCTTGTATAGGTCGCGTAAATCTTTACGAATTCTGTGAACATAGCCTCGAATGCGATAAACAGTAAAGTACGTAATCATTCATCAATTCGTATAGGAACGTAACACTCACACTCAAGTCTCGGCGTTTGCAGGGCGCACATTGGGTACCCTCCCCAATATGCGCCCTGCAAACGCCGACGCCTTAAAATAAGCTACTGCTAGCTAATTCTAGCTAATTCATAAAGATATGCGCAACTTATATTTAAGATTCTTTCGTCCATTTGTATTTATGATATTTTCGTCCATTTGTAGCCTAGAACTGAAGAGGACAGACTAGCGGGTCGGCTCGAGGTGAAGCGGTATAAGCAAACCAAAGAGAAGCTGCGCCGGCGGAAGGAGAAGCAGATACAGAAGGTGCGGGTGCTGGCTGGGAAGAGCAAGCGCGGCTCTGATGTTGATCTCAAGGTAAACGGTGTTTATTTGGAACTTATGACACTTTTAACAGGATATTTTACCATTTTGTTTCTGGAGGCCTACTTTGAAATACGAAATACGAAACTTTGAGTGACGGGTCGCTACCACCAAGTTGCTTTGAACACGTTACTATCCGACATTAAAGGTGTCGGTTTCGAATCTTTAAGAAATAAATGTGAAAATCATTTTCATAGTAGGGTCATCGATAGAACGGATCGGTCGTCCGTTGTTTTCAATCATTCGTCATCCGTCAACTTCGTAATTCGTTCTTCAAAGTAGCCCTGGTGTTTAGAGTCTTCCTTTATTTCGGCACACGTAAGATCACAGAATCAATCACTGAAATCACGTTTTAGTTGATAATAATCATAGGGATGACACCTGCTATGTGTAGCCCTCGCCATATTTACTATCATAAAGGGCCTCTGTGCTGTTGGCTTCGGAACCACGCATGCCTCCCGAAAAACCGGGCCGCTATATGGCTCGAGATCATGGAAATGAGAAAAACAATAATAATAATAATAATTTCGAATGTAAGAGAGAGTGTTCTTACCAAATTACCAATCCGACATCCGAAGTAAAGTAAAGCTTCATCATTAGTGAACGTTGGCTCAGCTAAATTGACTGGGGCACTCCTTTTACATGGGTAAGAACTGGGCCTAACACCTTAAATAAAACACACTGCTCTATACGGTATCGATCCATGAACTGTATCATTCGCTAAGTTCACTGAGTCATAAGTTACAAACAAAGAGGTAAACTAAAGATGCTCTATGTGCATAATAAATCTGGTGTTCATACAGACACTCAGGCCAGGGTCCGTTAAGGTCATGATTCTTAATTTTTTTGAATTCGCCTCCCATACAAAATAAAGTCCGAAACCCGATTAATTACTAAATACCGATCTCCTACTCCTATTTAAATCCACATCATCATCATTGGCTTATTTTACATCCTCAACCTCAACAGCCTGTGTTGGTCCACTACTGGATGCAGGCCTCCCCCTGATAAGCGCCTTATTGGCTTTTATCACATGGGGGGGTAATACCCATAATCCCCACGCTGGGCATGCGGGTTGGGGATCGCAGTTCGGTGGTAGAATTATTTTACAGGGGGCGCTGCTGCCCGCCCGCCCTGTATATCCCTTAGTCGCCTCTTACGACAGCCGCGGGAAGAGTTGGGGTAGTGCAAATTCTAAGCCGGCACCACACACAGAATTTACATCCACGAAAGATGATTTAAGTGGCATCAGCCTGGCTGGGACTCAGCCGAGCACACACACACCTTCTGATAATTCAGGGCAGAGCCAATTATAGGTTTAGTTTCAAAGAAAACCCCTATAATGAACGATTTTTGAATGGAGGGCTTACCTACTAATATCATTCCTTTTCCATCAATTTTAAGATTTGAGACCTGACGTCTTCACGTACGTGTTCATGATGGTGGGCAGAACCTGCAGTTCACACATTGTCAGTGAATTACCAATAACCGTGTATAACAACTTGTCTCGTCCACAGGTGCTAGACCTAATAAACACAGACTCAGATTCGTCGGACTCGCCACAACTAGAAGAAACAATCACGCCCGTTTCAAATATCCCCATACCAAGCATTCCCGTTCCAACTATCCCAATACCAACCATTCCCGTTCCAACCACCCCCGTCACAATAATCCCGTTGCCTCCACCAATCATCATACAGTCTCCGTTAGAAGAACCATCCCCTGAGCCTCCCGTGCAACAGACAACCCCTATGCCGGTGGATACCGCAGAAGTGGCGAGAAAGCTCAAGGAACAGTTCAGGAGTAATATGGCGAGGGTCATGGTCGGGCTGCTCAGCCCATACAGGAAGTCTGATGCCCCGACTGGGAAGATTACCTGTACGGCTGACTTCAAGCATTTGGCGAGAAAGGTAAGGATTTAGTTTAGATGTTATGATCGTTTGATGTACAGTACAGTATGTATGCCTTGCTCAGCGTGTTTACTAGAACACCTTGTATAACGCTTTGCGTAAAATTCCTAAAACAGTTCGACTAAAAACATTTCGACTAGTAACAATTCGTCTAACGACTTAAACAATTCGTTTCAACAACAAAAAAAAATTGTGTCAACATAATATGGCTCTGGGTGCAATTATACATATATGCACCCTTTCAGTCATAGAGTCGCCACGAACCTCCGCTTCGCAGGGGTGGGACGCCTACAGGTCGGGTCAACTCAAGGTCGAATTGCTTTAGTCGAATTTTTACTAGTTGAAATGTTTTTAGTCGAATTAGACGACTTCTTTTAGTCGAATGTAGACGTGTACGTGGACTTGATGTCCCGTCGAAGTCGAAAATTTTTGGGATATTAAATTACCCTGAGTGCGAGGGCTTACGCACTATATATATATAACAAAAACTTTACTACAGCTACATTTCACATTCTCAATCTCTGTCCCCAGCTTACCCACTTCGTGATGCTAAAAGAACTGAAACACTGCCGCGCAGTAGAAGAACTAATCGTGACCGATTCCGTCAAAGCCAAAGCGAAGACCTTCACCAAACGATACATGACTAAGTTCGGGCCGGTCTACATCCGGCCTGCAGATGAGGCGGACTAACGAACGCCAGCGGTCAGCTCAACCGCATTTAACGTGAGTCAACGTACTACTTTCTTAGGACTCTTCCCCAAGGAAAGTGACGAACTTTGGAGTCTTTAGTTAGTCACTGTGAATAATTTGTTATTACATACTGTTGTTGTTTAGGGCCTCTATGGTATTGGGCCGAGTTCGGTGAGTTGATAATATGATGTAGCGGCATTTTGACAGTTTTCAATGAAAAATCTGTAAATAAAGTTGGTCACTTGAGACGAGCCGACCCGTATACTCTCGTAAGGCCTGATCAGTCCATTTGCGGTTGCCATTTTCTGCGACTTTTCCGGGGGGTGAAACGAGTTACATCTATTTATTCTCAGGTGTCAGAGGATAAATCTGAGTTGCGTTTGAACATTCGGAGGTAGTTTCCCTGATAAAGATTGGTGTTGAAAATGACCGACTCTTTCATGTTGTCCTGCTTCATCATATTTGATCAAACATGATCGATCGAGGACATACAAAAATGGAACGTCTCATAGTCGAGACGATACTAGCGACTCACCGGACTCAACCCTTTGTTCTTCTGAAGTATAATCGGTCGGTCCAATACATCTTAATTGCGTTTGTACGAAAACGACTCAGAAACTTCGAATTCGTTTTTAAGAGTCCGGGCCCTGGTGATTATCTTTCAGAGAGCACCACCCTTAGTTTAGTTACCGCAAATTAGGGAACGTAGCCATACTACGTGACCAATTTTTACCCCCCATAGAGGATATTGACTACGTGACGAAAACCTAAGCCTCCTTCCTCCCGTGGTATTGAAGACCTCCTTCCCCCTGAACCGGTCACGTACTATGGGTACGTTCCCTTTGCTACATTTATGCGATAGTTGCTTTAGCTACCTGTACGTTGTAAGCGATAATAATCAATGTGCGGTCTGGCCAGCAATATCTGCATTTGGACTTGCAAAGTTAGTCCGTGATGCGTGTATTACGGCCCTTATTCATTATGCAGCGTATGCCATTCGAAAAAGCATACCAATAGTCCATGACGTCATGTCTGCAATCTAAGCAATTTTCATTTTACAAAGGAATGAAGACATATTGCAATTGATTATAGTAGATAACAGTCCATCAAGATAGTCTGCATCCACTGTATAGATAATAAATAAGTCGAACTATCCGAAAGTTTGTTAGCAAAAATAGCTATTACTCGGAAGACTTGTCCCGTTCGTCCTAAGCGTGTAGATTTTGCTGATTTGTGCTGTAACTGACACTGAAGTATCGTACAAATATTAAAAGGTGAGTAGACAAGAGCATTTACTAGGGCACTACAGTGTAATGTAACGTTCTTACGAATGGTACAATACAGACAAATATTCAGTTTCCTAGAGCATTTCCGTGTAATGTAACGGTCTTGCGAATTCTAGACGTAATGCGCATGGCGAGTGAGCATATACCTCTACCTAAGTTTTTTTTGTAGCTATGTTTTCCCTCAATCCGCGCACCTCACGCCCGGTGGTCCCCCGCCACCCGCGCTTGTGTCTTTGCTCGATAAAATGTTACACCAAAACGCTCGTTGGTTTTTAATTTCAAATTGTAACAAAACATCGAGCGTCATGTTCGAAGTGTGGTTCAAATTAATTTAAAAACAGCGAATGCTCGGTGTTCTATTACAATTAAATGCTCTGGTCTATACTCGCCTTAAGATTCAATAAAGTACTTTCAGTAGCTTTCTTTTCCTGACAATATTCTTGTGTGAGCGTAGACTTGCTATATCGAGTGTTCCTTATTACTTTATTAGTTAAGACATTGAAATGAAGTGTACCTTTTAGTAATATTTCTGAGGGCGATTGAAGAGCAGCATTTTAAAGTCTGTAGATAGTTTTTAAAACTATATCTTTCTCGTAATACCTTTCTTATAATAGTCAATATGAGATGGGAAGAAATAAATATGTTCTTAGAATGTAAACACCTGTCAACTACGAAACTATGGTTTTCGGATGTATTAAGCTTTGACGATAAATATTAAACATTTATTGTATGATACGCTTGTATAAATATTCTATCTAGTTGAATATTTTGGTCGTATGTCGACAATTTGAGTCTTAGTATAAAATATTCTAAAGTTTTTAGATAAAAATTTAAAGTAATTTACCAGCTACCTTACATATTTTACTCGAGAACAACTTAATGGAATTCTTTCTTATTTTTTCTACCAAAAACAAAGTTAAGACAAAATTTAGCCACGCTGACCTTCGGCGCTGAAGATCGGTCGCCATCAGCGCGATAATGCAACGTTCACGTAGATCGTGCTCCTGACCAGTGTTACGGAGCGTAATGTACCATTCGCAGCGAGCATGATACGTTACGCCGAGTGCTAACATCCGCCTCGTTGCTCGTTGCGAGCGCCTTCTTTCCCCGTACTGACTACACGAACGTTCGCTGTGTAACACGTTGTATTACGACCCGTAACGCCGGTCACTTCCCACCTTAAGAAAGCGCCGTTGCTGCTCAGCGCTGACTATTCAGTGTCACCGTCATAAATATAGAGAATAAATAGTATGGGTCTGTCCTGTCAGTGAAATAATAATTTTCTTTTATTTATACTGGGTGGTTTTTTGAACGGGGCAGTAAGAAGGGGTACCTTAACCGATGTAGCTATAGGAAAGATCTTAGGTCTATCCATAATTTTTAGAGAAATGTTTAGCCAAATTCACAGATTTAAAAACAAAAGTATAGTTTTCTGTTTATGTTCACATGTCATTAGTTAAATTGTCACTATACGTGAAAATCTTTTATTGGGTCTCTGATGTTATTAGTAATAACATCAGAGACCCAAACAAAAACTGGTCTTTGATTCCAATGCTGTTTCTTATACTGATCAAAAAGACCATTTTCCGCCAGCTACACCGGTTAAGGTACCTCCTCTTACTGCCCCGTCCAAAAAATCCAGCCTGTATACAACTGAACTTGTTTTTAAAATGAATTAGAAAGAATTGTAAATATTTCATGTTAAATTGCAGATATTTAGTTTTGTAAATAACTTCTATAGATGAAATTAAGGTTTTATTTACGAGTAGTAGCGTTATTTTCACAGAGGTTAATTATTTATCGCACTATGATCTCCGTAAAGGATTTTGTATATCTCGAATATGAATTAGATTTATTAGCCAGTATTACAAGTACACACTCAGTAAGATACGCGCATAATGTTTTATTTTTTGTACAAAACATATTGAATGTGTGAGAACTGAAGTTCCAGTGTTATATTCGTGAAATAAGATATTAGTCTGTTTCAAATTTATAGTTATTGGTATTTTGATGTTCGAAGTAAGTCTTTGTCTTTTAAGAAAAGGTTCATATAATTATTAACTACAAGTTTTAAGAACCTGTGCTGATATCTTTATGATTTATTTAAGAATTCTTGTCAAGTTTACTTTTATCGTAGTACTAGATTACTGTAACCTACCGAAAGTTGAAGTTAGACAATCTTTTTAGGGATGACACCCCCTTTCGCTAAGAATTCCTATTAAGAAACATATTTTAATTCTTAAATAGCTTAGATAGAACTTATATTCCTAATTATGAAATTATTTTTCGATGTCACGAGATGCTAATCTCGATTAGTATTGTGATTTTGTAAATATTGATGTAAATAGTAGCGTTTGAACTGCGCCGTTGGATGAGTAGATATATATTTTTAATGTAAGATTGATTGGAGAGTATTGAATGCAAAATTGTCGGTTTAGATCACTCGAAGTTGGAAAAGGCCGGTGGAACAAATAAAAATATTTCTTATATAAACACATTTTTTTATTTAATCATCATTTTAGATCTAGAAACTGACTTTGGGACGGTTTTTTCAAAAATATAAGACTTTTTGATAAAAATTTAAAGAAAATAAATAGTAGACGATTTTCAGAATAAATAGTAAAATAGCAGGGTGCGTATTATTCAGAATTATTTCGAAATGACGTACCAACGTCAGGCCCCAGTATTTGTGTTGGAAATAAAATAATTGGTATAAATGTACAGTCCGCCACAAAAATAGTTGATCAATCTGCCTCAAGCAAGTTACGGTTTATAGGCGTTCACACGGAATTACTATTGCGTGGGTGCTGACGAGATTTTGAAAATTTGACTATAAAACTTTTAAAATTCTCATGGTATTTAACACTAAAGTTATTTATAACGGTATATTTACTATGATTTGAGTTTTGAGCTTTCTAATATTTCGGCACAGTTGTTGTTCCGTGATCGTGGGGCATGAAACTGTGCCGAAATATTGGCAAGCTCAAAACTCAAATAACAGTAAATATCCTGTTGTAAATGACTCAAGTTAGATAATACTTCATTGCACACATATCTTAGAAATAATTTACAAAATATTAATTATTATAACTAAACGACCATTGGCGGTCTTGTCGCTCAAGAGCAATCTCTCACAGACAACCTTACGAATTTAGTGTATAATTTACAATGTTCAGCCATTTCTGTCCTTGATCCAACGCAGCCAGCACTATTTGATGAATTTTCCCTTCCACTTGTTCAAGAAATCCTTTGATAAGAAGTCATAGAATAGATCCTTTTTGCTGTAACATTCTTTAACGTTATCGTAGATTGTTTTACATTTCCCGACCCATTGGAGATCCTCGTTTACGTGATTTACCTGAAAAAAAGACAACTGACAAGGGAAGTTGGCCAAAGCCACAGATTAGTAGAGATGATGTCCCATAGCCGTGGGACACACTGTATATTTTAATTAAATAAATAAATAAATAATGCTGGACAATTCACACAGCATTATCTAGCCTCAAGCTAAGCAGAGCTTGTGTTATGGGTACTAGATAACTGATATGATATATATATATTTTTTTTATTATACATAGAAAACACCCAGACCAACGGAACAAATTTCTGCAGATCGTACACAAATTTGTTCCGAGACGGGAATCAAACCCGCAACCTCCTGCGTCGCAGGCGGACTTTCGCCCGCTGCGCCACGGAGGAATTATTAACTAGCTGCGCCCTGCGGTGCTACCCGCGGTGAATAACTTTGATAATCCCACGGAAACAATGCACTTCTCCGGGATGAAATGTGTGTGTGTTAACCCAAGATATAAACTATCCAAATTTCATATCATCCGTGCTGCCGTTTGAGCGTGATAGAGTAACAAAAATACACACTTATAGGTACCTACCTACGTGCGAACTTTCGCCACTATAATATTAGTGTAATACTGGACATCCGCAAGTTTCATACTTAAGAAAAAATGTCTAGAACTTACTATTCTGTACGCCCAAAAAGCACAGTTCACATAACTCCATTGCGTGCACTGAGGATCTTTAGAAAGGAACACTCTGTAATCTTTATTCACGCAAAAATCCAAAATCAATTTATTCGCTTTCTTCGTTATAAGATCTCCTTTTAGGTCCAGATCTTTGAGAAGCTTTCTCGCTCTCTGCATAGTTACTTCTCCCTTTGAATTGAGTAGCCCATATTTTCCCGTCACGCATTTTGCTTGGTCGCAAGTCTGAAATGTACTTGGAAAGTTGGAATTTAAAAACAATATTTTTATTTATTAATTTTCCAAATCCACAGCTCTTTTTACTTTGGCAAGACGTTGCTTACCTACTTTGTGTAGGTAAATATTAAATTGTAAATGGATTGAAAATGTCATGCTGTCTTTTCTCGCTTAGGGCTTAGACACGGGCAGCTTGAAGCAGTCAGGATCGACTGCTTCAAAGTGCGGCTGCATAGTGATTTATACAACTGCTCGAGCGGTCCGTGTGTCTGTAAATAGAAGACTGTAGTTCACTATGCAGTTGCAGCTGCATCGCTGACTGTTCCAAGCTGCCCGTGTAGGTATCTGGGCTCTTATTTGTCAAATTTGGATCAGATTTGTCAAATGTTATAAGCGGCGACATTTTCAATCACAATCTTTATCCTTCTCTACACGACTTATGCCTATGTTTATATTTATTTTTATTTATTTACGGGGATCTAGAACCATTTTTTTTGTTGAATTCGAGATCCGAACACCTATTGTTTTGGTATCTAGTGACTATGCTGAAACACAAAATGACGCACCGAAAGCTCATTTGGAATACTTTTCTGAAAAACGTTTTTTGGTTTGAAGGGTCGTTCCTTGATACAATCTTTAATTATACGGACTATATCGTGCGTGTGTGCGGCACATGACGTTGTTAAATCCTGCAAAGAAAAATATTTAAGAACCCTATAAAAACATAATTAATTTAATTGATAAATTATTTTATCAATTAAATTATTAGTTTAATTGATTAATAAAACGAATAAAATAGTTTTTTTCAGCACTGATAGTACCAAAATACCTAATCGTGGTTTAAGAATTACTTGTCTTATAAAAATGTAAAATCATACCCCTGGAAGAAATAGCTTCAAGCAAGCATCGAAAGGATTTAATTTGTTAGCCTCTGACACTACCTAAAAATGTTTGAATTAAATATTTAGAAAAAGAATGAAAAAGAAAAGTACTTCATAATATTTAAATTCATTGTGAAACTTGCCAAAATTGCAGATAAAATATAAGTAAAAAATATTTTAAATCTTATCATTTTAAACGTAGAATAAAACAGTGTTAACTTCAATGGATACTGGGTGTGTAAGTTAAATTTTATTACCGCTATTTATATAAATAATCTCTACTTATGTTTAACTTGTCATTTAGCGAGTACATGCATCACGAAGTCACGAAACTAATGAAAATTAACATTAATATTCCCATAAAACAATATTAACAGCATGACACATAATAACAGACTGACAAGCAGCAATGTTCATTTTACTAATATCTATAAACATTTTTATTTTTCAGAGCTAAAGGTTGTCGCAAATCTGGACCGCACAACTGCCGCACAGTACATAAATGTGCATACAAAAATGGGCTTCAATTCGTAAGTCGTTACGTTTGGATACATTTACAGTGACGACATAAGCTTGCGGTAAGCAAATATGTTACTGCAAAATGTTTCTAAAATTACCTACATTGCATACTATTCAATGCACTTATTCATTGCTATGCCGTGCAGTAGCTGAATGGATGTATGTGTGTGCTATGTCCTTTATTCAAACAAGAAACAGTAGAAACATAATAGCAACACAAGCTTCAGCGCCTGAAACCGTGGTTCTACTGCGTTTGCTGCTGCCTCCAGAACTCCTCTCTATTCTCCAAGAACCTTATCGCCTCTTCAGCTTGCTGCAAGACGATCCCGTTCTTCTTATCAGCGATGGCTAGGTCTGGGTTCTTCAATAGATTCTCGAGGTATATTTTATCGGACATGAGCGCGCCTAGCGCTGGTTTTGAAGCTTTCGATGAAGAGCGCTCGGTTTTCTTTTTTGGAGGCTTGACTGGCGGTTTTACTGATCCTATTGTGTTCTCAATAGCTTCCTGGAAGAAAATCAGCAGTGAGTACCTAACAAATTTCTTACAGTAGGCATTCCCGAAGACAAGTATTTAATCTGAAAACTTTGTTCATCAAGACATTGGTCAACTTTACAAGAAACCTCGGAATAACGAAATTAGCGACTACCTCCGGGTCCAGAAAACCCATGCTAAAACTTCGGTAGGTACCTAACCTAAAATTCCGTACTTATGTACTTACTTAGGTAAGTAAAATTCTAGTAATGTCAATGAATCTGTTTCTGTTGCGAGTTAATTTAGGCTCTTGTAACTAGTGTTTCCTAATTTTATTCTACCTATTAGAGAATTCCATTATTACCTGTGCCTTCTGAACGCCAAGTCTAAAATCGCTCAGATCGGGCCGCGCGCGAAGCCCCCTATGATAATGAACCAGACTCATTTCAAACTCCCCGCAGTAGTACAAAGCCTCCGCCTTCCTCAGCAAAGCCTTAGCGTCCTTCGAGTCGAGTTTCAAAGCTGCCTCGGCGTCTTTCAGAGCTAAATGTGGCTCGCCAAGGAGAAGGTAGCATTTGCTTCGGGCAATGTAGGCAGCTTTTTCCTCTGGAGCCAGTTCTATGGCCTGAAACAAAGTTGTGACCGTGAACATTTCAGTTGAATTAGTGGATCGGGTTTTTATTAAGAACTCTACCATATGAATGTTACTGTGAACATAGGCAACGTAAGATAACTGTAGTAGAAATTAGGAGTTGCTGGTGCCCGCGTTCCGGTGGATATCCCTTAGTGGCCTCTTGAGGAAGAGTTGGGGTGGTGGAAAATCTAAACCGGTACCACACTGTGTTGCGTTATCAACATCGTATTAGTTAGTAAAGTAACTCTTAACCCGAATCACACCATACCATCATAGGTACATTGCGTAGGTTTGACCAGCATGCAGGTCAAACCTACGCAACATACAAAATCTCAGAGACACACATTCGTTGATCTGTCGTATATTACCTTGTTGACAAACTGCACAGCAGTTCTGTACCGCTCTCGCATCATCTCAGCTCTGGCCAGCGCCAGCAGAGTCGCACCATCTGTCTCCTCAGGGATCTGCAGTGAGCTGCTTCTCTCAGCCTTGTCTTTGAGTATCATAGACGCCTTGATATCCTTCGAGCCCATGACAACCGCCGCAGCCCTATCCTTATCAGTGTAAAGCTCTTCTTCACGCCGTCGGCGTTCGCGTTTCGGCTTCCTCTCACGCCTTCGCTTTGGTTTGATGGATTCTTTCCTATCCTTAACTCTTTCCTCCACGGTTTCCTCGTTGCCTGCTGGAGCTCGCTTGCTAATGGTGGCTTTGGCAACTGGTTCTTCTTCCTCTTCCTCGTCATCGATACCGACTCTGACGAAGCTCTGGAGGTAGCCAGCGTCGATGGTAGGCCCAAGGATGGACCTGGCTTGGGCTTTCGCGTTGTCGGTGCTTTCCATGGTGGAATTTCGCGAGGGTTATGTAACGTGTGAGGTGTGTGAAGAGGCGTCAGTATCGACGCCTTAGCCGTGGTCGTCATGGTGATTGCATGTGTTTGGCACTTTTCGTTCACACTAGTGGTGCTTGGTTCGAGCTGGGGAGAGCACGTGGTGTGCTTTACAACTTATGAACGATGACGAATGTGGAAAACTTATAATACGAATGCGTCCTTTTGAGATTTCTAAGGTAATGGAGTGCAGAGGGGCGTATTGCCATAGAACTTTTTGGTACCTTACCTTTATTTCTTCCCTCTCCCGGACAAAGACCTCCCCCAAACCTGTCCAGCTATCGTGTCTTTGACTGCCTTATATTTATCCCCGTGAAAGAACTTGGAAGTAGATTGTGGTAACTTTTTGTTCTTTTGCAATGTTTGACATGCTTCAAACTTAATTAAAAATTTTCCTAAAGTAAGTATACATTAGCCCAGATAGAATAAAGTCGCCATCACCTTATTCAACGCATTGAGCGCCCGATTGTAATATCCATTCTTCAAATGCCCAAAGGACTCGTCGCGATGCTTCTTGGCCTCTACAGGGTTGCTGACGGGGAGTTCGGGCTCTTTGTTTCGTCCCATACTGAAAATACATTCCAATCAGCATAACTAGGTGTAGGTAACCCAAATCTTGCCTAGTAGCACATTATGTGTTGAAAGTAGGCACTTAATGATAATGCTGACTATTTCAAGCAGTATCATCTAGCCCCAAAGCAAGCCGAGCTTATGTTATGGGTACCCTTATTAGTATTACCCTTATTACCCTTATTCGATTTTAGTTTTTCTCAGCCTATTCCGTTCCATTGCTGGGCAAAAGCCTCTCTGAATTCTTTCCACTCCGTGCGATCTTGTGCGATTTCCCACGAACAATTTATAGGATTTATTATACACTACTTGTACGATTGTACTTAACACATACAAAATTATGCAGAGAATCCACCTAGACTAATCCAGATCATGCATTACAAACCTTTTTTTCTGAGGCAGAAATCGACCTGCAACCTTCTGTTTCACAGGCGGACCCTCGCCCACAACGCCATAAAGGTCGTTAAATAAAATGCTGATTATTTCCCTATTTTTATTAAGTACATAAACCAACCAATGTCGGTTATTGGTCATGGTTAAAATATCAAAAGATAGGCACTCGCTAGCCACTCCCTAAAACAACCATTAATCTAAATAAATGCCTAGAAACCACCCAAATATTTACCGATCGGCAATGGATTAGGCAAACGTTTACATTACCAAAGCAGGCTTCTATGATAAATGGTTTTCTAACCGCAATTGGGGGCTGTTTGTTACCAGAGATGGACTCAGGGATATAGAAGAATCAAGACAAATTTTAAACCCATCTGTACTAATATGTTGAACGTGAAATTAATTGTATTTCTCATTAAAATTTGGCAAAGAGATGTTCTCAAAAAATATGTTGAAGGGGGAAATTTTGAGAGTGGGCTTTGTTGGATTTAATCCAGTAGTTGTACAACTTCAGTAAAAGGCGGTAGAAAGAAGCGGGTGGAAGCATAAATAAATAAATAAATAAATAAATAAATACTGCTGGACAATTCACACAGCATTATCTAGCCCCAAGCTAAGCAGAGCTTGTGTTATGGGTACTAGATAACTGATATACTTAATACAATACACTACATAGATATATATTTTTTATTATACATAGAAAACACCCAGACCAACGGAACAAATTTCTGCAGATCGTACACAAATTTGTTCCGAGGCGGGAATCGAACCCGCAACCTCCTGCGTCGCAGGCATGCAGCATGTTCATGAAATAAATATATCTACGAGAAACTGCTAAGAATTCGCTTGAAACCTTGGCGACGGCGTTATGATATTACCTGGCTTGACCTTGACATTGAAATTTAAATAAAAATACTCTACATTACCCCATTTGAAGGGCTCAAATCTGTGCCAAAATCCCAGTGACGACCCTGGTATGCTAATGGTAACCAATGCCTTCCGTTCAGCATGATCAGATAACGGTAACGACTACAGAGCTTCACCGGTCCTTCCGTGATGGTAGACTATTTATCTGTGGTTATCGCGACTCTTCAATGACATCATTGGCTTTGTAATATGAGATTTTTAGGGTGCATTAATTTACCTGGTTGTTAACTCTTGAAAGCCATTCCTATCAAGAACCCAATTCCAATTTACTTCTAAATAATCTGTTCTAGTTGGTGTTTCAAAATTTGAACGAAATCTAGTTTAGGTTTTTATACCTAACCTGTTTTTTAACACCAACCTGTTTCCTGGTTTTCGTCTGTTTTTATACCCACTCTGCTGGGCTAAGGTCTCCCCCAAATCCAGATCTTGTCTTTGGCTGCCTCCCACCATTAATAAAATTGAACCCAAATCTGATTGATTAAGATGAAATTCTACAAAAAGAGTTTTGTTTTGAGATTTGCCCTGATTTCAAGAATAAGCGCCCGGTACCACACCACAACGATCAGTAGATTCCTTCTGATACTGAAGTTCATACAAGGTTGACACGGCCAAATTGGAGGACGATTTGAATTTAGCCTTGACTTAAAACTAGACTCTAGCTAGACTTTCAAAATAGAATTAAGGAGATCTCCATCTATGACGAGTTCATCGTGTAATGCCATTAACACATTCACGGCCCAAGACGCAGATGCTAGTCTTCCTGCCCGTGTCGCGGCTGAAGCTGGGCTGTGAATGCGTTAAATGAGCTCTACACGGCGCGGAGTTTTTTTTTATTTTGTTCACTTCGCGCACTCTCAACACAGGAATATATCGCAGGACACCCACGTTATTCAACGACTCACTGTTCCGCGCCCCTCAACCTGAGGCAAAGATGTTATGTTAAGCCTCGTGGGCCTGTAATTTGAGCAGCAATCATACCCTTCAAACTTCACTTTTACTTTTAAACCATCGTTCATAATCAAGTGAATGTAGCATCAAACAAGATCCATCAAGTACGAGTGTAACTCGCACGCCGAGGGTTTCGAACGTTTGTCAACAAATATGTACCAAAAGTACCGGTTAGAGACTTCGCAATTTAACGGATACCTAAGAATAGTAGGTACTAACCTATTTCAGATCTCTTTGCATGCTTCGGTTAAAGTGGGCAATGGTAAATCTTTAAAAACTGGTTTGAAATGTCCAAACCGATACCTTTCATTTGATACCCCACTCGGTGAAGTAGCCTTCCCTTTTGAAAGTTATTCCCCCCCTTTTTGACCTTTTTCACCAAAAGTTTTATTTTTACAAACTTCTCTATATTTTTCCTGTAAAATATAGATCCATATCTATAAACTCTCATTATATTTTACATGTATCGCTCTGCAATCTTCGGAGATAGGGACGGGGGGGATGGGTATTTTTCTGACTTATTTTATTTCGAAATATTTTAAAAAGTATGACACCTACAAAAATTTCAAATGTACAAACTGATAGGTACCTTTCATTTGATACCCCACATGACCCTCTGTAGCTATCTTTTAAAATTTCGGCATCACAATTTGTATGGAAAATATTCATTTTCATTTTTCATTTATTATCATTTATTTTTCTTTAGTTACTTCTTTAGTAAAATAATAGCTGCAGTAGTTGCTGAGTTATTAAGGAGGAAAAAAGGACAGACAAAGCGAGACCATAAGGGTTTCGAAACCGATCTTCGATCTAGAAACCCTAAAAATTATCTGAGCGTCTTCTGGTCAAAGCGACGCGTGACGTCTGCATTGCCTTACAGCGGGGCAATGCAGCCAGCGTCTTGGGGATGCTTCTGACTGGTATTGATATGGACCAGTTAAGCTACCTGTAGATTGTTTGCAGCAGTAGTCTGCAGTGAGCTCAATTGTTTCAATTGTAAACACTATTCTAATTCATTTCGATTATTTGATTGTAAAAAAAGTAAATGTAGTTCCCATACCATAGTAGTATAAAAGTTCTACACAAATGTATAATCTAACCTCAGTCAGACTGTCATAACTTTGGAATCGGTTAGCTACTCATTACTGAAGAATTATTCATGTTGCTGATCACGGCATGCAATGCAGGGGTGCATCGCGTGGATATTAAAAATTACAGTTACAACAAATTAATGGCTTTTTGACATTTGTTACTTTAGTTTCGCTACAAGTGGAGTTGTTTCTCTGTTAGTTATGATGTTATGTATTAGAATTTATTTGTTAAATTTTTGTTTAGTTTGAGTTCATTTTCATGCAGTGGTCCAGCATAAAATACAATCATAGCTTTCTCGTAATGTGGATCCCTACGTAATATCCAAATCCATACTAATATATTATATACTAATACGGCGGCTCAGCAGAGAGTTTTTTGGTGCCAATGATGATAATAAATGTTAAGTTTAAATTTTTTGTAATGTAGATTACCTGAACTAGGTATGTTTTTAGTTTTAAAGATGATGCATGTAGACTAGTCACATCATGTTCATAGTCTTTTTCATGGTACTGATCCACCACCTATCCGTGAAAACCTTCAATAAGATTACTGGTATTTATTAATTTGTAATTCTGTTAATTTTGAAATCTTCGGTTTTCCCCTTAATAAATAAATAAATATTATAAATTCGAAAGTAACTCTGACTCTCTGTATGTAATGTACATATGTTACCTTTTCAAGCCTAAACGGATGAACGGACCTTAATGAAATTTGACAGGGAGGTAAATGGTAGCCCGGGGACGGACATGGCTACTTGAAAAGCGCGTGGATCCACGGGCAGTAGCTAGATTTACATAAACGACTGCGTCGTCGACGCTCTACGTAAAGTGGTAGACCCTCTACGAATATGCGTAGACCCTCTACGAAATTTGAGTAGATCCTCTACGAAAATACGTAAACCCCCCCACGAAATTGAGTAGACCCTCTACGGAAATACATAAACCCTCTACAGAATTGAGTAGACCCTCTACGAACATGCGCAGACCCTCTACGAAAATACGTAAACCCTCCACGAAATTGAGCACCTAGGCCCTCTACGAAAATACGTAAACCCTCTACAGAAATTGAGTAGACCCTCTACGGAAATACACAAACCCTCTACGGAATTGAGTAGACCCTCTACGAATATGCGTAGACCCTCTACAAAAGATCGTAGGCCATAAATCTTTCAAAGTGTTGCAAATGTAAGCATTAATTACGGCCTTCTACAAAAACTTGTAAAGTTCTTAGGCAAAACGCAAGTTTGTAGAGCTTATGAAATTATGACTAACCTAACGTTCATTGCAAAATCTCGTGCCACAAAATGTGGTTCTCTTCTTTTTGGCAAAAAAACAAATTATACCTTTACTCTAATGGCAGTCAGCTCAGATTTGATTACGGTGAAATAGATATCTAATAGCAGTCGTGGTCACGCGAGCTCACAATGCCTCAGCTTTACGACCGCAGAAATGATGAAATTAACGATTATTTTGCTACTATATGTTGATATTTCTGATGGTAAAGCAGTAAACAGTGCAGATTTTGAACTGTTTTGAATTTAGGTTATACTCTCAAGCTCGAGGTTGCGAAGTTTTTATAGCATCACTGGATTGGTCTCTTTTAAATGAGTTTTTCTATTATTTATTTGGAATCTTAATTAAAATGCGTACTGGTAGATTCGAAATATTGTAACGCTCAAAATAATACCAATCATGGTAAATAATTTAATGCGATCCCATTGACACACGACAGAAATTTCAACCCTCGGAATGAATGTGTTAGTGACAGCCCACCTTTCGAGTTGTCTTATATGTAGTTTCGGAAGTGTTCAGGAATACCCAATGGTCAATTCTAAAGCTCATCGAATACTTTCTTCGCCTTGTTCTTTGTTCTCTTATATCTACCACATATTGTTCTTGTCTGTTTGTTTATTTCTTTATCTTTCTTTGATTGTGTCTATACTAACCAATTTACCCTACCTACCCTAATGTACCTGTCTGTGCGTATCTACGTGTTTTTGTCTGTTTGTGTGGGTCTTTATGCCAAATTATGTTAGTAATCTTATTTAACTTACCTGAAAATTTAAAGTCCGTTTGCAGCAGGCTCCTCAGCAATCGTAGTAATAACTCGAAATAGTTCTCAAATTAATAAAACAAAATTCAAAAGCTTATTATTATTAACTAACATTAACCTTCAAATAATCAGAATCGATATAAAGTTTTTCCATTTCGCCAAGGGATGATTCGCGAGCGAGGCTGATTGCAGACTGAGTAGCAACTGGTTGGATCGAGTTACTTACCCCATAATTAAGGGTTGGTTCCGTTGCTTACTGGTACAGTCGTGGGAACACGTTGCAGTATATTATAGACTACATTTTTTGTTGAAATTGTTTTTCGGTGCAAACCTTATCTTTAACGAGTTAAAGATAAGGAGTTGATTTTTTTCCCTATCAATATTTTGTATTTTTGAAAATTTTTGATGCTTTTATGCTAGGTTATGTCATGGAAAAATAAAGGAACTAATTGAAAGGTGCATTTTTCTAGTTGGCTGCTTTATAAAGACATTTTTCATACATACGTAACTAGTTTATGCCCGCGGCTTCGCTCGCATTTTTTTATGAAAACGTTTAAAGGTGATTTCTATACCACACGGGAACTGATTTATGGGATAAAAAATAGCCTATGTTTGATTCCAGGATTATATTATCTGTATGCTAAATTTCAGCCCGATCCGTACAGTAGTTTTGGCGTGAAGAGGTAACAAACATCCATCCATCCATCTATCCATCCATCCATCCAAACTTTCGCATTTATAATATTAGTGTGATGTGATAGTGTGTTTTTTATTGGACAGGATTGGGTACGGTGAGGAATGTAACGTCAAATGAATTTTAAAATTTAAAGCGGTGTCGCAAAGTTTTCTGTACCTCTATTATGCCCTACATACCTGTAGCAGAAGTGAGTTATACATTTTTATCTACCAATATTAAATTTTGGCTGTTCCAGTTAAAACCGATAATGCTTAAAACAACATTCGTATTAGAGCTTTTCGGTCTTTATCTTATTTTTTTCCCTCTACAAAAATCATCATGACTTTTTCTTATAGTGAGTATTTTTATAAACTTTTCTTAGATTTTCCATCGTTCATAGTCTCCGTGTTTATTTCAATAAAACAGCGTTTCAGCAGCACGCTATATCAATGAAGTCTGTAATGGCTGAGCTAATATTTGTAGAACAAACTTTTCATGTAATTTTCTTGAATAAAGAAGTAACGTTGACTCTGGTTTTATGTCGCTTTTCTAATAATCGTAAAAATATACGTGAGAAATAAAAAAAAGCTTGTAAGTAGGTGTTACTTGGCTTGGGTGATAGAAAAAAACTAAACCAAGACAAAAAATAGGTATTGCAAAAAACTGGCAGAGTGTAGAGTCTTATGAATAGTTATTTGTTATACAAGAGTGCAAAGTTGCTTTTTTAACCGCGTGCTCTATTGATTCCCTCGCTAACGCTCAGAATTCTAAAATGTTCAAAATGATTCAAAAATTGGAATCCTGAGAAAAAAAGCACGAGGTAAAAAATCATTGCACTCGAGTGCAACACGTAACTTTTCATCCCACCTCAGCGAGGAAATGACTAAATGCAAAAAAAGAAAATGGCGCGCGCAAAGCAAATTAAATAAAAGTACACCAAAAAGGTTCCGAGTCCGAGTTTTTAACAAAATAAAAAAGGTTGTATGTAAAATTCGGCGCCATGGAGGTAGAAGTAATAGTAGTTTATGCAACTGTCATATAATGAAGGGTATTAAAACACGAGTGTGAGTTTATGAAACGAGCGCAGCGAGTTTCATAATAGTAACGAGTGTTTTAATACCCGTGTTATATGCAGTTGCATACACTACTTTATCTTCACTAATGCAATTAATCAAACAACAAGAGTAAAAGCTGACAATAGTTTATTTATAATAATTGTTCAAATTTTGGATGGTACAATTTTGAAAGTTAATGTTAATTATTGATCCAGCAGCTGTAGCGGCCGCGGGGCAAGCAGTAGAGCTCGTAGACGGAGTCGGAATATTTATAATTACTTCATTCGTCTTGTTTTCTATACTGTTCAAGATCGTATTTGAGACTTGAATAAGATCTTACCAAAGAGTTTTGTGTATGTAAGTTTAGTAGTTTCGACGAAGTTTTCACGTATAACCCAACTGTTTTCAAAAGCCAGCCTAATATCAAAATTTTATACAACTTGTATGAGGATTTTGACATAAGGCTCGCCAGGTTAATTGGTCGCGTTTTATTGATGTTATAATGAGGTTTTACGATATCGATGTGGATATTATACCATCATGTGAAATTGCTTAAATTGAGTGTTTTGTTATCTGCGCTATAACAGTAGTAATTTTAAGTCAAGTATTGGAAACATAAGTAGAATGTTATAACATTAGTGTAGATAAATAGGTTTAATGATGTTTTGAATTCACAAGCTTAGTGCACACGATGTTCTAAATTTTATTTTACAAACGGCTTTGCACTCAGATATCGAAGAGCAAAAATACTCTTTCCGAGATGGGGGGATGAAAAGTATATTTTCTGTAAGTTATAATACAAAAACATTATTTTTCCAATAAACTTCCAACTAGAAATAGAAATACAAACTCCTGGTAGCCCACGTAGTACGAATAGAGGCAGATAGGCCTCCAAAACGGGCTTTCCTTGGAGCGCCAGTCGGACGACCCAGATACAGGTGGAACGAGAAGTGGAGGAGACTTTCTTCAAGTCTTCACACCGGACTGGATGGAGCCAGCGCAGGACAGAAGCCGGTGGCGATCTACTGTGTCGGAAGCTAAGGACCACTTCAGGGTTGATGCGACAGGTTGCGTGTGTATGGTAGTCCCCGTACAGATATATGTATGAAATTACTGGCTTCTGCCTGCGGCTTTGCACGCTTATTTTCGGTATAATAAGTAAATAGCCTATTGTCTAAGTTAGGCATTGCTCTAAACGTACGCCAAATTTCATCTTGATCTGTTCAGTAGTTTTGGAGATTTTAGGTAACAACAATTCAGATTATTATAATATCTGTGGTAGGATAGGTATAGAGAAATTAAACTCCTGAGCTGTATTTTAATCTAAGCTTGTTTATACGCTTCCGACTGGTATTGATATGGATCAGTTGAGCTACCTGTAGATTGTTTGCAACAGTCAGCAGTTAGCTCAATTGTTTTAATTGTGAATACGAGTTCTAATTTATTTCTATTTTTTGATTGTAATTTTCTTTGTGAATAAAGGCTTCTGCCCTTTTTATGAAAAAAAGCTTGTTTTGGTTAAGCTATAATTTCGATGATTCATAAACATTTCCAACCTAAGGTTCTGAAGCTCCAAGGCTCTATTTAGAATGAAATTGGCACCAGTCTGCCTTTGCCTTTACCCTCGCAAACTGTAAACAAACTACTAATCAAATAACACGGAAGTACTTCTACTGCAATTTTCGACATGAAACTTTTCATTGGCTTACAATTCAATTTCCTACTCGTTAAGGTTTTATTACGACCCCGTAAGGTTAGAAATCGCCTGAGTTTTATGTTTTCGGTTCGATAATGTCACATTGATGCACGCAACTTTCGTATAATTAATGCATTAGTTTGTTAAAGGACGAATTCCAACGTTTTATTTACGTGGAATTGGATCAGTGGTTCAGGGGAGCGATGGGCAGAGGGGAAGGCTGGGCGAATAGGGGCAGCGTGTTTGTTTTGTGGGATTAAAATTTTGAAATAATTGTGAAGCTGATATGTCTTGCTGCAATATTTTATTATTTTAACAACTAGGTAATAAATAATGTTCCTACTTTGGTAATTTAAATATACCTTCTCAACCTTAACCTAAACAGCGTATTGGTCCAATGCGGGACCAATTTATGAATTTAAGTATACATGTTTGTCTAAAAATATTAAATAACAACATCATAACGACTAGATTAGTTTTGTATATTAGTATACGTTTTTAAATAAAGTTAAGGCGCTGCCTCCCCTCACACTAGCGCCGCCACCTATTTTATCTAAATTATTACGTTTAAGAGAGGAATTTCCAAAAATTACGTTAACCAGTTTGTGATACCCATTATAAGCTTTTTTTAATGCCCCTGTAATAGTTTTATTTTGTATAGTTTAGACAGAGATTCGAAAATAGAGTTTGGTGGCCACCAAGGGCAATTTCGAATCTCTCTAAATTCCTTTCTTAAACGTGATAATAAGATAAAATAGGTAGCGGAGCTAGTGTGAAGGGAGGCAGCGCCTTAAGGAAAAATCAAAATGCAGGATAAGTAGGTATATCTCCGTGAGCTAAGTTTGCACAAATAGGTTAAAATCTAACACATAGCTTTGACATCCAATATTGCTGAAGATTTCTTGAGCGACAATCACACAAAAATACACTTTAAAAAAATCCTAAATATAAAATCGCATACTATTTGTAGTTAACATAGGTAATTTCATTCTGAAGACAGCACAATAGTCGGTACATTCGTAGGCGTAGTGGGAGCGAGTCGTGGGTTCGAATCCGGGCTCTGCCTCACCCATTCCACAGTCCGTGCGGAGCCTTCTGGCTGTGGTAGAGATGTGTTGGAAACTCGCTGCGAAATGAAAGCACTTTTATATGGCAGCTAATTTAAAAGATTTTTAAGTAGTAAATTCAAATACAATAAAAGGTGCGGGGGAGGCCTTTGCCCAGCAGTGGGACGAAATAGGCTAAATAAAAGAAATAAAATACAACTTCTTGATTTCTTAGACGAGCGATGTGGCGTGGCGGGCGAAGGTCCGCCTGCGACGCAGGAGGTTGCAGATTCGATTCCCGCATTGGGACAAATGTTTTATGATCTGCAAATATTTGTTTAGGGTGTTCTGGGTATTTTCAGAGTATAAAAAAAACCTATCTATGTAATGTATTCTATTAAGTTTATCGGTTATCTAGTAGGTACCCACTACACAAGCTCTGCTTAGCTTAGGACTAGATGATGCTGTGTTAATTGTCCAGCATTATTAATTAAATAATTTATTTATTATTAAATTTATTTTGGTTTCTGCATCTGATCTAAAACCTAAGAAAGCATTCATTTATAAATGATTATTTTCAAGTGTAGCGGTGCGTTCAGAGGATCTATTTGGATAACGAATACCAAAAAAAAAAAGGAAAAAGGAGAAGGGAAGGAAAGTTTCCGATTCGATTTCAAGCAGAACCAACTCATGTCACTTGTTTATTAGCGTTTATATGAAGACGAATCAGAAATCTTGATTTTCGTTTTACGTGTAAACTACCAGGAATTACAGTTTACGTGAACGGAGTGTACTAAAGTCACTATCAAAGTCTACTCGCGATGCCTCCTGCCGCCCTTCTTCAAGATAGATGCGTTGGAAGACCGCCGTCTTCTGGAGCTGGGCCGATCTTCGCTATCTGTATAACAGCACTAACCCTATCCTCAGAGAGTAAGGACAGTCGTCGTTTAGACGGAGAGCTGTGAGTGCGATGCCATCCATCTTCTAACTGGATTCGTTGGAAGACCGCCGTCTTCTGGAGTTGGGTCGGTCTTTGCCACCTGTATCACAACACTAACCTTGTCCTCAGAGAGTATGGAGAGTCGTCGTTTTGACATAGAGCTGTGAGTGCGATGCCTCCTGCCGTCCATCTTCAGGCTGGATGCGTTGGAAGATCTACGTCTTCTGGAGTTGGGCCGGTCTTCGTTGCCTGTACCAGAGAGATTGAGTCACATCACACTTTCAAACTTCAATACATCACACTAATATTATAATTGCGAAACATTGGATGGAAAGATGGATGGATGTTTGTTCTTCAGGCCAAAACTACTGAACGGATCGGGCAAAAATTTTGCATATATCTACTACGTAGGGTCTAACCTGGAATAACACCTAGGTTACATTTTATCCAATAAATCAGTTCCATTGGGAATTTTAAGCGTTTCCATAAAACAACGCGTGCGAAGCTGCTTACGCTTGCGTTTCCTGCCACAGAACGGCGACAGTTTTGTTTCGCTTCCATTAAGCAAACAAATACTAATAAAATAAGTGTGTTGACTTAACTGGTAGGTACTTATAGTGTTAGGGTGTGTTTTCGATGGGGGAGTTTTGCTGGGAGCAGGAGCGGCAGTTTATGTTTGTCATTTTTCAAATGGTAAGTTTATCCCGGGTGAATTAACATGGTGCTTAGCTCGGAACTCGGTCCCCTGCTGTCCAGCGCGGCGCGGTGCCCCGCCGTGTGAGTGCTGTATAGCGTCTCAACTACTACCTTTGTAGGTCTAAAATTTTCGAGTTATTTTCATGCTGTTATTTGTTATTATTATTGGATTTTTGTTAAGTTTTTGTTCGAACCAGGTGCCATGTTAATTCGCCCGGGTAGTAGGTGCGTACTTTTGCCCGCCGTTCGAAATTACTTTCAACAACCGTCAAAAATCCATTCCGTCTATCCGCCGATGTTCTCTTCTGGTCATTATTAGAAAAAGTATTAACGTCCATTCAAAAAGCAACCTTCCTTCCCTAAAATAAACTCCAGTTTTACCTGCAGCAGCCGCTCTCCGAGCCTTCTCCACCAGTTTTTGTTTCATCTGCCTCTGAGCGTTTTCCCTTAAAATCTGATCGGCCCTCAGTCGTAGTATCTGAACGGCAGTCTTGTGATGTGCCAATGCTGCGTTCAAATCGTACCGGGATAAGGCGAAGAGATTTGAGTAGCCACGAGACCTGTCGAAGTAAAAATATATGGTGGGTGTGAGTACCACGTTGGACGCCATTATTATATATTTAGGACTCTCAACAGAATACAATAATAAAATATAAATATAGATATACAGATAAGTCGTTATTTGCATCTTCAGACACACACATATAGACTACAGCAATTATATAGCACACTAATACAAATAAACAGTCACACTAATATTATAAATGCGAAAGCTTGGACGAATGGATGGATAGATGGATGGATGTATGGATGTTTGTTACCTCTTCACGTCAAAACTACTGAACGGATCGGGCTGATATTTTGCATACAGGTAACTCTAATCCTGGAATCAAACATATGCTACTTTTTATCCCATAAATTAGTTCACATGGGATAGAAATTACTTTTAAACGTTTCCATAGAAACAACGCGTGCGAAGCCGCGGGCATAAACTATTAATATAATACAGTAGACAAATAAAACAAACAATAGAATAATCACATAACGTGCAGAATAACAGAATAAAGTCTAGTGTTTTTCTAAGTTAAGGGTGCCACAGCGTGAACAAATTATGGTTCGACTAAACATACAATGGAAAGACTAAGATGAAAATATTAGAAATATCACTGATAGACAAGACCCAGGCCTATGTCCAGCCGTGGACTAATATAGGCTGATGATGATGATGTGACAAGACAGAGTAAATTTAAGCATTGCATTGCTGACTGGTAGATGGGCCGTACTTGAAGTAGGCATTTATCTTTTAAGCCCTCTGTAATCTGTAGCGTCGAGAAATATGAATCCCACTTTGCCCCATGGTGGGTGCCAATTTTCTTTTTTAACGAATTGCTACAGTCCCATTTTATTATTCCTGTATGTCATTATTATTATTCCTGTTCCGTTCGGGATATTAACGTATCCCCGACGGAACAGGACAATTTTTAAACATATACGTACAAAATTACCTACAGGATGTAGTAAAATATACGCGGCGACGGGAACGTGGACGAGACGGGGCTTATTCTTTCGTATGTGAAAATGGCCTCGTTCCTTCCGGGACACGTTACGTATGCTGGCATCTTTAAACTTGAAGTGACGTACCTAACAGTTGCTGTGCGACGTCGGAGACCATCAATCCCCAATAGACTCACTTCCCCGAAAACGGATCCTTCTTTTAACGTTGCTAGAACCTCGTTCTCATCGGGTGACATTACCTGAAACATAATTAATCCTGTTGTTCCAAAAACTTTGCATAGATCCATAAGTATTTCTTAAATTACAAAATTCCATGCAAAAATCTCAATATGAATTAAGAAAATATCAATAGCCCCTTGTTGTGCGCCCATAAATAAAATAAATTAAAAAGCCCTGTATTTATCGAAACACAATTGGATTACCTATCATTATTAATAAATAAATAAATAATGCTGGACTATTCACACAGCATTATCTAGCCCCAAGCTAAGCAGAGCTTGTGTTATGGGTACTAGATAACTGATATACTTAATACAATACACTACATAGATAGATATTTTTTATTATATATAGAAAACACCCAGACCAACGGAACAAATTTCTGCAGATCATGCACAATTTGTTCCGAGGCGGGAATCGAACCCGCAACCTCCTGCGTCGCAGGCGGACCTTCGCCCGCTGCGCCACGGAGGTCGTTATCATTATCTAATTATAATTAAAAATACTATTGAAATTACCTATCATTATCGGTATGTATGAAGAATTTAAATTTAATCTGTTTAATTTTAAATTTAATCTGTTTAATTATCATTATTTAACATTACAATTCTTTCTGGGTAAAGATTTCCATGGTTTCATTTTCGAGAACCCTTGTTAAGGTGAAGGCTTCCTCCAAAGTTTCCATTTATTCCTCTCATGACGCCAGTGCGGTCCTGCAATGTTTTTGATATTGTTCTCCCATCGGGCACAAGGCCCTCCTTTTTGTCTTTTGCCTTGTGGCCCCTACCATGTTATTGCTGGGCGCCCATACAAACCCGTTATGAATTTACTTCAGCCGTAAAAAGTACAACTAACAATATCGCACCTTGTTAAGCCGATGTCTGGAATTCTGTAGATTCAGGTAAGCAATTTAACATTTCCATTGCTGTGATGTCCAGTATAAAAAACATGCGGAAAATTTCTTTTCAGAAAAGTAAAATAGTTATTTGTTCAACAAGTGGGCAAAAGATTTTTTGTTGAGTGTGCCGATATTAAATCCCGAGCTAGCGAAGCAGTCTAGAATAGAATCATGAGCGTAGCGAGTGGCTCTAAAGTAGACTGCTGAGGTAGCGAGCGATTTGAAATTCACGAAACGAAAAATATTTGCCCTCGAGTTAAATATACAATTTTTCACCACGACTAGCGAGAAATATTTTTAATTTATAAAAAAGGTCGAATGACAGAAACTCATTGTGATCAACACTTTAACAACCTTGGAGGGTAAAAATGCTACAAACCTCTTTGAAACCATGAACTGACGAATTTTTATCGTCATAAGTTGCGTTGTGCTTAATTCAAATAACTTATTCTTTATTCCATTATGTGAGCAAAACCCGATTTTGCTCGTCAGTCACCGTTTTCGAGTGAGAGTGGTGAAAACCAACTTACAAAGCATTGCCCGGACTGTATAATATACATGTGGTGGCCCACGTCTCCCCTCCTCACGACCAAGTCTCCCGGCAAGAACGAAACCGGCTTCAGTTGGAGCACCAAGTCTCGGAGCAGGGATTCTGAGCAGTCACGAAATAGTTGTACCTAAAATGCAAATGAGTTTTAATTTCGAGCTGTTGCAAAGAGATGGTCAAAATATAAAGCGACAATAAAGATAAAGATAAAAATGTTTAGTTCATCTTAAGTTACACATCAACTTTCTAAATAAATGAACTTAAAGATATAGTCTTAAGATGGTTGGTACCTGATGTGTGAAAAAGACCCATTTTAAGGCCTCGCTAGTGAGTTCCTCGCTCTTGCTAAGTCGAAACTTGTATTAAGAAGCGAGCTTCTCTGGCTAACAGGGCTTTTTTTTCTCACAATGGTGTATATTGAAAAGTTACAAAATACATATACAAGTTCAATATAGAGATCAATGACATAAGAAAACATATCAATGGTTTTGTCTTATTCATTACGGATGTAAGCGGGTTAACTACGAACCTTATCCCTTAACGGTTTTGTCTTATATCTGTGTTCACCAATCTATACTAATATTATAAAGAGGAAAGATTTGATTGTTTGTTTGTATTGAATTGGCTCCGAAACTACTGGACCGCTATGAAAAATTATTTTACCATTAGAAGCCCACATTATTCCTGATGAACATTGGCTACTTTTAACTGAGGGAAAAGGCTTCATTCCTACGGGAAAACGGGTAATAGGACAACGGGTTGTAAGAATGCAGCTAGTAGATAATACATATAATCGGACAATTAGGCTTCAACTTTAATTTTTTTCTTAATGGCGCCGCTTGCTTTTCGCTACGACTTTGCCACAATTACCTAGGCACAACTGGACATTTAGGCTGCTTCTTCGGTTAACGTTGACGTTTATTGTGTGAAAACTTGTGCCGAAACGTCAAAACACCCGATCAAAATTTAACCATCTGTTGGTGAACTCGGGTCTAGTCTGACTAGATAACCTAAGACCCAATTTCACCAACAGATTGTTAAATTTTTAACAGTGTTGTTTTGACGTTTTGTAACAAGTTTTTATAAAGTAAACGTCAAAGTTAACCGACGGAGCTGACTATTATATATTTTGTTGAACACAGACCTCAGAATTTTTCAAGTAATTACTTTTGGGCAGCCCCAAATGTAATTCAAACTTTTGGAAAGATTAATTACGAGTTCATTATTTATTTATTTATTATATTAGGGATGATTATTATTATTACCTTGCTCAAAGTCGTCATATGAACAGCCAATGCTACATCACGTTTCATGTTGAAAGGCAATGAATCTAGAATCTTTTCTTCATCTGAAAAATAAAGACGACTTTAGGCGGTTAAAACACTGCCACGCATCACGCTGCGCAAACGGCCGTTTGTATAGAAAACCCGCAGTCGACACGCAAAATGCAGAGTGATGCGTGGCTGACATCGGACAATTCGCACTAGCCCCATCAATGGAATGACATAAAAAATCCGTACCGCACGGAGCGGACTGTCGGCAATGCCAGCAAGGATTCTTGAAGGCAACTTTTCCGTTAAATGCGTATGACGTCTACGGATTGCCGATCAGTGGACGCACTTGTCAGCGGATTGTCCGATGTCGGCCTGTGAACGCGCACCCTAACGTTTCAACTGTTAACGTTTGAGCCGTAATGCCGTGCCTTACCACACCGTAATCGCGGCCCTGGGTTCGAATACCAGGTCGGGCCAATAGTTTTTATTGGGGTTCTTCTAGCAAGTAAAATTCACAGTAGCAGTCCGGAGTCAGGGAGTTGGCGGTGGTACACCCCCGTGCCTCGGAGAAACACGTTAAGCCGTTGGTCCTGCGCCTGACCTCTCCTCGGTCGGTTAGGGATTATGAGAGTGAGGAATAGAAAGTGTTTGCGCACACACTTGTGCACTATAATATGTTCTTCGCATCTGGTTGGAATTTCGTCTCATCGGAGATTGCCCACCGTGGTCGAAATTCGGTTAGGAGTCAGGAGGACATTATGTCCATGGTGTTGTAATCGTCAAAACTATTTGAACATTTTAGAAAACAAGGATTTCTAAAATTTTCAAATTTTCAAAAAGGCCTTTCCTATTGCTCTAGAATTGCTTCTTGAAACATAAAATCTACAAGAGTATAAAATCCGTTACCGAAACACCGTTGCTTGCTCCACGTGTAGTAAAACCAGCATGTGACTCGCCACTGCAGCCAAGCCGGCATGTTAAGCTGGCGAAGATAGCGGATGCAGCTGTCCACTTTCTTACGGTATTCCGCCTGTGGAAGTGTCAAAATGTAGGCGTGAGGACTTTATTATTTATTTATTAAGTAATATATTTACTTTGTCATAACACAGCACCAAATCGACAAAGAAATTAACTTGTGGGCCTTTGAGCATTTTTAGGAGAGTAATGGTCTTTTTGATAGATAGATAGTATAATAACTTTATTGCACCATTTATACATAAAACAGTTAAACAAGAACTTAAAACTACTTTTGGTCCATATTCTTGGACAATGATTGAATGTACATGGCTGAGAGAATACCATCATATAACATTAGAATTTCTGCACAGATATTAATCAAACATTCATTCAATCAAATAAACTTCTATACAATAACAAGTTGAAAACAGTTCATCTATTTGGGAGCTACTATCTCTGTTTGCGTCAGGTAAGAGGCCTCTGTTTGCGTCAGGTAACCCGCCGCAAAAACCAATTTTTAAAATCCCTAAGACAAAATAAAATAATAAGAAATCTCACCTTGGCCCTAGTAGCCGTCGCAATAATATCTCTAATCTGTCCAATCAGCAACGCGAACACGAACACCCCCATTAACCAAGCAGCGGTCATGAACAGATACTCTATCGTCCTCTCAGGCTTAGGGTTCTTCCCTATAGACGTAGCGGTTTTGGTCGCGAAGTAGAAGCAGCGGATGTAGGCATGCCCTTCATTGTCGTAGACGAAACCGTTTGTAGCCAGGCCTATGTAGACGCTCATGGCGTAGTAGGCGCAAGCGTTTAGATGGATGAGAAAGAAAATGTAAAAGAGGGTTTTGCCGATTCGGACCTGAGAACAATTTAATCATATCACATCACACTAATATTATAAATGCGAAAGTATGGATGGATGTATAGATGGTTGGATGTTTGTTACCTCTTCAAGCTAAAACTACTGAACGAATCGGCCTGAAATTTCCATACAGGTAATTCTAATCCTGGAATCAAACAAAGGCTACTTCTTATCCCGTAAAAGAGTTGAACAAAGGTTTCAGTACGTACCTACACAATGTTACTTACTAGCAACTAGATTATTTATTTGACTATCGCCCATATACAGCGAATGCGTACGTATTGTATTTTTTTTTCATTTTATTTGTTTTTGTGAATTTGACAAGTCTTAGTCTGTAACAGAAGTGTTGTAAACTTAGAATTTTTTATGTGTTTCACCTTTGACAATAAAGATATTCTATTCTATTCATCATCATTATCCTTAATTCCTTTCATCCCTCCCGCATTCGAAAATACATCACCTTACCCTCCCGACACCGGGTGTCTCCTGTTGCCCAGACTCTTAAGAGACTGGTGCCTCAGGAGCTCCTTAATTCCTTTCATCCCTCCCGCATTCGAAAATACATCACCTTCCCCTCCCGACACCGGGTGTCTCCTGTTGCCCAGACTCTTAAGAGACTGGTGCCTCAGGAGCTCCTTAATTCCTTTCATCCCTCCCGCATTTGAACTCGCATCACCTTCGCCCCCCCCACACAAGGTGTCTCCTGTTGTCCAGACTCTAATGAGACTGTTGCTTCAGGAGCACTTAACAACACATCACACACACACACACACACACACACACATACCACACACACTCATATACATATACGCACGCTCACTGAAACACACGTCGCGAAGCCACTGAAATTTTCTCAGTTTACTGTGTACTCTGTACTACATATTTGTTTTATTGTTAACGTTTATTTCTATTTCTATTACGACCTCCGTGGCGCAGCGGGCGAAGGTCCGCCTGCGACGCAGGAGGTTGCGGGTTCGATTCCCGCCTCGGAACAAATTTGTGTACGATCTGCAGAAATTTGTTCCGTTGGTCTGGGTGTTTTCTATGTATAATAAAAATATCTATCTATGTAGTATATTGTATTAAGTATATCAGTTATCTAGTACCCATAACACAAGCTCTGCTTAGCTTGGGGCTAGATAATGCTGTGTGAATTGTCCAGCATTATTTATTATTTATATTATTTATTTATTCTATTTATCAACTTCACTCACCTTTCTGTTGTAAATCTTTACTTTTTCTATGTAATCCTATAATTGGCCTTATTTTAGCATAAGTATTACACTGTTATAATATGTAAAATGTATCGCTGTCGGATTACTTAATAAATAAATAAATCAGTTCCCATGGTAGGTATAGAAATCACATACATACGTTTATATGTAGAAACAACGCGTGCGAAACCGCGGGCATAAACTAGTATTTTATATTCTAAGAAATCAAATAATATCCCAAAATTATTTCGACTTCGACGATACTTGAGCGCGCATCCTTCCCTGAGTACGGGAATGTGCGAACCAACTACACCACGAGTTCAAGTGACGTAGGAGTCGAAAAACTATGGGACTTCCTTCGGACTCTAGCGCCTGAGTACGAGGGATTACGCACTATAATAACAAAAACCTTAAAATTTAATGTGATCAAATTTAACTATGTAGTTATAGATCAATTTAACTTCTTGATTAAGGCACTTTCTCTATTCTCTTGATTAAGTCTCTATGTATTAATATGAGTATACATAAAATATGAGTATACACAATGGTGCACTAAGCATAACGAAAAAAGTTTGTAAGAGCTTGATAGATTTAAACTATATCTCACCAGGTACAAAACAAATTACAAGTGTTAGCAACGACGACATTATGCCGAAGGAATAAGGCTCAAAATTGTGCAGGACAATATCTTCATTATAGCTAGGAAATTTCTTGAAGTTTTGTTTTGAAATAGAGTTCAAAATCGAATATTATTTTTAGGTAAACAGAATAGATAATAGTTGCTAGCGGTCGGCTCGCTTATACCTACCTACTTATGTATCTATAGATAATTAATTTCTCGAACGAATCGAAAAGAAAGACAAGGACAGAAAAATGTTCTAGAATAAAGAAAGAGATAGGTATAGCTTCCGGAAACGCGTAGAATTATCTAGAAAGGATAGAAATAGGTATAAAAACCGAGCCTTCTGGCAGATTATTCATTCAGTTCTAAGCGATCAAACAGTGAACAAGTCTTAAGGAAAATAACGAAAGTGAATTGTTAAAGTGCAGTGCAGTGACTTTTTGAATTAAGTACGTAGTTGTGTGTATACGATCGAATATACCGATTTGAAGTGTTCTGAAGTGTTTTTACTTGGATATCATTCCTGACCAGCCCTAGTTGAAGTCTTACACCTTCGACGAGCCCCTACAGTTTTTGGTCCTTCGAGCCGGATTAGGAAGTGATTTCGCGTAATGCCTATTGTACGCTCCAGATCACCGATCTGCCCCGGGAAGACGGGAGCCGAATACAGTTCAACTTCGTCTTTGAACGTGCTGGCTGACTTGAACACCGCCGCTCCGTTGTCCATTGGAACTCCTTGCACAGTTGTACCGTCTGGGACAGCGGAAGCATTCGAAACCCCCGCAATAATGCCAGGGCAACTAAGGAGGTCAGCACGTGCAAAAACAAAGAATATTGGAGGAACACAAGATGTTCCACCGTTTGTTTCTTTGGAATCGTTGTGTCCTGCAACTGCTGATGTAAAGCCGAAGAACATTGGAGGATCTGCTAAGATTCCACCGTCAGCTTCTTCTGCATTCCTTCCTGCTTCAAGGTCAATGAAATCCTCAAAGAGGTCGCAGTCATCTGCTCTTCGGGAACTAGAAGAAAAAGAACTTGAGGAGGCTAAAGCGAAGATTGCTACAGCTAGAGCTGAAGCCGCAGCAGCCAAAGCTAAAGTCGCCGCTGAAGCTAAAGCTGCCGCTGCCGAAGCCGAAGCTGCCGAAGCTAAAGCTGCAGCTGCCACTGCCGCTGCCGAAGCTAAAGCCGCCGCTGCCGCTGCCGAAGCTAAAGCCGCCGCTGCCGCCGCCAAAGCTAAAGCCGCCGTCGCTGCCGCCAGAGCTGACGCTATAACTGCCGATGCTGAAGCTGCTATTGTAAAAGCTGAAGAAAAAGCAGCTACAATCGCCGCGAATTTAGCCCGTATGAGTGTTACTGGGTCACAGTGTCCATCAGAACTTCAATCAGAAGATGATGAGTTCGATGAAGAAAGGTCGATTCAGGTGGAACGATGGGTCGAACAATCGACCAAGTTTACTGAAAATCCATACAATAACCTACAAATTCAGAATAAACCGATGTCACCTGCCGAGAACAAACCAGTGCCATCTGCTGAGGACAAACCGACTCATAATTGTGAAATAAGTAGACTCGCCGACGCCATCATAAGTGCCTCTAGATCAGGACAGTCTACAAAAGTGTGGGATCTTCCAAACTTCAATGGAGATTATGAAGAGTGGCTACCATTCAAGAGAGCATATTTAGACAGCGTGGCCCAGCACAGCGACGTACAGAATATGGCTCGCCTTAGAAATTCCATCCAAGGAACAGCCAGGGAAGTCGTCAGAAGTCTTTTGTTTGTGGCCTCTAACCCTGGCGATGTTGTGGATGCCCTAGAACAAAGGTTTGGAAGACCAGAGCAAATCGCGCTCGCTGAGATTGATAGTATAGAAGAACTACCACGGCTTGGCGAATCAATGAAAGAAATATGTGTTATCGCCAGTCGCATTGGAAACGCAGTAGCGACGATTAGTGCATTAAACAAACGCGAATACTTGCATTCGCCGAAAACCTGCAAGAAAATCATCGAGAAATTTACGCCGTTGATGAAATGGAGATGGCTCGATTTCAAAGCACACAGTGGTGAAGAACCTGAATTAGTAAAAATCAAGAATTTTTTGAATCGAGAAGCATCCTTGTGTGCCACTTACGCTCCACCAGAATCTAGCAAGAAGAGTCACACACGTCACCAAGTGAATGCTGCAACGGACCAAGATGAAACGGCGCCTGTTAAAACGAAAAAGTTCTGCGTCCATTGTGAAAAAGACCATTGGCTCACAGAATGCAAAAAATTCAAAGAAGCTTCAACAAACGAAAGATGGGAGATCGCGAAGAAATATCGGCTATGCTTCATGTGTCTCCGTCGAAGACACATGATATCAAATTGTAAAGGACAGCCGTGCAAGAGATGCAAGCGACCTCATCACAATATGTTGCACTCGGAGCTATCTCGTCGAGAACCAGCACCGTCAACGCAACCAGACAAGCCAAGTGAGACGTCGTCTGTAACTCAGCCAACGACGGAAAATAAAGAAGTTGCAAACGTCATGACATCCGTTTATGCGATGGGCAACACAGCAAGCGTCTACCTGAAGATGATTCCTGTAGATATTTACGGACCGAAGGGGACTACGCGAATTTTGGCACTATTAGATGAAGGTTCTACAGTGTCGTTGATTGATAAAGATGTTGCCCGTCGCATCGGAGCTACCGGAAAAGCAGAACCGCTCATAATAGAAACCGTCGGTGGAAAGAATATAGAAACGGAAGACTCAGAGAAAATGAATCTCAAAATAAAAGGAGCATTTAGGACGGATAAACGAATGCTGAAAGGGGTGCGCACCATAGAAGACTTAAAACTGGCACCTCAGTGCATCGATGTGGACACTATTGAAAAGTGCAGTCATTTGAAAAACTTGAAAGAAAAGCTCCTTTATGAAGCAAATAAACCAGCGCTGCTGATTGGGCAAGATAATTGGGATCTCATCGTATCAAGAAAAATCCAGAAGGGAAAACGAAACGAACCTGTCGCATCACTTACGAGCCTGGGATGGGTACTCCACGGTTTTCATTCTGGAATAACGACCCCCGTGAATTTCGTGAATCATTGCCGCATAAAAGATAATGATGAAGAAATCACCAAGCCAGATGAATGGAAATGGGTTCCAACTAAAGAAAACCCAGCAGATGACGCTACCAGAAACGTCCCGAAAGACTTCGACAGCAAAGCAAGATGGTTTAATGGGCCTGCATTTTTATATCAATCCGAATCTACTTGGCCAGTCAAGGATATTGGAAAAGAGGAAATACGAGAACTTGACCATGACGAAATGAAAAAAGTTACCTGTGCCGGAACAAGAATCGCCACTTCGCCGAGTCTGCCTGATCCCTGCAGATTCAGTAGCTGGATGCGCCTTCTTCGAGCTACGGCAAGAATATACATGTTCATGGATTTATGCCGCCGAAAATCAACGAGTCAAGAAACACCGTCTAAAAAACGGGACCGAGGAAACTGGCTACCTATCGAAAATGAACATTTGAGGAAAGCAGAATTAGCTCTCATTCGTTACAGCCAGCAAGAATCATTCAAGAATGAAATAGAAAATCTGAATAAAAACAAACCGCTTGAAATTTCAAGCCGACTTAAGAAAATAGATGTGACACTCGATGAAGAAAATATATTGCGTCTCAATACTAGAACAGCGAAGCTTCGGGACTTCGAAGAAAATCCTAAATTACCAATCCTGGATGGAAAAAACCGTGTGTCACAGCTAATAATTGAACATTATCATAAAAATCTACACCATGGAAACCACGCCACCGTAATTAATGAACTACGACAGAGATTTTGGATACTATCCCTACGCGACGCAGTACTGGTGTTGATTACTGGTGTTGATTACTTTGGGCCGATATATGTAACTATTGGCAGAAGAAAAGAAAAGCGTTGGGGTGTACTTTTTACGTGCCTTACAACAAGGGCAATTCACATCGAACTGGCTGCATCCCTTAGCACCAATTCTATGATAATGGCGCTGAAAAGGTTCTCATCGAGAAGAGGAAGCCCGAAAATACTGTTTTCTGACAATGGCACTAATTTTGTTGGAGCGAAACGAGAACTCAAGGAAGAGGTCAAGAAACTCCGAAATCAAGACCTCATTGAGGCTGCTGAAAATGGAGGATTCAAGTGGAAATTTATTCCACCAGGTGCACCTAATATGGGAGGAGCATGGGAAAGACTAGTGCGGTCAGTGAAAACTGCTCTCGCTGCGGTCCTGAATGAAAGAAACCCACCAGAGGAGGTGCTCTCTACTTTATTAACAGAAGTAGAGCACACAGTAAATTCACGGCCACTTACTCATCTCAGCGCTGAACCGGGAGAAGAAGAGAGTTTAACTCCAAATCATTTTTTGATTGGCCGCTCTAACGGAGCTGCAATTTTCGGAGAATCCGATGACGTAAACCTCGTCGGCCGTCCTAATTGGAAGACAGCACAAAGATTGGCTGACCACTTTTGGAAGAGGTGGTTAAAAGAGTATCTGCCGACACTGATGCCTCGAAAGATAAAAAACCGAAGAATTACGAATATTCAAATAGGAGACACAGTTTTGGTAGCAGACTCTTCTCTTCCACGAAACACTTGGCCAAGAGGAGTCATAGAACAAACATACCCGGGTCCTGATGGTCGAACGCGTATCGTCGACGTACGAACAAAGGGTGGTATCATGAAGAGACCTACTTCTCGCCTCATCGTCATTGTACCCAATACGCCGTCGCTTCAGTTGGATGGAGTGCTTGTTGGAGCGCGCACTGGGGGGGAGAATGTTAGCAACGACGACATTATGCCGAAGGAATAAGGCTCAAAATTGTGCAGGACAATATCTTCATTATAGCTAGGAAATTTCTTGAAGTTTTGTTTTGAAATAGAGTTCAAAATCGAATATTATTTTTAGGTAAACAGAATAGATAATAGTTGCTAGCGGTCGGCTCGCTTATACCTACCTACTTATGTATCTATAGATAATTAATTTCTCGAACGAATCGAAAAGAAAGACAAGGACAGAAAAATGTTCTAGAATAAAGAAAGAGATAGGTATAGCTTCCGGAAACGCGTAGAATTATCTAGAAAGGATAGAAATAGGTATAAAAACCGAGCCTTCTGGCAGATTATTCATTCAGTTCTAAGCGATCAAACAGTGAACAAGTCTTAAGGAAAATAACGAAAGTGAATTGTTAAAGTGCAGTGCAGTGACTTTTTGAATTAAGTACGTAGTTGTGTGTATACGATCGAATATACCGATTTGAAGTGTTCTGAAGTGTTTTTACTTGGATATCATTCCTGACCAGCCCTAGTTGAAGTCTTACACCTTCGACGAGCCCCTACAACAAGTATACAGTATTCCTTGAAATAACCTTTGCCAAATCTCACAAAACCATTTGAAAACGAAAGCCGAGTTCCAATGAAACCATTCAACCACTTTCAAATTACGAAAAATAGTTCCTCTCTATCTAGTAGAGGCGCCGAATGTATGGAAAGAGACGAAAACTTTTTTCGTCTTCGTAAAATAATGCACAACCCGTAGTCAAGGAGTCAGGATTGGCACAAGTCTGCTCAGTTAATTTCACACGATTTTATGAATTTCCTATTTGTGGATAACTCATGTTCACAAATACTTAATTTCAATTTGTAGTAAGAACATTTTAAAGTTCCACAGCAAACTCCGATTTCGGTTTTACTCTCGAATTTTAAATTCCCTATAGCAATCAATGTTTTGTCCTCTCTCCATGTGCCAACATTACTTTTTTGTCGACCCATTTGATCCCTTTGCTGGCTAGGTAGAGACCTACCATCTCTTTCAAGTCACTTTATTAGAACTCACCACATATGGAGATGATAAAACGCGGTCCATAGCCTGATGGAACTCCCAAAACGTTTGCAGTTTGAACAGCCTCGGGAATCGTAGAATTACTTTCTCAGGTCCAAAGAAAATGTAAAGAACATCCAGTGGTAAAAGTGATATCACGTCAAACTGGAATAAGGAATAAGTACAATTTTTACTTTTCACTCTCTATGCACGTAAAACGTTCTTTATAGGTCATATGTAGCCCTAACCGAATGCAAGTGATTAGGGTATAGCTCTGTAGCTGAAAAGGTTAAAGGTTTTACCAAAATAATACAAATCGAATGAGATCTCTGTGTGTGATTCTCCTTGGTCAACATTTTCATAGGTGAGGGTGTAAATATGTGTGAAAATTTTAGAGATCCGTACAATGAAGTCTTCTTAGAAATTTGAGCTAACTTTTGTTCAGAAGGTGGAATAAGAACGAATGCTGCGAAACAGAAACTGTGAAAAATGGAGTATCCCGTTCTCCTCCTACATAAAGCTGTTTTCACCTGGGGCGTGATAAATCCCTCTCGCACTCATCCTCAACCTCAACCTCAACTGGTCCACTGCTGGATGCAGGTCTCCCCCTGAAAAGCGCCTTATTGGCTTTTATCTCATGGGGGGTAATGTCCATAATCCCCACGTTGGGCATTCGTGTTGGGGATCGCAGTTTGGTAGAATAATTGTTCTGCAGGGGGCGCTGCTGCCCACCTCCGGTGCAAATCCCTTAGTCGCCTCTTACGACACCCGCAGGAAGAGTTGGAGTGGTGCAAATTCTAAGCTGGCACCACTTAGCTCGCACTCGCACACATCATTCTAGTAATTCCCTCGCTTCGCTCGAGAGTTATTCTACAAAACCGAGTCGCGCTCAGGATTTATTGACACCCGTGACGTAAGACACTGCTTTACGCCCTCGGTGCATAATCTACCATTTTGGACGCAACGTAACACTAAGAAACTTGTTAAGGCAAACAATGGATGCATCAGTAATAATCAATATTCAGACGTACGTTTATCCTGTTCAGATTATAATCATCCTACGATCAAAACTCACCTTGTATTGCGCTTTCCTCCTATAGTTCTTCCTCGTTGTAGAAGGGTCATCGACCCAGAACCCTTCATGCAGAAACATCAGCTTTGGTTTGACCATCGTTACATCTATCAGGTACACCAAGTCACAAAAGTAGTCAACGACCATCCATATCGCGACGTTATCAGGGGTTTGGTAGGGGAAAGTTGCGCGGAGGGGTATACACCAGGCATTGTAACTGTAGCAAAATGTCACTAGGAGAAGCCAGCTGATGTAAATGTGACCTAGAAAGAATAATTCACGTCATTCACGAGCAATCAGGAGGTATACTTTGGTCTAATAACGAACGAAGTTGACGGATGACGTTGGATCTCACCTAACGAAAGACGGTCGATCCGTTTTTTCGATGATCTAGTATAAGATCAGAATTATATTCATATTAATGAATATAATTCTGAAATTAATTTCTTGGAGATCCGAAATGAAAGGTGCCCGAAGCAACTTGATGGTACCTACCTAAAGTTGTTCGTTTCGTGCGATCCGACGTCAACCGTCAACTTCGTTTGTTTTTCAAAGTAGACCTCCTCCTGACATTAGAATTAGTAGAATAGTGTGTCGTTATTGTTTTTCTTACATAACGTTGGGTGCCAATTTTCATAGTAAATTGGCACCCAACAGAGACAATTTAGTAGGGTCTGACTGAGTTCGAGCTAAAGATTTTTTTGCGTCTTGTTACATAAGTTAGTTACAATATTACGTACCTTGTGGGTCAATAGGTCTGACCAATTCGCAAATATTGAAAAGTTTTGATATCCCCTTCGTTTTCTGACAGCGTACGGGAGAGCTTGGCACTGGACTTTGTGGGGTGTCTATTTCTGGGGTTATATCCCCTTTTGATGTTGACCTGGAAAAAGTTATGTAACCAATCATCCCCTCTGCTAGAGTTTCCAATGATAATTAATCTCCCCCTAGAGTCTCCAATTATAATGAGATACTCAGATCAGCATAATATAAAGACAACTGAGAAAAGGAAATCAGAAGGGCGAGTCTATTTGACTTTACGCACGATACGTGATCGTGACATGTCTTTGTCTATACAAAGACATGACGCAAATCCCTATGGATTTGCGTAGTTCTCTCTCCGCACGATAGAAGCACTGTACCAAATTGTATGGAAAAAGGAGACGTCACGATGTCGTCTCGTTATTAACGTCAAATAAGCCTACCCCTCTGATCTGATTAACAAAAGTCTAAGCAATTTGTGCGGTAGCAAAAAATAGCAGACTTCGAACAGCATCGAAAATATTCTACATACTTGCTTGAAGAATTGTTTCGGCTCAAAGACTTCCTAAGATCTTCCAGTTCCGAAGCAGTTTGTTTGACAACTTCAGCAAGATCCGTAGCAGCGATCCGGACCTCATCAGATATCTTGTGTTTGATAGGCGGAGAATCTTTGAAGAGCTGCACCTTTTTTAACGGGAATGACCTGGTACAAAAGTTGGCCGTACTGTTACCACTCACATAAATCTAAACCGTATTCATAAGCGATTAAGGTCACTTACTCATCTTTGATATCCGTCTTCAATTCAAGACTGGACTTTCGCAGAGCCCTGTGAAAACAAATCATAATTCAATCGACTATTGCGTCGAGAAAAATGTAGTTACGGTCGAAATTAGATTCAAAGCACATACGGTTGTTTTTCCCGAATTGGAGAGACGGCCGGCGAGCACCACGAGGCATAACTGCCCTTATTGCCCGGCTTGGGAACTCTCGTGCCTGGAGAGCACGGGCGAACGGTGTGCTGCGAAAGACAAGTTTATGGAAGAGGCACATTTTATGTTCAATTTGGTATTGTTATTATGATGCTATCATTAAATTCATTGCTCGTAAACGATGGAGCACGCCACGCCCCTCTAGCCTTTTATACGTTACCTAACAAAACAATATCCATATAGAACCTGTGATTAATAAGTACTTTTTAACCGACTTCGAAAATAAAAATGAATGCTCGTGCTCGAGGTTTAATGTTCGGCTGTATGCATGTTTTTTTTACCCGTCGATTTCTCTGTCAATTATTGATCGATTTTGAAAATTCTTTCGCTCTTGTATTATTGGTCCTTACATATGAAATTGGCGTTTTGTCGTACTGGCCACTTTGATCTCAATTATCCTCTGCTTTGGTTAGGAATTCCAATTTCAAATTTATACAGCTCATGCTTTTGTGTTTTGAAAACCGTAATTCATTTGCTTTTTCCTCTTTTCTTTGCGTCACTCAGTTTACAAAACGGAAAACTTAAAATATTGCGTAAAAAATGACGATTCAATTCATTTTTTCACGCGATATTTTAAGGCTATTGTGGAAGCGGATCTATTGCAAACCACGTCCAAGTTAATTGCAGGCTGCGGTGTTAGTGATAAAACTGTTTTAATCCACTTGAAGCAAATTGGGAAGGTGAAAAAGCTTGAAAGGTGGGTACCTTATGAATTGAGTGCAGGAAACCGACAAACGCGCGTCGACTGCTGCGTTACATTACTCAACCGGCACAATAAAGAAGGGATTTTAAATCGAATCATTACCTGTGATGAAAAGTGGATCCATAATTGAAAAGTGGATAATCGGAAACGCTCATCGCAATGGCTGAACCCTGGCGAACCAGCCAAATCCTGCCCCAAGCGAAAAATGACTAAAAAAAAAATAACTTGTGAGCGTTTGGTGGACTAGTGTCGGTGTCGTTCACCAGAGCTTTCTTAAATCTGGTCAGACGATTACGGCGGATGTCTATTGTCAGCAACCGCAAACCATGAGCTAGCTGCTAAACAACCGAGGCTGGTCAATCGCTCGAGGCCACTGCTGCTTCAGGACAACTTTAGACCACACACTGTACAACAGACGGCTACCATATTAGAGGAGCTTCAATTGGAATGTCTAAGAGATCCTACGTACTCCCCGGACCTTGCTCCAACAGATTACCATTTTTTTCGAAATTTGGATAACTTCTTGCAAGGGAAAAAATTCAATTCCGATGGTGCAGTCCAAAGCGCCTTCAAAGATATTATTCATTCCGGTCCGAATGATTTTTTTAGAAAGGGATCAATGAACTACCTATGAGATGGCAAAAGTGCATAGAAAGCAATGGTACATACTTTGATTAAATAAATACATTATATTTAAAAAAATACGACTTAACATAATATGTTCCTCCTTTACAAAACGCCAATTTCATATGAAAGGACCTAATATAAAGAACAATCGTGATCCAGTGGTGGTTCCATAAATTGTATTCCCTTTATAATACCTTTGATAGTTTCAAAAGTTTTACACATCCATACAATACCTGTGGATCGACCAGGTTAACCTACAATGAATTGTTGCTGAAGTCTATGGTGATTTTAATAAAAGCAACGAAAAGAAATAGATTCGACATAGAAAGTGCTACACAACAAGTTTTTTTTAGATATCTTAGGGGTTTTCGCTTAGCGATTACATCACTCAAAGAAATTCATGACAACATTTTTTGTCTGACAATAATCAATTAAAACACATTCATGGCCCAAGACGCAGTCTACTCACCCGTGTCGCGAAGGCTGGGCGGTGAATGCGTTAAAACAGACAGAGTGCAATGAAAATAGAAAAGGATCGTTGGCTGGAATTGCGTCTGTGTGTCAAACCATTATTATTGTTTACGATCTTAAAGCACTTAATGGTGCTTTCGTATTCAAATCACAGCGTTCAAAGGCTAATGGCGCGTGGCGAGCCGGCCTTGCTGTCTTGCATTCACTGATCACAATCAGTAGGCACCTATATAATACCTACTCAGGCCATTCTCAAGAACCGGAGTATAAGTAAGCCCTCAGTCTTTCCAGATTGTAAAAAAAAACCATCAATTTATTGTACAGGGTGCCACGGAAAGAGTGTACTAAGCCAAAAGGGATCATTCTGGACATCGAGGGGGTCAACGTTTGAAGGTCGATTTTTTTTCTTTTTTTTTCGAATAAATTGTTTTTTTCATATTTGTGTTTTTTTACGTGTATTCTTACATTGTTATTATTGTTTTGAAATTTCTAAGTATTTACACAATGTTTTTGTAATAATTTCATGACAAAATAGGTACGAATTTTGCTGAAAAAACAGCCAAAACATTCGTGTAATATTTTGTAATGTTAAATAATGCAAGAGTACCTACTTTAGAAAAAAAAAATACAAAGACAATTACAATCAAATAATAGAAATAAAAAAAAATGATACTTGGTTGTATAAATTGAGAAGTACCTAAGTATCTTATTCCTGTTTATTATCTAAAATTACTCGGACTATTTTCTAAAGTAGGTAATAACTAACATGACGATGAGGTTTACTTTTGATTATCTAAAGTGAATTGATCTATTACACGGTTAGTAATTAATTAGCCAGGGTGTGGCAAATTAGTAGAGGCATCTCATCTATCACGTAAAACAAGCTCACTTGAGTAAACAGCCTGTATACTCGGTTCTAGAACCCTATTATTTTGTTGTGTACGTACAGTACGTACACAACAAAATAATAGGGTAGATATTTTTTATAACCAAAGGAATTTCAAAATCAAAGAAATTATGTTGGAAAATATTTTATGACACTGGTTGGTATCATCAGCGAAAATCGCAGAAGTATAACGGTTTCGAAAGCTTCTGTCTTCCATTTTTAAACACGAATTTGAACCTTTTTGCTGTGATTGTGAAAAATTATGCTTTGTGCAAGTTTAAGTTTTCGTTATATTGGTTACCTTCTTGCTTCTGTAATTTAACATTTACCGACTCAGTGTAAATATTTGTATTGTACCTATACCTACCATCCACAAATATTTGTTCTGGGTGTTCTGGATTTTTCTAAGCATACTAAAATTATCCATAATGTAGTGTATTAAGCATATCAGTTATTTAGTACCCTTAACACAAGCTCTGCTTTACTTGGGGCTGGATGCTGTGTGAATGGTCCAGCATTATTTATTTATAATAAGAATTTACGAGTGTTTGTAGGTCCATATCAAACAAAGTCCACCCGAATAGAAAAAATATATTTAAGTAGCTCTACCTACATTCTATAGACATACATAGGTACATCGTTAGACATGGTAAATTGATAATCAAATACCAAAGCTTCTTCGTAAAAAGCTTCCGATATCGAATCCGACGGCCTTTCCGACGAATCAAAATAAAATACCCTTGCTGGACTCATAAGGACTCGTATCTCGTAATCAATTCACTAATGATATTTTGGCGTGCCGGTGTCAATGCCGCTGAGTGGGCATAAGAAGAAAACAACTTAATTGGCGAATTAGGTCCACTTTGCCTCATACACAAAATTCATGGTTTGTGCTCAAAAGACAAATTCTCAAAAGGGCAGATTCCTATAAAGACAAACATACCAGGAGATATGTTTGTCTTCCACACTCATTGTTTTATCTCACAGTTAATTTGTTTACCTACACGTAAAATTTCATAACGTCTGAAGTTAATTGGAAAAGTCGTGAAAATAATAAATAATGCTGGACAATCCACATAGCATCATCTAGCCCCAAGCTAAGCAGAGCTTGTGTTATGCTACCTACTAGATGACTGATATACCTACTTAATACAATACATTACACAGATATTTTTATCACACATAGAAAATACCCAGAACACCTGAAACATAATTTGCAGATCGTACAAACATTTGTCTCAAGGCGGGAATCGAACACGCAACCTCCTGCGTCGCAGGCATAACTTCGCCCGCCGCGCCACATCGGTCTTCAAATGTTTTGAACTGAACTCTGGTGTTTATTACTTCTAGATTTTATAGATATGGATCTATATTTTGCAGGAAAAATATAGAGAAGTCTATAAAAAGAACACTTTTTGAAAAATGGTCAATAAGGAATAGTTTTCAATAGGGGGGCTACCCCACCGAGTGGGATATCAAATGAAAAGTATCGGTTTGGACATTTCAAAACAGTTTTTAAAATTTCTTTAGGTTTCATACATTTTGAAATATTTTGAAAAAAGTGGAATTATTTACCATTAATTACCCACTTTAACCGAAGCATGCAGAAAGATCCCTCTGAAATGTAGGTTGGTACCTACTATTCTTAGCGTTAAATTGCGAAGTCTCTAACCGGTACTTTTGGTACATATTTGTTGACGAACGTTGAACGTTCGAAACCCTCGGCGCGCGAGTTACACTCGCACTTGACGGAGCTTGTTACTTCTTTGGTTCTGAAGTGAATGCGATTTTGCCATCATTGTCACCGGTACTAAATCACCATAGCACACTTTTACACCCCTCTCATCGTATTGAATATAACTTACCACTTCAACAGTCACTTGCACATTTTCAAACATTGTTCAATGCGTTACGAATCTATGGCGGTTACGTTTCCTAATCTATTTATTTCACGCAATCACTTTACCGGAACAACTGAAAATTCCACGTACGTATGGTCACTTCGGCGGCGGTCAATCGACTGGCGGAAAACTAGCGAGCGGCCAGTGAGGCTTTCCTTCCTACGCTACGAACGGAACGGTGATAGGTAGGTACCTACCTAACTTACCTACCATAGGATAGAGCAACATCGCCTATAGATATCTACCTCTAGGTAAGTAGAGCTTCTACTTACCCTACATAACATAGTGATTAGCTTAGCTACCTTTCAAGATGCATTGCGCCGTTAACAGGGCGCCCTATTTAAAAGGGCGCCTAATGCCTAGAAAGTTACAATTTTATGACCTCGCACATTGTAAGTATTAGCTTTGCAAAATAAATATTTGAATTCATTTTCAGTAAAGTTCATACTTTATTGAAAATGTATTCAAATTATTCAAATATAACAACGCGAATGCCACCTTACCTTCATAGGTAAGGTGGCATTCGCGTTGTATTTGTATGAATGAACTCCTTCAGACAGAACAGTTCGTAAGCAGCGTGGAGCGCCGACCAACAAGGGAACGGCGCTTCTCCGAAACGGCTAAACCGATGTTCACGGGACTTTCACTGGAATATAGCTATTAATTCAATAGCAGATAGCGGGTAGTTTAGGCAAATTTTTATTTTACGTAAATAATTAGGATTCCGCGCAATAAAATTAAAACCCATGAAAATGTGAATTCTACGCGGACGAAGCCGCGGACACAGCTAGTCTAGCTAGTCCTGTCCTGCATCAAGTACCTAGGTACCTATCTATTTTATAAGATCCAAAGATCCTGTGACTACGTTCCTTTGATTAGATCTAACAAAACAAAACCATTTGGACACAGCTGTTGAAGATTGAAAATAAATTCGAAGGGCTGGAATGGAACGTTGTGGCTAATTTATTTGGATAAGGTGGTGATGGTGCCTTTTTGCAGAGTCTCAAATTGGCAAACTTTGTTCAGGCCTTTGGAAATGAGGTGCTTGCTTAGGAAATGTTGTGTTGTGAACCCTTGAGGTCTGAGGCCTTCATACCTTGGTCATCTTGTTAGCTTGTGGTGGACATTTCCTATCTAAACAACTGTAGGCAGCGTGGTATGGTGCCTATTTGCAGTCTCAAATTAGCAGACTTTGTTGAGGCCTTTGGAAATGAGATGCTTGCTCAGGAAATGTTGTGTTGTGGACCCTTGTGGTGTGAGACTTTCTTACCTTGGCCACAACTACAACACAACTACTGGCAGATTTAGTTATGTAGGAACCTACCTAGGTACTTACTTTACCGTAATTTTGGGTTCACCACTACGAGGTTTTCGAAGGTTAGTAAGTAGTTTGTGGTGAAATTGTGTTTGATTTTACAATAATTTGCCTAAAAATATCATCAAACTAAATTAAATGAAAGATCATTTAAAACCTATTTATATAAAACACTACAAGAGAAGCCTTAATACTTTGCTAAAGAATTTTTCTCAGATGGAAATGGTTAAAAATAAAGAAATGACTTAAAACTGGCTAAAATGATAGCGAATTAATAAATAAATTATGCTAGAAAATCCACAGAGCCTTATCTAGCCCCAAGCTAAGCAGAGCTTGTGTTATGAGTACTAATAAACTTAATAGGTACGTAAACCAATGAGATTGATAATATCATTGACGTAAACTGCTTATTTACTTATATACCAGTTCTAATTTATTTCTATTATTTGATTGTAATATTCTTTGTGATTCCTTGTGAATAAACTTATACTATTATGTAATAGATAACATATTTTTAATTTTATATATTACCTAAATACCCAGAACAACAAATATTTGCAGATCGTTCAAACATTAATTTGTCGACCTCAGTGGCGCAGCGGGCGAGAGTCCATCTGCGACGCAAGAGGTTGCGGGTTCGATTCCCGCCTCGGAACAAATTTGTGTACGATCTGCAGAAAATTGTTTCGTTGGTCTGCGTGTTTTCTATGCATAAAAAAATATCGATCTATGTTTAAAATGTATTAAATATATCAGTTATCTTTATCTAGTACCTACCCATAACACAAGCTTTGAGTAGCTTACTTTGGGGCTAGATGGTGCTGTGTGGATTGTCCAGCATTATTTATTTATTTATTATTTATTAATCCCAAGGCGGGAATTGAAACCGCAGTCACATGCGTCGCTGGCGGACTTTCGCCCACCGCGCCACATCGGTCGTCACTACGTCAATAGCTGTTAATTATTATTTGTGTTTTTTTTTTTCTTAACGGGGAAGTATAGCATTGTTACCTATTTAGTTTTTGACTACCTAGTCTAAGTGCGTTGTAGGCTTGTGGTATGCCCATTAAATAAAACAAAATTGGCGCGGTTTTACTGATTTTTTAACAGATTTTTTTATGCAAACGTAGAAGACCTTTTTTAGACCTTTTTTTCTATTTTTTCTGTGTTACACTTCCTATTTTCTTTTAGCTGTTGTTTGTGCACTTATTGTAACTGTTGTGAAAGCCTGTAATTAGCACACATTCTATACTAAAAATGTTTATTGTTACTTCTTTAAAAATGTCTTATTAAGTGTTATGTTGGCATTGCCTTAAATAAATAAAAATAAATAAAGACCTTCTATAACGTTACGTAGTAGGTTACCACTACCCTACTACGTAACGGTATAGAAGGTCTTTATTTATTTTTATATATGTATAATGAAAAGATGCAGCCCTGTGAACCAACACGTGGTGCTGCGCTTGCGCCGGCTCCTGAGAAGCGGAGGAATTCACCGAGGTAGTTCGCAAAAGCCGTAATCCCGCTAGCCGGAACAAAATCAAAAATCAAAATCAAAAACTCTTTATTTCCATAAATACAATAAATGTACACTTAAAAAGGTCAAATTGTAAAACTAAACACTGAAACAGAAATAAAGTGATATTTTTGATTTCTGTTGCTTCGGTATGTAGACTAAAGTAAAGAAGCGACGAAGAAACCTTTAGCCTGTTAGTTGTTACTTTTCGAGTTGGAGCAAAACCCGTCCCAAGCTTTTTTAGCTTTCAGTGCGGTAGGTACTGGGCCGAAAGACCTGAACTCTGTTTTCCGAGCGTAAGTAAAGTACCAAGTGTCTACCCAACTCTACGTCCCCGCGTCGTACAGTGTGGCTGTGGAGGCAAACCAAGGTTGTGGAGGACTAGTAGGTATTTAAAAAAGAAGAAGCTAGACTCTCGCCATAATATGAGCTCCAATACATTTATGGTGAGAGTTCCAAGTTCCAACTCAACATCTCTCAGAGAGAGGCGCAGAGTTTTGGCCGAAGGGTGTCAAATTTCGAAAGTTCACTGGCCGCTTGCAACCCCTACCTAGGGTGTCAGCTGACGACACGGTGCGCAGCGGGGTCCCCCACCCCGCCCCGCCGTGCACTGTCGTCAGGAGACATCCTGATTGCATCATCTACACGCCTGGTCTAAATACCTAATGTGTAACCCCACACTCAGGGTAATTTCTAAGAAATCGAATAATATCGCAAAAATTTTTGATTACGACGCTTCGCTAGAGGCCGTAGGAAGTCGCAGAGATTTTCGACTCCCTAATGTGTTTAGTATTTTTTTATATTTTATGTTCCTAGGCATGTTAGTTTTAGGTTATACATTAATATGGACCGTAGAATAAGTTTATTAAGATCTTACTTTTCTGTGGTCTGAAATATATGTACCTACCTTAAAATGTCTTCCTTCCATCATCCTAAAATAAAATATATGTACCTAAAAACCTTATCTTTAGGTAGAGACTTATTATTATTACATTTTCGCATTTTTTATTTTCGTCGACGCTCGATGTAGATACGTACGTACCTATATAAAATAAATAATTAGTGTATTACATAGAACTTACCTTTCTAAAACGTGAAAAGAACATTGCGAATGGCGAATATTCTAAAATCTCCGCAGAGCGGAGTAGCGGTAAATCATCTGACTGAACTGTCTACCAAATCACAATCTTATCTTGACAGCTGTGAATTTTCATGGTGCTCTGAAACAAACAAAAGAAACCTCAAATTTTGTCTAAAATATGTTCCTACCTAACTAAGTTTTGTTTTGTTAGCAGTTCACTTTCACTGATTTATTGATGGGATTTTGTTTTTAGAGTAACTAACTACTTTTGTTTTGAAAATGGAGTTGAGGTGTAAGGCTGGGCGACAATTAATGTTCTCATTTCAAAACTTAATGTGCATATTTTAATTTCAACCAGTTTAGAGGATTTATACATAGGTATTTTATGTAGGTACATACCCTGATTCCATACGCAAGTGTAAATAATTATATTACCGATCAATGAAGGATAGGTTTGAATATCTATGTTTTTTATTTCGTCAGTAGAAAGTGATGTTTCTGTTTACTATTTCGCAAAACATGCATGCGCGCGCATTCTCGAATTTACCGCGCAACAAAACAACGGAAACTTCACGCATCATTTTTTTAACTTGACGTCTAAAATTATACTTCACTGTCAACTGTCATTCACAACGCTTCATTTTCATTAGATTGGGAATTCTGACTGAACAATCTGACGATTTCATAGCCACACAATCGAATCCAGCATTTTGTTTGTTTTCGATTTTCGAAAAAGGTGCAGCTGCAGTGCAGTGCAGAGTGAGAAACTCGGAGGAAAGACTGAAAATATTTAAAGAGGAACTTGTTTATCTATGATTTCGCGGGGTAAGGGCTAAGGGGGTTATCATAAACTTTATTGGTGGTTGGATAACACTGTCTCAATGGATTCAGGTATGTATAAACTTACAACAATGCTACGGACGTAATTGCTGTATTTTCTTACGTAAATCTCAAACATCACGTAAATATCTTCAGGTACTGATTGGAGACGAAAAATGGTAACAGTTGAGCAAATCAACAGTCTGCTGGAGTTCATGAAAGAGCACCCAGACCTGGCGAAAGGGCTGAACCGGGGGAGACGAGGGAAACTGACGACCGTCAAAATGTGGAACTTGTGTGCCATTAGACTGAACTTTTTGAAAGAAGGAGCTGTCAAGGATGGAAAAGGGTGGTCTAAGGTACGTCTACAGTAGAATCCGATTATAACGACGGCCAAGGGACCGGTGATATTACGTCGTACTAACCGGACGCCGTACTAAACGAATAGCTTTTTTTTGTATTATTCACATTAATGTATATAATTATTAATATTCAGGTGACTAGCAAATAAAAAAATTAAATTAAAATATTTTTATTTCACATACGTTTGTATGTATGTATTGACATGTATGTGTAGAAATGTAGGTATGTCTAAGAATGAAAAAAAAAAAAATTAATTTCAATAATCAACATACTAAGTACATAATGTAGCGGTCTTTATAATGTCTACTTACATAATTTAATGTACCCTAACTAACAACGAAAAAAAACACACTCTTTTTATTTTGACACTAGATGGCGCTGAACAAAAATCAAGTTTCGGGCAGAGAAGAGAAGATATGAGTCATTCATATCTTCTCTTCTCTGCCTCTTTAAGGCCTTTTTAAGGTCGCATTGAAAAGCCCTGCTTAAGTTTGAAATTCAGTCGTTAAAAGTGGTAGGTCGTTGTAAGCGGAGTCGTAATAAACAGATGTACTTTCATGGTGGCACATATTCAAACCAAACATAATACTTACGTCGCTAAAAACGGTTGGTTTTTTTGTGCGAAGTGAAATGAACTACACTATATTTCATTTATTTATTACTAGCTTTTGCCCGCAGCTTTCCCTTATAATAAATACCCTATTATCTAAGTTAGGCTTTGCTATAAGCATACACCAAATTTCATCTTGATCTGTTCAGCAGTTTTGGAGAGCCAAGGTAACAAATATTCACATTTCACAAACTTTCAGCTTATTATATGTTTCTTTGAGCAATCCAAAACAGCACAAACAGAGTCTTTGGTAAATTGTTACTTACTAGAAATAAATCCGATTATGATGATGATTTAGTAGGTACCTAGGTTCTAAAAAGTGGAGGCTCTCCCTCACTTCCTTCTATATTCATCTACATTGCTGGTAGTCCATTTTTATTCCTCATCAATGACAGAAAAGTGGTTTGATGCAAGAATAAATATTCCTATTCATTATTCCAGTACTGGTGTGATTGGAAGTACCGGGTCCGCAGACATGCTCTGGAACTAAAAGCAGCTAAGGAGAGCAATAGACCTGCTCCTGATGGGCTGACCCCACTGTCATCTATTGAGGAGACCGTCATGAGTATCATCGGAGAAGAATCTCTGAATTCAGTGCAAATCAAAAGGGACCCACTGGCTGAGGAGGTAGGTAGTATTGCTGTTTTCCTTTGTTTTACTCTGACGTTAAATTTACTGCTATTTAAGATTAAAAAATATCAGCTACAAAATGGAAAGATATCCATCGTGTGATACAGGTAAGGTAGGTAACATGCTGTTTGGCATTTAGCTTAGTAATTCAAGTACTTAGGTAAGTCTCAAGTTTCAATTCTTTATTGCGTACCTGGTATTACATAGATTTTCCAAATTGGATAACAATCAACATGCACACTACAAATCTTAGAGGTAAGTCTTCTGGTGGTGTCTAATCTAATTATTTACAAAGACAACTTAAAATTAAATTACATTATATACAAATCAAAATACTAAATTATGAACACAAATAAAATATGAATTATAGATGATTGATGAATGATGTGATGATACTTCATGGCTTACAATGATCATAAACTGAACAGTTGTTCCATTTAGCACAGATATTATGAAACTATACTAGTACATTTAGTAATGGTGTCTTTTTCACTTCTTCTGATAGTGGACAAATTAATGAATTGAAGAGAAAGAAATAAATGTCATTGATAATGAATTAATGATAACTGATTCAACATAAGAATAATTGCTAACCAATAAAGTTCTGACACTTGGACACTTGTTGACACAACCATTGAGAAAAATTAGGTCAGGTTTATCAGTTTAGGGGCAGAAGCTGGATTATGCCACAATACCTACATTGTTTTGCTTTCTTACAAGTAAGTACTTGTAAATTGTAGTGTCGATTATCATTTCGTTATTATTGTGTGCGCTTCTGTGCCTTTTAACTTTTGTTCTTTTAACAGGCAAACAAATCAATGTTTTAATATAAAAAAATATAGTCAGACCATTTTCATTATCAATGTGGTTTGAGAAGTCCCTTGTTATAGGTAGAAATGTTGTTCTATCAGCAAAAACTTGTTTCGTAGGTAACCTGCTTACATAATAAAATAATATATAACTAATAAAATACATAATAATGAAATCAATGTCTTCGGAATTTCAGGAATCAAATGAAGAAGTTCCTGAAACTGAAAGTAATGAAAATGGCAATAATGAAGAGCCAACAAACCAATTTGATTGTAAGTGCAGGCAGAATGCTATTTTTATTAAACATAGTTACCATTGTACGCAACCGCCTGCTTTCTAATAAAGCTTTATTATAAATCAATTTTAATTGGTTTTATTTTCCAGCAGCACACCTGAAGAACCGAAAGCGACATAATAAATCCTCACAGGACTTTTCAGATGATGATAATGATGATTCTAATCCACCTGAAAAAAAAGCCAGACCTGAAGAGGAATCAGGTAAATAAAAAATTTAAGAAATTCTTGATTCAACTTTAAATCAAAGAAGAAAAGATAAAATCTAGATTCTAGATTTATCTTTTCTTCTTATTATATTTGAAAGATGTTTAAAACTGCAACAGCAAGTTCTTTTACTAAATATTAGTTAAGTTATTTATAAAGTTATTATTATTAAGTTTAATAGTTTTACCTTGTTTTGAATTAGAGACTCAATTTTAATACTTTTGAACAACTTATGTATGTAACTTACTATTATAATAACTTAAACTGTATACTTACTTATTAGGCAGGTACCTAAAATTTGTTTGACTGCTCGAAGTCTTATTTAATATACTTAACTTTAAGATGTTTTCTCAGATAAGTGAAATGTATTTCTTTTTGAGAAAATAAATATTCTTTAAACCTAAACCTAATATTTTCAGATGAAGAAGAAGATGGATTATCCTTGGAATTTCTGAGAATGGAGAGGGAAAAATTAGATCAGCTCAGAAATATGACTCATACATTTGAGAGAATGCTCACTCAAATGACAAGAGTCGCCGAAGCTGTAGACAGAATTCATTCATATTTGTTAAGTTGAATCAATGAAATGTGCAAAAGTGATCTCTCCGGCGGGGAATCGAACCCCGGTCTCCCGCGTGACAGGCGGGGATACTTACCACTATACTACCGAAGATGTGATGAAGGTGACGAAATATTGAATTAGGTGGATCGAGACATTGCCTAAAGTGCTTTAAGAAAGATGGGGGTTTATGTTATTCGCTAAATTAAATCAGATACACGTTTCTACAAAGGAATCTCACGAAAATCGGCATTTACTTTTGTTTAGTCTGACACTTCTCATTCCCAAACAAAATAAGAATAAATCGATTGAACTACATATCTTTTTTTTGCAACAGTAGACTGCAGTTAAAAAATAAAATAATTACCTTGAGTGTGAGGTCTTACGCACTATACTTAATAACAAAAACCTCAGTCTACAGTTAGCTCACTGTTTCTACTGTTAATACTAATTTGTTTCTACTCTATAAGAATGAGTTAGGAATAAATATTTTGTTAACTTAAATGAATATTTCGTGTAAACGTATTCAAAAAGACAACTTTGACTAGAGATCGGGTTCGGTTCACGTCGCGGGGACAAGGTAGAAATAATCAATAATATCTGCAACTATCGACAAGCAATTATGCAAATATTTGATTTTTCTTACGCACCGATAATATTGTATTCATTTACTATTAAGTAGTAGATATCTAGTTTTCATATCACAAGATCAACGCGGCATCATCAAGCCTAGCGTCAAATTGAAGTAAGCAGAGCCTCATGAGTGTCTACCAATTGCATTGATATGAGTAGGTATTGTATCGATCAGCAATCACATTTCCACTGCTGAATGCATGCACCTCTCCTAAAAAAGGGTTTTTGAAATGAATACGAAAAGATTAGGTACAGTGCAGTTTATAAGTTGGAAAAACCCAAAATCTACTACAAAATTCAAGTGTTTTAAATGTAAACACGAATTATCTGTATAGGGTCACCAGTTCAGAGATATCACAATAGGTTTTAGGTACCCACGGATACCTTTGTGACAAACAGTGAATGTTTGTATAGCGACGTAGTTGTTCGTGGGCTAATATGATGCCCTTGTATATTTTACTGTGTTTTATTATTACAAGGTATGTGTATTAGATATATGTATATTGTTGTAGAATGTAGGTTTTAATTAGGTAGGTAAAGTCTGCTGGGTAAATATAATGTTGTATACACTCCAAAATTAGAGAAAATTTTCAGAGCATTGTTTTCAACTTTCTCACAAAAATTTCTAAATAGTGGGTATCTAAATGTAGTTATTGTGATAATTTATATACCGTATTCTGACAAGTTTAAGATGATTACTTTCTAAGAAAAATGTGTCCACGCACACATTTTTCTTTTTTCTATTTTATTTGAAAACTATCGAGTAAAATAAAAGTGAAAATTTGGGAATCTGAGCAGTTGACTGTACGATTCGTATTTATTTTACTTGTGTTGTCTGTGACAAATAACATAGTAATTCTCGCTGATCATAGCCATGAGATCCGTGAATCCTAAGTAAAATACAGAAAACTGAAAAATTCTAATTTAATTCATGATCTCTTTATTTCATAATCTAGTCTGTAATAATAAAAACCCAATCTTAATTTGCTGTAAGTAATATTTAAATTATTGCACTGTGTTTATTCCGCCTAGGAGTACTATAAATTTCTGTCTTTCGTAAATCGTTGCTGGAATAGCAACGATTTACGAAAGACAGATAACGAAAAAAAAAACGAATCTCAGTTATGTTAGTTAGTTATCTTAGTTTTATTATATACAAAACGACAATTTTTATGTGAGAAGCTGGTGATGTGGCACCCCATTTTGTGTAAAGCGTATAAAATTTGAAAAGAGAGTTACGAATAAATGACGTAATTATGTACCGTAATCGGTATTTAATGAAATCGAATTATTTTGTCAAGTAAATTGTTTCAGCAGAAGGTAAAGTTTCAAAATTGTAATATTTCGGTAAAAATGGCAGTATTTCTTCATAATAGCTTTAAGATGTATCTGATGCTGTATTATTAATAATAATCTAATCATAGGTGATAGGTACTTATCCACTTTATTGTTTATCCAAAAAGGGAGGAAACCTCATTAAATTTGCTTTGTTGTTTGATGAATAAATAAAATACAATAAAAATTCAATTTATTTAATAAATAAGATACCTAAAATATACCAGTAACAAGAATTAACTATTATTACTATTTAATTAGAGGTAATGTTATCTATATTTACAATTTTTTTTTTTTATCGAATTACTTACATAACGATCGGTTACAAATTGCTTTAAAATAATTACTCATATTAAACTACTAGACCGTCACTGGAAGCTTTTATAATGAGAGAGCATATCCGTTTCCGTCGAATTTGACTACTTTTTACCAGTCTGTTTGCTAGTACATCCGGTCCAGTGGCGACACCTAGCAGCCGCGCGCCATTTTTAGCTTACGCAAAATGGATAGCGCCATATTTTATCATTGGCGTTTCGTTTTCCGTCGAAGCAACTTGTGCGCAGCAGCTCTGGCTCTGTTACAGTTGCACTACACCTACATTGATAAGTATATCCTAAAGTGAACAGTGGATCGCAGAGAAAAAACTGTAAGTTTTTGAATTTACTGATTTCCTTGCGAAACTATCTTGAGAATTTTTATCGACTGTGTTCGTAAAAATATTTTATTATTTTAGATAAAACAGGACCCGTTTTATTAGGACAAAGGCCAATACACGTTGTTTTTAACAAAGCACGTGGTCTTTATTTTTAACCCTAATCATTAAACGGATTTTTCCGTTCGGATCTGGTATTAGTAAGTACCTGATCATTTAATTTAATAATTGACCAGTTCATGTTTGAATTTAAAATAAATACCTGATAATTTATTTAAATAACTAACCGTTTTGTGTTCATTCGGTTTTTTCGGTTCCTATCTTGTATTTTTAAATAAGTACCTGCACATTTATTTTAATAATTTACCGCACGAAATTCGGTATGTTCGCTACAGTTTGTGCAATACCTGATAATTTATTTAAATAACTAACCATTTTGTGTTCATTCGGTTTTTTTTTCGGTTCCTATCTTGTATTTTTAAATAAGTACCTGCACATTTATTTTAATAATTGATCGTACGAAATTCGGTATGGTCGCTACAGTTTGCAACTCTTGTAAGCGATATCGGTCCGGCATTTTCGATACTTTTGGAAGAAAATCAAGGAATGGTTTTGTGAATACATTTATTATAACTGCATTTTGTAATTACAGTTTATAATTAAAACTTTATCTGGAACCTACTGTGGATGCAGCTAGCCCGAGCGCCCCCCCCCCCCCCCCTCACTGCAACAGCTGCCGCTGTAATGCAAAACGCGCTCTCCCACAGTAAGCAAACTCGTTGAGGAAATGGGTAAGCCCCAAAGTTTTATGACTATTTTCATTGTTTTCTTTATACTGCTTGCCATGATGGTGAGGTATTGATCTGTTCTGACTTTAGTAGTGATTTTACGAACAAAATGACGTCACTGACAACCAATGTCTTGACAAGGCTTCCGAATTTACTTTCAACCTCGAAATAAAGCTGAAGGAACCACTGGTTCCGAAAACATGCGATAGCTTTTCGAAAATAGCGAGGTTCAGCAATTAGGTAGCACCTCAAGTCGGAGATAAAATATTCAGACTCGAGGATTAAACAACCACACTCCAGGTTACATAGACTTTGCTTCAAACAAAGAGGTGAAAATGTATGATACCTTACAAAACTTGGCTCAAGCAGATAAATTCTATACTGACATACATTACCTTTTGTGTTTTTGTGACCTTCTTTCCAGCAAAAGATGTTGGCGTTGATTTTAATTACTCGATGAACTTTTTTAGTAAAGGTTACCTTCAGAGTCTCTTCAGTCTTTTACAGCTGAGGTGTGGCCATTGAGCCGAAATTATTGTAGCTGAGAAATAATAACCAGGCAAGCCCTTCAGTTAAAGCTTTACTTCATAGCATACCCCCATGATCAAATTATTTATTTGAATTGCAGCCATTCACGGCTCCTTTTAAAAAAATCAATGAATCAATGAACTCTTTATTCCTGTTTAATAATAATTTAATTTAATAATTGACTATTTATTTAATGATAAATTAGTTTGAAATTTGGCTTGTGTACGAGCTTAGTTTGTAAGCCTGAAGTAATAAGTTGTTCATTTTGATTTATTGATGATTTAAAAAAGGCTGGGTGGTACTTGCACACTGTAAAACTTTTCTGTAAAAGTTATGAAAACTTAAGGTCAGGCAAAACCTGATCAAGGTTCTAGCCGCCCCTCGCGGGGGCAGAGCTTGCGCACAACAGTAGGACCATCGCGCGAACCTCAAGGTGCCTTTTGGGATTCAAGGCAGAATTATGAATGCCTAGTTCAAATATTCATTTATTGTGCCATTTGCAGATTTTAATTAAAAATTAGAGATCTAAAAACATAATCAAGGTTCCAGCCGCCCCTCGCGGGGGCAGAGCTTACCACACCAATAGGACCTCAAGGTTCCTTTCTATTCCAACAATAACACACCCTCGCGGGGTGGATACCATAATAACCTCTACAGAAGTTAGCCCGGGAGCGGCCAAAATAAGAACCAGCGAACTCACGAGGTTTCTTTCACGGCAGTGGCTCGCGGCCCGGCCATAGACATGGTACAGGACGCTCCAATGCTCCTAGACACTATGGGTAACCAAAAAAGGAAACACCAATAGGACCTCAAGGTTCCTTTCTATTCCAACAATAACACACCCTCGCGGGGTGGATACCATAATAACCTCTACAGAAGTTAGCCCGGGAGCGGCCAAAATAAGAACCAGCGAACTCACGAGGTTTCTTTCACGGCAGTGGCTCGCGGCCCGGCCATAGACATGGTACAGGACGCTCCAATGCTCCTAGACACTATGGGTAACCAAAAAAGGAAACAATGAATCTAGGATATTTCAAGCAGGTGAGTTAGCAAACACTCTTTTCAAATTTAAGAAAAAGACAGTTTCACCCCTAATATCGTTAGAAAAGTCGGAAAAGGTTCAGAAAATTAAAAATAAGGTGGTTCAAAAGTAGCTTCGGTATCACCGAGTTTCTTAACTCGAATGTTTTTAATTTCATAATCTGACGGATCAGCCCGTCAAATTTTAACCTCGAAGCACTAAAACGAGTACCTTTGTAATGACTTAACCCTTCACTTGTTGTATATGTCCCGCATCTCAGACTTTCTACAACCACAAGACTGGCTATGCAAAGTCGACCTTTCGCAGCCTGCTCCTACATACCTACCGGTAATCATCACGGCTTTCTGCGCCTCGAGTTTTTAGAGTTTACGTGCCTCGCATTCGAGCTAAACTAAACACAACCCACATGATCACTATCCTTTCTACCATAGCGAATAAGGTGGCCTAAATACTGCGCCAAACCGGAATGTGAGAATAATCGTACATATATTTCCTGTAGTAGTGCTTCGCGAGCTAGTCTTGGTCCAAACACTTACGTACCTAGGTGGGATCGTAAATTTCGAAAAACCGGTTCTCACACCTTAGAAAGAAATACTTTATGAGGGTATATTGTGGAAGCCCTGGGATAGACAAAATCCCTGCCATTATTCAATAATGCTATTGTCGCAAAATATATCACATTTTCGTTGCTCAGACGGTTTCAGTTTAGTTTAAGGGTTAGATTTGCGGAAAATAGTGGGACTTCTGAATGTCACATGTATTGTCGTTGCTGGCTGCTGGGGCAGACAAGTTAATCATTTGATGATGTTAATGAACTCATGACTAAAAAGTTGGTCGAAGTTGGTTAGGTCTACCCACTTCCTACTCGATTCGCGAAATTACTGGTTTAGTGGACTAAAAACTGTCAGTTCCAGACTCTGCTACTTTATGCACCTCCGACAAATGTCTGGTCACAGATGATTCAGATATATCATGTTCATGGGTAGGACAACAGACCGTTTCTGGCATTTGGTCACGATACGAGTTACTCCTCCACTGCAATCAAAAATCAATGTTAGCCATACGACATAATACTTCGTAGCCAGGCATATCAAATACCTACATCACACACGGTACAAAATTCACTTCAGCATAAGTACACTATATAACTGTCAGTTCAACAATCAGGGCAATCTTGTCTCGTTACTTATTACTCCCAGCAAGTGTGAACAGTGTTTACCAAAGTAGGGAGCTTCGATACTCCGATCTAATTTTTCTATTTGCCTCAAAGACCGCGCATGTTGTCTGTAATTACGTAACACGTGATATGAACGATTAAGTTACACGACGCGTTCAGTGTTCCTTGGAATCACCCAATAGCCTGGGTATTCTCACCACCATTTCTAATCCCTTAAGTGTTGATTTATCTGAATACTTGATAATTATACTTGATAATTATCGACGGGAATTATACTTGATGAGTAAATATAATAGTTTTCCCGACGGGAAAATTATTTGGCGCGCAGACCTCAAAGCCCGAGTGCTAGCGGCTCCATTGGCGCTGAAAAATCTGAGAACTATTAGCACTGAAGGACAAAAAATATCTGGTGGATCCATCGACGCGTCTACCATCACTGAAAGTCAAGAACGATGTTCTTGAGTTTTTCAAGTGTATGGTGGACATCAGATGTAGATTTATGGAACACTTGACAATTTATTTATTTGTCAAGTTCTCCATTAACTCTGAAATTATCTTTTGTGTTGACTTACGAGGTAGATTGGAAACGTTTGACTTCATGGTCTAGTCTTTATCAGATTTATATTTGAAGCCTAAATTAACATGCAATACACACACCTGTTGTTTCATCGTTATGTTACGCAAACACTTTTAATTATGAGTGATGTTTTTGTAAAGATAACCAAACCTCATCTTTGAGATGTTAGTAAACCAATTTCATTCTGAACAATAATACAAATTTAAGAATATTTTACAAGTATCTTGTCGTACCGCGATGTTACTTTTACTCTGTTCAGGTAGAAGCATACACGACTTAACGTTACTTAACATGGATCCTAGACGATGCATAAAGTCATAAAATGGTAGTTAAATTTTTTGGACTAAACTTGGTTCCAAGACTGACACAGGTTGACTTTTAATAATTCTTAATTGAATCCGCGCTTACAATACTAACAATACTAGCTTCGTCAGACATAGTATTGCTAAGACATTAAAGCTGTGTTACAATAAGAGTAGTTAAGCCAGCATCACGCACTGTCACTGCAGGGTGGGTCAAAACCCATTTTTAAATAAGCTGGTGTTACGGCAGCTCTAGGTAACATACGATCACTCGACGATATCTTGGGACGAGGGAATTGGAGGGCCGCCAACTCTTTTCAAAAGGTTTTCTAGGCGTGAAATGTTTGTTACTCTTACAGTTTATAAGCTCAAGTTACAGTTGGATACCAATTTTTGAAGAAATTTACTAGTGATTCTCTTCAACAATAATCAAGGTGTCATACAAAAATTAAGAAAACATAAGTGTCATTTCTAAGTACTTATTAGACATTCTGTTGTTTGATACTATCTCATCACATTGGCGTTATTCCCTCAAACTATACAAGTGGCGACACCAGGCGAAAACAAACAGATCTCATTATAAAAGCTTCCAGTGACGGTCTAGTAGTTTAATAGAAGCGTTTTACCTGAAATAAAACGCATATTAAAATACTTACCTCACTGGAAGCTTTACTTTTAATTCTGCCTGGTGAAACTTAGCCAATGATAAAATATGGCGCTATCCATTTTGCGTAAGCTAAAAATGGCGCGCGGCTGCTAGGTGTCGCCACTGGACCGGATGTACTAGCAAACAGACTGGTAAAAAGTAGTCAAATTCGACGGAAACGGATATGCTCTCTCATTATAAAAGCTTCCAGTGAGGTAAGTATTTTAATATGCGTTTTATTTCAGGTAAAACGCTTCTATTTTTCTTTTGAGAATATTTTGTACCTACCTAGTTGGAATGGAACCATCGAGTGGCGTGAGCAATGCCGTTTCACACACTCGCTGAGCTAAACTGAGCTTTTAGAAAGCCTCAGTTACCTACACAACTTTGTATCAGTACGAACATTGTAACAGTAGTACGAACATTGTAACAGTAGTACGAACATTGGCATAATTCTTACGATTTTAAACTAGGCTCTGCCTCTTCATGACAGACTAGTTTATGCCCGCGGCTTCGCACGCGTTGTTTCTATGGAAACATTCAAAAGGTGATTTCTATCCCATGGGATAACATTATTTATGGGATAAAAAGTAGCCTATATTTGATTCCAGGATTAGAATTACTCGTATGCAAAATTTCAGCCCGATCTGTTCGGTAGTTTTGGCGTGAAGAGGTAACAAACATCCACCCATCCATCCAAACTTTCGTATTTATAATATTAGTGTGATGTGATTTACGGGGTCTAGTTAGAAAAAAGCGAAACCGCATGTAAAGGTAACGCATGAAGATATACAAGCTAAAATTAGATGCGCCGTCAATACTGAATTTAGTAAAGATTAGTGATTTAAGTTCATGTAAGTGAGTGATATAAAAGTTGGGTTTAAAAAGTTAATTTACTTGCTCCAGTGTTTACGGACGAGTCGCAGTAACAGACGTTTTATCACGCCTCTGATAGAGCAAGGCCGAGTGGAGGAAGCGAGGAACGCTAGCAGAGTCGATCGTTCTTTGTTTTTGGGTATCGAAAGTTACTCTGGGTTTCTGACGGTGAATAGTACCTACAAGTCTCACCTGTTCTTCTGGTACTTTCCCTCGTTCGCGAAGCCTATCAATGAGACGCCGTGGCTCATCTGGCTGCAGGGAGGGCCGGGGGCCTCGAGCTTGGTAGGACTGTTTGACGAGATCGGACCATTCAGTGCTAATGATGAGAAATTAAAAAGTGAGTTCCTACAGGTATATTTTAATATTATCTACCTAATCTATTTACGTAACTCACAAATAAAATTACAATAAAATAATATAAATTAGAACTAGTATTTACAATTGAAACAATTGAGCTAACTGCAGACTGTTGCTAACAATCTACAGGTAGCTCAACTGATCCATATCAATACCAGTCGTCGCGTCCCCAAGACGCTGGCTGCATTGCCCCGCTGTATGTCAATGCTGATGCGCTGTACCAGATACTGACCAGCTCTCAGGTCAACTACTTAGGTAACTAAATCGATGATTACCTATTTGTGGGTATTTACCTACACTACATTATAATAACCAGCACCGATTAAGTAGGTAGATAACAAGAAGCACAAAGAAAGTCTCCTTGGTGGAAGGTGTTTCAGAAGTGATGTTTTAAACGGTTTAGTAATTATGATCTTGCAGTGAACCCTCACACCTGGCTGATGAACCACTCATTGGTGTTCATCGACAACCCCGTTGGCACTGGCTACAGCTTCACGGAACACGAGGATGGCTATGCGCAAGATATGCCTACTGTGAGTATTATTTATTATTACCTACCTTACTATCGGATTACAAGGGTGATAGAGAATGCATTTGTGTTTGCGCAATTGTGTTGCGTGTGACTGACAATACAATACAAAAATGAATAATAGAAATAACTTAGACTTAGACTAGTATTTACAATTGAAACAATTGAGCTAACTGCAGACTATTGCAAACAATCTATAGGTAGCTCAGCTGATCCATACCAACACCAGTCAGAACCGTCCCCAAGAAGCATTGCCCGGCTGTAATATAGGTACCTTGTTTTTTGTAGGATGCCAAAAAAATTTTCACGTATTTTCCGCCATTCGCATACCGCGAGGTCAGCACTCTTGCGAGCACTATTACAAAGAGTTTCATTACAGTACGGCAAGCACCTCCACACAGCACTCAAACAGCTGGTACAAATATTCCCGGAGCTGCGAGTCGCGCCTCTCTACGTGGCCGGGGAGTCTTACGCCGGGAAGTATGTGCCTGCCTTAGGCATGGAGATTCATAAGCACAAGGAGGCGCCTGGCTTTGATATTAACTTTAAGGTGAGTTCTTGATCAATATAATATTTTTTCTAATATCCGGTACAAATAGGGATCTGGATCAGGGTTGTTGCTGATGCAGTTTTTGACACATCAGCGGATGCTGACATGTCTGCCTCGCGAACCGAGTTTTCCGCACTTCTTCAATGTAGGTACCTACCTATATGGTCCGGTCCTTGCATCATCGAAACCGATTCTAGATAAATTATGCCTTTTAGAGTTCCGTCTCCAAAGTGGTAGGTCTTCACACTAGCGCTCACACGAACGTTTGTGCGACTAATAATCAGGGCCGCGATCACGGTGTGGTAAGGCACGGCATTACGGCTCAAACGTTAGCAGTTGAACCGTTAGGGTGCGAGTTTACAGGCCGGCATCGGACAATCTTAAAATAATTAATCCTCAAAATTTTTGCAATTTTTTTTACTCTCCTATGGTACAGGTATTATCTGAAACTATTTTAAAATTACATTTTGGAAAAATATGGAGATCGCAGGTCCGCACGATATTTCCGTAATAAAAAGAAGCCTTCGGGATACCATCGTCTTGGTTACGAATAGATCACAAATAAATGAAGAGACATATATTATTACTTTCGCATTTTGTAAGTTCCTACTTATAACTAGCAACCATAAGGCCCTTTTCACATGCACACGGCACGGCAATCGTGCCGTGAACGTACCTATGCATGTGAAAAGGGCCTGAGTCTACTTATTGGATTACGCGGCGCATGCCAGTGAAGCTCCGAGTCTGCAATTTTTTTCCGACTTCCATCTTCACAAACAAATTATCGTCATATTTTACCTAATTTACAAACAAGTTGACCTTCCTCTTGAATTACTCCGTCTCCGTCTATTGGTGAAAATCATATGACAATCCGTTTTTCAGTTTTTCGTGTCCGGTCAGACAGACAGACTGACGCGGCGCGGGACTTGTTTTACAAAATACAATATACCTAATACTTACAAAAATCCTATATTGTACACAAAAATCCTATATTGTACCTACATCAAAAGAAAATTACAAAGAGACATTGCATAAGGCAAGTACAATAGGCGGTCTTATCGTTCATAAGCGATCTCTTCCAGGCACCGTTGGATGGAAACAATTAGGTATGTGAATTTAAGAAAGGCAGTGGGTGTACCAAAGATAATTTAGAGATTTTTTTAGGGTTCCGTACCTCAAAAGGAAAAAAGGAAACCTTATAGGATCACTTTGTTGTCCATCTGTCAACCCCCTTTTTTCAGGAACGCGTATCGAGTTGAAATTAACATCGAATACTCAAGTCCGTTACCTCTTGGAGCCGCAATATAAATAAAACTTCTAAGTCAACGCAATCAAAAGTTACAGCAGTTTATGTCCGAACATTTTGAAATTTCCAAGGGAATCACATGCACACAAAACCTTCAGGGTACCTACTTTCCGTTGACCTATATGGAATCATGATTGGCAAGACTCAAGGTCTTACAATTATACGAAACCTCGTGAGTCCGACTCGCACTTGACGTTTTATTTAGTGTAGAGACGTTTTTCCAGGGCCTAATAATAGGCAACGGCTTCGTGGAACCAGAGATGATAACGCAGGTGGTCCGCACATTCTACAACTTTGGCATGTTGGATGTGGAACAGCTCGAGGCCCTCCAGCCATTGGTCGACGTCTTCCAAGCGGATGTAGCGGCTAACAGGAGCATAGAGGCTAAAGATGTAAGGATATCTACTTTTAGGGAAGTCCATATAACCAAAGACGGTCAGTAATTCAGTAACATTTATTCACACAAGACATGGTACAAAAAAAATTGTGGAATAATACAGTATAGCTGCATATCTCGCCCGAGTACAGGCACGTGAATATTTTAGGAATCAATAGTACTTAACTAGTTATACAAATTATAAAGATAAAAATTAGATGTCATTGAATTAATTGGATTATATAAACGCAAATATTAATAAATTGTCTGCTGATCTCACTAGGTCAAAACTTAAAATTAAGGAAATCTTCCACAGAATAAAAATATGTTCAATAATAGTAGTTTATGCAACTGTCATATAATGAAGGGTATTAAAACACGAGTGTGAGTTTATGAAACGAGCGCAGCGAGTTTCATAATAGTAACGAGTGTTTTAATACCCGTGTTATATGCAGTTGCATACACTACTTTATCTTCACTAATGCAATTAATCAAACAACAAGAGTAAAAGCTGACAATAGTTTATTTATAATAATTGTTCAAATTTTGGATGGTACAATTTTGAAAGTTAATGTTAATTATTGATCCAGCAGCTGTAGCGGCCGCGGGGCAAGCAGTAGAGCTCGTAGACGGAGTCGGAATATTTATAACTAGCTGTACCCGCGACTTCGTTCGCGATTGCCTCACCTGCCGACTAATTAAGTTCACATTTAACCATAGTATCTCATATTATGAAACGCCGCCGTGCAAAAAATCGTGTAGTGTCTACGGGGGATAGCATGTTGTAATGTTCAATCCCATTCTTTATCCACACGACTTTTAGCTACGACTCGGCCAGCGTCAGTGTTAAGAAGTGTCATACTCGTTTCACTTCTTACTGATGGTTCCGTTCAGCTGGGGCCCTATTCTGCTATACTAATCGCTTCACTATGACAGGGGTATCGACACGGAATGACACGTTTGGGTATTCCACCTCAGATGAAAGAAATTATGATGAATGCAGATGGAGAGACGTGCGTCAAGTTTGAAACCACCGTAATTTTTTTTTCGTTAGGTTCGTTAGGTACAGTTGGCTGTGTACCACAGTAAAAAATATTTTTCTGTGGTCTAGTTAGTTTAATTGGACCACTTACTGCAACCAAACTTCGGTAGTACAGTTAACTGGACCAGCTAAACCACCATATATCATGTAAGGTAAGAACCTAACTTATTTTTCCAAGACGCCTTAGTAGGTAGGAACCTAACTAATGGGTGCGTCTTGGAAAAATACATAGATAGGAACTTACCTACCCTCTATCTGCTAATTTTTTTCTTCTAACTCCAGATTATTTCATCAATCTACTGATTTTCTACTCGACTTTCTACTGATTTAGTCAAATTCGATCTTGCAACACTGTTTCTAACAAAAAGAATGCATGAAATCGGACGACGCGTAGACCCGTCGTGATGCGCGGTTAAAGAATTCTACTTTTTCCTCTCTCCCAGGGGAACCTTACTGAATTCCAGGATAAAATGTATCCCATGTCCTTCCTTGAACTCAAATAGTACCAATTCAGTCCAACTCATTCAGTAGTTTCGGCGTGATGCGCGGTGAAGGAATTTTACTTTCATCCCTTCTCCCAGGGGAACCTTACTAAATTCTGGGATAAAATATATCTTTCCTCGTAGTATGAAATCAAATTATGCCGAGTTCCATTCGAATTAATTCAGTTGTTCCATCGTGATGCGCAGTTAAAGAATTTTACTTTCATCCTCTCTCCCAGGGGAACATGACTGAATTCCGGGATGAAATGTATCCCATGTCCTTCCTTGTAGTATGAAATCAAATCGTGCAAGGTTTCATTCCAACTCATTCAGCACTTTCGGCGTCATGCGCGGTGAAGAAATTTTACTTTCATCCCCTCTCCCAGGGAAACCTGACTGAATTCCGGGATAAAAAGTATCCTATGTCCTTCCTCGTAGTATGACCTAAAATCGTGCCGAGTTTCATTTCAATACCTTCAGTAGTTTCGACGTGATGCGCGTTTAAGAAACAGACAGACAGACAGACAGACAGACAGACAGACAGACAGACATGAATGAAAAAAATTACAGTTTTGGCTTCAGTATCGATAATAGAGTGCCCTCCAAAAAAAATTTTCAAAATATCTTCAATGTACAGAATTGGACCTGTTACAGTTTTATTATAAGTATAGATTACTTCATTCGTCTTGTTTTCTATACTGTTCAAGATCGTATTTGAGACTTGAATTTTATTCATTAAAGACTCATCAATGTAGCTTTCAGCCACAGTAGAAGACTTCCACCCCCCGTGTCGTTTCAGTGCGGTCAAATCACCACCGCTATATATGAGAAGGGTCGCCGAGGTGCGCCGGAAGCAATGCCCCGTGTACAACGCTGGGTTATGCAGATTCAAAAGTAGTTTCGACGAAGTTTTCACGTATAACCCAACTGTTTTCAAAAGCCAGCCTAATATCAAAATTTTATACAACTTGTATGAGGATTTTGACATAAGGCTCGCCTTGTTAATTGGTCGCGTTTTATTGATGTTATAATGAGATTTTACGATATCGATGTGGATATTATACCATCATGTGAAATTGCTTAAATTGAGTGTTTTGTTATCTGCGCTATAACAGTAGTAAGTATAAGTCAAGTATTGGAATCATAAGTAGAATGTTATAACATTAGTGTAGATAAATAAATTAAACAACTTTCTGTTGAATAAGAGACCCTTCAGTTTTTGCGGGTATTGCTAATCGATCTTTATGCCTAGAACTAAATTTATATACCTGTTGAAAATTTTCAAATAATTCTTTATGTGATTTGACAAATTTACACATCTCCAAAATATACAAGCACGGCAAAGTCAGGATTTTATGTTTTTTAAATATTGGTGTGCAAGGTTCCCACGGGGGTCTGTGGAATATTGCACGTAGGCATTTGCGCTGTAAATAAAGCCTTGACATTAACTGCGTTACCCCATAATAATAACATTGTATCTAAGAAGAGATGCTACATAACCGTGATACGCTAGTAGGGTCAGTTTATGACCAACCGCGTAACCGACCCGAGCGTGATGGTGAAAAGTCCGCATGAAGAAGCTTACCCTCTAATAAATGAGCAAAAAATCCTTTTTAAATTTTTGTACTTTGCTAACATCACACTTCACATTGTCACTGAACGAACTGGAATTAAACATAGGCTACTTTTTATCCCATAAATCAGTTCCCCCGGGGATAGAAATCACCTTTAAACATTTCCATATAAAAAACGCGTGCGAAGCCGCGGGCCTAAACTAGTAAATTATAAATGCGAAAGTTTGTATGTTTTGGTGGATGTTTGTTACCTCTTTACGCCAAAACTGCTTAACGGATCGGGCTCAAATTTTTCATACAGGTATTTCTAGGCATCGAATAAAACATTGGGCTACTTTCTTTTTTTTCCATAAATCGGCTCCCATAGAATAGAATAAACCGTTTCCATAGAACAACGCGTGCGAAGACGCGGGCATAAACTAGTTGTATAATAATTAATAACCAACTTGAGGCTTTACAACTACAACTGTATTAATGTATAATGTTACTTTTTGTTTTCAGAAATGGGAGCTACTCGTGGGAAGATTGCTATACATTTCGAATCAGGAAAATATCTATAACTTCCTATCTGACGATTTACTGGACGGGAGGTTCGTTCCTTTTCTATTAAAACCTGAGGTAACTACATACCTACATAACAATAAATAATAAATAATGCTGGACCATTCACACACCAACATCTAGCCCCAAGCTCAGCAGATCATGTGTTATGTGTAGATAACTGATACCTACATATAATACATTACAAATCTTTTTTCACACAGAAAATTATAATCAAATAACCTCTCCGGTGGGTGGCACCAAAATATATTATATATAGGTTTTACTAGGTATTACTAGAAAATAATCAAGAAATCTGCGAAAGAATGCATCATATCCCATTTCCGCGCGGGGCGCGGGGCGGGGCCTGCCACGAGACGGTGTGTGAGGCGCGCGGGGTCTGCCACCTGAGGGGATAATATAAATAAATTAGAACAATTATTTACATTTGAAACAATTCAGCTAACTGCAGACTGTTGCAAACAATCTATAGGTAGCTCAACTGATCCATATCAATACCAGTCGTCGCGTCCCCAAGACGCTGGCTGCATTGCCCCGCTGTATGGCAATGCTGATGCGCTGCGCCACATACTCACCAAGGAGTCGTCCGTCGCACATTACATAGATTTATGTCGCATAAAGGTGTGGCGGGATGGAGCGGGAATCGGGGGCTATTAACTCGTTAAAACTTTTAAATCCATCATGGTTATTAACACTAAATTAACACTATTTATCTCGTGTATCTATCGGACATTATGGTCTTCCGCGGACGAAAATAAAATTCAGTTCAAGATCACAAGGCACTTTTATTTCGTACTTATTATACATACAATTGTAGTAGGTTAGCCACGTGGTGGAAACAGACAAATTTCTTCGTACTGGAGTTACTTCGACGACGACAACGAGCAAAATAAATTCTCATTCCAAATCTAAAGCCGAAAGTAACCCCTACGAAAAGCCATATCCATACAAGCGCAATCAACCGTTACGCTTGCGTTTCCACCAATCAAATGAAACTAGTTACAGTTTTACCAACTTATCAGAACTAATCGATCAATCTGATTGGATAACCTTCTTCAGTCAATTTTGGCTGCTGGTCTCAATAGAGAGTCTACCGTGGTCGGAATTAGGTTAGGCGAACATCATCACCATTATGGCTTGAACTAAAATATAATTTTGTTTTGTTTAGATAAAAAGAGCTTTACATGTAGGTGACATAAAGTTCTCTTTTGTTAACGAGACTGTGTCCAGTCAGCTCGCACTGGACTTCCTAAGCAGCTCCAAGAACTTGTTTGAGGAGTTATTGAACACCTACAGGGTACTGGTGTATTGGTAAGTAGTTAAAGAAGAACCTTAACTTTAAAAATACTTTTTATTTCATTGCAAGAAAAACGCAGTATAACGTATGTCTATGTTTTGCCGTTATAAAACATAATGTTTTACGATGAGCATGTAGCCCAGATAGGCTCTGCAGCGTTTGAGAAACTACCTCGAGTCTTCTCGTTATCCATAACGCAATGCTTGAAAACTAAAGTTTTAAATCAGTGCGTCATCCTACCCGTTATGACATACGGAGCTGAGACTTGGAATCTCACTGTAGGGTTGATCCACCAGTTCAATCAAAGTCGCTCAGCGAGCTATGGACGGAGCTATGCTCGGAGTTTCTCTGAAGGATAGAATTCGTAACGAATACATCCGACAGAGAACCAAAGTTATCGACATAATAGCTCAAAGAATTAGCAAGCTGAAGTGGCAGTGGGCCGGCCATATCTCGCGAAGAACTGACAGCCGCTGGGGTAAACGTGTTCTTGAGTGGAGACCGCGTCTCGGCAAACGTAGTGTTGGACGCCCTCCGGCCAGAAGGGATGACGATCTGTGAAAGACTGCAGGCAGATGCTGATATTATTTGATTTCTGCGATAGTTTTAAAAGTTCATAATACGCAGTACGTTAATATCTGAATGTTTTCAGCGGTCACCTAGACCAGATGCTCCCGTGTACCATCACCTCCGAGCGCCTTCGCCTTTGGAAGTGGAGAGAATCTAAGGAGTTCCTAGAATCTTGGAGGTCGCCGTTCTATCTTGATGCGAAACTGGCAGGGTAAGGGTAAACCTTTAGGTAAAATCTCAATTTCAACGAAATAACGTACCTACCTAACTTAATTTGCGTTAATTGCCTATGAACGTCATGATTTTTTTGTCGGTATTGTCTTGAATTCAGAGGTTCCATGCCTATAGTTTTGATGCTCGCTTAGGTAGTGCTGGTCGACCACGGAAGAGGTGGCTAAGATTAATAATTGGAACAAGCTACTGCTGTGCTGAGTAACGATAAACGGTGTTACATTCTCTGAGTAATAGCCGGTTGTAGACTAAATTTAGTACCAAGATTGCTTAATCCTGGATGGAACTTGTATTACAAAGGCTACTTTTGATCCCGAAAAAGTGCAGTGTTCCCGTGGGATGATCCGATAGTTTGAAATATTCGAATACAAACTTATTCACCCGTGGTAACACCGAGGGGTACAGCTTGTAATAAATTATCCCTTTACAGATACTACAAAACAGGCGGCAATTTAACCTGGGCAGTGGTCCGAGGCGCGGGTCACGTGGTGCCTCTGGACCAACCCGTCTCGTCCCAGCGTCTCATAAGCAGCTGGACCCACAGTATACCTCTGACAAATGAGAGTGGTGACACAAATATGTCCATGGAAAAACTTCGGCTATTTGTTGATGGAATTTTTACTGATACGAAGAATCAAACTAGCGACAGCACTAGTGATGCGAATCGTCAAACTAGTGAAAAAAGTATCGTTGTTCAAAAGAATGTGACTAGTGAACATAGTGTCATTGCTAAGACGAATAAAATAAGTGATCATTGCACCTTTTTTTGGACGAGTAGTATTTGTCTTTAATTAGCTAGTACTAGTGAAAACAGCATTTCTGATACGAAAAATTAACCTAATGAATGTAACCTTATTGATACTACTAAGCTGTGTGGTGCTGGCTTAGAATTTGCACCACCCCAACTCTTCCCGCGGGTGTCGTAAGAGGCAACTAAGGGATATCCACTGGGGGCGGGCAGCGGCGCCTCCTGCAGAACAATTCTACCACCAAACTGCGATCCCCAACCCGCATGCCCAGCTTGGGGATTATGGGCATTACCCCCATGTGATAGAAGCCAATAATATCAGGCCTGCGTCCAGCAGTGGATCGATACAGGCTGTTGAGGTTGAGGTAATTGATACTACGAATCAGACTATTGAATTGATACGGGGGATCAAACTATAGTTGTGTTACATGGCATGAATTAAATTAATAAGTGTATGTAAAATGTTTTTTTTTCCAGTTTTATGGCTTCTCCTAGTCTCTGTGACTCGTGCACCCTCATTCATTAAAACACTAGATTTGGCTTTTTGGATATTTTGTGAAGGTCTACTTTAAAAAGGAACGAAGTTGACGGATGTCGTCGAATCGCACGAAACGAACAACCTTACCACCAAATTATGATTAATGATTAATGTATCCAAAGGTTAGAAATTTAAGCAACATATTTTGGCTGGCACGTCTCCTAAAATAGCTCTAATATGTTTAATAAAACTGTTACGAATGATTCTTATACAATATCTGTGTGTTTGTGTTTTTCTGTTCTGTTTTACTATATCTTGGTGTGCAATAATAGTGCATTTTACACCAAGGCGAGAAAGTGATTAATTCCTACCGAGTGTGTCGTTTTGCCTTAAAACACACGAGGTAGGAATCGCACTTTCTGCCAAGTGATAAATAGTGCTTTATACTACACCTTCGAGGAAAATAAAAAGCAGAATTAATTATTAATTGAAATATAGAAGAACTTACCGCGCCCAATGATGTTGGTAAAACCTCATTGACCGCGCCAGCCTTTGGGTTCTTTTTTCAAAATATTGTTCAGAAATCGGAGGAGGCCTAATGGACTTGGAGTAAAAACTTTTTGTCGTTTGACCGAACGAAAATAACCATAGCTACCGGCCGATCTTTTAGGAAATTAAAAAAAATAACACGTTAGAAATGGATTTCCATACACTTTTTCCTCCCGCTAAAACACGTGAGAAATGAAATTCCATAGAGTTTTTCCTCCCGGTTTCCTTTAGGCCTGCAAAGACATACTTTCTATTCTAGAAATGGAAAAGGAATAGGCAACTTTCCGAGCAGGTGTAGTATAAAGAGTATTTTTAATGTACTTATTGTAGAATCAACATTGAGATCAGAGATGCTCCAATAAAAAAATATTCCCGATTGATTCGTACCTACCTATACCGATTCGTCTCGCAGAACTTTAAAAAACAATCAAATTATTTAATGTATACCGCGAATTCACGCATTATCTATTTAAGGTCACCAGTTCAGAGATATCAACATGTGTAGTACAGATACCTTTGTGACAAACAGTGAATGTCTGAACGTTGTTGTACGTGGGCTAATATGACGCTCTTTTATTTATTACTGTGTTTTATTGTTACAAGGTATGTGCATTGAATAAACGTGTAAATAGATTGTGGAATGTACTTTTATAATATGTTGTTATAAATTAAATATATTGAGTAGATACCTACTTACTATGTATTGTATGCATCTCTCTAATCGTGGCCATGAGAACTGTGAACCTTTAGTTAAAAAAATTACAAACATCATTATAAATAAAAATTGACATAATTATTATTTATTAATTAACTTATTAGAAACGCAAACTTGTGTGTTTATTACGCCTAGGAGAGGAGAGGATCGTAAATTGTTGCTATGTAAAAAAAGCTCATTTAAAAGAAAATCAGTGATGCCCTAGTTTTATGTTACCTATCAAAAACGTTCTACTAGGAATAAAACTAACGTTAAAAAATATTTTGCCGCAAATCATAAACCATTTCTATGAAAATATATATTGATAGATCATATTGTTAAAAACTTCGATTTATGTGGTATTGCTAATGTATGTAGATACTTTATCGGTACTTTTGGAGTTTGTACAATATAACATAGTAACATTTAACAGTGTTTTCAAGCCATGGACTACGTAAAACTTCCGGGCGAATTTCATAACGATCGGTTACTAATACTTAAAGTTGTACTACCTATCTTTTCTTTTCTATCTATGTTTGCTCTACCTTTTTACACCCACAGTTGCAACAATCGCGTGGCGTGAGCAATGTAGACTGCCATTTCACACACTCACTGAGCTTTTTATTAATGGATGTTTAGCTGTGTAACAATAGGTACATTGGCATATTTCTTCCAGTTTAAACTTGGCTATGCCGCTTTTTTGACAGATAACGAGGTCTTATTTAAAAAAAAGTAATACCGCACGTAAAGGTAACGCATGAAGACATTCAAGCTAGAATTAGATGCGCCGTTAGTACTGAATTTAGTAAGGTTTTAATTATTAGTGATTTAAGTTTCATTTTCTAAGTGACGTAAGTGAGTGATATAAAGTTTTACAAAGTTATTTTACTTGCTCCAGTGTTTACGGACGAGTCGCAGTGACAGACGTTTTATCCGAAGCAGATCTGAATAGAATTCATGATGAAAGTAAAATTGATCCAATCAGGATAGAAGATCACGACGACGTAACGAACGACGGACTGCTAAGCGTTATTCCAGTAGCAAAGAAGCTATGCCACGTGGACGAAGATAATAATATCGTCAGTGATATTGAACCTTGTGACGATACATTTAAGATAGATAATGGAACGGCATTGATCCTCACGCCTCTGATAGAGCAAGGCCGAGTGGAGGAAGCGAGGAACGCTAGCAGAGTCGATCGTTCTTTGTTTTTGGGTATCGAAAGTTACTCTGGGTTTCTGACGGTGAATAGTACCTACAAGTCTCACCTGTTCTTCTGGTACTTTCCATCGTTTGCGAAGCCTATCAATGAAACGCCGTGGATCATCTGGCTGCAGGGAGGGCCGGGGGCCTCGAGCTTGGCAGGACTGTTCGATGAGATCGGACCGTTCAGTGTTAATGACGACAAGTTGAAATGTGAGTTCTTTTATACATTACATACCTGAAAACATACACCGATGATTATCTACTTAAACTTAGTAGGTAGGTAATTATATGCAGGGTGTCCGGTAATTTAAGGATAACCCCGCTGGTACTTGTGGGGTGCACCGCGGCCAGTCAGGAAAATGTATAAAAAATCTATCTGCAGTAGTCTACTTTTTTATTTTTTTCTCTATTTTTATAAATTTTATTTTTTGCTACGCAATAGTGGAACAAAGTTCTCAAACCATTGTTGTAAAGCTTTGTTCCCATTATTGGGCACTAAGCCTCCAAATTCAATAACAACGAATTGATTTTCTCTGAGAATAACCGTGAATAATTGGCCTTGCTATCCTGCTCATTATAAAATATTTCTAAATAGCTGAAACTATTTGTTTTTTCAAATACTTAAGAATAAAAAATTGTGTTTTCGTTGGAGTACCTGTGGTATAAAAAACCTAGGGAAACCTAGGTGGCCCTTAGCTTAAAAAAACATGCCTACTTTAAGACGTTTCTTAAATGGTATTTACCGAGTTTACCATCTATCAAAGGTAAAATGCCAAAATATGTCATTCTGAGGCGATACCATTCTTAAGGTGATTAATTTAGTGGAATTAGGGTCTTGCGAGGCGGCTCGCTCAACCTATGTTTCTCTAGCCTTATTTTTCTTTTATCAAAACGTTATAAAATAAGAAATTTATTTCAGAAATCTGTGGAAGTGTATTATGGGGTGGTTGGGGTGTTATTCATAATTGAAACGACAAATAGGCAATTTTAGTATTTCATAGAACTATGTACATCGACGTGTTTTTTACATTTATTATAAAATTGCCTATTAGCATTTCAGAAACTTCATGAAGTTGGCATGTTTTTTAAGTTGTGGCCCACCCTGGTCATTTTTTATACCATTAGTACCTACTCAAACTTCATCATTAAAAACACTAATTTTTATTTTTATGTATGAAAAAAAAACTAACCGTTGCAGCTAGAAATATTTTGTAATGCACGGTAGCACGGCCAATCATTCGCGGCTATTCCCAGGGAAAATCAATTCGTTATTATTGAATTTTTAGCCGTAGTGCTCAATAACGTGAACATAGGCAGGAATACTAGTATCTGTATCATTTTTGGAGTCCAATTTTCCCCCTTAGGGGGGATTCAGGGGGGAAAACTGGAATAACCCCAAATTTCGTATATTTAAGAAATAAAAAAAAAATAGTATTTTTTTATATTTTTTCCTGAGTGGCCGCGGTGCCCCCTACAAGACGCACCAGTCGATTTTTAAAACTGATATACATATAACCAGCACGAATTAAGTGGCTCATCATCATCATCATCGAAGAACGCACTGATTGAAAACTTTGGTTTTCAAGCATTGCAGTATAGTATGGATGACGAGAAGACTCGACGTAGTTTCCCAAACGCTGCCCAGCCTAGCTGGATACTCCTCTTGGCCTCCTTCTCAAAATTATTTTTACCTAACTGTAGAATTTGTCCAAGGTAAGTATACCTACTCAGAAACAATTTCGAGAAGGTGGCCATGTACGACGACCGGTCCCGGATCAATGAGGCCATTGTTCATGAATTTAGATAAAACATCCGACGCATCCGTCGCGAGGCTGAGGCTAGGCCGTCCAGCATCTGGTTTAGCTTCTCTAGCGACTCCGCCATTAAAACTATGTCATCAGCGAATCGCAGGTGTGAGATGTAGTCGCCGTGTATGTTAATGCCCTTACCTTTCCAGTCCAGCGTCTTAAACATATCTTCCAGCGCGCTCGTGAAGAGTTTCGAGGATATATCATCCCCCTGTCTCACTTTTCTGTGCAGTTGGATGAGTTTAGACTGCTGGCCCTGTACTTGGACACTCATGGTGGCAGCCTCGTAGAGACATATCAGCACCTCGATATAACGATAGTCTATGACACCGCTGTAAGGATTCCAGAACAGCCTAGGTTTCGACAGAGTTACAGGCTTTCTCATAATCCACAAAGGCCAGACATAGAGGCTGATTATACTCTTCGGAATTCTGTATAATCTGTCTCACTATGTGAATGTGGTGTATGGTGCCAAGTCCTCCGCGGAACCCGGCCTGTTCCGGTGGCTGGAACTCGTCGATTCTCCTGGCGAGACTTCGTGACCTAGTAACAAGAATTTATATTATTTGTATGATAAATACAGACAATAATAAGTACCTAGATCAAATAAATGTCGTGTCTTGTCTTATCTGTAGGTATTGTTGTTAAAAGTTTGCTTGATAAATGAGCAAAAATATATATTCTTTTAATTAGAGAGCTGGTGACTAGGTATTTGGCGCAGCGCATCATCATTGCCATACAGCGCAGTGGGGCAATGCAGCAATGCTCGGGGACGCTTCCGATTGGTATGGATATGGATCAGTTGTACCTGTAGATTGTTTTGAACAGTTTGCAGTTAGCTCAATTGTTTAAATTGTAAATACTAGTTCTAATTTATCTATATTATTCGATTGTAATTCTTCGTGAATAAATAAAGTAATTTTCTTTTAATGAATGGCTCTCGCTTGGCAAAGAATAAATAGATTGCTATTTAGATTTTAGTCACTGTACCAACTGCTTGCAGAAGTATCTAGAGATGTATGACGCGATTCAGTAATGATGATCTTGCAGTCAACCCTCACACCTGGCTGATGAACCACTCGCTGGTGTTCATCGACAACCCCGTTGGCACTGGCTACAGCTTCACGGAACACGAGGATGGCTATGCGCAAGATATGCCTACTGTGAGTTTTATTTTATTACCTTAATTAGGTATCTCTTTACGCTGAAAGTACTGAACGGATCAGGCTGAAACTGTAAATAAATAATGCTGGACAATCCACAAAGCATCTTCTAGCCCCAAGTAGAGCAGAGCTCGTGTTATGAAAGCAGTCATAAGTATAATTAAAGATGTGAGGAAAAATTAGTCCAACCAGCGGTACGCCTTGCAAAGGTACAAAAGCAGGGAGAATATATCAAAATACAATTATATAATAAACTTCCAATTAATATAACGAACATTGACAATTTTGAACATTTTAAAACCTTAATCAACCACTTCTTTGAAAGCCATGCATCAGTGAATTTATGAGTAGGTACTAATTTATTTCAATCCCTTTCTTTAAATAATACTTTAACATGACATTGAATTTTATGATCTGGAATGAATCGAAATTTGTTTTTATTTAGGAATTTTGAATTTATTTAGTTAATTATGTTTTGTCTTTTCAAATTGTACAATTTCTGACATGCCTTGTATAACGACCTATGTTATAAATGGTAAATAAATAAATACAAATATGTGTAGGATACTGGATGACTGACTAAAATATCCCGTTGTAAATGACTTTAGTGTTAATAACCATGATGGATTTTTATTAAAGTTTTATTGGTATTGACCTTTTGGAATACATTACATACATAGATATTTTTTATTATACCTACATAGAAAATGCCCAGAACACCGGAATAAATATTTGCAGATCATACAAACATTTGTCTCAGGGCGGGAATAAAGCCCACAACCTCCGGCGTCTTCAAACTTCTTGACAAAGTTCTTGACCTGAATCTACATACCTTATCTTATAGAGTACCGGCTGCTGCCCGCGGCTTTGCACGCGCTTTTAAGTAACCTATGACCGTCCCTCGGATACCGTTTACCTCCCTACCAAATTTCAATGAGATCCGTTCTCCCCTTCAGGCGTGAAAAGGTAACAGACAGACAGAGTTACTTTAGAATTTATAATATTAAATGGATTGCACTACACATCATTAAGCTTATGATACGATTCACAAACTGGCCAATCGATTTTTAAAACTCCTTCGTTTAACAGAATAATAAGATAAAATAGGTGGTGGCGCTGTTTTGGGTCGGGGTAGCCCTTAAAATATAGATATGCCAACGACAAACAATGCCATCACATGATTAAAATATAGACAAGACCCAAAAAGTTTGATACCCCCGCCACCCGCTCATTAGGTTGCTTGTCGACTAGGTCCGCCCGCTCTAGTTCGTTTAGTTTGATTGAACGCAAACGGCGGCAGTTTCATATGTTTGATACTTCGCGGCCGCCGAGCCGCCCGCGCTAGACTCGCAGTATGGCTGAAGCCTATATATTTGAATTCCCTATCCACATAGTATATAATGCACATAGAAGACGTTATACTTTGTTTTTATTTATGTAGGTCCCCAGTATTTTTTACACTTTCTCGGTCATTCGCAGGAAGTGGCTAGCTCTCGTATGAGTTTTTAACAGATACTTTCATTACAGTACGGCAAGCACCTCCACACAGCACTCAAACAGCTGCTACAAATATTCCCGGAGCTGCGAGTCGCGCCTCTCTACGTGGCCGGGGAGTCCTACGCCGGGAAGTATGTGCCTGCCTTAGGCATGGAGATTCATAAGCACAAGGAGGCGCCTGGTACTGATATTAACTTCAAGGTGAGTTCTTAATCATTATTATATTTTTCTAGTATCCGGCAGAGATAACAGAGATTGGGATCTGGGGGATACAAGAATTTCAACGATCCTAAATACAACCACAGCCTACCTATATGCGTACAGTCGTTCGACGAAGGCATTTTGACGTGGTTTTGACAGGGCAATCGTGCGGGGGGCAAGGGACGGGACGGGGGAGGGACGCTCCCGAGCTGCATACATCACAGTCTTAGTTAAGTCGGAAGTGTCCACCCCCTCGACCCGTCCCTTGGCTCCCGCACGATTGCCCTGTCAAAACGCCTTCGTCGAACGACTGTATGCATATAGGTAGGCAGTGATATTACTTTTTAAGAGGTAGTTTATGTATTTATATGAAAACTGTATAGTATTACTAGCTTCTGCCCGCAGCTTCGCACGCATATTTTCGTTATAATAAGTAGCCTATTATCCAAGTTAGGGTTTGCTCTAAACGTGCGTCAAATATCATCTTGATCTGTTCAGTAGTTTTGGAGATCCTAGGTACCAAAATTTTCACATTTCACAAACTTTCGGCTTTATAATATTAGTAGGATATTTAAGTATGGATTTTCCAGGGTCTCATAATCGGCAACGCCTACATAGAACCAGACATGATAACGCAGCTGCTCCGATCCTTCTATAACTTTGGGATGCTGGAACAGGAACAGGTCGAGATCGTGCAGCCATATGTCGACGTCTTCCAAGCGGATGTAGCGGCTAACAGGAGCATAGAGGCTAAAGATGTAAGTAAATCTACTTTTAGGGAAGTCCATCAGACCAGCAGGGGTATTTTAATTCATTCGATTCGTGTTCGAATCGAATCCGACGGATCTTTAAAACGCTATTTTGATTTCGCCTCGGGTTGATGATCGAAATAAGGAGCTCCTCCTTATTGACAAGGCTATATGTCAATAGATTCGCTTCGAATTTTCGATCATCAACCCGAGGCGAAATCAAATTAGCGTTTTATAGATCCGTCTGATTCGATCCGGAAACAATCGAATGAATTAAAATACCCCTGCAGAAAGAGGGTGTATGCTGGTGACCATTATGTTAGAAGGGAAATTTTTAAACTTTTAGGCCCGTATTATGAAAGCCTGCTCAGTCATCGGTATGTGATAGAGTAACGATTTTCTATGGCATAAACGCACTGGCAGATTCACAAATTTTCAAGGTATAGGCTATAAAGTTTTTGCCGCCCTAGCCTCAATAATTGTCATAGTCTCGATTATTTACAATTCAACAATTTCGTTAAAATTGCACGAGAAATGGTTTTTGGGTATATTTCTGAGCTAATCAAAGCTCAATCATGTACTATTAATAATTAATATTAATAAGGTAATGTGTGCTACTTACACAATGATGTACATTCGGTAAACGTTCATAGATAATCTTCATTGTTATATATTTTTTTCTATAAATTCGTTCGATTCGTTACAGATGATTTATTTTAATTTATTATGATTATAATAGGTTTTTACTTACCGGTGCATTGAAAATATTCATATATCCACGAAACACTTTGAAAAATAACAGCACAAAAAAAATCGGTCCCCGAATATTCCGCCCCATAAATCGGCCGCCCTAGGCTCAAGCCTGCTGAGCCTGCTGGTAAACCGCCACGGCATAAACATCACTCAAAGCATACATCTATGTCTGAGTAAGCTTTCATAGTACGAACCTTAAAATAGTCCCAACTGGAACCGAGGACCTACACCCTATCCAGCGTAATCGACCCCAACGTGACAAAACGTCACTCAAAGCATACATCTATGACTGAGCAAACTTTCATAATACGAACCTTAAAACAGTCCCAACTGGGACCGAAGACCTACACCCGATCCAGCGTAACCGACCCAAACGTGACGATGTTCAGAAAAGGGTCGCATGAAGAATTTCTTACATCATTTTATGAATAGTAAAATGATCATCAAGTTAGTAATTTTCATAATGTGTTTTGGTGAAGTATGTGACACTATTCTAATGTTCAAGACCCTTTATTATGACCATATTTCCTGCAATAAATGAATTGAATTGAATTAATTGGTTAGGATAATAACCTGCTAGAGGCGCTAGAACTACAACTACCTATATAATATATTATGTAAGTATATAATATGTAAAAATATTTATATATTTAGGTAGGTATTTATTATTATTTATAAATTTATAGTAATTGGTGTAGGTATGTATGAATTTTTGTAATTGTATTGAAGTAAGTATGTAATTATTTATTTTATTGGTAATACCATAGCAGATGCATAAAGATCTTACCCCATGTACATATCCGACGATTCTATCCATACCAGGTTGTCTGGCAGAGATCGCTCTTGAGCGATAAGACCGCCAATTGTCACTTAGGTTAAATTCTTAGTTTTAAGTATGCAATAAAAGTATTTTCTATCTACATAATAATATATAATAATAATATCTCTAAGTATATGTAACTTTTTGATTTCAGAAATGGGGCAAACTTGTGGGGTTAGTGCTAGGTATGTCGAGTCAGAGACAGGCCTACAACTTCCTATCTGACGAGTTGCAGATCGGGAGGTTCGTTCCTTTTCTGTTGAAACCTGAGGTAGGTAACATACCAGACTAAATAATCAAATAATGTCGCAAAAAATGTCGAATTCCACGGGACTTGAACCAGCACCCAAGCGTCAAGTCAATTTTTTTTCGATAATATTTGATTTCTTAGAAATTAGCCAGAGTGTGGCGCTTACGCACTGTAAAAACAAAATTTCTAGGCACATTATAGCGTCGTATATAAAAGGGTATTGATAATTCACTGACACTGCGTGCACTGCAGGTTCTGCCCAGCATCACGAAGACGTTCGTGAAGATGCCAGGTCTTGATTCCAAAAATGTAAATTATCTCTTTATACCAAGTTTAAGAATTAAGGCCTGGTGTGTTCACGAGCACGTTCGTTTGTTCACGAACCAGTAGTTCACGCAGTGTCTGTGAATTACCAATAACGCTATTCAATAGAGAGTGTTATGTATAATATTATGTATTTCCTGCGCACATGGCTAGTCTCCATTGAGACTGACCGCCGTGGCTGAAATTTAGACCTGTAGCAAACCGTATGTATTCGGTACTGAGTAACGGGTGCGCCATCTAGTAACGAGTAACGAAACGTTACACACGAATACATATCGTTAGGTACTCGTATCTTTCGTACTTTGGGTACCTACCTACCTACACTGTTTCAGTTCACGCAAGTACCTACCGTTGATGCGTGTATGGAAATGTTTGCTGATCGTATGTTTTACGCATGCGCGCGCTTATTCGGTGAATTTAAAAACGTACCTTACAAAGAACGATGCATGATCTAAGAAAATAATTTTTTGAGTAGACCAGATGTATGATATTGAACAAATCATGTAAAATAATCGAAAAACAAAACACGGGGATAGACAACTAGTGTTGTGGTTCACAGAATACAATATTTAATTTTTCGATTCCACACAAATGCGCATTTAGGAATCGCGTTTGTGTTTAGGACACGTTGTGACGTGATGAGAATCATGGCCCTCTACGCGTACGCAATACGATTCGATTCGATACTATACCATAGCATGTTATGATGAGGTATCAGAAGTAACGAGTAACGATACGATAGTAACGAGTACTAATTGATAAAGTAACGAATACATACAGGTACGCATTTTTCGTTACTTTTACACCTCTACTGAAATTTGGTTAGGACATCATCATAGCCTATACTAAAATATAATTTTATTTTGTTTAGATTAAAAGAGCTCTACATGTAGGCGACATAAAGTTCTCTTTCATTAACACGACTGTGAACAGTCGGCTGGCGCCAGATTTCCTGAGCAGTTCCAAGCCCTTGTTTGAGGAGCTACTGAATACCTACAGGGTGTTGGTGTATTGGTAAGTAGATAAGAAGAAGTCAATACAATACCTACAAATACTTTTTATTTTACACCAATTAAAATATAGTAAAAGATAAATACAGATTAAATAACAAAAAAAATTACAATCAAAAATTGAAACAAATTATGACTAGTATTTGCAATTGAAACAGTGGAGCTAACTGCAAACTGTTGCACACAGTCTAGAGGTAGCTCAACTGATCCATATTAATACTAGTCGGACGGAGACGCGGTCTGCATATATATTATCACGATACCGCACGATGACGTCGTACCTACATTGCGTATTTCCCTATCTGCCTGTGATTTTTTTCACGACGCCCGTCGCTTGCACTCCAGACGACAACCACAAGACAAGTCACAAACTCTTGCGTGAGGACATGAAAGCTGACTAATAATAAAAAGAGTGATTCAACTCAAGAAACCTTTCTAAAATATAAAAAGTTGGATGAAAATTGGAGCATTTTAATCACATATCTGTCGATATACATAAACGAACATTAAGGACGCCAAGGCAAACATTCTTTTATTTTTCAAAACAAGACTAAGGCATTATAGAATTGTCATTTTTCAATATGTCTTGCCTTGCCGCTTCTCGAACACAATAAAATAAAATAAATAAAACTCTACATTTTTATGACACCGATCGGTAGAGTCAGTCATAAGAATCAAATCTGTCGAATTAACATTTAATAAACATTGCATTATAAATTTAAAAAAGCATAAAAAATTAAATGATGAAAATCATGAATCATGAAAAAAAAATCATGAAATCTGCCAAAAGCAGGAGGGACGAATCACTTTTAGGGCTGGATGGTGTCTTCACAATCGTGTTCGTGATGATGAGCAGATCCGGCCATTCTCGCAGTGTCAGTGAAATACCAATACAATGAATTCTGTTTACTTGAGCAAATGGACCGAAATTTAACCTTTACTTTTTTGATGCAATTTTTACTTTTACTTTAAATAATGGAAAACTCAAATCATTAGGGTGTTATTCAAATTAGTGCACTAGACTGAAGGAGGTCATTCATCTGCTATTGATTTAATTATTATATCATTGGCTACCACAGATACTATCCAGTGAACAAACAAAGCCAACGCAAACGATTAATTTATATTTGCTGTTTTTTTTATTTCCTTTTAGTACTTCAAAAAAATAAAAATTCCGAAAAACTAAATAGTTTGCGGCTTGGTTTGACCTTCTGCAGTATGGAGCACTAATCTGACTAACACCCTGTATACAGTTAGTCATATTAGAGTAACAATGATGTATGATGTATGTTGTGATGTGCGGAGTAGTAACAATGATAGTTTAAAAAGTTTATTTTGTAACATTGTAATTCATTACGGATGTAAGCGGGTTAACTACGAACCTTGTTTGTGTTGTAAGAACACCAACGTTAAGCACCGCACTCACCCTGAAGATGTCCCTCGTTAAAGAATGATACTTTGCTGTTCTTCCAACACAAAATAAGGTTTGTAGTTAAACCGCTTACATCGGTAATGAATCCATCAAATTACTATAGTTTTTATACTAAAACTAGCTGCTGCCCGCGGCTTCGCCTGCGTAGTTCCCGTTACCGTGGTAATTCCGGGATAAAACATAGCCTATGTCCGTCTCCTGGTTCTAAGCTGCCTCCCCACCAATTTTCAGCCAAATCGGTTCAGCCGTTCTTGAGTTATAAATAGTGTAACTAACACGACTTTCTTTTATATATATAGATAACATTGTAATGTTTTCAGTGGTCACCTAGACCAGATGCTCCCGTGTGCCATGACCTCCGAGCGTCTTCGTCTGTGGAAGTGGAGCGAGTCTAAAGAGTTCATAGAGTCATGGAGGTTGCCGTTCTATCTTGGTGCTAACCTGGCAGGGTAAGCGTCTAATACTCAATACTTAATCATTTATTGAATTCTATAGGTGTACAGAGGTGTTTATAATTAAGTATCACTGGGCACACAATATGCATGGAGAGAGAGAAAGACGTCATTGGTAACTGGTTAGGAATATTTTGCTCGTTTGCATATTTCTATTTTTTTCATTTAAATATTCGTCAATCGTGTAATATGCTTTTGTGATTAATAAAAGCTTTAATTGTTTTATAATTTTTTGTCGTTTTTCTCATTTTTCAACGCGTCAGGCAGTTTATTATATAACGTAACATTTTATCTTATTTTCCTCACAGTCACCTGGCAAATTAATATGCTAGTTCACGGTCACCTAAGACTTTTTCGTATTTTTCGGTACACTCTCATAAAATACCATGCCAGTCACCGTTTTGATGCTAGATAGCTTAAGTAGTGCTGGTCGATCACGGAAGTAGAAGCTAATTTGAATTATTTGCAATCTTTTTTGAGCTAACTGCAGACTGTGGCAAACAATCTACAGGTAGCTCAACTGATCCATGTCATACCAGTCGGAAGCGTCCCCAAAACGCTGGCCGCATTGCCCCGCTCTATGGCAATGCTGATGCGCCACGCCAGATAGATAGGACTCACCAGCTCTCGGGTCACGCGTCGCTTCGACCAGACTTTTTAAAAACTCAGAGCCTCAGTATCCCCACGGACTAATGATTAAATCTTTTGCCACCGTCATTCAATGCGGCAGAAGATGTATGATTGCTTTTTTGTGGGATCGGATTATGTTCTTGAAATGGTCATACATAAGTTAAAATGGCAAAAGTATGTATGTATGCATTTGTTACTCCTTCACTCTCAAACGGCTAAACCAAGATAGCTTAGCTTCTATTCTAGATTGATATATTATAGGCTACTTTTGATCCCGGAAAGGGCAGTGTTTCCGGGTGATCGAGTAATTCAAATACAAATTTATTCACCGCTGGCAACACCCCGGGTGTAGTATTACACTATCACTCATATTATAAATGCGAAAGTTTGGATGGATGGATGGATGTTTGTTACCTCTTCACGTCAAAACTACTGAACGGATTGAGCTGAAATTTTGCACACGGGTAAATCTAATCCTGGAGTAAACGTTTCCATAGAAACAACGCGTGCGAAGCCACGGGCATAAACTTGTATTATAAATGCGAAAGTTTGGATGTTTAGATGTATGGATGGATAATTGGATGGATGTTTGATACCTTTTCACGCCAAAACTACTGTACAGATCGGGCTGAAATTTTGCGTACAGGTAATTCTTATCCTGGAATCAAACATAGATGGATAGATAGATGGTTTATTTGGCTTACAAATGGACAGCACAAATTACAATCAGACATACACAAGTACGTAGGTATATAAAAACAAATTTCAAATTAAAACTTAAGAGCAGGTACAAAATAATTGCTTAGATTCTAAAAGTGATATATGTACAATATGCACCTAGCCTACTCGTGACTAGTACCTAGTTGTGCCAGTGCTGCCGTGGTGAGCCAAAACGGATCAGTCTCAGCTTTATGCTGCTTTGAACCAAGGTACAAAACAGCGCTGGTTTTCAGTCTGACCCGGTCTTGGTGACACCAGGAACTGAGAAGCCGCGGGCAGAAACTGGTAGTTCATAAAGGTTTAGTAATAAACATTTCTTTTACAGATATCACAAGACAGGCGGCAACTTAACCTGGGCAGTGGTCAGAGGCGCTGGTCACATGGTGCCTCTAGATCAACCCGCCTCGTCCCAGCTTCTCATAAGCAAGTGGACCCACAGTATCCCTCTTACTAAACTGTCACCACTCGATTTTTTGTCACACCCGCTGATGCTACGGAAACAGGTGCAGAAAATGATTGCTGATGCGAACAATAAAACTATCAGCAGCACTGGTGATGGGAAGAATCAAACCAGTGAACTAAATATCGTTGTTAAGGCGAATCTAACCAGTGAAAATAGCACCATTGTTAAAACAAATAAAGTTAGTGATAATAGCACCATTTATAAGACAAATCAACCTAGTGAAAACGGCGTTACTGATACGAAGAATGAATCTAGTGAAAATAATTTAATTGATACTACGAATCAGACTATTGTTGTGTATATGTGACAATAAATAAATAATGCTGAACAATTATCTCAGCATCATCTAGCCTCAATGTATGAATTAAATTAATATACATGTATGTTATGCGTTTTTTTAGTTTTGTGCTCTCTCCCATTCTTGTAACTCAGTGTTAGTACATTCATTAAAACTCTAGAACTCATTTTGTCAGTCATTTTTTGGTAGACTGCAGGTACTCGTACTGAGATGAGAAATCAATTTACATTATACAGAATATTCCAATCAAAATGAGTTTGGAATGGACCCACTTTATTTGATCTGCTAAGAATGGAACAAATTTATGTGCCTGGTTTTTGTCTTAGTAAAAGTACTTTATAAAACGTACTGGTTATTATTACGAAAGGGGGAATGTCGTCTAGATACCTATTTAAGTATAGGTAGGCACGTTTCGCCGAGACACCACTGAAAATTTTAAGCTATGGTTGTTGGCAAAAACATGGTGATTGCATGTGAAAATATTTAAATTTGTATGTTTTATTTACTGTAAAGCTTACATTAAACAATTTACGGTGGATTATCAACGGATAAGTATGAAAATAATGTTAATACCCAAAGAGAAATAAATTAGCTTCACTGACACTAAAACTGCTCATTTGCGTGCGTCAACACGTAGGCTAAGATCGTTATTTGAACTTATTATTTAAATCTGTTGGTTTTGAAAATGAAATTGTTTTATCTTATGATGATTTTCGGGTGAGTTTAACCACATATTTTTGTGTGGTGTAGTCTGAGTAGATCGGTTGCCTAATTGAACCGGACTTTTTAGCCTTTTTTGCAACAGTTATGTCGGTGTTGATGATTTATTGCCTGCTTATTAAACTTATCAACTCCAACAGAAAGTTGGTTCTTCAACTTAAAACAACTGCTTGCAGATGATTTCAGTGTTTTGTTTTCACCCGAGTAAGATTTACAGAAAACAAATGACTCGAAATTGTTTGTAGTTCAGAGAGATTTTGGGTTGGAACAGGGTTAGTTATTTATCCATCTACCACAAATACATAAACTAATAATTAAAATAGTCATTTGTTTAAGTTTCCGAACTTTGGAGCTAGATGGCGCTGCATGTAGATTAGAGCACCGGTGCAAAAAGGGAGACAAATCGAACTTTTTATTTCTGAAATCTTTCGATCTGTCACCTCGTGACAAATAAGTAGAACTTTTTCTGTTGATAAAGTATCATCTGTCTCACCGTTGCAAATACAGGGACAGTCGAACTTTTTTTCCAATTGGTCCCCTCGAGGGACAGAGCAAGTAGACAGATGAGAATAATTGCACAACGGAAATTTCACATTAATTTATCTTTATTCCAGTTTATTGTCCAATGCCGCAGCGTCTATGGAGATGCTCGCCAATTTGGCCAACCGTGGCCTGAATACAGAGGCCCAAACCGCCGACACGTTTTCCAGCATAGGTGACAGAATACCCATCTTCGGGAAATCCTTGCAAGAGGGACTCAAACTGTTCACTGGCCCGTTCTTACAACCAAGAAATGCGGGCTACTCGGTCGGTAGCGTCCGAAATTAAAAGCGGTTCCTGTTTTTAATTTGATGGGTAAAACATGTGGGAAAACGTTTTCTTTTGTTATTTAAATAAAGGTTCACCACATTGATGATCTCATGTCAAAAAAATGTCTCGTTGATGTCTGTTTCCTTCACCTGCTGCTCATCTACCTATACTGACGAGACCACAGAATAATATTACTCTACCGAGGACGAGACAACCGTATATGTATATAAGTAACCGTAATATGTCCGTGGCGCGTAGATAGAGTTTTTGACTCCCAAGGTAGGTTTGAAGTTTTTGACGCAAGATGTAAAAATGTTTGTATGAATGACTTGTATTTGTGAAATCGGGATACTTATCTAGTGCAATCAAAGATTCAGAGCACTTTTTACATATTTTACCTACATTTGTATGACTCATTTGCTGTTACGAACCTCGGTCCAATATTTAAGTGTCCTTGCGTTCTACAAATAGAACAAAAAATAGGTTCCGCAGTGCCTTTCTAGTGATCAATCAACCGGTGACATGCTTTATGACACCTATCGAGTGCTTTTGCTTGTTTGACGAATTTATGTAGAGGTATTAAACTTCTGTAAAAGCCGTTGGTACCTACCACCTGTAGCGGTTATGTACCTATAAGTATTAACACTGACTATTGATACTTTGACACCGACGTACTTTCATCCAACAGGCTGTAAGCACGTCTATGTCAAAGTAAGTTCGTACCTTCGATCTGGGAGGGTGATTTCGTTCGTCCAAGGTTCGTACGCTGATAACTAATAAATAAATAATAATAAAATCTCTTTTAGGCTTCGATTCGGCAAGAGATATCTATTTGACAAGAGAATTAAACATTGATACGTTAATCAGCGTTCTAACAACCAGCCTTCTTTGGTAAGTAGTTTCTTGATACGCATCGCCGAACTTCGGCAGTGAATACGCTAAAATATTTGATTATGGACTTATTATAGTGTCTCAAATTACCAAACTATCAAAAATATAAAAAGTAAAAGCCCGACTAACTAATACACCATACAAAAGACTTCAACGCGGTTCATGTTCTCCTGCAGATTTTTTATATATTTTTTAGTAGATCGCGCTTTGAATTACGGCATCGGAACAGCATTGGTAATAAAACCACATTAGGAACAATTCACACGTACTGCAACCATACGACTTAGACACGTGATCGGGAGCTAATTTATATAAGAATTAATAGATTCAATTCACACGGACCACATTTTGCCATCTAATTCAACCGTGTGGTCGGTACCGGCCACATCGCAACCACAATTTAACCACCGCCACACCGCGCATTTAGCCGCCGACCACATCGCAACTCCTAAATACAAATACAATATGTCGATGTTGTTGCGTTGACGCACGCAACCACATCGACATTTTGTAGTTACCACAATGCAACTGCAAAAAGCTGCGGCAACGCTTTAACCACTGCTTAACCACTTTTTGTCGCTGCGATATGGTAACCGTACGTGTGAATTGTCCAATACGAACTTTAACAATGGAATGCGCAATTTAAAACCTAAAAAACAAGGTCTACTACCTTAGTACCAACAAGCCGTTTCCTTTGAAAATTTTCTAGTTTCACTCCTTAACGCTTTCACTGCCCAGAAAATGCGACCGACTCGCATCAGGGGCGGCGGCGGCGGCCCCCGCAGCTATTAGACTTGTTCGATCCACATGTGCGCCTTGGGCAATGAAGCTGTTAGTTTAAATAATCTCAAAACCGTGATAATGCTGTACGCAAAATTAGGGTCGAGCAACTCTACATAATGCACAGGTACATAATACTTACCTACCTTACCTATCATTATGATCTATACAAGAGTAGATTTTTATTCAAATTCCGTGGTAGGTAATTAGTTAACCGGTATGTTGTAATTTCATACCAGACAGAACATCTGATCCGCTAAAAATAACACTTCAATATATGCATAGAAGCTGCGCTTCGTATCTCATACTTTTAGAGCAAAAAGTCGGGTCATTGGGACTCGAACCGGCTGCATCTAACCGGCTATCTACACTGGTTCTTTGGTATTCCAGGTACCTACTTATCTCGGTTCTAGAATCCAAGATATTTTATGTCAACAAAGACTTTTATGAATGAAAACTTCACAGAACTTATTTATCGACGATAACAGAAAACAACAACGTAACAAAGTATTCATAATTTGGGAACGTTTCCAAGTAACTTTTGATGAAAAACTATAGGGAAATTAAGTCTAATAAATTAAACTATGTAATGAAAATACGTCATGGCGAATTGGAAGAAACCTTTTTTCTGAATTACACAGGCACCCTTTGTAAGCCCTTTGTTTACAAAAAATATCTAGGATTCTAGAACAATGTATAGGTGGGTATTATAAAAAGTCTTTCTAAGGATAACCCCAACCCGCATGCCCAGCGTGGGGATTATGAGCATTAACCCCCGTGAGATAAAAGTCAATAAGGCGCTTATCAGAGGGAAGCCTGCGATCGGCAGTGGACCAATATTGCCTATATTGGTTGGGGTTGAGATTTCTAAGGATTCCAGAAAAGACAATAGTGAATAGTGTTTTTATTTACATACTGACCTAATTATTTTCTTTATAGGTTGAATCAGAACACAATCGAAAAGTTTATTTATCCCTTTCAACGATTCCATCATACTTATGAAACCGTAACAGAGATTCCTTCCACCAACATAGATAACGCAACGCAGTCAGTTCGCGCGAGCCATGCTGGTAACACGTGTGGTTAATTATTCAAGTTTTATTTCTATTTGTTAGTAATTTCAATGAAAAATATGTGCAAAATGAAATGTATTTGTGGATTGCTGCTGTTTCTAAGGTAAGCGAGTATTTTATCTTTGTTTATGAGAATTTTGCTGATATTTGTTTGTGTTTGAATTAAAGCATTGTTTTTTGATATTTCGCAGAATATGATAAGGTTGAAACTAGATTAAAATGCAGTCCTTAAGTTGCATGGCGATTATTTGACTTAGTATAAGTACTTACTTAAATTTAGGTTAGGTAGTAAATACCGATTCATTAAGGACGAACATTTTCTTTTAATTAAAACGATTATTCAAAAAACGAGAAATACTTACTGTAAATAGTAGAAAGAGCCTATGCAATACATAACTCTTTATTTTACACCATAAAATAAAACAAAAAAAAATAGACTTTAACATGAAACACACAAGTTCAACGGGCGGCCTATCGTTTATACTTAACGTTACCATTTATTTTTAAACCCCGACGCAAAAAGAGAGGGGTGTTTTATGTTCTCTGTCGGGGGGGTTTTTTAATTTTTAATTTTGTTATTTTTGAACTCACAACGGGACATAGGTTTATTTATGTCTGTTAGCCAGTTTTCAATGAAAACAAAAACCACATTTTATATTCTGCGACGTGATGTAAGTACATACAAAATAATGAAAATTCGTCAAATAGGTAATAAGGTAGGTAGATATTACAATCAATATAACTATTCCTTTTTAATCTAATCATCCAATGCTTTTTGAATTTCTGTCCATGCGGGTACTTTTTTATTGATCTGCCTAAAAAAAATTCCATTTCTTTGGTAAGAAAGCAAGTCCACTGTTTTAATTATTCACGGCTTGTTTTATAAAATTCTGTAGCCGTACGGCTACAGAATTTTGTCACAAACTCTTCATTAATATCGATGCCATTATCTTTCAATTTCACCATAAAACTACGAACCGTAAATGGAAGACACTAATTGATCTGGTTCCGAGTCGAATTGTCTTTTAGTACTTACCAACATAGATTTATTTTTTGCAACTACAATTGCCGATAAAGTGTGTCCTTCAACCTTCAATACAGCTTGGTGAAACTTGCTGACTGAGCGTGCAAAAAATAAAACTACAATTCTGATGTGAGATCTTCAAAAAGGTTTTTTTTAATATTAGGGGTCATTTTTCAATGCTTATAAAGTAGTCAAGCGAGCTCCATAATTTTCGCGCGGTTTCGTAAAACCGCAACAACCGCACAATTGTGCGTCCCGGAGCTTTATTTCGGGACAACGGGACAGATAACCGAAAAAGGGATGGCTCCGTTCAAAACGGGTCGTATGGTCACGTTATTTAAACCTTTACTTTGAAGATGTTAGTAAGTATACATACTCGCATAGCATACCTACTTTAGTGCATAGTGAAGAAGTAAAATACTTTTTCCTCAAACGCTAAAACATTTTCATGAAATAGAAAAATATTTAGAAATTGCTTGTAGTTACGGTTATTGCCGTAATTGCTGTGGCAACAGGTTTCTAAAATTTTAGCACAAAAGCTGAACGCCATAAACTGGCACTAATTACTTTTATAGGCACTATAAAATACACTCAAATTATGGGTAATTTTCAGTTATAAATATATCTATTAATAATAGCTACTCATGTACGAATATAAAGAGATATGACCAGTTATTTTGTAATTATTTTACAGATAGGTTTATCTATAGTTATCCCACTTTAGATCTATATGTGTATTTAGGTAGGTCGTAGACAAAATACTAAGTTCAAATAGCATTCATGGTGACTATAGTCACCAAAAAATGGGACTCTAGATAGGACTCTACATCGTGAGACTTGGTATGGGACCCTAGATAGGACTCTACATCGTGAGACTTGGTATGGGACCCTAGATAGGACTCTACATCTTGAAACTTGGCATGGGACTCTAGATAGGACTCTACATCGTGAGACTTGGTATGGAACTCTAGATAGGACTCTACATCGTGAGACTTGGTATGGGACTCTAGATAGGACTCTACATCTTGAGACTTGGTATGGGACTCTAGATAGGACTCTAAATCGTGAGACTTGGTATGGGACTCTAGATAGGACTCTACATCTTGAGACTTGTTATGGGACTCTAGATAGGACTCTAAATCGTGAGACTTGGTATGGGACTCTAGATAGGACTCTACATCTTGAGACTTGGTATGGGACTCTAGATAGGACTCTAAATCGTGAGACTTGGTATGGGACTCTAGATAGGACTCTACATCTTGAGACTTGGTATGGGACTCTAGATAGGACTCTAAATCGTGAGACTTGGTATGGGACTCTAGATAGGACTCGACATCGTGAGACTTGGTATGGGACTCTAGATAGGACTCTACATCTTGAGACTTGGTATGGGACTCTAAATAGGACTCTTAATCGTGAGACTTGGTGGAAGGAGACGAGACGTCCCTTTCTGTACAAAGTTTTAAGACTGTACTTTGTTTAAGTAGATACGTATTTTTTCCATATTTCCTCAGATAAAAGTGAATTCCAGATTTGATAACGGAAATCACACAGGTACTTATAGGAGAAAACAATAATTGAAAAAATCTCTGTCGTCTGTGAAAAAATACACGGTGACAATAATCACTAATTATACTTTATTAATTGCACTTAGTTATTGTCTGAGAAGAGTTTTTCACATAACACGAGGTAGTACCGTCACCTTGCTTATTGAATTACCAAGTTTACCTACGTACAATATTTTCCAATAACTATTTCAACTTTTGAGCGCTTATGTTATTTTATATATTGTCATACGGTCATGAAACGCTGTTTTGGTGACCTCGAGTTTTAATTAAACGTTAATGGCACAGCCTACCTAAATGCACACAGTCGTTCGACGAAGGCATTTTCACGTGGTTTTGTCAGAGCAATCGTGCGGGGGGCAAGGGACGGGACGAAGAAGGACTCTCTCGAGTTGAATACATCACCGTCTTAGTAGTTACATGTAGTTAGTAGCTCGGGAGCGTTCTCCCCCCTCCGACCCGTCCCTTGGCCCCGCACGATAGCCCTGTCAAAACGCCTTCGTCGAACGAATGTATGCATAAAGGTAGGCTGTGGTAAATCATACTCAAACGAACTTTAAACGGAGTTTAGGTAAGGTTTAACACAATTTTGACAAATAATCACACTCACTGCCAAACCACAAGCTATTTTCATGAATAGCTTATATTGGTAATGAGAGCCCTAAATATGTGTCGTGCGTGTAGTTTTTATGCAATAAACAATTTTTTTTTATTCCACATAATTTCAGATTTCATTTATTCATAAACTTTCAGGTTTAAACATAGTTAAGTAGTTCTTAAAATTATAAGTAGTAGTAGTAACTAAAAATATTAGGTACACAGTTTTGTAAAGACCATTGTATGTAGTTTGAAACATATCTTAAGATGAAAACCTAATTATGTATTTTATATTTTATACAAGACTACAGAGATCTTTGAGACTTTGACTCTATTAAAACTTTTAAATCCATCATGGTTATTAACACTAAAGTCATTTATGATAGGTACAAGGTTTGACTCTATTGTCACTTGCACTTGCAGTATGACAGCGTTGACACGATAATTAATCAGCCACTTCGACTTTCGTTTTTACAAAGACCCTGAGTGATAATGAAATCATCAGGTGAACATGGTGGGTTAGTGGGATAGGTACCATCGCCCAAGGATCTGCCTTTTCAGTTTGAAACTATTTTGCCTTGCGTTGGTTTTGGGTTAGGTACAGGTTACGCCTTCTTTTTTTTGTTGTCTAGTATGACCTATAATACAGAGTCGGGACAGTCAAAATCTGCTTAACATAATTTTGGAAGGTTGTATTTGCCTTAGAAAAGAGTAAAAATGAGTTGTGAAGCAAATTTATATTGAAATCAAAGCACAGAAAAATATTATCAAATCATATTATCTGTTGAACATTACCTACTAGAACTAATTAATCAAATACCTACCTTTATTTAAATCAAAATTTATTTATTGAACACTTAGAACTCATAAAATTTAATGTATACCTACTTAAATTAACTTTTAAGTTAACAAATATACAAAATGACAGAATCTTACCCTTAATATTTAATCATTGTTAAAATGCCAAAACTAAACAGATGTATTGACCAATTGATAATGATGTCAGATGTCTTCGACTGGTCAAAATAAGAGAACAAAAGAAAGAGGCGGTGTTAGCTAGCAAATGTTTAAAAAAAACAAAAGAAATCGAACAAGCCGGGGCCCGGGGGTGGCAATCGGTCACTTCACAGAAAAATCATCCTAGTGGTGTAAAAGCAGAACCTAGGGCGATAGGCGATACATCAAAATCAATATTTATACAACAACGAAAGAATCGTCAAATCTATTAACAATTGGCGCAGATATCACCAAAATTGTTGTAGCTAGTCGTGATTTTTCAAAAATATTATGATTTTTTTGTTAAATACTAATTCCTCGAGTATAAAATGTTTATCAGACCACCTCGGGATCTTTTTTACAATAGTGAAAAAATCATGACAAAGATATCAAGTACATACATAAAAATAAAAAACATCAGATACAGACGAATTGAGCACCTCCTCTTTTTTTGAAGTTGGTTAAAAACTCTGTGCCAGCTCAGCCCACAATAGGGAAAATCGGCAGAATACAATGCAACTCAACTATATCATTCACTGTACAGTACATCAGTACAATACACACTGCAATGAGGAAATGCCCACACTTTCTCTGAATTAAAACGGGTTTTGCAGCCCGTCAGTTAATCTCGAATTACATTCATTTTGAGTTGTAACCTATCTTGTACCTATCATGGATTTTGTAGACAACCTAGCCTAGGTATATGAGATAACATTAAGCATTTCGTTACTATAAAACTTTTTTGATTGAATGTAGGTTAGGTAATTATGGGCTCTGTCGTTACGACGATGCCAACGTGCTTATTTTATTTTTATACTCGTAAATCTTCACACTGATATTTTTAAATAATGCGAAAGTTTGGATGTTTGGATAGATGTCTGGGTGTTTGTTACCTCTTGACGCCAAAACTACTGATATTTTTTGACGAGAGGTGTCGCGTTGCTCAAATTCTTAAGTTTTTGTTTTTATAGTGCGTAAGCCTCACACTCTGGCAAATTTCTAAGAAATTAAATAACATCGCAAAAATTTACGACTTCGGCGGGACTCGAACCCGCATCATTCCGTAAGTACCGGAATGTGCTAACCAACTACACCACGAGGTGGAGTGACGCTGGAGTCGAAAATCTTTGCGACTTTCTACGGACTGTAGCGCCGTTAGCTCCACCTACAGGGGAAACATTAAAGTTTATCCATTCCTGTTCAAAGCTCCGAAATCTTGAAGATGTAACTAATATCTAAACATCCTAACTTACCTACGCATTTATAATATTCATGACATATAATAATAGTACGATATGAGACGATAATAATTACTTAGGCCTGTATTATAAGAGCTTGCTCAGATATCGACCTGTGCTTGACTATCACTATAATGTCACTTGCATTGCATAAGACAGCGTTAGCACGATACTTATTCAGCAATTTCGATTTTCGTTTTTACGAGTAGACCCTCAGTGATAGTGAAATTATCATGTGATTATGTTTAACAAACCTAATTATATCAACACCATTGTCAATGTATTTTCTTCAACATTTTGTCTTTGTTTATACCTATCTTCTATTCTCCGTGACGTCACGAAACGGCTAATTCGGAAAACCAGCGTTGGCTGTACACAAATACAACCAACTCATGCTGAGTCAGGGACCCTTTTGTAACTCTAACTAACTAAGAAATCAAATAATATTGCAAAAGTTTTCGACTTCGACGGGACTTGAACCCGCATCCTTCCGTCAGTACCGGAATGTGCAAACCAACTACACCACGAGGTCTAATGACGTCGGAGTCGAAAATCTCTGCGACTTCCTACGGACTTAACAGCATTGGATAAACTTCAATGTTTATTTACGACATCACATTAGAAACCTCTAAAATTATCAGTGTTTCTCTACTATATTATGCATGTATTATACATATAAACCTTCCTCTTGAATTACTATATGTATTAAAAAAACCGCATCAAAATCCGTTTCTTAGTTTTAAAGATCTAAGCATACATAGGGACAGACAGACAGCGGGAAGTGACTTTGTTTTATACGTACCTACTAAGTAGAGATACAAAACAATGAACTAAAAAGAGTGCGTGTTACACTAGCAATTGTTACTCGTTCGATAAGAGCAGTTGTCTGTAACCACTTTTTCAGTGCAGCAGCAGCATTATCCCCAGCTGTCATCTTGACACCACTCATCAAGAACAAGAAGGTCGCCCTCGCCCGCAGTGCAGCCACCGTCGACCCAAGCCTATTCCTCGACGTAACCAGCTACTCCGGCTTCCTCACAGTAGACGAGAGACACGGCTCTCATGTATTCTTCTGGTACTTCCCGGTGGTCGATAAGCCGGTGGAAGATACACCGTGGATGGTATGGCTGCAGGGCGGACCGGGTGCTTCGAGCGTCGCAGGCCTGTTTGATGAGATAGGCCCGTTTGAATATGTGGATGGAGAATTGAAATGTAAGTATTTTTGTTAAATATTTTAGGATGCTACTGTTTTTTCGGATATACAGAGTGCTACGGAAAGGGTGTAATGCCCATCTGTGCGTGTAAAAAAAACACAAAAAGGAAGAAAAAATAGGATAACTTAAAAAAAATGGGGTTCCGTCAAAAAATTAAGCTTGTGAATTGGTCAATTCTCGAAGCCGCGAACACAGCTAGTTTAAAATAAAACACAGTTATTTGTGGGAAATTGTGGGTGGAGGCTTCTTAATTTATATATTGTGTTTAATGAAAGAAGTTATGAATAAAAAGTAGGTACTTAGCAATCGTCACGGTTCCTAGAATTGTTCAATCAAACCATAGAAGCCTATTGTATTCAAAGCAGAATGATGTGGAACCGCTCGAATTATTAAACAGAAGGGCATTGGGACTTTATAGAATCGCGTTGTTTATTTTATATATGTAGGTACAGACAAAAGGATTGCTTTTATTAAATTCCGGTATTGAAATAATAACTTTCAATGCCTTTGAGTAGCTCGGTAGGTATACTCTTTGTTTTTTTTTTTCATAAATAACGAACGTGAACATGGAGTCCCAGCTAATATTGGAATATTTTAGCCCGGCTGTACTTCTGAAAATAACGACTGGGACATAAATTGTCCCAGTAGTTCTGTGCACAAACTATGGGACTTAAGAGGGCGCATTGTGCGCCATTTTGTGAAAAAGGTAGATAGGCATAGGATTTTGCGTTCATGGGAGCGGGACAGACCAGAACATACGTTTTTGGATCGGCGTAAGCGCAAAAATGATGTTTTTGCTTATTTACAAGAAAACTACACAATTTATAAAGAAACTTTAATAAGGAACCAAAGAAATCAAAATAAAAATCTTTTATATTATAGACCGCATGTTTCCTGAGATCTCGACCAAATTAGGTGCAAAACAGTGCACTTTCAGGATTTTTAAATGTCGTAATTTTTTTTCTCAATCGTGTTTTCACAATTATGGAACCGAAGAATAAATATTGAATTTTATGCTATTCTTGTTCTATATGGATCCCGTGAGTACTGAGATCTAGGCCTAGTTTGAAAACCGAACCCGCTAGGTTCACCCCTTAATTTGACCCAATAGTTCGGAATGAGCGATATCAAACGCATAGTTGAAACTATGATTTTTTCCACAACCCAGTCTAGCCCGCGCACGTTCTTTATTTCCCAGAACAACATAACAAGTTCAGTGTCAAGAAAATAATGAGCTCAGGCACAATAACAATGTTTCGATTGATCACGACTCAGCTCATGTCATGTCTCAATTGAATAAATACATCTTGATTAGCTTATTATCTGATAAGGACGTCAGGTAACGGATTTAAATTTTTTGTTTTGTATCTGTAACTGTGCGGCCAGGCCACCGAAGAATACCTACCACCCGGAATCGAAGCATACGCAGTGTGGTAGCACACTAATACTATAAACGCGAAAGTTTGGATGTTTAGATGTATGGATGGATGGATGTATGTTGTTTCGTTATGTTCACGCCAAAACGACGGAACCGATCGACCTGAAATTTTACGTAGATGAAGCTCTAAGCCTGGAATCAGACATTTGTTACTTTTAATGCCATAAATCAGTTCCCATAGGATAAAAATAGCCTTTATACGATTCCATAGAAACGACTCGTGCGAAGCCCGGGCATAACTAGTTTACAATATGCCTGGCATCGGTATTGGCAGATATACCGATCCAGTGCACGCTGTACCATAGAAATCAGAGTAACAAATCCTTACGCTGCGTAAGGATTCCGACCCAGTGGGTGCACAGCTTCGAGCACCAGTTGTTAACTTTCGTTTACAGTTGGTTAAGAGTCAGAATTGAAGTGATAATAAATAATCAACAAATAAATCGTTTATTATGAAACAAAAACAATGGTAACATGGTTATAAAATGAAAAACGATGTCATCTTCAGAAGTTTATTAAACTGTGTCGCAGATGACAACGCCCTCCTCCGAAATTAATGTGGCTAGAGTTCCAAAAAAATTACAAAATTTAAGCTACTAATTTATCTACATTTGAGTAAGATTACAATTTAGTTTTAAGAGAATTTAAATATAAAAACAAAAAAAGAAATTAACAACCGAAAATATATAAGCAAATTAAGATTCTTAATCAGCCAGTTAAACAAGATAAGTTCATAAACATTGTCTCCCGTGACGCCTGCATTTTCTGAAAGGTAATAATTAAATAGATAAAAATGAAATTAAGAATGAAAAATATATATATTTGTGTATAAAGAATCCAGGTTACAATTGACCATCGGCCTCCGCACTAGGCAAAACCTGTATCGCGCAGGCCAGATGAGAACAGACCAAAACATACAAATTAATTGCTTGTGTTCTAGCAACTGATACCATCGCGATCGCGAACACTGATTTAATGACATAGGAACTTTGTATAACGAATTCAGTCTACCTACGTTCATAACCACCGACATAGAACAAAAACTTCTTTATGATTTTCCTGGTCTTTTCAACAATATGGCTTGGTTTATACCTGCATAACCCATCTCTTGAAATACTTCCTACTTCTAACTTAGAACAACTGTCACATAACTGCAACTGCCGATCTAATTACTTAGAACTTCTAAGTAATTAGATCGGCAGTTGCAGTTATACTATACTAGCTTCTGCTCGAGGCTTCGCACGCGTATTTCCTATCTTAGTTAGTCTTTGCTCTAAACGTACGCCAAATTTCATCTTGATCTGTTCAGTACCTAGTTTTGTAGATCCTAGGTAACAAAAGTTCAGATTTCACAAACTTTCCGGTTTATAATATTAGTAGGATAGGATACTAAACTTATCTAGGTACTCTATATAACTCGGCCGCTTTATACCACACAAGACAATGATAAATTGTAAACCAATTTCAATAAATCACCCAGTAGGTATTACGGCAATGGAAAAGCCTTAAGGGAACAATTTTACTCAGTGAGGTATGTGTATGTAATGAGAACAAATTAAATTACCTTACGGTACCTCTATCTACATACATATTTATATATGTATATATACTGTATATGTACGACGACGACCTTGATGGCGTTGTAGGACTGTCCGCCTGAAACACAAAAGAGTGTTGAGAAAAAAGGCTCCATTCCATTCCACTCTGTTTTTTTTTTTTTAATAATTTATTTGGTGCATGATTCCACTCTGATCCACTTTGCTTTTTTTTTTAAATATATAAATGGATCAGTTTCCACTTCTTTTTCACTCTGATCCACGGATGTATTAGTTTCGACTTCAAGTTCCACTCTGATTCACCGATATACATGTTTATTTGTTCCAAATACTCTATTTGCTTCTGGGGTCGGTCTGGATAATTTCTACATAAACTTTAATCATGTTTTACTACTACACACTTCATACGAGTATTTCTGTAAAAATGTAATGGGGGAAAAGCCCCAACCCGACCTGGGTTGGGTGCTTGATGGTGGTAATCCTTTGTTACATGTCCAGCATTTTTAATTAGTCATTTATGTACTAACCTTCCTACTTTATTCCCTTTTGTTATTGATACTATCATTATAAAGCTCTATTATCTGGGTCGGAACTTATTTACTTATCATAGATGTTGATACAATAGGTAGAAGTGCTTTGATTCGATCCGTCACTGTTTATCGTGAAAAAATCGATGAGACCGATGGAGATTCATGATAATAATATGCAAATACGTTTTAATAATACAACGATTACTTCTTAATGACCTTATTAATTCCACGATAACGTAAAGAATACCAGGTTATGTACTTAGGAAATATTTACGAAGATAAGAACTTGGCTTGGCAAACTCAAGATGACCTTGTGCCAAAGCTCTTAAAATGACAAAAATACTTCAATGGGGAAATACCATTCAAATAGGCATTTCAAGTGGCGCTGAAGTGTCCATCACATACCAAGAATTCGTTAAATAGGAAAAACATCCTCAAGACGACAAACATAAGAAATAAACCTTGAGCAACCAATGAATTACAACTGTTTGTTATTGACTGATAATATAGATTTTTTTTATCATATTCATTTGAATATGATAAGCTGGCACCATGCAGCATAAATATGCTGCATGGTGATTCGAGTGCCAGCTTTGCTTAACTTACAGAGTCTTGGCAGAAACCAAGAAGAATTTCAAAACCAAAATTATTCAATGTAATTAAGATAGGTCATTTATCGTTCTAAAATTGTTAACAGTACGCGAATGGTCCTGGACAAAGAGTCATTCGGTGCTGTTCATCGACAACCCAGTTGGTGCTGGTTTCAGCTTCACCAACAGTCAGGAGGGATTCATCAGGAATATGTCTATGGTATGGTATGGGATGGTAATAAACATCTTTTATGTTCTTTCTAAGAGTTGGGCTAAGCTAGAGCTCTTTTCAAAGTATGATATTTTGGACTGACTGTTCAAAATTTAGCCTAGCTGAACGAATCGAATTACAGAATTGGTTGTATGAAATTGTATGAAACCTCGAGCACTTCTCCCCGTCGAATGGGTTCCGACCATAGTGGTCGTGACGTCTCTGTTTTCTTTAGGATTTGGTATAAGGCCTCTATTATGTGAACTGAGAATTACGCAAATTCTATAAATAATTTAACGTTACGCTCACGTCTCGATATGACCATAGGTCATGTTCATAAGCCAGCTCCACAGTTATCTTTAACGAGAAATAAGACGTTTTTTTCCCCAGTGTGCTACCCACCTCTACAAAGTCCTGCTACAGTTCACAACGCTGTTCCCCGAGCTAAAAGCTGCACCGCTATATCTGGCCGGGGAATCCTACGCTGGTCGGTACCTTCCAGCTTTCGGACTGAAGATTATGGAGCAGGATAGTGAGCTTGGACATCTCGATGTTAACATGCAGGTAAAGAATCATTAGTCCAGTAGAATAAATAATCAGCATCACTTGAGTAGACCAGTTATGGTTTTTTGGCTCAAACTTGATCCCTCAAGTTAGTCAGTTAGTCTACTCATCGAATATCTTGATCGATTTTTTATTTTTACAATTTCAAAAAGGGACGGTGCTGGTGCTTGATTTGTTTTGTACCGACGCGACGGTTTTGTTATTTTGAACGTTGGGTTGAGTCGGCTAAAAGGTACAAACATAAATATAACAATTTACAGCTCTGCGTCTGTTTTGACAAAAATTCTGCTGTGAAAGTCAGTATTTTTTTTCAAGATGGATATCACCCTAAGCTTGTAATGCCATCTGTTTATATAAAAGTGAAAAGACTTACTGACTCATCAAGAAATCTCTGAAACTACATGAGCTACGAGGCTGAAGATTTGCTTGGGAGTTCCTTTTAGGACGTAGGCTAAAAACGGATTTTTGGAATAGGGCCTGTCAAAATCGTTATTGTTATGGCTCACGTCAATGTGTGCACTTTTTGTTTTTTGCATAAAAACTAAATTTTTGATGTGCGTGTTGTAGAAAGTTTGGCGATAATAGTTTGCATGGAAACATTATGGGGTTTTTCTAAAGTCCACGCGAATTAATTCGCGGGCAGGTCAGCTACCATCAGACTCAAAACCCAAAAGATATGTTAAACAGTATTTTATGCTGCTGCATCAAACATTTATTTTTGGAATGTTGATAAAAGAAGTCCTAAGTTGGAATCTGAGGAAACCTGTCGAATACGAGTTTAGTGACTCATCTTCTCAATTCTACCATGCCAGGTTCATACCCGACCCATTCATCTTGCTTGGAAAGTCCACGTTTTTACATAATAATCTTTAGTACGATTAAATTCTTATTCTTACCTACACGTATATTTTAATTTTATCTAGCATTGTTACTAAGGAAACCGGCTTTGCGGAACACAAAAGGTCGTTACAATTGACCGAATACAGGTTTATTGAAAACCAAGGTTTTAAATTGCAATAAAGGTAGGTTAACTTTAAACTTCGCTCTTTCACTGGGAAAAAACCATTTTATAACACATGTAAGTCGCTGGCCCGGCGACAAATTGACAAAACACGGTCGGCTCAATACTCACACACTGAAATGTCACATCAAGCCGGGTGGGTTCGTAATGTAGAGTCCATTACACTACTTAACTGCAACCAGATGCATGACAAGGGAAAGAACTTGCTTCCAAAAAACAATAATCGAACTCTTATCTATTTTTGTAATCTAGTACCCATAAGAAATGAATGAAATAGTATTTATTGCCATACAGCGGGGCAATGCAGCCAGTGTCTTTGGGACGCTTCGAACTGGTATTGATATGGATCAGTTGAGCTACCTGTAGATTGTTTGCAACAGTCTGCAGTTAGCTCAATTGTTTCAATTGTAAATACTAGTCCTAATTTATTTATATTATTTTATTGTAATTAAAGTAAATTCTATTAAACATTTGCAAATGTTTAATAGAATTTGGACATTTTGGTTAGAGTAGAAAATTAACATACTAATCGTAAATATAGCTTAGCTTGGGGCTAGAATGATGCTGTGTGGATTGTCCAGCGTTTTTTATTTATTTAATTTGTTCATTTTTTTTTAATTCATCGTGGCAATGCTGCCAGCATTCTGGGCACTCTGCCTTCTGGTGACGGCTTAGATTTTTAAGAAATAGATATAAGTGTATATATTAGTTGTAATTGTTTTATTCTGTTACTATAATTTTCTATGTTTAATTTGTTGCATTATAGTATATTGTTCCTAACACCTACTATGGTCAATAAATCCTTTTTTGCAATCAGCTCAAAATCTAGGTTACATTCACACAAGAAGAAAGTGATTAAAGCGTGATCTGTTTCTTTCAGGGTATAATGATGGGAAACCCAGTACTCAACCGCGAGGCGATATCAAACTACAGTGCCGTTTACCAGCAATGGGGACTCATCGACAGCCAAGGGGCGCTGGCAGTGAAGCATTTGCAAGACGCCTTCAACAAGGCTATTAGAGACGACGACAACGATAAGGCTGAGGATGTAAGTAACATGTAAAGTTAAAGTTATCGACAATAATGGGGACTCATCGATAACCAAGGGGCGCTGGCAGTAAAGCCTTTGCAAGACAACTTCAACAAGGCTTTAAGAGACTATGACAACGATAAGGTTGGTCAAACTTAAAGTTAAAGTTATGGTCAACAATGGGGACTCATATACAGGCAAGGGGCGTTGTTAGTGAAGCAACTGCAAGACGCCTTCCACACGATTATTAGAAACCACGACAACGATAAAGCTGAAGATGTAGGTAAAACCAAAAGTAAAGATATTAGCGATCACGACAACGACAAGACTGAGTAAACTTAAAGTTATCTACAACCGAAGAACATCGACAGTGAAGCATTTGTAAGAAGGATTTCAAGGTTATTGGAGAACTTGACATAGATATGGCTTAGAGATCTGACAACAGTGGTACTCGTCGACAAAAATAAAATATAAACGTACATGCAACACAAAATACTTCGTAGTTACAATAATAGCAATGCAGTAATTTTGTAGGAATCTTTAAATGTACCTAGGTAAAGCAATTTGTCTGGTAGGTAAAGACATTCCTGGAAATAAGCTTGAAGAGTTTAGTAATAAATCGATTCTTGCAAAACAGAAGTTAGAAAATTTGTTATCTATGTACAGTACCTACATAAAGTATTAACTAGGTAAGGTAGGTACTTGGTATGTATGTATGATTACTAGGAATTCCATGTGTTCTACCAGACAACTTTTGATTGAGTTGATTGTTATAAGTTGGCTAAAGATGAGTGCCGATCTTCTAAAGGTCTTAAATTACAATGAGGAAAATAAAATTTGCCTGATTACTTCATTCTATGCCGACGATTGCGGATATAGGTGTTTTGTTGATCTATTGTGTTTCTATTATTGCTCAATAATCGTTAGCTTTGCGTGAACTGTTTACGATTTTATTGATATTTACCACACGTAGGTACACGTTAGATTCGAAACACCTTTTTGCTTTATGCTCGGTGTTTTTTCTTGAGGATGTTAAATAATCAAGGATATTCCCTTTCGTTGAATCGACACAGACACAAAGCACCTTTACTGCTCTTAGTTTACCTTTACAATAGCTTAGAGTACATACTTACATCCTGGAAAGCATTTCGGTCGGTAGCTATGTTCGATACTAGACTCTAGTATCGAACATAGCTACCGACCGATATACACACCAAAGTCAGCGCCACAGACACGGTAGAGAATCCTATCCTATCTACTAAAATTATAAATGCGAAATTTTGTGTGATGTTTGCTACCACGTATCTCCGCAACACTTAACCGATTTAGATTATATTTGGTATGTAGATATGTTCAACTAGAATAACACTTAAGCTAATTTAATTATCAAAAATTAACGTATGAGGGGGTTAAAAAGGGTGGTAAAGATTATATCTAAAATTATTATCCATAGAAACTTTACCACCCTTTTGTGTGCGCAAACATGAGTGCACTCTCTACTATAATCCCTCACTCTCATAATCCGATGGGACGTCAGACTGACACAACCGGGGAGAGGTCAGTAGCAGCACGTGCTTTCCGAGGCACAGATGTGTAACACCGCCAACTTCCTGATTCCGAACAGCTACTGTGAATTTTTCTTGCTAAAAAAACCCCATTTCAACTATTAGCCCAACCCGGGATTTGAACCCATGACCTCATAATCTTTCAATGATCTTCAAAGTCGCTCAGTGAGCTATGGAAAGAGTTATGCTCGGAGTTTCTCTGAAGGATGGAATTCGTAACGAATACATCCGACAAAGAAATAAAGTTATCGACATAGCTCAAAGAATTAGCAAGCTGAAGTGGCAGTGGACCGGCCATATCTCCCGAATAAACGACAACCGCTGGGGTAAACGTGTTCTTGAGTGGAGACCACGACTCGGCAAACTTAGTGTAGGTCTGGGATGACGATCGATCGTCATTCGTTAATCGATTAATACTGTAAACAGCATAGGGAATTTCTTTAGGTCCCATGAAACACTGTGCGATCTGTGAAAGACTGCAGGCAGATGCTGGATGCGGCAAGCTGAAGACAGGGCGTTATGGCGCTCATTAGGGGAGGCCTATGTCCGCATCAGCAGTGGACTTATATTGGCTGATGATGATGATGATGATGATGACCTCATAATCAGCGGTTGAACAAGCTGACCGCTAGATCAACGAGGCAGTCATAATTGGTACCTCACTGTGTAAATGCCTTGTCAAAAATAGTAGTGTTTCTTTGGTCTGAGTAGGTTATAAGTAGAATAAATATGGACTTGGACTGGAGAAGCCATATCTATTCTATTGCAGTGGGTTGTACTGAGCTTCTCTAGGCACTGACTAGGGAAATAGAGCTACCTAGTTACTTCAATTGAAAAACAACGAGAAATTATTTCCTCCCATTTGAATTTCTGTTTGTTATGATTTTTAGATTACTTTTATATTTCCAGTTACGGAACCAGCTTCTCGACAGACTTAGTGAGATAGCGATGCAGCAGCAAACTTTCAACGTGCTCAAAGACGACCTTAAAGATCAGCTGAGAGGTACGCTATCCCACTTTAGAAATCACTAGCCCTTAAAGATCAGCTGCGAGGTACGCTATACCACCTTAGAAATCACTATCATCTGCCCTTAAAGATCAGCTGAGAGGTACGCTATACCACTTTAGAAATCACTACCATCTGTCCTTAAAGATCAGCTGAGAGGTACGCTATACCACTTTAGAAATGACTATCATCTGCCCTTAAAGATCAGCTGAGAGGTACGCTATACCACTTTAGAAATATCTGGCATCTGCTCTTAAGGGTCCGGCGACTGATGAATTTCCTATACAAACGTAATACCAAAATGATTTGTAATTTGAGCATATTTTCGCCATGGTCTGCTATTATTTGTATTAAAATAGTATTTATCTAGGTTCCTGACACATTTTTTTTTTCTAAATACCTTTCTGAAATGAAATTAAACCGAATCGCAATTTTACATTACAGAATGAATGTATTCTTAGTTTTTGTGTAGATAAGTATTTTGAAAAAAGATTGTGGCAGGAACCTAAATAAATACTATTCTAATACAAATAATAGCAAACCATGGTGAAAATATTCTCAAACAACAAATCATTTTGGTACTACGTTTGTATGGGAAATTCATCCGTCGCCGGACCCTTAAAGATCAGCTGAGAGGTACGCTATACCACTTTAGAAATCACTACCATCTGTCCTTAAAGATCAGCTGAGAGGTACGCTATACCACTTTAGAAATGACTATCATCTGCCCTTAAAGATCAGCTGAGAGGTACGCTATACCACTTTAGAAATATCTAGCATCTGCTCTTAAAGATCAGCTGAGAGGTACGCTATACCACTTTAGAAATATCTAGCATCTGCTCTTAAAGATCAGCTGAGAGCTACGCTATACCACTTTAGAAATCACTACCATCTGTCCTTAAAGATCAGCTGAGAGGTACGCTATACCACTATAGAAATGACTATCATCTGCCCTTAAAGATCAGCTGAGAGGTACGCTATACCACTTTAGAAATATCTAGCATCTGCTCTTAAAGATCAGCTGAGAGGTACGCTATACCACTTTAGAAATGACTAGCATCTGCCCTTAAAGATCAGCTGAGAGGTACGCTATACCACTTTAGAAATGACTATCATCTGCCCTTAAAGATCAGCTGAGAGGTACGCTATACCACTTAAGAAATATCTAGCATCTGCCCTTAAAGATCAGCTGAGAGGTACGCTATACCACTTTAGAAATATCTAGCATCTGCTCTTAAAGATCAGCTGAGAGGTACGCTATACCACTTTAGAAATATCTAGCATCTGCTCTTAAAGATCAGCTGAGAGGTACGCTATACCACTTTAGAAATGACTAGCATCTGCCCTTAAAGATCAGCTGAGAGGTACGCTATACCACTTTAGAAATATCTAGCATCTGCTTTTAAAGATCAGCTGAGAGGTACGCTATACCACTTTAGAAATCACTAGCCCTTAAAGTTCAGCCTAGAGGAACGCTGTACCACTAGTAAGCACTCGCTCGCACTAATCCCTGATAACCTATGTCATTCCTCGGGATACAATCAATTTCTGGCATTAAGTTCAGTTCTACGGCTGTGCAGTCGGTAAAAAGTAACAGATAGAAATAGTTTAAACACACTTTGCATTAATATTATTAACATTTATTTATGCTAAAAAGTAAATAAATACCGTTATTTAAGAAAACCAGTTTCACAGATATGATAGCTGCTCTACCATATGATTTGGAATTTTATTGTCATATAAAAAATAAAACGTCAAATACGAGTCGCATTCGCGCACCAATGTTCCGTAAGACCGTGTCTAGCCAAATTATCATGATTCTAGGTGAACGGGAAGTGGTACCCTTAAAGGCACCCATTCATGGTGAGAATCAAAAAAATTTTTTTTTTTTTAATTTTTCCCTTTATTTGTGCTATAAGGCCTTGCTATTTGCTAAATTTCATAATTCTAAGTCTACGGGAAATACCCTTTAGGTTTTGGTCCATGGCGAGCATGAAAAGTAATTTTTTAGTTAATAAATTACAAATTTATGGTTTTCGGATAACCTTAACTTGTGCTAAAACTAGCTGCTCGCCAAATTTCATGATCCTAAGTCTGCGGGAAGTACCCTATAGATAGGTTTTGTGTGCATGTGATTCCCATGGAAAATTCAAAATATTCGGACATAAACGGCTGTAACTTTTGATTGCGTTGACTTAGAAGTTTTATTTATATCGCGGCTCCAAGAGGTTACGGACTTGAGTATTTGACGTTAATTTCAACTCGATACGTCCACGGGTTGCTGAGAAAAGGGGGGTGACAGACGGACAGATAGACAGATAGACGGACAACGAAGTGATTCTGTAAGGGTTCGTTTTTCCTTTTGAGGTACGGAACCCTAAAAATCGTGTCGGTTCTTTGAAATAAAATAAGCAACGGTTAATTTGGATTCATTTAATTATGAGTCTGCTACGAAAAGCGATAATCAACCCATTCATATTATGAAACTCTCCTATCAGCCATTTTGCCATTTTCACTAACCGACTACAAAAAAGGAGGAGGTTATGTGTACGGCTGAAAGCTATTGTATAGATAGAGAAGGATCTCAAGATGGTCCCATAAAATTTTTATTCCCGAGTTTTCAGCATTTCTCCCGCACAACCTAAGTTTCACTCACGGGATCCCAGTGGTAAAAAAACAATCAAAAACTCTTAATTTCCATTAATACAATAAATGTACACTTAGAAAAGGTCAAATTTTAAAACTGACACGGAAATACAGTGATGTTTTTGATTTCTGTCGCTTCGGTATGTAGACTAAAGTAAAGAAGCGACGAAGAAACCTTTAGCCTGTTAGTTGTTATTTTTCGAGTTGGAGCAAAACCTGTCCCAAGCTTTTTTATCCTCTAGATAATCGGATATGTTATAGTAAGCCTTTGTGCACAGCAAGGTTTTGACAATTTGTTTGAAAAAACTAGAATGACATAAAATTCTTCGGTTTCTTAATTGGAAAACACGATTGCAAAAAAACGATTAAAATCATGAAAGTGCACTGTTTTGCACCTAATTTGGTCGAGATATCAGTAACCCTGTAGAAAAGATTTTTGTTTTGGTTCGTAGGTTATTTTATTACCTACTAGTAAATAATAAGTCGGCATTACTTATTCTTTGGTTCCTTAATACAGTTTCTTCAAAGAGTTGTGTAGTCTTCTTGTAAATAACCAAAACCATCATATTTTGTGTTTACGCCGTTCCAAGAACTTATGCTCCGTCCCGCTCCTATGAACGCGAAATCCTATGCCTATCTTTTTCACAAAAATGGGCGCAATGCGCCCTCTTATGGAAATTGAAGTCCGTTTATAGTTTTTTAAAAACAATCAAATTTTTAAAATCAAATAATAGAAATAAATTAGAACTAGTATTTAAAATTGAAACAATTGAGCTAACTGTTGCAAACAATCAACAGGTAGCTCAACTGATCCATATCAATACCAGCCGGAAGCGTCCCCAAGACGCTGGCTGCATTGCCCCGCTGTATGGCAATGCTGATGCGCTGTGCCAGCTCTCGGGTCACGCGTCGCTTCGACCAAGCTTCGACCAGACAGACGCTCAGATAATTATTGATTTATTTAAATTATTAAACGAATAAATTATTCCTTCCAGGGTTCACAGACTTCATAGACCAGCCTGAGATCCGACGAGCGCTGCACGTCGGCTCGATACCTTTTACTTTCAGCAATGGAACTGTTCACGAAAAACTGAAAGGAGACTTCATCAGTGACGCGTCTATGGACATGAGTCGAGTGTTAGAGCATTACAGAGTTCTGATTTATTGGTGAGTATTTGAATCAAATTAAAAAATATGTATGTATTGTAATCTAGCACTAGGTACCTACTAAATTGTTGTCCACACTACCCAAAGGTTAGCGGGTAGAGAATGCTATCTAGAATTATGCTCGCCCATGTACAACTTTTGTGCAATAAAGTAGGTAGGTATATTCTTTTCTATTCTAATCTAATCAATTTATTATGATGATGACGTCATGATAGTAATAATAATAACCCAACTAACATTTAGGTGATAAGAATAAATGTTAAATGAGGTACTTAGGAGAAAATTTAAAACCTAAGGTTCTATGAAAGGGCTAGCAATAAGTGATATAGTGCGCTATAACTCTCTTTTATAACTGATTTGGGCCCACGATTTTATAACTATAAGTGATTTAATAGTTGTAAAGAAGTGATAAATGACTGGTAATAAAGAGTAACAATAGTGCTATTGAAGTAATGTTTACCACTTTATGTGTATTATAAGCCATACACAGGTTACAACTGCAACTTATAGTAATAAATTAGTAATAATATCCACCTTAATAACTTTTTTAGCAACAGATGAGTGCTCCCACAATACTATTTATACCTTGAAGATAAATTGCAGGTATTAATTAGTAATAAACATCGCCCAAACTCTGATTATTTCATTGTTTTTCGCACTTTGCGTTTCTGAGAGACCGTCAAAAGCGTTTAAATATTAAGCAGTGCGCCTATTCATATCTGACAGTGAAGTTTGAAAGTGACTTTAAAAGGTAAGTCAATTTACAATTTAGGATAACGGTGTTATAAATTATAAATTCTCGTTGCGGTGGTAAGTTTACTGTGATAATATATACTAGTTTTCATCTCAATTTTGAAGCGCCTCTTAAATAAACTACATCTGATATTATTAAGTAAGAGGAATTACTGCCACGGCTATTTTTGTGTTTCAGTTATGGTTGTAAATATCAATTCTTGATACGTCTATGTGTACTTTAATTGCAAATAGTCAATTGTGTAAATAATAATTTGTTAAATTATGTTTAGAACTAGTAATATACTTTCAAAATTTTATAGGTTATGTTTATGTAATGGCGTTAAATTTTTAATCACCTCAAGTGACCAATAACTCTGTTATTCGTAACGTAGTGTTAAAAAAACGAGAGCTAGCCCTTCTATGCTACTTGCAGTTGTACAATGTGGTAGTACAAGTGTCAAGATAACAAATTTATAAGTTCAGGTTGCTAAGGTCTTATCTGGGAACTCTAAGCCGAATATCTTTAGGGTTCTGTTGTTGTTCGCGTAAAACCATTATGTGAGTCCATCCATATTACGTGCGGCTGAACGATTTCACAAGCCCTCAGGGGTCGCCAGCACTACAAGTGGTTCTAAATACCTTCGTTAATCTTATGTGTTTCCACCTTGTTATTATATATTTTTTGTTTCAGTAACTCTTCCCAAGACTTGCCGATACGAGAATCAAAGTGCCTACCTTCTCGTATTGGACAACGCACTCAGTTTCAACACGTTACTCGCGGCGCCCCCCGTGCCCCTCCGTCGTCTTATGTAATATCGTCTATTGTTATAATATGTAACTATTGTATCGCCTTATATGTAACTATTGTTTTTATGAGAAATAAAGTTCTTTTAACCTATAATATGTGAATCATGCATGTTCATTTCGTTTAAAAAAGTTGTTATAGCTCTATACCTATTTTTAGATTGTTACTATTTGGGCTGACTTTATTGTGTGTAGTTTAACGAACGATTTCTTAAGCAACTTTTATTAAGAAACTGATGTCTAATTCTTAAAATATTTTCTATGAAAAGCAGTGTTAATTTTTTCAGAATTTGTCATTAGTTTATTAGCAAAAGTTGCTTGTTATCATGAGTACAACCATAATATGTTTAAGTATAGGCAACTTATTAAAAGTCACCCTACACAGGGTGACATTTGGGTCGTTGCAGTCCCGTGGGGAGGAGCCTGTAATCCTTTTGCTATGTATAGAATAACTAACTTTTTCGCATATTCAGGATTGGTCCCAAAGTAAGATCACTTTCATTATTACAGCCAACTCCTTACGGGACTGCAACGACCTAAATGTCACCGTGTATATGAAGCTTTTTGCATTCATGAATATCTACTTGTGAAGTTTCTTATGTGATTCAGTTATGATATGATGTGTTCAAATCTGGCGAACACACCTTTAGAGCCCTTTCATGTCGCACGCTATGTGCTAGACATCACAGACGGTAAAAAGCTCTTGACAGCATGATTAGAAATACTTAGGTACATTGAAAATTATCTATAAATATTTTCTGATTATTTTATTTCAATAAAGCTAATACCAAAAGATGATTCGAATAAAACGATTTTTTTACAGAAGTGAGTTTTATTTTCACACTGTACCTATGTATAAGAGGAAAAAAGAACATAAATCCATTATAACTAATACAAACTAATTTGCATTTTACATCTTTGGGGTGTAAGATTATATCTTTCGCCGAACACTAATTTCACTAGCTTTAAAAATATTTAAAACTGACGACCTGATTGGCCTGTAAAATACGATGTTTTTTTCAGTAATTTGTTTACCGTGTATTTTTATTTGTTTATCTTCGACAGATACGTACTTAACTTCAATGATATCATTGGCTATTAACATAAGATATTTATTTCTAGTCTTGCAGGGTAATATAAAGTGCTCGAAGTGAAGCATTGTTGTGCTTGTGCGCAAAACTGTGCCCATGTTCGTAAATCGTTCTTCAAGTTTATGTTTTTCATATGCTCACTGTCTTTCTCGTCGTACGAGTTGTCACAGAACTACTGAGAGAAAAAAAAATTATATTCGCCGTCGTTGACATCAGTTATTTGTTGTACGGAACCCCGTTTCATTATTTAAGACATACCTATTTAAGTGTTTTACATTCTAAATTACTCAACTTAAAGTGATAATTTAAGAGTTATATAATCTGCACTTATCGTTTGCCGCTATACACAAATATTCCTAAAAACTTCTGTATTACCTAGGGTTAGCCGGGTAATCCTGTTATATAACCTGCAATGATTTAAAGGTGGTTCCTGATGCTTGCAGCGCCTATCTCTATAAGACTTATAGTTAACACTTCTAAGACTCTAATAGCTTTCCTGTTAGCTCTCAGGGCTCTATTAAACTCGTTAGGCATTGCAAGGTATATAAGTAACTCTATTTAAGAACTTCAGCCGTTTGTAAGTCTCAGCAGACTCCCTATAATTCCTTTTAGTGTTTTACGTTTCCTAAAGATTTAAGAGTGAGTTATACATTAGTTTTGACTAACTCCAAGCTAGCTCCTTAAGTTATATATTTTTTCTTTATTTCTATTATGCCTCTTGAAACTTTAGTTATTTATTTTTAACGCCGCAGTAGAGTCTAAAGCTATTGTTGGAACTCTTATATGTCGTTTATAATACTGCCAGTGCCAAAAAAAGGTGCCCCTTAGCGCCAAAATGTTTGTTGGGAATGCTGGATTTGATTTGATTTGATTTGATTTGGAGGTACTGGCCCAACAAACATTTTGGCGCTAAGGGGCACCTTTTTTTGGCACTGGCAGTATTATAAACGACATATAAGAGTTCCAACAATAGCTTTAGACTCTACTGCGGCGTTAAAAATAAATAACTAAAGTTTCAAGAGGCATAATAGAAATAAAGAAAAAAAAATATAACTTAAGGAGCTAGCTTGGAGTTAGTCAAAACTAATGTATAACTCACTCTTAAATCTTTAGGAAACGTAAAACACTAAAAGCAATTATAGGGAGTCTGCTGAGACTTACAAACGGCTGAAGTTCTTCAATAGAGTTACTTATATACCTTGCAATGCCTAACGAGTTTAATAGAGCCCTGAGAGCTAACAGAAAAGCTATTAGAGTCTTAGAAGTGTTAACTATAAGTCTTATAGAGATAGGCGCTGCAAGCATCAGGAACCACCTTTAAATCATTGCAGGTTATATAACAGGATTACCCGGCTAACCCTAGGTAATAAAGAAGTTTTTAGGAATATTTGTGTATAGCGGCAAACGATAAGTGCAGATTATATAACTCTTAAATTATCACTTTAAGTTGAGTAATAGAATGTAAAACACTTAAATAGGTATGTCTTAAATAATGAAACGGGGTTCCGTACAACAAATAACTGATGTCAACGACGGCGAATATAATTTTTTTTTTCTCTCAGTAGTTCTGTGACAACTCGTAGACGAGAAAGACAGTGAGCATATGAAAAACATAAACTTGAAGAACGATTTACGAACATGGGCACAGTTTTGCGCACAAGCACAACAATGCTTCACTTCGAGCACTTTATATTACCCTGCAAGACTAGAAATAAATATTTTATGTTAATAGCCAATGATATCATTGAAGTTAAGTACGTATCTGTCGAAGATAAACAAATAAAAATACACGGTAAACAAATTACTGAAAAAAACATCGTATTTTACAGGCCAATCAGGTCGTCAGTTTTGAATATTTTTAAAGCTAGTGAAATTAGTGTTCGGCGAAAGATATAATCTTACACCCCAAAGATGTAAAATGCAAATTAGTTTGTATTAGTTATAATGGATTTATGTTCTTTTTTCCTCTTATACATACAGTGTGAAAATAAAACTCACTTCTGTAAAAAAATCGTTTTATTCGAATCATCTTTTGGTATTAGCTTTATTGAAATAAAATAATCAGAAAATATTTATAGATAATTTTCAATGTACCTAAGTATTTCTAATCATTCTGTCAAGAGCTTTTTACCGTCTGTGATGTCTAGCACATAGCGTGCGACATGAAAGGGCTCTAAAGGTGTGTTCGCCAGATTTGAACACATCATATCATAACAGAATCACATAAGAAACTTCACAAGTAGATATTCATGAATGCAAAAAGCTTCATATACACGGTGACATTTAGGTCGTTGCAGTCCCGTAAGGAGTTGGCTGTAATAATGAAAGTGATCTTACTTTGGGACCAATCCTGAATATGCGAAAAAGTTAGTTATTCTATACATAGCAAAAGGATTACAGGCTCCTCCCCACGGGACTGCAACGACCCAAATGTCACCCTGTGTAGGGTGACTTTTAATAAGTTGCCTATACTTAAACATATTATGGTTGTACTCATGATAACAAGCAACTTTTGCTAATAAACTAATGACAAATTCTGAAAAAATTAACACTGCTTTTCATAGAAAATATTTTAAGAATTAGACATCAGTTTCTTAATAAAAGTTGCTTAAGAAATCGTTCGTTAAACTACACACAATAAAGTCAGCCCAAATAGTAACAATCTAAAAATAGGTATAGAGCTATAACAACTTTTTTAAACGAAATGAACATGCATGATTCACATATTATAGGTTAAAAGAACTTTATTTCTCATAAAAACAATAGTTACATATAAGGCGATACAATAGTTACATATTATAACAATAGACGATATTACATCAGACGACGGAGGGGCACGGGGGGCGCCGCGAGTAACGTGTTAAAACTGAGTGCGTTGTCCAATACGAGAAGGTAGGCACTTTGATTCTCGTATCGGCAAGTCTTGGGAAGAGTTACTGAAACAAAAAATATATAATAACAAGGTGGAAACACATAAGATTAACGTAGGTATTTAGAACCACTTGTAGTGCTGGCGACCACTGAGGGCTTGTGAAATCGTTCAGCCGCACGTAATATGGATGGACTCACATAATGGTTTTACGCGAACAACAACAGAACCCTAAAGATATTCGGCTTAGAGTTCCCAGATAAGACCTTAGCAACCTGAACTTATAAATTTGTTATCTTGACACTTTTACTACCACATTGTACAACTGCAAGTAGCATAGAAGGGCTAGCTCTCGTTTTTTTAACACTACGTTACGAATAACAGAGTTATTGGTCACTTGAGGTGATTAAAAATTTAACGCCATTACATAAACATAACCTATAAAATTTTGAAAGTATATTAATAATTCTAAACATAATTTAACAAATTATTATTTACATAATTGACTATTTGCAATTAAAGTACACATAGACGTATCAAGAATTGATATTTACAACCATAACTGAAACACAAAAATAGCCGTGGCAGTAATTCCTCTTACTTAATAATATCAGATGTAGTTTATTTAAGAGGCGCTTCAAAATTGAGATGAAAACTAGTATATATTATCACAGTAAACTTACCACCGCAACGAGAATTTATAATTTATAACACCGTTATCCTAAATTGTAAATTGACTTACCTTTTAAAGTCACTTTCAAACTTCACTGTCAGATATGAATAGGCGCACTGCTTAATATTTAAACGCTTTTGACGGTCTATCAGAAACGCAAAGTGCGAAAAACAATGAAATAATCAGAGTTTGGGCGATGTTTATTACTAATTAATACCTGCAATTTATCTTCAAGGTATAAATAGTATTGTGGGAGCACTCATCTGTTGCTAAAAAAGTTATTAAGGTGGATATTATTACTAATTTATTACTATAAGTTGCAGTTGTAACCTGTGTATGGCTTATAATACACATAAAGTGGTAAACATTACTTCAATAGCACTATTGTTACTCTTTATTACCAGTCATTTATCACTTCTTTACAACTATTAAATCACTTATAGCTATAAAATCGTGGGCCCAAATCAGTTATAAAAGAGAGTTATAGCGCACTATATCACTTATTGCTAGCCCTTTCATAGAACCTTAGGTTTTAAATTTTCTCCTAAGTACCTTATTTAACACTTATTCTTATCACCTAAATGTTAGTTGGGGGACCTCGACCTCAACTTGTGAATAACGATTTTTTGAATTCCGATTGTTTTTATTTTTTTTTCTTGTTTTTTTAACACAGTCTTGCATTACAAAATATTTCATAAATGTTTTTTTGCTCGATTTTTCCAGCAATAATTATTACAAAAAATTATATGTTTTTAATTTGAATTCTTTGAAATTTCCAATCAATAATAATAATAATAATAACGTAAAGAATAATAATATAAGAACACGAATATGAAGAAAAACGTCTTTAGTTTTTTTCAAAAATAGTAAATATTGGTCAAAATTATAAAAATTTTAGAACCAACATTGAGCCCCTTGATGTCCAGAATCACCTCCTTTCCGTGGCACCCTGTACATCAAATTATATGCGTAAGTAAGTAAAATAAATTAACGAATAAATTATGTAGGTATCCAAATCATAGAATCCGGATCCAAATATTCGAATTCATTATCTAACAATTCTGATTCCTAGATGTTAAGGTAAGGTTAGGCCAGGGTCAAATCAAACCGCAGAATTAAAATATAAATCGTTTTATAAAATTTTGATCGTAAAACGTTATTGAATCATAACATGTCTCGATCAATTATACGAAGTAGCTAATCTTTTGTGTTGGTTTGATGGGTTAGTAACTGACTGATTTTTTGGTGCAGCTTGGTATCCATTTACATATGTTTGATGACCTTGTAAAATATAGATAGAAAATGTAACAATCTTTATTATAATTGAAATGTAAATTGACGTTACCAAGTGTGCCTTGTTCTCCTACGGCGACTTTTTAGGGTTCCGTACCTCAAAAGGAAAAAAGGAACCCTTATAGGATCACTTTGTTGTCCGTCTGTCTGTCTGTCTTTTTGTCTGTCTGTCCGTCTGTCAACCCTCTTTTCTCAGAAACGCGTGGACGTATCGAGTTGAAATTGACGTCGAATACTCAAGTCCTTAACCTCTCGGAGCTGCGATATAAATAAAACTTCTAAGTCAACGCACTCAAAAGTTACAGCCGTTTATGTCCGAATATTTTGAAATTTCCAAGGGAATCACAGGCACACGAAACCTATAGGGTACTTCCCGTATATCTAGAATCATGAAATTTGGTGAGCAGCAAGGTCTTATAGCACAAGTAAAGGGAACAATCCGAAATTCATAAATTTGTAATTTATTAACTTAAAAAAATTACTTTTAATGCTCGCCATGGACCAAAATCTATAAGGTACTTCCAGTTGACGTAGGATCATAAAATTTGGCAAGAAGCAAGGTCTTATAGCACAAATAAAGAAAAAAATCCTAAAACAGTAAATTTGTAATTTATTCACAAAAAAAAATTTGGTTCTTGCTATGGACCAAAACCTATAGGGTACTTCTAGTGTACCCAGAATCATAAAATTTGGTAAAAGCAAGGTGATAAAGCACAAATAACGAGAAAAATCTGAAAACCGTAAAGTTGTAGTTTATTTACAAAGAAAAGATATTTTTGTAGACCAAAATATGCAGGGTAGTACCTACTTCATGTTGACCTAGGATCATGATATTTGGCAAGAAACAAGGTCATACAATTAAACGGAACCCTTACTTTAGTGCGCGAGTCCGACTCTCACTTAACGTTATATTTTATCGTGTGTATTGAAAACAATTGTGTATGACATGTGTTTCTACTAATAAGGTTCCAATGTAACTTTCAATACAATTTTATAAATGTGGATGAATAAGGAGATTATGATTATGACTAAAAATATATCAGTATGAGTATCACTGGAGCCGAAGGAATCGAGTGTCCGAGTCATTTAAATTATTTTTGAAATAGTTAAAGCTGACACAATTGGACGAACTTTCAGAATTTAATTTTACGCTCCCTTGACGCATTATTTTATGATAGGAGTATAGTAAAGTTCAAATATTTAAAACGTTAGATAAGTTGGCCCTTTCCGTAGTAAGACTGAGCCGTGTTGCCAAGCGAAATGATATAGCTCGCTCACTTGAAATCAATGTACTTATTGTGTGTTTTTGTGATGCGTGTTTTCAATATACGTTCGTGCAATATGATTTAAAATCTTTGGTAAAGTCCCCACTGCTAAAAAAGCCAACTTCCGAAAATTAAGTTTTGATATGCTTTCTATGTAGCTTAAAAAATAAGATAAATTTTGAACTATTCAATACGAAATTCAAAAGGATTTTTGACTGTGGGACATACCAGTCCAAAACTACTGGTAGTATTGCATTGATAGCGCTGATACAACAACAGCATTGTAATATTTGACATATTTTCTGTGAATAAACGATTATATTTTATTCTATTCTACAGTTTTTTTTAGATAAAATCTAAACCTATATAGGTTTAGCAATATTAATCAAATAATAGAGATCTAGAACTAATCTGATGGTTCCAGAGTACGGTCTACATTATGTTACTTGTAATTAATGATTTATTGACCTTACAATTATATTATGATAGTCTTGTACTGAATGACAGTTTTAACTGAAAAAAAAACTAAATACTTACTAAAAACCTCCGTGGCGCAGCGGGCGGAGGTCCGCCTGCGATGCAGGAAGTTGCGGGTTCGATTCCCGCCTCGGAACAAATTTGTGTACGATCTGCAGAAATTTGTTCCGTTAGTCTGGGTGTTTTCTATGCATAATAAAAAATATCTATCTGTGTAGTGTATTGTTAAGAATATCAGTTATCTAGTACCCATAACACACGCTCTGCTTAGCTTAGGGCTAGATAATGCTGTGTGAATTGTCCAGCATTATTCTTATTATTAAAAAACGTTCGATGTTTTTGTATTTCAGCGGTCAACTAGACCTGACAGCGCCCTGCGTACCCAACGCCCAGGATAGAAGGAGGAACTGGTTCTGGAGCCAACGAGAATACTTCCTCAAGGCGCCGCGGACGCCCTGGTGGTACAACAACTCTGTTGCAGGGTAAGAAACTGCTTTCTCGAATCACAGGCGATCTTCTTTCGTTTTTCATACACTGACGTCACAAATATTTCAGCATGCAACCCAATAAACGAAAAATAAATGACAGTCGCGCCAACTCTATTATTAAAATTAGTCTGGAACGTCCCACTGTTTAAATCCCTATAACTCCATCGAGGCAGGGAGAAACCTATGACAACTGGACACCGTTGTTATAGCGTGTGGTAATGATGCGCGACTGCGAATGATCTGGCTAGTCGAATGATCTACAACAACTAATTTACTCATTCGACTTGAATATTAGTAGTAGACTAATCTTCAAAGTCGAATGAAAACGACTAATTAGTAATAACTAATTCCTCTGCAAATTAATCGAGGCCTCGAATAACGAATTGAATTCGACTGCCGACTCAGTCAGAGGCGTTGAATAACGAATTTAATTCGACTGCTCGACTCGGTCAGTCGGCATCCTCGAGGCGAGGCTATTCGGCGAGTCGGGCAGTCGACGCCAAATCAATTCTTTATTCGACGCCACTTCCCATCTACATCATACTAACCAAATTAGTTACTAATATGCTGTAGTCATTCGAATGGTTCGAATGATTTGTGAAGTCGAATAATTCGAATGTCGCGCATCTTTAGCGTGTGGGTCCAACTGGCTTTGGCTCGTGATATATGGAGGCCTTTGTCCAACAGTGAGACGTTACAGGTTAATTATAATAATCGTTTGTAATAGATACCTACTAACTTTTACATAACCACCAAGCTTATTTTTCAAGCCAAACATGATTGCTGTGTTTCGGTTCGAAGGCTATTTGATATCAATGGATAATTGTTACTTTACACCGATGTTTACCTTTTTGGTAGCATCAGGGCTGGTTTACACCAAAACGGAACAGACACGATAGTAATGTACCTAACGCTAAATGACACAGAAATAGAACAGGAACATTTTATTCGTCTTATGATGAAAACATTAATTTTCAGATACGTCAAAAGCGGCGGCAGCCTGACAGAAGTACTAGTTCGAGGCGCAGGTCACCTGGTGCCCCTAGACAAGCCAGAACAGCTCCTACAACTAGTAGACTTCTTCATCAGAGGCCTCGATATGCCTTATCCACAAAACTACAAAGTTGGGGTCAACGACACACCAGATTATAAAAACCCTGATGAAGAAATAACTACGCAAAATGTTGTTGCACCTGACCAGTCCGGTTCTAAAGCAGCTATGATAATCAGTGTGTTTATTAATATTATTCTAATATTGGCGTTGATAGCAGGGGTGGTGTACAGTTTAAGATGGCGACACAGAGTGCAATTGTTCAGCTACAATAACGTGGAGGAGACGTCGATTACGGAAGGAGTTTTGACTATGAGCTGACGGTGATCGGTGATGAGGAGATTGAAGTTCTTTGAGGGCCTGAGAAAGTATCGTGTCTGTGGACTCATAAAAGGATACGTTCGAAATTAAGAACGAAGCTGTTTTTTAGAAAGTACTTACCTTTTGTTCCTTTTTTGTGTATTTGACAAATGTTTGAAACCGTCAGCGCGCGAGTTACACTCGCACTCACTTGACGGATCTTAGAATGAAGGCGGTTGAAATAGGATTGATGCTCTTATATTTTTGTAGGTTTTTGATGGTTTTTTTAAATCGTTTGACATAATAATTATACAGACACGAGTGTCCATGATAATGAAGCGAGCGAAAGGAGTTTGTTGAAAATAGTCCATGTGCCAATTTCACAATAGCAGAGTAGAAATAGCCCGGGAGTTTTACTGACTAACTAACCGATGTCTTATGTTTCTTCTGTAAGCATTTGTAATATTAAAATTTTGTCTTTAGGACTACGTGAAAGTATGTTTATAATTATAAGATTAATTTTGCGTATAGTCTGAGAGCCGATGAAGAAAGGTGTTCCTAAAATAAAGAGATTTAATTTCTAAAAGAATTTTTATTTTAAAAATTCTTGAGTAGAATTAAAAATAAAATTATAGCATTGATAACATGAGAGTTACGATGTCTTTGCAGTTTCCTAAATTCGCGAGTGACTTTAGTTATTCCCTGATGCACATGCGACCGAGCCGAAGTGTTATAAAACTCCAAAATAAATTACTTAAAATGGTAAATATCCCAGTATACTATTGCTAGAGATGCTACTAGTATCAAAAGTTACCAAATATTTTTTATGTGTTTGCTTGTTTCATAGCGATTTTGCTTATTTCATAGCGATTTCAATGATATAAGTAATACATATAGCTCTCTACAAAACTTGGGATATCGTTATTGTAATCACACACGCCGTTCTCGAGCGGGACACCCAGAATTGCCTCCACATATGAGCAAATTCATGCAAAAAGGCGCAACAAAGTAAGAGCTACCCTTATTAATGTTTCTATTTCCATATTTTACCTTCTTAAGTACCTACAGTATTACAACCCAGGTTAGTATCGAATGTAGGGTAAGGTTGCTCAAGTCGTACCACGGCCTAAATCGTACCCCGGCAATATCTTGTCTGATACGTATAAATAACACCAACTAGTGTCGTCGACATGGACTATTTAGTCGAGTGAGCGTAAACAAGTGGATCCCCGTCCGGCTTCGTGAAGCAAAATGTAAAGGTTGGATACATGACCTACCTATGTGCTGGAAATTGAAAGTAAAATAAAGAAATATACACTCGTGAGCAAAAAAATCGACTCAGAACGCACGCTCGCGGTTAAAAACTCTGGCAAAAAACCTGAAGCTTTCATTCTATTTCTGATTTTAACATCTCAAAGCTCTTAGTTTTAGCTTTAAAATGAGTGGTCTACGTTGTTATTTACATTTTTTTATTGGTTAAGAAAAAATATTGAATGAATAGGAGTCTTAAGGGTCCGGCGACGGATGAATTTCCCATACAAACGTAGTACCAAAATGATTTGTTATTTGAGAATATTTTCACCATGGTTTGCTATTATTTGTATTAGAATAGTAATTATTTAGGTTCCTGCCACAAGTTTTTTTCAAAATACTTATCTACACAAATACTAAGAAAACATTCATTCTTTAATGTAAAAATGCGATTCGGTTTAATTCTTTTTCAGAAAGGTATTTTGAAAAAAAATTGTGGTAGGAACCTAGATAAATACAATTTTAATACAAATAATAGCAGACCATGGTGAAAATATGCTCAAATTACAAATCATTTTGGTACTACGTTTGTATGGGAAATCCATCCGTCGCCGGACCCTTAAGCAATGAAAAAAGGTTTTATGTAACAGTAAAGTAAATATCAGCTTAAATTCGACAGGATATTAATTTAATTGAAATTAACTTATCAATATTTAGTGTTGCCCCTCTTGGCCCTAATAAAAGCTTCCAATCGCTTCGTCGTGGATTGGATAAGTTTCTTTAGTCGATCTTGTTCGATGCTATCCCATTTTTCAATGAACACCGTTTTGAGGTCCGATTTCGTGGCTGGTGCAGGATTTCTAGCCCGAACTTTTCTTTTAAGTTCATCTCACAAATGCTAGATACGATTTAAGTCCGGGCTACGCGCTGGCTAGTCCATAGCGGCAATTTCGACTTCCTGTAAATACTGCCGGACGGGAACTGCAGTATGTGGACGGGCATTGTCGTGCGTTAAGACGAATTTTTCGCCGATGAAAACGGCGGAGGGAACCACGTGATCCCCTAAAATCTCTTCAATGTATCGGTTCGCCGTCAACCCTACCACTCGACCGCCAGTTTCAATAAAAACCAATTCGGTTTTCTCTTCTATTGAAATGCCCGCCCACACCATCCAGGAACCTCCAAAAGCCACATTTTCTTTGATGCAGCACTGCGCGAATCTTTTTCCCGGTCTTCTGTAGACGCGTCCTCTTCAATCGCTACCATGCAAACACACTCTACTTTCGTCTGAGAAAAGAACGGAGCTCCATTGTTTGTTGGTCCAATCAACGTGTTCTCTGGCAAATCGTAGGCGGGCTGCTCGGTGGGCTGGGGTTAATTTGGGGACAGTAGCTGGCCTTTTTGGCTCAAGGCTAGCTGCCTTAAGTTGTCTTCTGACTGTCCAGCCACTCACAGCCACTCCTCGCGTTTCTCTGAGCTATTGTTGGACTTGAACGCCAGTGAGGGCCCGATTTCTCAGCGATGTGCTGACAATGAATCGGTCATCTCTCTCCGATGTGCACCTTTTTCTTCCGGAACCGCGTCTACGATTAAAGTTACCAGTCTCTTGGTAACGACGGTAAACTCTGGAAACAGCAGACTGGCTCATGTTCAGCGCACGTGCCACTTCACGCTGACTCTGGCCTTGTCGCAAGACCGCTTGAGCAGCTTCATCACTTGTTGTGTCCATTTTCAGGTAGAATTCTTGTTTGTTAATAACGGATATGTGTTTCGGTTGACGTTTGACGGCTAATTGATAAGGGTGGGTCAGGTAGATAACCTTTTATATGGGTCAGTAACTCATAATTAGCACTATTGTAAACAAGCGTAAAAAGGGTGGTTACTGATCACAACATATTGTTGGGTTGTGTGAGCAAGATACATTACAATATGTTATATGATTTTGAAGCTAATACTAGCAGCTTTGAGATTTTACTAAGAAAAAAATATTTTCGCGTTCAGTTTTTTTGCCAGTGACTTGCGACTGCAGGTGTGTCGCCTGAGTCGATTTTTTTGCTCACGAGTGTAGTTGTGATATCGGTGTTCCATCTCAATAAGTGCCCAAGCATTATATTGTTTTTAAGGTTTTATTTTCTATGTGTTATTTACTTACTAATTTAACTAATAACAAAAAGAAATTTTGTTAGTTATTATCAGACTGAATTGTTTGTAATATTTAAGTTGTTCATTGTGATCTCTAGTTACGAGTATTAAGTGATTTTCTATAGTTGAAAACATGTGTTCAATTAAGTCCATTTTCTAAGTACGATTAGGCTATAGGTGGTACGAATTAGGAGACTAGGCGCCTTAATCGTACCGAAGGTATGTTTTTGAAAAACGTTAAAATATCTATTTTGATAACAGATTTTCAAGTTTCTATGAATGTCGATTAAAAGGCAAATAAATAAAGATTTAGTAGATGCAGAAGATTTTGCATTATTCCCATTGCACTGAATATTATATATCGTTATATATCGTCTCGCCAGGAGACTCGACGAGTTCCAGCCACCGGAACAGGCCGGGTTCCGCGGAGGATTTGGCACCATAGACCACATTCACACAGTGAGGCAGACTATACAGAAGTCCGAAGAGTATAATCAGCCTCTGTGTCTGGCCTTTGTGGACTATGAAAAGGCCTTTGACTCTGTCGAAACCTGGGCTGTTCTGGAATCCTTACAGCGATGCCAAGTAGACTATCGTTATATCGAGGTGCTGAGATGCCTCTACGAGGCCGCCACCATGAGTGTCCAAGTACAGGGCCAGCAGTCTAAACCCATCCAACTGCGCAGAGGAGTTAGACAGGGGGATGTTATATCCCCGAAACTGTTCACGAGCGCGTTGGAAGATATGTTTTAGACGCTGGACTGGAAAGGTAAGGGCATCAACATAAACGGCGACCACATCTCACACCTGCGATTCGCTGATGACATAGTCTTAATGGCGGAGTCGCTAGAGGAGCTGAACCAAATGCTGGACAGCCTAGCCTCAGCCTCGCGACGCATCGGTCTTGGCATGAATTTGGATAAAACCAAAGTCATGATCAATGGCCTCATTGATCCGGGACCGGTCGTCGTACATGGCCACCTTCTCGAAATTGTTTCCGAGTATACTTACCTTGGGCAAATTCTGCAGTTGGGTAAAAATAATTTTGAGAAGGAGGCTAGGAGGAGGATCCAGCTAGGCTGGGCAGCGTTTGGGAAACTACGTCGAGTCTTCTCGTCATCCATACCACAATGCTTGAAAACTAAAGTTTTCAATCAGTGCGTCCTACCCGTCATGACCTACGGAGCTGAGACGTGGACACTCACGGTAGGGCTGGTCCACCAGTTCAAAGTCGCTCAGCGAGCTATGGAAAGAGCTATGCTCGGAGTCTCTCTGAAGGATAAAATTCGTAACGAATACATCCGACAGAGAACCAAAGTTATCGACATAGCTCAAAGAATAAGCAAGCTGAAGTGGCAGTGGGCCGGCCATATCTCGCGAAGAACCGACAACCGCTGGGGTAAACGTGTTCTTGAGTGGAGACCACGACTCGGTAAACGTAGTGTAGGACGCCCTCCGGCCAGGTGGGATGACGATCTGCGAAAGACTGCAGGCAGATGCTGGATGCGGCAAGCTGAAGACAGGGCGCTATGGCGCTCATTAGGGGAGGCCTAGGTCCAACAGTGGACTAATATGGGCTGATGATGATGATGATGATGACTGAATATTATAGTTTTTTTTCCTTAGGGGGTACGACTTGAGCAACCTTACCCTAACACTTGTTCATATTCATATGTATATTATGTCACATCCGGATCGTAGAATCAGCCCATTTGTAGAATTTTTTTTTTTGGCCGATGGCAAAACGAGCGCAAATTTGTTGGGAATACCTACTCGTAATTAAATTAATTCGACGAGACGGCTGACTGAAATTTAGGCATAGTGTGAAAGGAAATTATTTTTTTCTAAATTGAAATGCGCCGTTTTGTAATCGGACTAGCCATATTACGGTTGGGCTGATGTTACAGCCCGACGGTGACTTAAGGGGCTACCAGAATGCCATGCATACATTGACATACATTGCCGTCCTTAAGGTTTCTCTAAAGCGCATGTAATTTATGTGATGAAAAATATCACATTGTGTAAACAAAGAACTGATCTTTGAAAGTTTATCCCTCATTTTACGATAATTGGTGTAGTTTTAAAATAAATCACTGGAGAAAAACACTTTAAAAAGCACGGCATTTTAGGCCTCACAGAAAATATAATGACTCCAAATGAATTAAAAATATTAAAACAACTACTTCAATATTTTATCTTTCCATTAAATATTCGTAATTTTTATAGGATGTAATACAATAATAATAAATCCCAAAAAATACATTTTTGTAAGGCGTTTTGCAAAGTAATTGCAAAAATGATAATATTTTGCCAAAAGAATTTAAACCTTATTACTCAAACATCCCTTTCAATATATGCTCAAAATAGCTTCCACTACCTTCATTCGAAGGCTGGATGCCTTCTCGGACGGACGTGAGGTTATGTAACTTTTTTCGCGATGACAGCTGTTCTCGACGTACGAATTACGATTTTCGACAACTTTTGTTTTGCGGGTTAAATGGTTCATTTGTCATTGACATAAAGTCTATATTTGATTGAAGCTAAGCTAAAAGAAATTTGCAGGAATTTTATTCATTGACAGACCTACCAATTAATTAGAATAGGTTTGTAGTGGTTTTATCTCTGGTAGCTAGATAGGTCTACTACTACTACTACTACTCAACATGTTTACAGCACGGAAAGTATTGGTAAGTTTAGTATTGGAAAGTATTATTTATTTGGTTATTGCTTTTACGTATTCTTTGAGATGTCGTCAACTGTGGAAACACAGCGAGTTCTTGGAAGGTAGCAACTTATTAAAGAATACTTTATATCCGTATGAATGTCAATTTGGATAGCAAGGCATGGTCTATTACAATCTAAACTAAAACTATCTTCATGATTGTTGCTTTTTATTTCCGGAAAGTAAAATCAATTATGTAAGCGAGTAGTACTGAGATTGTGTACAAAATAATCTCCGTGGAATTCATCATTCATCATTCAAACATTCACGTATTTTTATGAATATTTTTCATTGCTAAAAATAAAAAAAATTGTCATTAGGTGAGATACTCATCTAAGGATAATGAAAAAAACATTGAAATAGTCGTAACAGGTCCTTACGACTTTGTTCCCTGTGTTTTCCTGACTGTGTGAGAAGTAAATCTACATTTTCGATGATAGCTGTCAAAATCGAAACGACTTCTTCAAACCCCACCAAGTCTCTAAAATTGTCACCTAATTGGTCACTAAAAACCGAAGATTGACTCCCCCCAAAAAAAATTCATGCAATAGTTTCGCCGTGATGCGCGGCTAAGATACAGGCAAAATTGTTTTACTTCAGTATCGATTTATAGATTATCTTTTAAATGGCAATGTATACGATTCTACAACAAAACTCCAAGAGAGTTAAAAATTATCAAAAAATAAATTCAAACAAATTGTCAAACATATCCTTTGCTATAAGGCTTACTACAAAATATCAGATTATCTCTAGAGGATAAAAAAGCTTGGGTATTGCTAATAGTATTGCTCCAGCTCGAAAACTAACACCCTAACAAGGTAAAGGTTTCTTGTTCGCTTCTTTACTTTACCTTAAAAAGATTGAAGTGAACAAAAAATTAAGGTAATTAGTTTATTTCCTAGTTTTACTCATGAACCATAATTGAATTTTGTGACGTGTATGTAAAAGACTCCTGTAAGGTGAAAAGGGAATAACTGTTATATTTCATTTTATATCTGATTTCTTGATTGGCGCGGCGGGGAAAGGTGCACCTGCGACACAGGAGGTTACAGTTCGTTTCATTCCCGCCTCAGGGAAAATGTTTGTACCATCTGCAAATATTTGTTCCAGGTGTTCTGAATGTCTTATGCATATTAAAAAATATCTATCTGTGTAGTGTATTTAATAAGTATACCATAACACAAGCTCTACTTACTTTGGGGTTAGATGATGTTGTGTGGCTTGTTCAGCATTATTTATATTTATAAAAAATTGAGAAAGCCCTGCAAAACCAAATCGAAATATCTTCAACGATTGACACTTTTGTAATCCATTTAGTCCTCAGTTGTTTTGACCAAATTAGTATATTTTTTTAATGTATAACGTATTATCATAATGGTCGGTGATATTGTCGGTACTTTAACACGCATGGATATGATATTATTATTTTAGGTTTTTCTGATTTCTATGAATAACTATCAAGAAATGTAATTTTTATTATAATTGATATACTACAATATGCGACATAGGTTTTATTAAGGTACTTTACATGCAAAAATAGCAAAGCCGCGGGCAAATGTTAGTAATCATTACTTTATTACCTTGTGATTGTGCTATCAACAAAAAAAACAGAAGTTTGCCTCTTCTACAATAAATAAAATTTGCATGAGTCTATGTAAAAAATAAGCGCCTCTACCGACGACATTTGGTATAATTGACATGCAATTTGACAGACTTAGTTTTCCACGGCTAAGCCTTAAATATACAGGATGTTTGGTGAAACGACGATAATAACTTGAAAACCTTATGACACTTTTCACAATAGCAGAATACGGAAATTATGCAAAATAGCATATTATGCAAAATAGCATATTATGCTATTGTGGAAAGTGTCATGGTACCCATGTGATAATTTTAAATCACACATTATGTAGTTCAAAATGATCACTGATCACATGGGTACCGTTGATCAGTTCCTTCAATCGTTCCACCAAACCCTGTATACAGGGTGTTCCTGCATCGACGATCAAATTAAAGGGGAGGTGGAGTGACCTTCCTTCATCGATTGAACCCATGTATGTTCTACGATTTTATTTTATTGAGATGCTAGAGGTGATTGCAGCATCCATGGTTGAATAATTAATTAAACTAGATTAGTAGCTTCTTGCTACTCAGTGTTGTCTTCCATGAACTCTTGTATGAAAGCATCGAGGATGTATTTGGTGACTTCAGGCTGGTCACTAGGGGCGCTGTGGCCAGCATTGCGGATCAACACATCCACGAAGTTACCACCACTCTTCTGGTAGCTAGAAAAAAGTTTGAATGAGATTATAATATTTGGCCCGGGCGATTTAAAATATTTCGGGCCAAAGTGGAACTAACTCCATATAACATTTTTCATATGACAGAAACCGCCTTTTATTAAACTTTATTTCAATAAGAATTTAAGAATAAGAATCGAAATATTGTGCGATTGTACATAATCGAGTAACGATTGAAGATTCTTCGTTACTGGTTGTAATAACAACCGATAATCTAACCTGCCTAATTAGGTTGTTCAAAATAACAGACAACCACACATTATGGACCAATCTTGGAGTGCAATGTCGACTTGATAATCTCAAGTATTTATAGGTTTAATACGTGCCAATACTTATGAATTCTCGGAAGTACGCGCGAGTGGCTGCGCAGTAGCTTATTTTAAGGTGTCAGAAGGAACCAATGATAACCTACGCACTCTACTGTACCATGAGCAGTTTCGCATTCGCGGCTATGTTCACAGAATTCATAAAGGTTTGAGCGACCTATATCGTTATCCAAATTTTTTTATGTAGGTTAGTAATACCACAGACCAGTTTATACAAGCTGGTCTGTGGTAATACCTACGTAGGTGAATAAAACTTACGCAACAATATTTCCATCCTCGTCAAGCACTCGTTGCCGAGGAGCGTCCACATAGTCAACCCTTCGAGACCAATTCATCGTCTTGTAAACTTTCTGGCAAACACTGGGTGCTATGATGATGTCCATCTGCCCACTGAAAGCGATTAATACATTGGTGATACTGCCGGCAGTTTGCTACCTGATATGCTCCGGAGGAGAGGTTCCGGAAACAGAATTTTATGAAACCATTGTAGAACTTAATTGCCCTAGTAATAAATGTATTAATAAAGCCGTGTGTTGCTGGCTTACAATTTTTACCACCCGAACTCTTCCCGCGGGTGTCGTAAAAGGCAACTAAGGGATATCCAAAGGTGGGGCTGGCAGCTGCGCCTCCTGCGGAACAATTCTGCCACTGAACTCCAATCCCTAACCCGCATGCCCAGCGTATGGATGGTCATTACCCCCATGAGATAAAAGCCAATGTTCAGCAGTGGACCAATATAGGCTGTTTTAGTGTGTGGATGCAATAAAGTAGGTACCTACCTAGATACTATTTTGTTTTTTGGGTACTAGCTACACTGACAATGCATACCATGACCTATACATACTTAATATGTATTTGACGACCTCCGTGGCGCAGCGGGCGAAGGTCTGCCTGCAACGCAGGAGGTTGCGGGTTCGATTCCCACTTCGGGACAAATGTTTGTACGATCTGCAGATATTTGTTCAGGATGTTCTGGATGTTTTTCTATGTATAATAAAAATATCTATCTATGTAGTGTATTATATTATGTATGTATATCAGTTATCTAGTACTCATAACAGCTTGGGGCTAGATAATGCTGTGTGAATTTTCCAGCATTATTATTTATTTATTTATTTATTTACTATGAATTCCAAAGTAGTTCTGTCTCCGTCTGTCTGTTACAATATCACGCATAGGTAAACGCCTGAACTCTGTGACCTCAATGGAGTTTGGCTTCCTGGAGACAGACCGATGCTACGTTTTATTTCGGAAAAGAGCGTGCGAAGCTGCGTGCAGAAGCTAGTTACTTTATGACGACAGTTTATAGTTAGGGGCCAAACCAACACAAACTTGTGGTGTTATATAGTTTGAGCAGCTCAATTCTTTTATAACGTAAATTTTACAGCAACATATTAGGTACAAAAAAATTGTGTCGAACAAATTACGATCATTAATATTTACGTTTTTTTTTTTTTTAAAGGGCAGAAGCCTTTATTCACAAATAAAATTACAATAATTAATAGAAAAAAAATGAACTAGTATTTACAATTGAAACAATTGAGCTAACTGCAGACTGTTGCAAACAATCTACAGGTAGCTCAACTGATCCATATAAATACCAGTCGTCGCGTCCCCAAGACGCTGGCTGCATTGCCCCGCTGTATGGCAATTTGGCAATGCTGATGAACATATTGACGACCTCCGTGGCGCAGCGGGCGAAGGTCCGCCTGCGACGCAGGAGGTTGCGGGTTCGATTCCCGCCTCGGAACAAATTTGTGTACGATCTGCAGAAATTTGTTCCGTTGGTCTGGGTATTTTCTATATATAATAAAAAATATCTATCTATGTAGTGTATATCAGTTATCTTATCTAGTACCCATAACACAAGCTCTGCTTAGCTTGGGGCTAGATAATGCTGTGTGAATTGTCCAGCATTATTTATTTATTATTAAAAAAAAAAAAAAAAAAAATATTATATTACATTCTTTCATAACTGTTCATCCACTTCAAATTATAAGTAATGAAAGCGAAAAGTAGGTACCTAGGTGTCATTTTAAACATACCTGAAAATTAAAACCCCATACTCCTCCAAAAGTTCCGCAATGAACGGCTTTGTAGTGTTCATGAAATCAGGCAACATCTTCTCGTAGACCTTCTGGTTGTCAAAGTTGAAAGTTGCATTACCGACGTGGAGGCAGTCTCTAATCTTTGGCTGGTTGAGAAACTTTTCGAATGTAGGATTGTGACCTTTCGAATCTTTGCGGAAATCGTAGATGCTGACGCCGCTGTTTCGTCGGATGAATTCTATTGTTTGGTTGAATGTCTGTAGAAATATATTGAAGGTTTGTAAGAATTCGATTGCTTACTGTGCCGTCTTCGTTCTCAACCCCAAAAATTCTTTTTAGTTTGATGATGTCTCGATATGATCTCCGAGCAATAAATATATAAATATATAATGCTGGATTATTCACAGATCATCATCTAGCCCCAAGTTAACCAATTCTGGCACCAGCCACATTAGCCATAAAGCACGTTTGTACAATTTTATTTACCAAAACATGCATGCATACTTCTAGGGGGCGTTGATGTCTTTTGTATGGATTACTCAAAACTATCTTTCAAAAGACTTAAACGCGCATCCATGGCGTTAGCTGAGAGGACAAATTGGTAGGTCGACCGTAGCAGGTATTGTATTTACGTAACTTCTTTATTTATTTAATAAATAAATGAATAATGATAATACAGGCCACGGTTATTAGCTTTTTATAGGTACCATTCCTTCATACAAAAATTTAAAATTGTTATAATAGCAACTCATCTCCTTTCTGGCTCACACATTATGAGCATGCGCTACTACCAATAGGTACCACTAATAGTGTTATAATAATAGATGACTGTAAACTCACATGAGCAGCATCCACCATCCGCCCCTGGTCTGCAAGCCTCACAGTTGCTTGCTCGATGCTCCTCAACCCCTCCAGCGCCTCATCATCCAGGATCCCCAGAGCAGAACACAGTTGACTGTAGCTCATCATGTTGCGAGGTTCTACGAGCCCATTGCCGATCGCTATACCCTTTCAAATGCAATATTCATCAAAAAGAATGTAAATTTCGTCACGCTTTCTACAAGAATTGCTTTGGTGTAAAATTATCGCAAGTTAACCTTTACGCATATTTAAGTCTAAATCTGGTAAACAATTTATTCAAATATTGGTTTTAGCCCACCTATCTTCACGCAGGTGATGGATGGACAATTTTGGCGTAAACGTATAAATAATGCTGGACCAGCCACTCTGCATTAGGAATGGGTCGTCGACTTCTTTTCAGTCGACGAAACGAGACCGTTTACCGTTCATGATGAACTAGTTCATAAAACAGTCTACTGTTCGACCAGTTTATGCCGTTCAGTTCAGGACATGTTCGATCGTTGAACGTTGATGCACAGATTGGTAAACGACGACGAGAATCAAAACGATCATAAACGCTTGCCAATCGACGACGCGACGACGTATGAACTATTTTGACGACCGATGTGGTGCAGCTGGCAAAGGTCCGCCTGCGACGCAGGTTGCGGGTTCGATTCCCACCTTAGGACAAATGTTTGTACGATATGCAAATATTTGTTCCGGGTGTTCTGGGTATTTTTATATAACTAGTAGTTCTACGAACAGTAGACCTCGCGATCACTACTTTTTTTTCAACAATGAATTTACCTAGGTACCTACCTACCTACCTAGGTACCATGTCTTTCGGCGTTAACTCGCTTGCAAATCGCCATGCCAGTAGCCAGTGTGAAATAGCTCGGAGCAATAGTGTTATGTTATCGTATCACTTATCAGAATACCTAACACCAATTTATTATAGGTAGGCCTACCTTTAATAGTGGTGCTAAACTTGTCATAAGTAGGTAGGTATTAAAATGTAAGTATCGGTGCCTCTTGCTTTTTGACGCGTCAAAAGAAAAATCCCATAGGTCAGCAGGTAGGTACCTAGAAAACCTACACTACCTACCTACCTACCTTCGGGATAGGTACCTAGGTAGGTAGAGATAAAGCATTCTAAAAATGCACGCCAAGTAAGTAGGTACCTATGACGTTTTATGAAGAGGGCCTGCATTTTTAGAATGGTTTGTCTCTACCTGGATAGGTATGCCCGAAAATCAGAAATAAATAACCCTCCTAGGTACCTAACCTACGCTTGTGTGCATAGTGCAACTTACCTACCATATGAAGATAATTGACATGCATATTGCATTGCAATAGAGTTTACTTTTACAAAACACCACTTACGCCGCCGCCGATATACAGTCTGGCCTGGCGCATGGCGAAAGAGAGATAGTCATATTAGCGAAACAAGCAAGTGTGAAGAGAGCAGAATGCTTGATAGACGGGTGGCTAGAGAGCGAGAAACAAACAGTTTCGTCAACGCTCGACTTTGGACTGGGCGATGCAAATGTCGTTCACGAGTAAACTGGTTCATCAGTGGACTGTAAACCGGTCTAGCAGTCGACGGCAAACAAACAGTCTACAAAAACAGTTCGTTCATTCAACGACCACTCCTACTCTGCATCATCCAGCCTCAATATAAGCAGAGCTTGTGTTACGGGCACTAGATAACTGAAATACTTATTACAGTTATCACATTATACCTACTTAGATAGTTATTTTTTACTAAACTGAGAAAACACCCAGAACACCAACAGATGTCTGCAGATCGTACAAACATTTGTCCCGAGGTGGGACGAAGGGAATCGATTTTCCTGCGGAACCTCGCCTGCCGCGCCACGAACTGGTCGGGCGTCATTTAAAGTAAGTTAACTTTCGCATACAATAGTGCGATGTGATATGAAACGTGATCCTTACCCTTAAATTAATTGGGATCTTCATCCTACTCCTATGTATTTGTATCGCTAGAGCTGGTACATACTTCCCCGCATACGAGATGCCAGTCACAAAGAGAGGCGCTATTTGCAGCTCGGGGAACATCTGGAGGAACTGCCGAAGGAATTCCAGCATTTGAGCACCAACCTGAAATAAGGTGGAGGACATTGTAAATTATGTAGGCTGTTTGATTTAAACTAGGTAAGTACCAACTTTATGCAATAAGCACTGTTTAATAAAGCGGGCTGGCATGGCTGTCATTCGTGAATGAGAAAGCGTGCCATAGCGTGATTTTCATGAATAAACGGAAAAAGTAGAAGTAGCTTGTCATTTTCGGGAAAACACGAATATAATGTCCAAAATGAAAAATGTCTAAAGGTCAAAAAAGGTCAGAAAATAAAAATTACCAACTAACGATTGAAAAAAAATTAAATGAATTATGCCAATTCGTCAGAGCGCTGATAAAGAGCGTGTTAAACGATTTTCAATTGTTTTTTAAAAGGTTCGGCTCGGAAAGGTGGCAGTTTAAATGTTATAAATAAATTAGATGTTTAGACATCCAATAATGAAATAATAAATATTTTTCTGAAATAAACGCTTATTATAATCATAAATGCGAAAGTAAGTGCCATTTCACACCTCCCAGTTTCCGGCCGGTGCCGGCTTCCCGGAGGCGAAATGTATGGACATGTATGGCGAAATGTATGGCTTTCACACGTACCGGCTTTGCATACAATTCGCGCTGGATATCCGGCCCCGGCTACCCGGCGACCGGGATGTTTAAAAAGGCACTAACTTTGTCTGTCGGATGTACTTTTTCACGCCTTTAATAAAATTTGGCAAGTAGAGAGCATAGCATAGCATTTCATCCCGGAAAATGCATGCAAAGCCACAAACAGAAGCTAGTATAACGTACATCGTCTTCATTGTCCAGATACCCATCCTCAGAGTCGGTGAAACTGAAGCCAGCTCCTACAGGATTGTCCAAGAATAACATGGAGTAGTTACTGGCCCATGTGATGTTCCGTCGTTTCACTGAAAAAATAGTCAAAATAAATAAATAAAATAAATGCTGGACCATCCACACAGCATCATCTAACCCCAAGCTAAGCAGGGCTTGTGTTATTTGTACTAGATGACTGGTATACTTAAGACAATATATTATGTACATTATTTTTTATGCATAAAATACCCAGAGCACTCTGTACAAATATTTTCAGATCGTACAAACATTTGTCCCACTCTCAAGGCGGGAATCGAACCCAACTGCAACCGGCCGATGGTCATTAAAATTGTTGCTTTGGTTTTCCAAGATAAAATCGTAATCCATAGGTTTTCTTATATTGCATGCTTTCTGATTGTTAGGAAGTTCCGACTTAAAATTAAAACATTAAATTTACGCAGTAAGTACCTCACGTTCGTTACGTAACACCTATAAGCCACGCGCGTGATGTGAATGGGATGGCACCATTTCGAATTAAAATTCGACGTTTTTAAAAAACTAAAAACACTTTGAATACACAGACTTGTTTTTAAATTTTGGGGGACAAATAGAAGTCCCTCAAAAATTACGCTCTCGGGGTCCATTCTACATATATACGTATACTACAAAAGCAAACATCATCCAAATTTGTGGTTACAGGTGGATACATAATTGGCGGAAAAATTTATGGCCAACCATAATAATAATTTAAAAAAATATACTTACCTACATACAGCTGAATAAAGAATCCCCTCCTTTTGTTAAAAACAAAAGCGGTAGGACATTACTTTGACAAAGGTCCATTCCATTTAGACATGACGCGAATCACGACAGCAAAGTATGACAAATGTGAAGAAAAATATTTACTTTGACAAGGTTCTGCCGTCCCATTCTGATGACGCGCGAATTCTATTACATACTTAGTTTAGTACCTGAGGGGCGAGTCTATTTGACGTCAAAACGAGACGTGATCGTTACGTCTCCTTTTAGTATGGGTCAGGGTTGTCGCTGATGCAGTTTTTAGACACATCAGCGGATGCTGATGCTAACACTGATTTTGGCCAAGTATCTGTCTGACTCGCAAACCGAGTTTTCTTTAATGTAGATGGTCCTTCCATCATCGAAACCGGGTCTCGATAAATTCTGCCGTTTAGAGTGCCGTCCCCAAAGGGTGCCAACTGGACCCTATTATTAAGCTTGTGCTGTCTGTCTGTCTTTCAGTCGGTCAGGGGTCAGTAGGTATCTTTTGAATCGTAAAATGTAGACAGTTGCAACTTTCACAGAGCTTTTTATACAAAATTCAACATAATGTATATAAGTGAGGTCTGGCTAAGCCTTTATATAAAAAAATACCTACTGAAGTCTCCATCCCACAGCCGCGATTTTGAAGCGCGTCTGTTGTCGCACGATTTGTTGCGGTTTTGTAGCGCGATTCCTTACACACGCTGCGTTTTTGTAAGCGTCATTTCTAGACGCCGCGCGCAAAAATCGCAAAACGCAAGACGTAGCTGTGTGTAAGATGGCATGCGTCCTAATACGAAATGTTCCGTGAGCAATTAGGTACCGCAAAATCGCAGGACACGAAAAGGCGTCGGACAACTTCTATCGCATCGATAAAATAGCGGCAATGTGTAAGATCGTATGCGTCCTAGTAAAAAATGTACCTGCTGCAAACAAATATCGCAACAAGTCGCGCGACACAAGACGCGCTTCAAAATCGCGGCAATGGGGTGGAGGTTTTAAGTCGGGATGGGTTTGCGTAGTTCCCTGTCCTCACGATAGAGGCGCAGTACCAAATTGTATGGAAAAAGGAGACGTAACGATCACGTGTCGTAACGTCAAATAGACTCTCTGAATAGTTGAAACGAAACAAATGCTGTACCATAATTTTTTAAAAGTTGGTTTCAATAAGTACCTACAAATCCTCTAGGTTTTTTTCTACATTAATTTGCAACTAATAGGGATAAATATATAACCAGTATTTGCACTTTACAACCTTCTAAAATGTTGCAAATTTTTGGGGCATTATAAAACTAGACCTGCAGAACAATTCTACCACCGAACTGCGATCCTCAACCCGCATGCCCAGCGTGAGGATTATGGGCATTACCCCCTGGAGGACTGCGTCCAGCAGTGGACCAACACAGGCTGTTGAGTTGAGGTATAAAACTAGTACCAACCTTGTTCGTTCTTAACCTTCAAAGGACCGACATCTACAAAAACGCCTTTCAGAGACGTTATACCAGGACCACCACCGAGCCATATCAACCACGGGCTGGTCTCCATATCTTCAGCGGGGAAGAACCAGAAGAACAGATTGGAGCCGTGCTTCTCATTAACGTTAATGAATCCTGAATAGCTTTCGAGGCCAAGGAAGATCTCTGGGTTGACTCGGCTGAGATTTCTGGCCAGCTGGGCTGTTTTTTCTTTTATGTAGGGTGACAGAAGAAGTCGCCCATCGCTGCTGCATGGATCCGCCTTTGTGACGCATAACTGAAAGCTGGAACAGAAGATAGTGTCGCATTCTATAAAGAGGAGCTTTACTAGAGTTCAAAATACAATAAGAAACCAATCACAGCTTGTCTCCCTTGGAGAAATTTACGGCGCTTAAAGCGATACTATACCCCGATACTAGCGCTACTACATATTTTATTTTATCATTAGTCATTACGTTATACAAAGGAATTATCAAAAATTCGGACCGCGCGTAGACGATACCTATTTATGCCTAAATAATACAATACAAAACTATTACAGATACATTAAAAAAAAGCTTGTGATAGAAGACTCCACATATAATAATCTACACTAGAGAATAATCCCCGTGCTTGAATTCGTGAGTATATACACTCATACTATTTGCGTCGCTCACTGGTTGCATTTTGATAACATTTATAGAACAAAAGTAAATCAACCAATGAGCGGTGAAAGAAAACAGTAGATAGATATTAGCGTGAATAATTAGGTACATCTTAATCGTCCAGCAGAGATAGATTGATTTTTGGGAACTAGCCTCTATTCACAATATAACTTTAAGATCAAGGAATATGTACATATATTGTTTTAACAAAAGTTATTTATGTTGAGCCAAGGAGGCCAGCGATGCGACAGCTCCACACTTTTTAACTTTTTCTGTCTCGTCGTTCATTCGTAACTTATCTATTAAATAGGTAATCTTAATAAATTATTTTGGTTTTTTTTTTGGTCTTCAAGGCACACCATGCGCAACTCTGCCTTGCTATGCGTTTGTTCTACCTACGTCCCTATTAATTGTCGGAATTGCCAGGCTAACCACGCGGGACAGCACACACTCGAATGATGAAGTAGAGGATAATGTGCGAGGACATAATATCTAAAGCCTCGCACAGCACCACAAAGGCTCACTTTAATATGGGGGACTTTAACGGCAAGAAGACTGGCAACGAATCCCAGATAGGTTGGAGTTAATAACTACAGAGGACAAATGCTTGTCAACTTCCTTGAGAATGAGTGGATATTCTTAATAAACGCTTTCATTAAGAAACATCCTCAGAGGAAGTGGATGATGGCAAAGCCCCGACACTGTGAACAAAAAGGAGATCGACTACATCATGACGGACAGCAAGCACATATTCAGAGATGTCTCAGTGATCAACATGTTCAATACAGGCAGGGGTGTTTTAATTCATTCGATTCGTTTCCGAATCGATTTCGCCTCGGGTTGATGATCGAAATAAGGAGCTCCTCCACATTGACATGGCCTTTAGTCAACAGATTCGCTTCGAATTTTTGATCATCAACCAGAGGCGAAATCAAAATAGCGTTTTATATATCCATCGGATTCGATTCGGAAACGGATCGAATGTATTAAAATAGCCCTGCGGATCTCATCACCGACTCCTCCGAGGCTCTCTTAATATCAACTTAAAGCTTGAGAGAAACCGTCTGATGAAGTCTACGCTCCGACCTAACCCAATCCAAAACATGGCGGGCACCGAGTAGTATCAGTAGCTTCTCGGGGATGGATTTGTTGCCTTGGAACCCATTGATGACGCTGATGAGACTCTACGCAATCTGGTCGAAACGTTGAAAGACGAGGGTATTAAGTTCTGCCAAAACTCTGCCATTCCGTTCCCACGAGTGGTCACGAACCGTCTCGCCTGGAGACTCGACGAGTTCCAGCCACCGGAACAGGAGACTTACGAGATGTGCGATATTTATCGAGTCGATAAATTATATTAGTACATATCTTATTGAAAATTGAAAATAAATTGTCACTCGAGCTGACAATAGTAAAATAAACCAGTGGACGGAGTTTAATACTTAGGATTATATAATGAGTTTTCAATTTTCTTACTATCGAATGAGAACCAGCACTTTTAAAATATCCTTCATGACTAAATTAATAACAAAGTCAAGTCTTTGTCACGGTACCTTACGACGTGGACCGTTAAGTTGACGATAATATGTAGAACTAGCTGTACCCGCGACTTCGTTCGCGATTGCCTTACCTGCCGACTAATTAAGTTCACATTTAACCATAGTCTCTCATATTATGAAACGCCGCCGTCCAAAAAATCGTGTAGGGTCTACGGGGGATAGCATATTGTCATCTTCAATCCCATTCTTTATCCACACGACTTTTAGCTACGACTCGGCCAGCGTCAGTTTTAAGAAGTGTCCTACTCGTCTGACTTACTCACAGCTGGGGCCCTATTCTGCTATACTAATCGCTTCACTATGACAGGGCTATCGTCACAGAATGACACTTTTTGGTATTCCACCTTGGATGAAAGAAATTATGATGAATGCAGATGGAGAGACGCGCGTCAAGTTTGAAACTTCATATTATTAATTTATCTCGCGCGCACTATCTGGAATTTTATTAATCTAAGGATTCTACGTGATGATTCTGCGACGATTCCATTGTCATACTGAAGCAATTGTTTTGCAGAATTGGGTTCCTGATCCATTTGACTGGACCACCGTAATTTTTTTTCGTTAGTAGGTAGGTACAGTTGGCTGTGTACCACAATAAAAAATATTTTTCTGCGGTCCAGTTAGTTTAAGTGGACCACAATAATTAATTAATTTAATTGTACACGAAGTTTGGTTGGAGTAAGACTCCAACCAAACTTCGCTGGACCAGCTAAACCACCATATATCATGTAAGGCAGGAACCTAACTTATTTTTCCAAGACCCACCACCTTAGTAGGTAGGAACCTAACTAATGGGTGCGTCTTGGAAAAATAAATAGATAGGAACTTACCTACCCTTTATCTACTAATTTGTTTCTTCAATCTACAGATTATTTCATCAATCTACTGATTTTCTACTCGACTTTCTGCTGATTTAGTCATATTCGATCCAGTCATATTCCCAGGGAAACCTGACTGAATTCCGGGATAAAAAGTATCCTATGTCCTTCCTCGTAGTATGACCTAAAATCGTGCCGAGTTTCATTTCAATACCTTCAGTAGTTTCGGCGTGATGCGCGTTTAACAAACAGACAGACAGACAGACAGACAGACAGACAGACAGACAGACAGACAGACAGACAGACATGAATGAAAAAAATTGCAGTTTTGGCTTCAGTATCGATAATAGAGTGCCCTCCAAAAAAAAATTTCTAAATATCTTCAATGTACAGAATTGGACCTGTTACAGTTTTATTATAAGTATAGATAAAGCGTGAAGAGTAAATTATAAATAGGCATGTACTTAGGTATTAACAGTGGGGGAAATTTTTACCTCATTGAGGACATTGAGAAAGTAAATATTTATAAAAATGTAAGATATTTTGTTTTGATTTATACAGGGTGCCGTAACATGACATGTGTATAAGCCAAAAGTGGATGATTCTGGACCCCCTTAAAATACGAATTTCCGAAAATCCGTTTTTAACGGGTGCCTACGTCATAATAGAAACCTCCATGTAAAATATCAGCTTCGTAGCTCTTCTAGTCCCTTAGATTTCGTGATAATGTCAGTGAGTCGCCTAACTTTGACTCCACACCTTTAGGGTGTGAATATCAAAAAACCCTGAAACACGTGTCTGTTTATTATATTAAGTCATCTTTCTACGCTACAAATTTTGGAGGGCCGACGTTTACGGTTCTGAAGTTATTTTAAAAATGACCTTTGACCCCCTTAGAATACGAATTTCCAAAAATCCGTTCTTAGGGGTGCCTACGTCCTGAAAGGAACCTCCATGAAAAATTTCAGCTCTTGTAGTTTCAGAAATTTCTAGATGAGTCAAGTTTTCTCTTCTCTTTTAAATAGATTTCACAAATGTTTGTTGCTTGTTTTTGTGCAAAACCAGTTTTTATCATGAAATTATATTTTAATAAAGTGTAAATCCATTGAGATTTCAAGACAATAATAATAATAATTTAATATAATGAAATATTATGAAAAAAGGTGTCTAATTTTTTCCGAAAGAGTAAAATGTTTGAAATTAAAATAATTGTAGAACCAAAGTTGACCCCATCAAGGTCCAGAATCACTCTCTTTCAGCAAGATTTCAGCTTAAGGTTAAGTATTATGAGTAGAGTCCAAAAACTAATTATCAAAAATAATAGTCAATTAGTTTCAATAGATTTTCATACTTCATTTCTTCACTATCGTACGTGATTTTATGGTCACGTTTCACGTCACACAATTTAAAATAATAATTATATTATTTCGTGTGCCTGTACAGATTGAAAGAAATAAAAATTAAAACAAATGAAAAAAATAAAATGAACATTTTCCGTACAAATTGTGATTGTCAACATTTTAAATGATACCTACAGGGTCATGTGGTATGAAATGAAAGGTAGTTTGTACATTTCAAAATAGTTTTTGAAATTTCTGTAGGTTTCATACTTTTTCAAATATTTCGAAAAGAGTCGAAATTTCACTCATTCCCACCCCACCCTATCTCCAAAGATTGCAGAGCGATCTAGCTGAAATGTGTGTAGCGTTTGTAGATATGGATCTAAATTTTACAGGAAAAATAATAGAGACGTTTGTAAGTACCTACAATTTTTAGGTAGGTATTCATAAAATAGCGATGTCTCTAACCGGTACCTTTAGTACCTACATACAACCTACCTAAACGTTCGCAACCCTCGGCGCGCGAGTTACACTCGCACTTGACGTTCTTGTTTTTGGATGAATATAAGGGTTAGTCCCTGAGGGCCCCATTCCCGGAGGTACCCGATTTCTAATAAAGTACCTCGACTCTATCGATTAAAAGTCAATCTTGCAAAAAAGTACTATCAACGGAAAAAGTGTTGAACCATTTTTGAAAATAATTAGTAGATTTGACTTATCATTGAGGATTGTAGAAATTTCAGCACTGTGGCGTTTGCTTTTTAATTCCACCACCTTTTTTTCAAATATTTGCTGAACCGGATCACAGTTGATGCCAACTTCGTCAATTAAATCAGGGAATACCACACGCACTTCATTTTTTGAAAAGTCTGGTGTACATTGCGGTATATGAGGCGCTTAAAAATTTACAAAATCATTTTTAGTGACCAATTTCACGGCACCACCACATTTAGTTGTTATGGTCTCGCTTTGTCTGTCCTTTTTTCCTTCCTTAATAACTCAGCAACTACTGCAGCCATCAACTTGAAATTTAAAATAATAATACATTTCGTGTGCCTGTACAGATTTAAAGAAAAATAAATGAAAATAATTTAAAAATTAAAATGAATATTTTCCATAAAAATTGTGATGCCGAAATTTTAAAAGATGAAAGGTATCAGTTTGAACATTTCAAAATAGTTTTCGAAATTATTGTAGGTTTCATACTTTTTAAAATATTTTGAAAAAAGTCGAATAAGTACCCATTCCCCCCCCCTATCTCCGAAGATTGCAGATCCTACATAAATAAGAAATTTATAAGTTTGTTAACTTGAGAACAAGACAAAGGCAAGTTTATGAAAAATCTTACAAAATGTCCATTGGTGAATATGGTTTCACCAATGGATAGATAGGTACATAGATAATACTATATTCATCACCATAGAAAACTAATTTTACATAGAAACATGTAGAGAACAGCAATTTCCAAACAACCAATGGACATTTCAGTCAAGTAGAATCACATCACACTTTTATTTTTAATGCGAAAGTTTGTATAGATAGTTCTTTAGGTTCACAAATGGACAGCACAAAATACAATCAAACATAGACCATACAGTAATTGGTAGATAGGTATCGGTCAGAATTCAGCAGTACCTAACTTATGTATTACTAGCTGTACCCGCGACTTCGTTCGCGATTGCTATACCTACCGACTAATTAAGTTCACATTTAACCACAGTTTCTCTCATATTAATAAACGCCGTGCAAAAAACACTTCGATGATCATATTTGGACCTGTTAAACTTTTAATATATGTACATAAGTATGGATAGATAGACAGATAGCTCTAAACCGCACGCAACCTATAATCAATCGATATCGAGCTCAGCTATAGGTAGAAGGTAGTAAGGTATACCTAGGTAGAATCGCAGAAAATATACCTTCTAGGGAGGTAGAAGCAATCAATCCTCGAGGCTTCCCACACTTAATTTGAATTCGGATCGCGAGCAAAATTAATTAGATCACAACTCTACATGGATACCTTACAAAAAGCTACCTACTTCGGTAGGAGGTAGGTAGCTTTGCGAATGTTTTCATTAGCGTGGGAAAATCGGTTAGTTTATATGGTACGATGGGCTCCAAATAACTAGATTATGTAATTTGAAAAGCAAGAATTTCTAATGGGTAGGCTTTTATCGGTAGGTATTATTGACTTACTTTTCATTATCTGCATTTTTTTTCAATAGAACTTCGCTTGACCGGGATAGTGTATTAAGTAAATAAAAAGTAAGTTAAGTTAAAGTACTTTATGATACATTATGAATGATATTTGACTGTAAAACTTAATTCACGTTTTAGTTTTGAAATTTCTCACACAGATCTTGTAAAGAAAGAATAAACGGGGATGTTTAAAGTCATTTAAAATACTTCTGTGTTGCGTTATGTAAATGTAGGCATATGTAATTTGCTACTGTACTTAACATACCTCTATAATAATTTTTTGGTCTGTTTGTATTTTTTCTATATCGGTGTCTTTTAATAGGTAATTATTTGTCTTGAGATTTTTATTCATATAGCGGGGCAATGCAGCCAGCGTCTTGGGAACCAGTATTTCGCATATCGTCATTCCACCTGAGGGCGTCCTACACTACGTTTGCCGAGTCACGGTCTCCACTCAAGAACACGCTCGTTCGCTTGGGCCTTATGCTTATTCTAAAGCCCAAGTAACGAACATCACGTAACCAGCCATTATCAAAACCATCCACGTAGTAAATGTATCACATCGATGTTGTTTTACTATGAACATCCTAAATATAGAGCAAATCCCGAGAGGATCGTGCAAGAATCTATCGCAGGCGTGGGAGCCATTTTATGCTAATCAGGTCATTGGTACCCAGGACCTGTTCGCCGGTGATACAGGGTGTGCCGGATGTTGACCTCGTCATCAATTTTGATGGGCCCTAGAGATTACGAAGATTTTGTGACATGTCTATAATGTAGCTTTAATAATAATATACCTAATAATACATATCGTTTATTGAAAAAGATAAAAGACTTAAAGTTCTTAGGATCTTATCTTAATCTGATGATCTTAGGATCATCTTAGGATAAACCTGTCTCTTGGGGACCGCCTTCCATGGGTTCTTTACATAAAATAAAACATTATTAAGCTAGTTTTAAATTACATTTTAGTAAAAACAATATTGTGAAAATAAAACATTACGATGATGGGTCTCCTGAGAACACCAGTCTTGAAGAGTTTGGTCAACAGGGTTATGTTGTTGTTGTTATATTAGGTATGTATTATGTTGTAATCTGATATTTTAAACAAGTATTTGGTCGACTCTTTCTTCTCAGAAATATATTTTTGAGGACTTGGAAAATGCCGTGTGGCCTTCGGCCGCGTATGATACCAGAGTTTGGTAACCAGTATCATACGAAGAAAAAATGATCGTCATAGGATACCGGTGTCCAATGAAGACGATTTTTTACGTGGTGCCGGCTTAGGATTTGCACTATGCGAACTATTCCCGCGGGTGTTGTGAAAGTGGAGTGAGCAGCAGCACCTTTTGCTGAATAGATCTACCACCGAACTACGATCCTCAACCCGCAATCCCAACTTTTGGATTATGGCATTACCCCATGATAAGAGCCATTAAGGCGCTTGTCACGAGGCCTATGTCCATCTGTGGACTAGCATGGCTGTTGATGATGATAAGACGAGATGTACTTGGAAAACTTCAATCCGAGACGAAGTGTGGCGTTAGTGCGCATTCCATCTATGGTTACCTACTAGGAATTTTTCTGATGAGCTAATCATCTCTAAATCGATCAAACGCCTACATAATTATAGGTATTTACGTATTATGTAAGTACCTACCTAACGACCTCCTATATTATTTATGGACCACTTAAAGTAGATTCAATACTTCGATTCTTCGAAAAGTCTAATCAGCAAGTATGTGAAGTGAATTAGGTAGGCAATAGGGGTACTTGAATATTAGGTACCACTTTTTTATGTTTAAGCCATAGAAGTTTCAATAATAGATAAGGAATTCCTCAGATAAGATAATTTACAGTTTAACACGTGTACCTACTAATGTTGAGTGTCACATATTAGCTGGCCTATTGCTATCCTTCTTTTTTTGTCCGCGAATTCCTACCTTTTACTATAAAGGCCCGTCTATATGCAAAATTTATCAACCTTGGTACATATGAAAGTACTTACCAATATTTATAAAATAATTGGCAATTTATGTAAAGCGAATTTATGTAACTTGATAAAACTAATTATTATTTTATCAAAGTCGTTAAAAGTAAAAATCTACTCTGATAGGTTAACATTTAATAATTCTAACTTTTATGTGAAGGTTAAAATAACATGTTAAGGTTAAGTTAAGGTTAAAGTAACATAAGAGAAATTAAAAAAATTCATTAAAATTTCATGTTAAGTAACATAATATTATACATATTTTGTTTAATTATCCGAATTTTCTTAGTCTCCATATAAAAGTGGTTGATATTCAGCTTAGAAATCCTATTGCAATAAATTTTCTCCCAATTTATGAGATAAAATTGACTTTCTAGTTAAAAACAAAATAATAATGTATTTTAAATAAACAGTTTGAAAACGAACCTAGAGCGCCCTGTATAACTGATCGAGATAAATCCAAGTTCAAAGCGTAAGTGCACGAGTGGTTGTATAAGGTTCGCCCTAGGACGCGGGGGCCAGTCGAGCGGCAGACCGCGAAGGCAGGACATTGGACCTCATCATGGCTTTTATGTGGACAATCGTGGTGTTATCGTAAGTAGAACGGGAATTTGGAAAATCTCGTATTTATCAGGAATTCATGTTTTTCCCCGATCTTAATAATCGATTACAAAAAGATTTCTGAAATTTTAGTTATTTATTCTCTATTTTTGTTTTTGGTACATGGTGTTCTGATAATAGTAACCTGAAAAATTCTGGTATCGTCATAGATAGTTAAATCAGAGGGAGCTTATCTTGCTGGTTTTCTGACCACTCCAATATCAGAGTTATCAAAGCAAAAGTATTTGTGAATACAGTTTACTTATAGAGGTACCTACCCTAACACCATCGTATTTGTAATGTGTTTACCCCTTTCAGATGCGTAAGCCACGCACTAAGCGGAGAGCAGAGCCCCCTCCCTCTCCCAGACCTCCCCCCGGGCGAGGCTCCGGAACCTATACTAACCTTCATGGAACGAACCTACGTGGTTGGCAGAGGGAGGTCCACCTACGACGCAGGCTCCCCTCTTCTCCTCTCGCCTTACATCGAGCAGGGGAAGTTACAGGAAGCTAGGAAGGCGGCATATGTGGACCCGGCCTATTTGCTCCCTGGGATGGAAAGCTATGCGGGATACTTGACGGTTAGTCAGCATTACCTTTAAGGAGGTCGTTGGAAACACTGATCAAAGAAAGGTTTTCTCTGAATGTCAAACAGTGATTGGTAGCCGAATTAATTATTGCATAAGGATAGATTGATTTGATTTGGTACCAGGCGCTGCCGGCGGCGCCGGTCAGCTTTTTTTTGTTGGATTAACTGGTTTGGAGGAATGTAGCAAATTGATTATTGTTATTGATATAGTGCCATAAATTATGATAGAAGAGTCAGTATACTAAGATGACTCAAACTACGCTATTTATACTGGCTTTCAACACCCAGCTTTAAATATTTGGGATGGTTTCAGGTGAATAAGGAATACAACGCGAACCTCTGGTTCTGGTACTTCCCTGTATCTGGACAGCGAGTGGAAGAGACTCCTTGGATTATTTGGCTGCAGGGAGGGCCAGGGGCTTCGTCTTTGTATGGACTTTTTACCGAAATAGGACCTTTCGTGGTCACCGATGACAATAATTTGGAAGGTAAGAATATTCTGCTCTACTTATGATTATTCGCACGCTCGTCCAATTTTTTTTGGTTCTTTCTTCATTTATTATGTAGAAACACGGTAAGTTGAATTTCTAAAGACCCTGTTTATATTTTTACAGAAATCAAGCACTCGTGGGGTAAGAACCATTCCCTGCTGTTCATCGACAATCCCGTCGGTACTGGCTTCAGCTTCACTGACGATGACCGCGGCTACGCGACCAATCAGACTACGGTCAGTCATCATTCAGTAACCTCTTTAGACCTTGTAAACAGCAGACTTCGCGACATTAGATGGTAGAGTAAGATTCTACCTTACCATCTGTTACGGGAGACGATAAAATATAAAATGTTAGTATGGTTTTCCACTTGCTTTGAATTTTCATAACCATTATAGTAATCCTTGACAGATTGGCGAGAACCTCTACTCCGGACTACAGCAGTTCCTCACAATATTCCCGGAGCTGCGGGAAGCTCCGCTAACGATCGCCGGAGAGTCCTATGCTGGGAAGCACATCCCTTCCATCGGCGTGCAGATTCTCTGGCATAGGGAGGAGGATGAACCTATCAATTTACAGGTTGGTATATGGTTACTAACTCAATAATTTTGAACGTAACTTGGTGATTCAGGAGTAGTCTAGTATAGACTGATGATGATGGTGAATCAACGCATAGCAGTACAGTCTGTGAACATTACGACTCGGCCCCTTTTGTGACCTCATACCATAATTCATTTAGTTACTTCCCCAGTGGATTTTTCAGCATGGTATTTATGTAGGCTCTTATCGGAGTAAAACAAGATTCGTCAAGTGCGAGTGTAACTCGCGCGCCGAGGCTTTCAAACGTTTGTCAACAAATATGTACCAAAAGTACCGGTTAGAGACTTTACAATTTAACAAATACTTAAGAATAGTAGGTACCAACCTACATATCAGATGGATCTCTCTGCATGCTTCGGTTAAATGGGTGGTTCGGTTAAAGGTGGGTAATGGTAAATTTTTCGACTTTTTTAAAAATATTTCAAAAAGTATGAAACCTACAGAAATTTGTAAAACTGATTTGAAATATCCAAACCGATACCTTTCATTTGATACCCCCCTCGGTGGGGTAGCCCCCCTTTTGAAAATTGTTCTTTTTGACCATTTTTCAAAAAGTGTTCTTTTTACAGACTTCTCTATATTTTTTCTGTAAAATATAGATCTATATCTACAAAAGCTCCATATATTTTAAACGGATCGCTCTGCAAACTTCGGGGATAGGGGGGGGGGAATGGGTATTTTTTCGACTTTTTTCAAAATATTTCAAAAAGTATGATATCTACAGAAATTTGAGAAAATATTTTGAAATGTATAGACTGATACCTTTCATTTGATACCCCATTCGGTGGGGTAGCCTCCCCTTTAGAAAATTATTCCCCCCCCTTTTTGTCAAATTTTCAAAAAGTGTTCTTCTTACAAACTTCTCTATATTTTTCGTGCATAATATAGATTTATGTATACAAACGCTTCATACATTTTAAATGGATCGCTCGGCAAACTTCGGAGATAGGGGGGGGAATGGGTATTTTTTCGACTTTTTTCAAAATATTTCAAAAAGTATGAAACCTACAGAAATTTTAAAAACTGTTTTGAAATGTCCAAACCAATACTTTTTATTTGATACCCCATTCGGTGAGGTAGCTCCTCCTTTTTAAAATTATTCCCCCCTTTTTGACCATTTTTCAAAATGTGTTCTTTTTTCATAGTTCTCTATATTTTTCGTGCAAAATATAGATTGATATCTACAAACGCTCCATACATTTTAAACGGATCGCTCTGCAAACTTCGGAGATAGGGGGGGGGGGGGGGGGGATTGGGTATTTTATCGACTCTTTTCAAAATATTTCTAAAAGTATGAAACTTTCAGAAATTTGAAAAACTGTTTTGATTTTCAAATTGATACCTTTCATTTGATACCCCACTCGGTGAGGTAGCCTCCGCTTTTGAAAATTATTCCTCCTCTTTTTTACCATTTTTCAAAGTGTTTTTTTTTACACTGATCTATATCTATATCTATGTACGCTCCATACATTTAACATGGATCGCTCTGCAATCTTCGGAGATGGGGGGGGAATGGGTATTTTTTCGACTTTTTTCGAAATATTTTAAAAAGTATGAAGCCTACAAAAATTCTAAAACTATTTTGAAATGTAAAAAATTATACCTTTCATTTGATACTTCATATGACTCTGTAGGTATCTTTTAAAATTTCGGCATCACAATTTGTATGGAAAATATTCATGTTCATTTTTCATTTATTTTTCTTTAAATCTGTACAGGCGCACGAAATGTATTATTATTTCAAATTTCAAGTTGATAGCTGCAGTAGTTTTTGAGTAATTAAGGAGGGAAAAAAGGACAGACAAAGCGAGACCATAAGGGTTTCGAAACCGAGCTTTGATCTTCAAAACCCTAAAAACGCTAGCGGTTCTCAGATATCATGACAAAGTGTACGTGATGTCTTGGTAAGTACATAAATACGCTAAACATAAAATATATTGAATACTGAATACCTACTAAGACGCCAGTCCGGAGTAGCATCGTAGCACGCGCTATGAATACGAAGATCTACGATATTATACTCAAATTGATCTATTGGACTACTGGGAAAATAGGCTTAAGGGTCCGGCGACGGATGAATTTCCCATACAAACGTAATACCAAAATGATTCGTTATTTGAGAATATTTTCACCATGGTTTGCTATTATTTGTATTAGACTAGTATTTATTTAGGTTCCTAACACAAGCTTTTTTACTTTTGAGATCTTATTTACTTTTGATTTCTTAAGGGTCCGGCCTTAAGAAATCAAAAGTAAATAAGATCTTTCTTGTACCTAAATAAAAACCGCAACTTGATACGTCTTCTAGTTTCAAGATATGAGGTAGTTGTTGAATGAAAGTTGGTGCGCGTAAATGTCTTTTGTTTACACAGGACGACGGCGTAGCCTCGTAGCATGCGCTACGAAGCTCTACGATAAAATATGTTTGTCTTCACGGAAGAGAAAAGTGACGGTGAGATATGTTAGAAGAAAGTGAGCCCAATCATCAACACAATAATGACATCAGCAACTCTATATGATAAAGTTCCAGAAATATTAGGAGTTCTAGTGTCCCGTGGAGCCAAAAGTGCAATTTTCTATTGACGTGATTGTTCCCGAGCACAATTATCATTCGCGCAAGTGTACCAGACCCGACAGTTCAGAAGTCCAAAGACATATCAATGACCATTCTTCCTTCCACATCTAGGGTCTAGCAATCGGCAACGGGTTCATCGACCCTCGCTCGCTGCAGAAGTACAGCTACTTCGTCCGCGAGGTTGGGCTGGTAGACGACAGCGTGGCTGACGTCATGAGCCATCTGGAGACCGCGGTCGTCCAGTTCATCAAGGACAAAGAGATGCTGAAGGCCTATGCTGTAAGTACCTCACAAACTTTATCAGAACAGATATTAGACGAGGCCGCGGTAGTGGTATTCTGTAGCCTCTGTAGCTTATGAAGGTAGGTACCTAAGTGATTCAAATTTGGGTTGGTTATAAAACTTGGTGTTTACTTTCTTTTTTGTCTCTATTTCAGTACTACAACTACTTACTGAACCTGTTCATGTCAAAGTCGAGGCTGTCGAACATCTACAATTTCCTGCAAAACGAGATCAGCCTTGATGGAGCCTACATGAACTACATTCAGCGCGATGACGTCAGAAGAGCACTCCATGTTGGGAACACCAATTTTACGTCTATCGGAGTAGTTTATAAGAAGCTTGTGCCTGACTTCATGGGAAGTGCGAAGATGTGGCTAGAAGAACTTTTGGAGAATTATAAAGTTATGCTTTACAAGTAAGTAGATAAATAGAATATACTTTATTGCACAAAAGTTTTACATGGGCGAGCATAATGCTTTAGATACGATAGCATTCTCTACCTGCTAACCTTTGGGTAGTGTGAACAACAAGTTAGTAGGTAGTGCTAGATTACAAAATTTACAGAAAAACAAGAAAAAATAATACCTAATAATAAGTACAATTAACAATTTGTGTCTTTAACATTTACATAAATAAATACACTTACAAACAATAAAATATAGGTACTAGTCACATTAATACGTAAGTAACACCAAGTTTCCACACAATTTTTTGAAAATAACGAACAAAATATTAAAGATATGCAAAATATTTCAGTGGCCATCTGGACATTATCGTAGCGTATCATCCATCAGTCAACACCTACAATTCACTGGATTTCTCCGGGTCTGCGGAGTTCAAGACCGCCGAGAGAAAAGCGTGGTTTCATGATAATGATTTGGCCGGGTACGTAACCATAACTAACTATCCTTAAAATTATAAAATCATGGCTAGTCTACGTCTAGTACATATCAGATATCGTTGCGGAACTTCTGTCAAGCTGCAGAGAGGTTGATAAAATATAAAGTTCATTAAAAAAATGCAATTTTTGTGCAAAGATCTGTAGATGGTGATGGATGATAAATATAAATGAAAAGTACCTAACAATAGGTATCTTACGAGAGATGCTCCTTCCGTTACATGGCTTCTACTTATTTCTTCCAGGTACTATAAAGTCGCCGGCAACCTCACAGAAGTGATGATACGAGGCGCTGGACACATGGTGCCTGCCGACAAACCTGCTGCTTCTCTTGGACTCATCACAGCTTTCGCTCGTGGTATATCCCTTGATAATGACACTGGCAGTCTTGTAAATGAAGCAAAAAACTTGCTTCGAAAACATCAGCTGCCTTCACAATAAAATAAAATTTGGTTGTGGATAAATAATAAATAAGTACAAGTGGTTCAGTAAATAAAACAATCTTGTAAATAACGGTACGATGGTGTTTACTTCACAGATTACTTGCATCATGCATGATGTCCTGTCCTTAGCGAGACGTGACGAGAGGCAAAAATAATCTGCCACTATTAATGATCCAAGGAATCTGCTATGCATAATCCTCTTACTCCTCTCTCCAAGTCTCACTTGAGTGGCATTGAGATGGTCAAACTCCTGAAAGCTCTAAACTAAAGCTTGTATTGTAGGGTATTAAGCTTGCCCGTGTGCGTTCACTTTTAACTTGAATGTTGGCTTTCTAAAACACTAAATCCGCCCGCCCTGGACGGATACACATCGTCTTCCACGAGTTCGAACATATTACTAAACGATGGCGTGGTGGTGTGTGTAAAAAACAACTTAAAATTTGACATTTGAGCCAAGGAATTTCTTAGAAGCAAACTGTCTCGAAATAACACACCAGCTATCATACATCTTTACCGCTGGCCTTCTTATGGTAACTTAAACAACTTTAAACTGCACTTTTATCTCTAGCTGGATTTTTAAATATTAACATAGGTAGTAAATAGTGCAATCAACCAGAAATCGTCTGAATACTTAGAAATATGTGTCAAAATGGGCGAATTTAATCGCTCTGAGATTTCTATCTCTTACAGTATACCACAGGGCAGTATAGTCGGCCCGACACTTTTCTTGGCCTACATGAACGAAATCTATAAAATAGATAGCAAACATGGCAAACTCATTGCTTTTGCTGACGACACGGCCCTATTATTCCGGGGTATCTCCCTGGGTGCTGGGATGACTTATACAAGTACGCTCAGGCAGGTGTCGACCTAATCACAATACGCTTGTTGACAATAGGCTTGTTGAAAATATATCGATACCTACATCAATTTAAATCGATATTTTTGAGCGATATTTAATGTTTCGATATATCGATATAAAATTCCAGGTATCGAAAAGGTATAAAAATCGATATAATAGTTTTTTTAATCCATTTTATGCTTCTATTGTTTTTGGTCGACTCAATTCGCTGCTTTTTAATTTTGTACTTAAGTTGGTAACTCTTTCTACTGCTTTGTCTGTCAATGTCAATTTTAACTGTCCGTCTCCGAATGACTGACCTAAAACCTCAACGTGCGCGTATTTCTGCATCTTCTGCACTTGAGACCTACCTAGTTGAACTATAGGTAGGTACTCAAATGATTAATAATTAATTAATATTATTGATTAATAATTAATTAATATTGAGTGATTAATAATTAGTTCAACTAGGTAGGTACTCAAGTGCAGAAGATGCAGAAATACGCGCACGTTGAGGTTTTAGGTCAGTCATTCGGAGACGGACTAAATCTTTAATTTATAATAAAACAAAAACTAAAACTTTGATTTATAATAAATTATGAGTATTGATTAGTATTTATCTAGTAATGTGAGATGATTGAAGTAGATTAGGCCAAGCCAAATAATGCTTTCCACTCTTGGACTTTACTCCTTCTTTCTATGAGGTAGAGTCGAGTCGCTATGGCAAGATAAGATAAGATACTAAAAAAAAAATTTTAGAGCGCCATAATATTCTCCGTCAAATCATACCGCCGATTTAACGATATTTTTTTCCACTTCCGACATCCCTCCCTCCCTACTTTACTGCACTATCTATGGATGGAATGGACAAACTAGAGGTGAGTGATAAATAACGTCACGATGAAAAAGTCACTGTGATTTACCTACTTTGCGTATCGCCGTGACTGGAAACCAAGTAACAACGTTCCAATATCACCTTTATTGTTATCTCCGTTCAGCGTTACTCCTTAGATATCACTTCGAGCTTTTACCTCTTTCTATTGAACGAAGCTGCAATCGCAGTGACATCCTCCTAGGAACAATAATAGTTATTGTTCCTAGGTGACATCGTACCATACGAGTCCGCGTTCGTGTATTAATCGTGTATCCTCGGCTTGAGTGTGAGTGGGAGAGAATGAGTTTATCCCTATTTCTGGCCTGTTCTTTCGCGATCTATTACACAGAGCGTATAATTACTAGAAGTGGCGGAAGAAAACTTCACAATATTATTAATTTATCTATTAAATTAAAAATTAAAATTAAAATTTCTTTATTTCAGACTACCATGATCCATAATTTGTTAGTAATGTTCTTATAATAAATGTTAGTAATTCTTACTTACTAAAAATTGTTTTTAATTCTAATTTAGAAAAATTGTGCGACAGTCCTAAGCCTGTAAAAGTGTGAAGGTTATTTCAGATCAACTAGATACTAGTGGTTCTGCTGTGTGTGTCTGTTTCTTCAAGTAAGTTATTATCAAACCTATCGTACCAAATCGTAGGTATATCGTGATGTGATGATCATGAGAGTGATAGACGTGACCGACGTGACAAAGTCACGGTTATTAATCACTGTTACTTATATGGAACTGGAACGACAGTCACGGTGATAAGAAAATAACGCTTTTTACCACCTCTAGGACAAACCGACAAATATTGTTATAAATCACCCCGCATGGATATTTTCCACTGGTGATTACCAAAAACCTGGATAAAAAGTAGCCTAGGTATAATATTACCCGCAGCTTCGCAAATTGATAAATCAACATAGGGTTCCATTCGGTTAAAAAGCTGAAACGCTTCGTAAGCGCCTTCTAATTTTTCTAGTGGCGACATCTAGTTGTTCACGGTTCGAATTTGTTTAGCCACAGATGACATGATAGTATATAGGCGAGCTCTACATAACTCTACCATTTTATCGGTTCAGTTGACGGTGGCGCTAGTGGTGAGTATTTTATTGGAATCAAAATAATGTCACATGAAAAAAAATATGGATATTTCGATATTTTATTTCACTTCCGACATCCCTTCTAGACGACCAAATATCTAACATTTACGTTACGAAAACCAGGACAGCTTGATCATTCAAAATACTGTATTAAGGCTCACTCCACCCAATGCTTACAGTCACCCAAAGCAGATTGCGATTGCACGAAACTGGAAAATAGTAATACCATCAAGAACTTTAGACCCACATAATATGACCTACTTACCCCATATAAACATCCTAACATCTAGAGTAGGTACGTAAATGATGGCAGTGTTAAAGAACTTCAAACATGCAGCAAGTGAAGCCCAGTTAAACAAGATCCGTCAAGTGCGAGTGTAACTCGCGCGCCGAGGGTTTTGAACGTTTGTCAATAAATATGTACCAAAAGTACCGGTTAGAGACTTCGCAATTTAACGAATACCTAAGAATAGTAGGTACCAACCTACATTTCAGATAGATCTCTCTGCATGCTTCGGATTAATGGGTGGTTCGGTGGGTAATGGTAAATTTTTCGACTTTTTACGAAATATTTCAAAAAGTATGAAAGCTACAGAAATTTTAAAAACTGTTTTGAAATGTCCAAACCAATACCTTTTATTTGATATCCCACTCGGCGGGGTAGCCCCCCTTTTGAAAATTATTATTTTTTGACCATTTTTCAAAAAGTGTTCTTTTTACAGACTTCTCTATATTTTTCCTGTAAAATATAAATCCATATCTACAAACGCTCCATACATTTTAAACGGATCGCTCTGCAAACTTCGGAGATAGGGGGGGGGGGGAATGGGTATTTTTTCGACTTTTTACAAAATATTTCAAAAAGTATGTAACCTACAGAAATTCAAAAAACTGTTTTGAAACTTACAAACCGATACCTTTCATTTGATACCCCACTCGGTGAGGTAGCCCCCCCTTTTGAAAATTATTATTTTTTGACCATTTTTCAAAAAGTGTTCTTTTTTCAAACTTCTCTATATTTTTCCTGTAAAATATAGATCCATGTCTATAAACGCTCCATACATTTTACATGGATCGCTCTGCAATCTTCGGAGATAGGGGGGGGGGGGGGGGGGGAATGGGTATTTTTTCGACTTTTTTCGAAATATTTTAAAAAGTATGAAACCTACAAAAATTTTAAAAAATATTTTGAAATGTACAAATTGATACCTTTCATTTGATACCCCATATGACTCTGTAGGTATCTTTTAAAATTTCGGCATCACAATTTGTATGGAAAATATTCATTTTCATTTTTCATTTATTTTTCTCGAAATCTGTACAGGCGCACGAAATGTATTATTATTTTAAATTTCAAGTTGATAGCTGCAGTAGTTTTTGAGTTATTAAGGAGGGAAAAAAGGACAGACAAAGCGAGACCATAAGGGTTTTGAAACCGATCTTCGATCTTCAAAACCCTAAAAACACTTATTACACACTGAGCCAATCTTTAGTACTATATTGATTAACGCTATACGTCATGGGGCGGCGCTGCCAAAACACATCTCCTCCCCCTGGAAAGAGCACAAAGTGCTGTGCTCAAGGTTGCATACTCGCGTCCGTACAGGTACCCAACTCCGCAACTGCCAGAATGAGAATGCCAGGTCCTAACACTAAGTCAATTGTTTATTCAACAGACCACTCTGCCCCAGCTTACTGATATAACGAATATCAATTTGAGACACAAATAAAAGACGAAAAGTAAAACCTTACATAATCGAGTTCATTACGAACAGCCCCTCTTTCTCAAGGAAGTTGACAAGCATTTGTCCCCTGTCATTCCTCACACCATAACCATACGGGCCTATTCGGGATTCATAACCGGTCTGGGTTCCACCTTGCCGTTAAAGTCCCCCATAACAACGTTGAAGTGAGCCTTAGTGGTATTGGTAAGGCTTTGGATATGTCATCAATCATCATACATATCCTAAACTTCATCATCCGAGTGTGTCGAGGTCGGTGCATAAACCTGAATGACATTAATGTTATAGCGCTTGGACAGCCGAAGGATCAGGTACCTACGCTACCTTGATCGACACACTGGAGATTTTTTCAACGTTGTTAGCGAGGGTCTTAATTTACGAACCCTACGCCACCCTGGGATGTTTTATCACCCTCGCGAAAGTAGAGAAGATGGACCGAGTCTAGAGTTACTGTGTCCTCCCCCTCTCTACGGACTTCACATAACCCCAGAACAAGGCATTTAATGTTCTCTAACTCCACTTCCAACTGCGCTAGATGATGGTCCAGCCTCGGAGTTCGTCCGTTAAACGTCCCCGGGGTCAGTTTTTTGAGTAATGAATGGTAGCCTAATGTAGCCCGGGGATTCCGAGCACCCTCTGCCCCGTCGTTGCCGTAGCCGCTACCATGGCCAGGAATAGCGAGGCGGCCGGGAACTGGGAGTTATTTCTTTTTAGCTGTTTTCATAACAGTCAGTGACAGTCAAACTAAAAAGGTATCGAACCGAAACAGAAAACTCAAACCCTGGATAACTAATGAGGCAAAAAAGTGCATACGTAAAAGAAACATATTACAGATAATTAAAAAAAAAAATTTAGATTTTTGCACCCACTTTGTTAACTACAGAAACTATTGCTATCATACAGGGCGTCCTACGGGTATGCCACATGGAGGGAAAGTACCTTGAATATTGTAGATAGAACACTGTACTGAAAGAAGACATTATTTTAATTTAAAAAACAATTTAAACTGCATTCATAGATATTTAAATAATTACATGGTTGAACCGGGAATCGAACCCGTTAATAATCTTTATAAAAAAGTTGGCGATACAAGACAGCTTACGTCACGCTAATTTAAACCAATAATTATAGATTGGTTAAAGATGCTGGACTATGACGAAGTAGAAAAACTTATTGAAAAGCTAAATTAAATAGTTTTTGTCTCTTAATTAGCTTAACCTATCCTTAGTTAATAATTATAATAATACGTGAGCGGAACATTTTAATTGTTATATTGTTCGGTACACATTATTTTGTATTTAGTCATAGTCTCAACCACATTAGATAATTTTTAACTGTAGTTTAATCTTTTAGATAGCAAGTGTAGTGTAGTATTGTTTTTAGTATATTATTTCCTGCTTATTTCATAACTTATTAGAAACCATGTTTAGGAGGGAAGACTGGTTATCTATAATACAGTTTAAACTAAACTAAAACAGAAACCAGGGACATCGCCACTTGTTTTGTATATTTAATTTTGAAATAAATGAAAAAAAAAATCCGATACGCCCCAAAATTTGAGAAAAAAAAAACGAATTGTTCTGTAATGTAACTAAAACAGTGTTTGATGTGTTTGTGTGTGTGATATGCTGATATGATTATCTGAAAAACTATATTATTATGCATCTAAAACCCAATATAGTTACATTTTATAGTAATAATCTGGAATTAGGCTACATCTCGTAGCGTATTATTCATTATGTCAGTATTCGCGGTTACAGCTTGTCCTAAAATATAGAGCAAATCCCGAGAGGATCGTGCAAGAATCTATCGCAGGCGTGGGAGTCATATTATGCTAATCAGGTCATTGGTACCCAGGACCTGTTCTTTTTTTATGTCATTTAATGGCCCTAGAGATTAAGAAGATTTAGTGACATGTCTATACTGTACCTATAATAATCACACTTCACACTAATATTATAAATGCGAAAGTTTGGATGGTTGGATGGATGCTTGTTATCTCTTCACGCCAAAACTACTGAACGGATCAGGCTGAAATTTTGAATAACGTAGTCCTAGGCCTGGAATAAAACATAGGCTACTTTTCATCGCCTATATCAGTTCCCATGGGAATGTAAATAACTATAAAACGTTCCCGTAGGTATAACAATAGTGAGATCTTTATTTACTTCTTCACGACAAAACTACTGAACGGATCGAATTTAAATTTTGTGTAGGTAGACGTAGTTCTAGGCCAGGAATAAAACATTAGCTACTTTTTATCCCATAATCAGTTCCTATAGGAATGTAAGTAGCCTTAGAACGTTCCCATATAATTTTTCAGTATTTAAAGTTTGCAATGATGAGTCATACAATGTTTTCAGCCACCGCAGGTTCTGTCAGCCCTTCTTTTTTATGAGGTATAAGTTTGCAAAGATGAGTCATAATTAGGGTTTTGAAGATCGAAGATCGGTTTCAAAACCCTTATGGTCTCGCTTTGTCTGTCCTTTTTTCCCTCCTTAATAACTCAAAAACTAATGCAGCTATCAACTTGAAATTTAAAATAATAATACATTTCGTGCGCCTGTACAGATTTAGAGACAAATAAATGAAAATAAATGAAAAATGAAAATGAATATTTTCCATACAAATTGTGATGCCGAAATTTTAAAAGATACCTACAGAGTCATATGGGGTATCAAATGAAAGGTATCATTTTGTACATTTCAAAATATTTTTTGAAATTTTTGTAGGTTTCATACTTTTTAAAATATTTCGAAAAAAGTCGAAAAAATACCCGTTCCCCCCCCCCTATCTCCGAAGATTACAGAGCGATCCATGTAAAATGTATGGAGCGTTTATAGACATGGATCTATATTTTACAGGAAAAATATAGAGAAGTTTGAAAAAAGAACACTTTTTGAAAAATGGTCAAAAAGGGGGGGAATAATTTTCAAAAGGGGGGGCTACCTCACCGAGTGGGGTATCAAATGAAAGGTATTGGTTTGGACATTTTAAAACAGTTTTTTAAATTTCTGTAGGTTTCATAGTTTTTGAAATATTTTGAAAAAAGTCGAAAAAAAACCCATTCCCCCCCCCCTATCTCCGAAGTTTGTCGAGCGATCCCTTTAAAATGTATGAAGCGTTTGTAGATATGGATCTATATTTTACAGGAAAAATATAGAGAAGTCTGTAAAAAGAACACTTTTTGAAAAATGGTCAAAAAAGAATAATTTTCAAAAGGGGGGCTACCCCGCCGAATGGGGTATCAAATGAAAGGTATCAGTTTGGACATTTCAAACCAGTTATTCAAATTTTTGTAGCTTTCATACTTTTTGAAATATTTCGAAAAAAGTCGAAAAATTTACCATTACCCACCTTAACCTAACCACCAATATAACCGAAGCATGCAGAGAGATCTATCTGAAATGTAGGTTGGTACCTACTATTCTTAGGTATTCGTTCAATTGCGAAGTCTCTAACCAGTACTTTTGGTACATATTTGTTGACAAACGTTCAAAACCCTCGGCGCGCGAGTTACACTCGCACTTGACGGATCTTGTTTTTTTTTAGAAAGACAAAATAACGGCATCCTTGGACAATTCACTGACTGCCTCCACATGGACACATTTATATCTAAAACAAACAAATATGCATAAATAACATTTGCTTATCTTGCAGCCTCTACCTTTTCTATCTGTGATGAGATATGGACCTGTCATGTCCAGGCCTGGAGTATCGAATGCAAATCCAGGATTTATTCTTTGCTTTGGTAACATTCCCATTATGGAGATGACGTGTTTCCTTTGACTTTCCTGCATACGATACACTGCCTAGCTGTAATGCGGGCAAGATCTCTGCCAGCGATGGGCCAAATTGACTCTCTAATGGAGGACAATAGAAGTTGAGGACCAGCGTGAAGAAGTCAAAGATGTTCCTGTGAAATAGAAATTTGGCTAATTTATGTTTTGCATGGATAGGCATGGGATGTCGTTTGTTGTATGGGTAGATAGAATTTCCGTTATAAGTATGTTAAGTTTGAAATGATGAGCCGTCGAACTTTTTCGGCTACCGCAGCGTCTGTCAGCCCTTCCTTTGTTTTCAGCTACCGTAGGGTCTGTCAGCCCTTCTTTTTTATGAATGTTAAGTTTGCAATGATGAGTCATACATTTTTTTTGGCTACCGCAGCGTCCGTCTGCCTTTTCGTTTTAAGTACCTAGCTATAGTGTATTTATATTATTCGTTTCCGATTTATTTATGTTTAGGTTGCAGTTATGAGTTGTACTACATTTTTTTTGCTATTGTAGCGTCTGTAAGGCCTTTCTTTTATCAGGTACCTGTGTTGAGTTCGTAATATGTATTATATTAATATATTATAGTCAATGAAAATTACGCAGGCGAAGCGGCGGGTAAAAGCTAGTAATATAATAATACTTAACGTTTATTGAAAAAGGTGAAAAGACTTAAAATTATTACATCATTGATCCGCAAACAAGGATAAACCTGTATCTTGGGGACCACCTTCAATGCCTCTTTACATAAAACATATTGACCTAAGGTTAAATTATATTTTTGTAAAAACACGAGTGTGAAAATAATACATTACGTGATGGGTACGCGAGGAGGACTCCTAAGAACACATGTATCTTATGAGTCTGGACAACAGGCAACGAATTAATTATTATCCGAAGTCTCTTAGAGCCTCTATATAATATGTGGTTTTTATTCAGCTTAGAAATCTTATTGCAATAAAATTTCTCCCAATTTATGAGATAAAATTGGCTTTCCACTCAAAAACAAAAAATAATAATAATTTATTTAAAATAAACATTTTGAAAACGAACCTAGAGCGCCCTGTATGACCGAACTAGAAGGCGTTAGTGCAGAAGTAAGGTTTTAAATAGGTTCGCCCTAGGACGCGAGGGCCAGTCAAGCGGCAGACCGCGAAGGCAGAACATTGGACCTCATCATGGCTTTTATGTCGACCCTCGTAGTTTTATCGTAAGTGGAACGGGAATTGGGAAAATTTCGTGCATTTTTCAGGAATCCATGTTTTTCCCCCTTCAAAAAGTTTTCTCAAATTTTAGTTATTTGTTTTCTGTCTTTTTTTGGTACACGGCCGCGGCGTTCTGATAGATTAGCAAGTGAAAAATTCTGGCATCGTCAACGATGGTTATATCAGGGGGAGCTTATCTTGCTGGTTTCCTGACCACTCCAATACCTGAGTGGTCAAATCAAATGTATTTGTGAACACAGTTTAGGTACTTAGAGGTACGTTATAGGTACCTACCCTACCACCATCGTATTTATAATGTGTTGACCCTTTCAGATGCGTCAGCCACGCACTAAGCGGCGAGCAGAGCCCCCTCCCTCTCCCAGACCTCCCACCGGGCGAGGCTCCGGAACCTATACTCAACTTCATGGAACGAACCTACGTGGTTGGAAGAGGAAGGTCCACCTACGACGCAGGCTCCCCTCTTCTCCTCTCGCCTTACATCGAGCAGGGGAAGTTACAGGAAGCTAGGAAGGCTGCATATGTGGACCCCGCTTATTTGCTCCCCGGAATGGAAAGCTATGCGGGATACTTGACGGTTAGTCAGCATTCCCTTAATATTTAAGGAGGTCGTTGGCAATACTGATCAAAGAAAGGTTTTCCCTGAATGTCAGACAGTGATCGGCACTCGAATTAAGACGCTACCCAAACAGCGACACCGTAGAAAGTACACTTTTTCGTCGCACCGTTAGCCGTTCTCCGACATATTACAAGCCCAAAAAATTATAAAAAAAAAAATTATAATTATTAAATTATTAAGGTATTTTACATACAACGATAGCAAACCGCGGGCAAATGTTAGTTAACATTACATTATTACCTTGTGATTGTGCTTTCAACCAAAATAAAACAAAAGTTTGCCTCTTCTACAACAGATAAATTTTGCTTAAGTCTATGTTAAAAATAAGCGCCTCTGCCGACCACATTTGGTAATATTGACATGCAATCTGACAGTCTTAGTTTTCCACGGCAGCGCCTTAATTATTGCTTAGGGATAGATTGATTTAATTTGGTACCAGGCGCTGCCGGCGGTGCCGCTCGGCTTTTTTTGTTGGATTAAGAACTATGGTTTGGAGGAACGTAGCAAATCGAATGATAGTGCCATGAATGATGATAGAAAAGTTAGTAAACTTAAATGACTCAAACTTCGCTATTTTACCCTGTCTTTCAACTCCCAGCTTTAAATATTTGGGATGGTTTCAGGTGAGCAAGGAATACAACGCGAACCTCTGGTTCTGGTACTTCCCTGTATCTGGACAGCCAGTGGAAGAGACTCCCTGGATCATTTGGCTGCAGGGAGGGCCAGGGGCTTCGTCTCTGTATGGACTGTTTACCGAAACAGGACCTTTCGTGATCACCGACGACAATAATTTGGAAGGTAAAAATATTCTGCTCTGCTTATGACTATTCGCCCGCTCGCTCAATTATTTCTTTATTAATCATGTAGATAGAAACACGGTTAGTAGAGTTTCTAAAGACTCTGTTTATATTTTTACAGAAATCAAGTACTCGTGGGGTAAGAACCATTCCCTGCTGTTCATCGACAATCCCGTCGGTACTGGCTTCAGCTTCACTGACGATGACCGCGGCTACGCGACCAATCAGACCACGGTCAGTCATCATTTAGTAACCTATTTTGACCTTATAAACTTTGCGACATCAGATGGTAGAATAAGATTCCTTAATATCTGTTACGGGAGATGATAAAATAGAAATTATATTATATTGCTTTCCACTTGCTTTGAATTTTCGTAACCACCATTTTAATCCTTGACAGATTGGCGAGACACACAGCAGTTCCTCACAATATTCCCGGAGCTGCGGGAAGCTCCGCTGACGATCGCCGGAGAGTCCTATGCTGGGAAGCACATCCCTTCCATAGGGGTGCAGATTCTCTGGCATAGGGATGAGGATGAACCTATCAATTTACAGGTTGGTTTATGGTTACTTACTCTATTATGGACGTAACTTGGTGATTCAGCAGTTGTCTAGTATAGACTGATGATGATGGTGAATCAACGTATAGCAGTTGTTGTGTGTATTGGACTTTTCAGAATGGACTTAGGGTATGTAGGCACTTAAAGTCTCCACCCCACAGCCGCGATTTTGAAGTGCGTCTTGTGTATGGACTACTGGAAAAGTAGGGTTAAGAAATCAAAAGAAAATAAGATCTTTCTTGTACATATTTAAAAACCGCAACTTGATACGTCTACTAAGTTTCAAAGATATGAGGAATTTCGTTGTTGAGCGAAAGTTAGTGCGCGTTAAAGTATTTTGTATGCGACACCAGACGGCGGCGTAGCATCTTAGCACGCGCTACTTCGTAGCGCGCTTTTCGATAATATATGTTTATCTTCACGGAGGAGAAAGGGGAGAGTGAGATATATTACAACAAAGTGGACCCAATCACCAACACAATAGTGACATCCGCAACTTACTCTCTTTGATATAAGTTTAAGTAGTTTTGAATTTTTTGCGCAACTGTTTACTCGCGCTATTGTCCGGTGGAGCAATGGTCCTGTGGTGCAATTTTGCCTTGGCGTAATTGTTCTAGAGCACAATTCTCATTCGCGAAAGTGTACTCGACCCACCAGTTGAGATGTCAAAAGACATTTAAATGACCACTTTTCCTTCCACATTCAGGGTCTAGCAATCGGCAATGGGTTCATCGACCCTAGCTCGCTGCAGAAGTACAGCCACTTCGTCCGCGAGATGGGGCTGGTAGACGATAGCGTGGCTGACGTCATGAGCCATCTGGAGACCGCGGTCGTCCAGTTCATCAAGGACAAAGAGATGCTGAAGGCCTATGCTGTAAGTACCTCACAAACTTTATCAGAACAGATATTAGACGAGGCCGCGGTAGTGGTATTCTGTAGCCTCTGTAGCTTATGAAGGTAGGTACCTAAGTGATTCAAATTGGGTTCGTTATAAAACTTGGGCGTTTACCTTCTTTTTGTCTCTATTTCAGTACTACAACTACTTACTGAACCTGTTCTTATCAAAGTCGAGGCTGTCGAACATCTTTAATTTCCTGCAAGACGAGATCAACCTTGAAGGAGCCTACGTTAACTACGTTCAGCGCGATAACGTCAGAAGAGCATTACATGTTGGGAACACCAACTTTACGTCGGTCGGAGTGGTTTTTAAGAAGCTCGTGCCTGACCTTATGGGAAGTGTGAAGATATGGCTAGAAGAACTTTTGGAGAATTATAAAGTTATGCTTTACAAGTAAGCAAAACCAAGGTCCAACATTTTTTTATGAAAATAACGAACATAATATTAAAGACATGCAAAATTTTTCAGTGGCCACCTGGACATTATCGTAGCGTATCATCCATCAGTCAATACCTACAATTCACTGAATTTCTCCGGGTCTGCGGAGTTCAAGACCGCCGAGAGAAAAGCGTGGTTTCATGATAATGATTTGGCCGGGTACGTAACCATAACTGTGTCCTTAAAATTATAAAATCACGGCTAGTCTACTCTAGTACATTTTTGGTAGTTCTGCTACTCAGCAGTAGATATCGTTGCGAAACTTCTGCCACGCTGCAGAGAGGTTGATAAAATAGGTTCATTAAAAATATACAATTCATGTGCAAAGATCTGAAAATGGTGATCAATGATAAATGTTAATGAAAAGTACCTATAATAGGTATCTTACGAGAGATGATCCGTTACATGGCTTTCTCAATTCTTCCAGGTACTACAAAGTCGCCGGCAACCTCACAGAAGTTATGATACGAGGCGCTGGGCACCTGGTGCCTGTCGACAAGCCTGCTGCTTCTCTTGGACTCATCTCAGCTTTCGCTCGTGGTATATCCCTCGATAATGACACTGGCAGCCTTGTTAATGTAGCCAAAAACTTGCAACGAAAACAGCTGCCTTCACAATAAATTCAATTTGGTTTTGGATTAATAAGTAGATTATAAGTAGAAGTGGTTATTTAATAAATAACGGTTGTAAATAACGTTACGATGGTGTTTATTTCACACATTACCTGCATCATACATGATGTCTTGTCCTTAACGAGACGAGACGAGAGGCAAACAGAATCTGCGACTTTATGCAAAACCGCTCTACTGTTACCAACCTCACATGCTACACCACACTACACCACACTACGTTTTGAACCCTACGATAAATTTACCCGTATAGATACCGTTTAGCTATACCACTCTGGAATATCTGGCACTTCTGAATTGGTTCGGGATGTACTTTGAAAAAAGGCCTTCCACGGTTACTATCGGCGGTTTTACTTCTGATGCTTTCTATGCAACTTCAGGCGTCCCTCAAGGCTCTATTCTGGGCCAATCTTATTTAATATGTTTATGAATGACATAACAGATTGCTTCACTAATTCTAAAATTTATCTTTTTGCTGACGACATAAAAGTTAAAGTGATAAAAAAGCCCTCCGCCTTCTTCTGCAAAAAGATTTAGATAAATTAACTTCATGATGCACCGAAAATAAAATGGTTCTTAATACTGATAAATGTTTTTATATACCATTCAGTCCTAGCAAAGCACTTGAGGCTAATAAATAAATATTATATCAACGGTCAACTGCTCAATACTGTCTACCAAAGACGTGATCTGGGTATAATAGTAGACTCCAAACTTACCTTCAATGCCAAACTTATCCTCAAGACGGTTTCCAAGGGATAAGATAAGACACTACGATTCATAACTCGTAACAGCAAAGACTTCAAATTATCCTACACGAAAATTAGACTTTATGAATCCCTGCACGTCCCATTCTGAATTATTGTTCAGTTGTCTGGAACCCGTATTACAACATCTACAGTAAACGTCTTGAATCCATACAAATACGATTCCTTTACCATCTCTCTTACAGCGATAACTTGGCAAGGAAGGTTAACAGCTCTCGTAAGCGACTTAAACATTATAAAACGACTCCATTATCTTTGCGCAGAAAGAAAGCCTAGGTAGGTATATTAGTTCTACCTATATAAACTCATCAACGGGAAAATTGACTGCATTGAGCTAAATTATAGACTCCTAATAAGCTCTCCTTTTGAATTACCTAGAAGTAAAGCATATACCTAATCTCTTCTCACTTCCCTACTGCAGAACCATTAAGAGAAAAAAATGCTGTAATTTCCAGTATCTGTGGTAGGTATTATAACACCTTGGCCAAAAACAGTCCTCTCGATACCTCCTATCCCTCGAGAAAATTTCACAAATATCTACATTACTCTACTATTACTTTCGCTAAACGCGATACCACCCACCTAATACCTACCTACTACCACTAGGTAACTAAACCTATTGACATCCCTTCTTTACTTTTAACATTATTGTAACTTGTATTGTACCTACCTATATCTTACCGTCCACGTACAGTGCGACCGAAAAGAGTACCTAGAAAATAAATGAAACTGCTGTCGTTTAGATGGCAACACGAATACTAAGACGCAAACGGTCTTGATCAATCTTGACAAAAAAACAATCATAAGGTAACTTAATGTTTAAAATCATATTATAATACGATAAATTTTGTACATTTTTTAAAGTAAGTACGCGTAGGATATATAGCTGGACCGAAAAGAGTAGAAATTAATTCAAATGGAACTAAACTAAAACTTTGCTCTGACAACACGAAACCATTGTCAAATCTTTTCAAAATGTCACTCACATGTAAATAAACATAGGGTACCTCAACGAAATTTGCATTAAAATAACTGTTTTAATTAATTTATATTTATGGTAATAAAATAGGTAATTAATTAATGCTCTAAGGAATCTGCTATGCGTGATCCTCTCTTTTCGCTCTCCGAGTCTCACTTGAGTTGCTTTGAGATGGTCAATCTCCTGAAAACTCTAAACTAATGCTTGTTTTGATTGTAGGCAACATCCTCCAAAATAACCTTATTTTCTTGGAGTATGTTGCTTGCCCGTGTGCTCTCGCTTTTAATTTGTGTTTGACAACTTGACAAGCCAAATGACAGATTTAGTTAGCTGGCAACACAAATAATGGTGACGTTTTCTCAGATTGCGACGATCGAATCATCACATCAAGAAAACAGAAAAAAATAGCTAAAATTCCTCGAATAGGTAGCTAACAACGAGATCCATTTTATGATTATGTGTATTTATCACTATTGTGGCTTCCGGATTGTATAGTTTTCGCGACAAAAACACAGCGGAAGTGGAGTAAAAACATCACCATGTCGTGTACAATATTTGTGGTCTGCGCATTGCTAATAATACCTCATATTAGAGGTTTTTACTTGCCGGGATTGGCCCCTGTTAATTACTGCAAAGCCGGCGAAGACACTAGCAAGTCCTGCAAAGTAAGTTAATGCATTTTTGACGTAATTATAGTCAGCAACAATTCATACACAACAGACTAGATTGACTTCACATTTCGATGTAAGATTGTCCCTTACTTGTAACCTGCCCCTTGCGTGCAGTAAATACAATTCCTCTAATATTTACAGTAACATTTACCTAGCTTCAAAAGAGTTAACCATGTTCTGTCGCGCTTTAATTTTTCTTCTTCAAATCAGCTTTAGTGACAAGCAATACAGTAAAACTAATGTAATTTTCAGAATGTAATCCCGCTGTTTGTTAATCGATTAAACACAGAAGAGTCTGTTATTCCATTTGAATATCACCACTTTGACTTCTGTACATCAGATGAGAGTCAATCGCCGGTTGAGAACCTTGGACAAGTCGTTTTTGGTGAGAGAATACGTCCAAGCCCGTACAAGCTGAACTTTTTGGAGAATGTTGAGTGCAAAGCTGCATGTACTAAGCGGTACAAGGGATCTGACTCAGAGTCGAATAAAAAAATTAATTTGCTGAAGATGGGCATGGCTCTTTACTACCAACACCACTGGATCCTTGACAACATGCCTGTGACTTGGTGCTACCTGGTCAATGAGGGTGGGAAGACATACTGCAGTACTGGATTCCCCATGGGCTGTCAAGTGCGGAGAGATATGGTAAGCTAATTTCACTTTTTAGTTTATACAGAGAGAAAATAAATTGGGCTTAACTATTACTCAAAACAGTTTACAACAATAATAAGAGAGAAACAAGACAGGGTACTTTTGTACAACTAGGAACACAAATTGTTTTATATGTTACATAGTATTTTCAAGTTCCAAAATGTCGAGGACCTCTCTGGCGCTACTGCGCCAGTGAAGGTCTGCCTGCGACACAAGGGGTTGCAGGTTCGATTCCCGCCTCAGGACAAATGTTTGTATGATCTGCAAATATTTGTTCAGGGTGTTCTGGATGTTTTCTATGTTTAATAAAAAATATCTATTTAAGTAGTATATTGAATTAAGTATATCAGTTATCTAGTACCCATAACACAAGCTCTGCTTAGCTTGGGGCTAGATAATGCTGTGTGAATTGTCCAGCATTATTTATTTATTACTAATGTAAACAAAAAGTCACATAATTATGGATTTTAATATAACTCAACAGAAATACATATTTCTTGATTTCCAATGATGAGATGATGCATGTTGTCTGTTATTAATAAACATCCTGCACCAAACTTAAACTATGCTGTAACTGTAAACAGTGATAACAAAGTTAAGAATATCTTTGTTTACATGGCCAGACCATTGCTCATCTTATTTGTGTTTTAGTGACAAAAATAAACTTTCATGAGTTTGTTGGCATTATTTGATTTTGTAAAAGCAAATAAAAGCAGACTTTTGTGAAAGGGGCGAGAATCTCCATCTTCTATGGCCCTGCGGGAAGATTGAAGAGGAAGAGCAAAAAATTCTCAGCTGGGTCATGCAGCCGGAAGTCCGCTCCAGACAGAAAGTTGCGAGTTCGATTCCCGCCTCTGGATAAATATTTTTTTAATAATAATAATAATATTTTTTTTTATAATAATAACGTGTCTGTCTGTGTATCTGTCTCCGTTTAGTTGTTTTGTGTCATAGATAATTTTATCTCGAGTGTTCTTAGCCATGTTTCATGAAAATCTGCCAGGGGGGTTTTTTAAATTTTTAATTTTTTGTTTTTGTTATCCCATAAATCAGTTCCCATGAGATAAATGCGTCCTTCTGAGACAATTTCATTGTTATGGTGAAGCAATTAATTCAGTGTAATTACGACTCTGCTTTCTCCGCGGCTTGGTAATGCAAGAAAACGCATTAAAATAATGTTCTTTTTATCTATCTAGGACACTTGCACACCGATAGTCAGCGTGTCGCCGAATCAAGTGGGGGCTTACTACTTGTTCAACCATGTGGACATCGAGATCACCTACCACAGTGGGAAGGCAGAAGAATGGGGGGTCGGCTTTGGGGAGAACGGCGGCAGGATCATATCAGCTAAGGTAAGGACTTAAGGGTCCGGCGACGGATGAATTTCCCATACAAACGTAGTACCAAAATGATTTGTAATTTGAGAATGTTTTCATCATGGTTTGCTATTATTTGTGTTAGAATAGTATATATACAGGTTCCTGCCATAAGATTTTTTCAAAATACTTATCTACACAATTACTAAGGCAACATTCATTATTTGATGTAAAAATGCGATTAGGTTTAATTTCATTTCAGAAAGGTATTTTGAAAAAAAATTGTGGCAGGAACCTAGATAAATACTATTTAAATACAAATAATAGCAGACCATAGTGAAAATTTGCTCAAATTAAAAATCATTTTGGTATTACGTTTGTATGGGAAATTCATCCGTCGCCGGACCCTTAAGTAGCGAAACTAGCAGGTTTGCTTGTCAAACTAGGCCTACATCTCGGCAATAATAAAAATAAGGCATACATCTCAGTACCTACTCACAGGATCCCCATAGTAAAATACTAGAATTACATAAAATAAAACTTCAACATTTTTTCCTCGGTTGGTTAACACAATACTGAAAAAAAAATCATGAAAGTGCACTAATTTGGTCGAGATCTCAGGAACTCTGCGGTGTATAGAAAAGATTTTTCTTTTGATTCGTAGGTTATTTTATTACTAATTCTTTAGTGCCTTAATACAGTTTCTTCATAAGTTGTGTAGTTTTCCAGTAAATAAGCAAAAACATGGCGCGCAAAAAGCCCTCTCAAGGTGGTAATGCGTGAAAAAAATATTGGGTTTTTACTACTAGGTTCTACAAGCAATTTAAAAAGCCGAAAATAAGTTATTTGTGGTTTTTATATGAAACGGCTTTACTATCTACATTATACCGAAATATTCTAGTTTTTAAATAGTTCTGTATTCATAGAAATTGACTTCAAACATAACAGGGGGATAAATGATCGCCACTGTACAGTATCGCAACTATACCTATAGTTCATAATCAGTGAACTCTACTAAATTTATCGCAGAAACAACGTATAGTACTCAAATAAGTAGTTGCTAATCTACAACACCAGTGTAGGTAACACTAAATCAGGGATTCCCAAAGTGGTCGATATCGACCCCAAGGGGTCGATATCGGTTTCCTAGGGGTCGACATAAACGAAAACTGATTTTGGGGGTCGACCAGGTCTAAAAATCGACCCCTGTTAAATTAACACAAGTTCTTATTTAAAACTTTCAAGATTAGGTAGGTACTGTATTGTTTATGTTGTTGTTAACTACGTGTACTAAGAATAATTAATATTTTTGTAGGAAATAGCATTGTTGTAGTAATGTAAAGCCTCAAGTTCGTACAAGATGAAAAACTCGGCAAGTCAGTGAGGACAAGTTTGCGCAAGATAATGAGTTCGAGCGTACGTCTTTCAGGCGCGTTTTGACTTGCTCTCTATTTGACGCTTACGCGATTTAACAATAACGAATTCATGATCAAGTTGAAGTCCAAACATGTTCCTGATATTTTACTATTTAACGGCTTGCACTTAGGTTGAAAGTTCATTTGCGTTTTGAAATTCGTTGGAGCTTCAACGATAATAACTCATATAAGTACTCATTTATTTCAAGAGATTACAAAGTTATAACTTAGCTAAAAGTGACTGAAAAAGAATTTTTTTGGACGCATTACACAAGGATTTTACGAAGAGGTTTGAGGATCTTTTAAATTTAGAAATTCCTCAATGGATAATAAATCCGTACAATGCCACAGCCATAGAAGAAGCCAATGTGATAATGCAAGAAGAGTTGGTTACCATCAGCACAGACGAAGAGCTTAAGCAGAAGTTCAACCAAGGCTATCAGAAGTTCTGGTTGCAACGCAACATTGAAACACAGTATCCTACATTGTGGAACATTGCTGAAAAATACCTTATCGCTTTTCCATCATCATACCTTGTTGAAAAGAGCTTCAGTGTGGTAACAAGCATTTTGACGAAACAAAGAAACCGTTTGAAAATCAACGAACGTGGAGATTTAAGGCTGCAACTCACCAATATTGAACCGGATGTAGCTAGATTGGTAGATAGTCACCAGGTTCATCCATCACACTGAATGTTTTATTTTCTCTTTACAAATTAATACTTTTTTAAATATAATTTCCTACCTACTTAAGATTCTTTAAGTACTTAATTTGTAATTATCATTATAAATTAAACTTGATATTTACTGAATCGTATGTCTTTTTATTTTGGTAAATTTTGATGAGAAAATGAAGTCAACTTTACTCACTTAACCAAGTGCAAAGTTTTATAATTGGTACCTTAGTAGTTTTGTATCAATAGGAAAAACCTAAAGATAAGCCCCCTTATTCATAATAGTCTGCTTACTTAAAGCATTGCTAATTCTCACGCAGTCTTTTTCTATTGTCCTGAGTCAGAATGAAAAATAACACTCTGTAGCAGCTGTTTTAAGTTAGCGGACGGACCATTATGAATAAGCGGGTTGATCTTAAAAGTAGGTAATTTGGTCATGGGGGTCTGAGGTAACAGTTCATTTTGGAAAAGGGGTCACTTGTCCAAAATAGTTTGGGGATCCCTGCACTAAATCATAAAATAGGTAGGTACCTTGTAATTGACATAGCGTGTATTTTTGCCATAAATTCTATTTGTGATGTTGTTTAGTTTTCGTGTTTGTTTTTTTACAAAAACCGGCTCTTTCACTTTGGTAGATCAATCATCGCTTACAATCTATCCTATTTTGCGCGTCATGTTTTTTTTGTATATTTGTCGATTTATCCGTCAATTTATGGACCGATTTTGAAAATTCTTTCGCTATTGTAATGAATGATCCCCAGGTGGTACCATAAAAAAATTATTACCGAGGATTTAGTATTTGTCCGACAAAAACTAGTTTTTGTTTTATTTTTTTTTCAAAACAATCAAAATTATAATTTTATTGATAGAACTGCTTTTAAAATTTTATTTAAACAAACGTCATATCACATGTAGTGGTCAAACCAAAGTAATATCGTGGGATGAGGATCTGCGAAAGACTGCAGGCAGATGCTGGATGCGGCAAGCTGAACACAGGGCGCTAAGACGCTCATTAGGGGAGGCCTATGTCCAGCAGTGGACTTATATAAACTGATGATGATGACAAAGTGGTACGATATAGGTCGTGACAATCTTTATGAATTCTGTGAACATAGCCGCGAATACGCAACTGCGCATGGTACAGTAGAGTGCGTAATTAAATCATTCATTCCTTCTGATACCTTAAAAAATACTGCGCAGCCACTCGCGCGTACTTCCTAGAATTCATAAAGATTTGCATGTAATAAACTAGAAAACAATCGAATTTAGGTAATTCTTAATTGTATAGCCTGCAAAGTGTGTAGATCACAGAATATTATGTCATACTATCTACGAATAATACCTCTAGAAAAAGCGCGTGCGAAGCCGCAATCAGAAACTATGTAGTTAATAATATTAGTGGCAGGTTCATACCAGGACCGAGCTGCGTGGAGGGAGTGGGAGGGGGCTTTTGCCCAGCAATGGGACAAACCAAGATAATAATTAGAATATAATTATTTATTCAGGTAAAAACAACATTACATTTCGGTTAGAAGTTAAAGCCTTAAAGCCTATGTTTGGTTTAACTAGACACACAGTTCTCACCTGGTTTAATAAGAGGTTAGGTAGGTATTTTGATCGAAATACTTGGGTTACAATCTTTAATGCTATTTTTAGAATAATTACAATAAAAACTAAGACAACCCGATGATTATCAGGTGCGTATGGAATATAACTTTTGCTTAACCCATGAGCCAACAATGCTTAAATACTAAATATGTTCATAATACATCTTCAATCGTATGCATGATAAATTGATAACGCACATAATTGTTCATACCTTTGTTTCTATGAACAGATCAGACCAGCCAGCATCAAGCACCCCAGCCCAGATAATCTAAACTGCGACGCTCGCGGTACGCCCCTCGAAATACCAACCATTCTGGAGAACGATAACGAATTCAGCATCACCTACTCATACCGAGTGACTTTCATAAAGAATAACACCATAAAATGGTCGTCCAGGTGGGATTATATTCTCGAGTCGATGCCCCAGACGAACATCCAGTGGTTCTCGATACTGAATTCTCTGGTTATTGTCCTGTTTTTGAGTGGAATGGTCGCTATGATTCTACTGAGGACGCTGCATAAGGATATAGCGAGATATAATCAGATGGAGTGTGGGGAGGATGCACAGGTAAGGATTATTCACGTATTTCGAATCTATTCATTTTCCGAAACTAGTATTAATGCCGCCGGATCGTAAAATCAGCCCGTTCGTACAATGGCTAGGCGGTTTGCAAAACGACGCCATTCTGTTAATTGCCCAAGTCGATTGTTGAACGATGAACGTTCGATAAAATGGCAGAAAAACATTTAGCCATCTCGTCGAATGAAATTAAATATGTTTTCCCAATAAATCAGCGATCTCATGAATGTAGGCGGGATAGCCACATGGTCTCGTGGTATAATTGGTTTCGTACTGAGGGAAGGATGCGGGTTCAAGTCCCGTCGTAGTCGATTTTTTGGAATATTTTTTGTTTCTGGGATAGCTACAAACCTAGTTTGTGTTGAAAGAACACCAACGTTTCATCTCTTAAACTAAACACTTTCATGGCCTAAAACGCTCATGTTGGTAAGCACCACCAAATGGCGAAGCTGGGCAGTGAATGCGTTAAAGAAGAATAGTGAACTATCGATGTTTGAATTCGTCGAACTAAAGTTTTTTATCGTAAAATCGGCGGTCGTTTTAAAATCCGCCTAGCCATTCTATCAACAGGCTGATTCTACGATCTGGCGGCGACTTTAACACCACTTAACATTCTATAAACAATTATGCATCATCTACTTTAGTACCGCAAAACGATTAGCACATATACCTTCCACAGAAATATATATATTTCTGTGAAACCTGCCTTCATGGACATAAAGTCTGTAGATAAGCTAACAATGAAGATAAACAGTGTCTCTTCTCAACGATAAATAAATATATAATAACGTAAATACAGTTATATAATGATAGTGTTCATAGTACAAAACGCTGTTATTCATCCTTAAATTTGACATATTATAAAACATACACATAGAATGGATAACATGTCTATTTCTTGAAATATCTCCGGGGCAGTATTGGCCTCAATGACAGAAAATTGTCTTCTAAAAGCCGATTTTCTTCGTTTTTTCAGGTTGATGGCAAGATATTAACCGACTTCATCTTTGTTTGTGTATGCTGACTTTCCTTACAGTAGATATATTATTTTATTCTGAAGTAGTCTTGTCTTTAGTATAGTTTATCAGTATTTAATTGGGACAGGCTTGCAAGTACCATTCTATTCGACAAGATAGCTATATATCAGATAATTTCTGTTTATCCCGCCCGACGCCATATTTATGCGTACGAAATTCTTCGAGAGATTGGGAAAAATTCCATAATAACTTATAATGGGATTGAGATTGACATCTTCTCTCATGCTGTCTCACTCAGATCGGATTCGAACTGAGCAGGATAGCATGAGAAATAACGTCATCAACAATCCCATTCTATAAGTACGCGGGTTGTACCTATCCTATCGAAAAGAACCGTATAGATAAAAGTTTAAAAGCTGGCGCGATCGTCATTTGTTTTTTCATACAATTTATCCACACTGACGTCGCAAATCCAGGGCCCTCTTGAAAACGAAATCGAAGTTTCTGATTGGTTTTCGTGCAAACTCAATTCTTATACAAGCGACATAAGAGTTGGTTTTGCACAACGTAAACGAAACTTCCATTTTCCTTTTCCGAGTAGGCCCCCAGGCCTAAGGGATCGCGCTAGTTTATGAAAATTTATCTATTAGTACCTGCAGCCCATTTGTAACTATTTTAAAAGATTTCATTTTACTCCTTGATTGGTTTAAAACCTATTTTCTTGAATGTGACAACAATATGATAATATTTGCAGGAGGAGTTTGGTTGGAAGCTAGTGCACGGAGATGTGTTTCGTCCACCCCGGCGCGGCATGCTCCTGGCTGTCTACCTGGGATCTGGAGCTCAGGTAACGTAACAATTTGTGCCTATATTTAGTCAAATAGTCATTTTATTGGTTAAATCATATTTGCAAATCAAATCTTATAAAATTTAGTACTTACTAACAAATTAAATAAAAAACTTGCATGAACATGACAAAATAATGATTAATTGTCAGTGTCAATGTATACTTTTTTTCTATGTATAATAAAAAATATCTATCTATGTAGTATATTGTATTAAGTATATCAGTTATCTAGTACCCATAACACAAGCTCTGCTTAGCTTGGGGCTAGATAATGCTGTGTGAATTGTCCAGCATTATTTATTTATTTATTTATACTTACATTGAAATTGAAACCTAATATAAACAATAAATTCAATACAATCATTACAGAGAAAAATAATAATTAAGTAACATAATTAAGAATAATTTAAATAAATATTTTAATGTCGCATCACAATTTTTTGTCAAGAAAATCCTCGATCTTATAGTAGGTGAGGCCTTATCGATGAGCTATAGGCCCTAGGTCCCAGCACGTGAGTGAGCCCACCCGATTTCGTCAACCTGTGCTCCACTGAGACGAGGCGGTCAGCTCCGCGGGTCTTGCTAGTTCTACAGTACCGGGTTAAATTTTTCATGTATTAACGAGTCGATTCGAGTATCATGTGTCCTTCATATTTTTGTTCTATTACAGTTACAGTAATGATTATGCACATAACTGTACCATGCGCAGTTAATTAAACTAACACATTCATGGCCAAAGACGCGGGTGCCTGTCTCCCAACTACACTAGTTGTTCTACTAACAGTAGACCTCGCGAGCACTAACTTTTTTCAACAATTGATTTACTTATTACTAACGTTTTTTAAAACGGTATATTTGGGTATAAAAAAATATAATCATCGATATCATATATCTTAAAGCGGAGATATTCTAAAGTCCCCTTTTTGCCTTTTTTGAAAAAAGTACGCCTTTAATCAAAAAACCCCGACGACAAAAAAAATCTACAAAATCGTAGAATCTGTACACCAAGTTTCGTCCAGATCGGATGTAAAATAAGACCTGTAGAGGAGTACGGACATAGTGACAGAAATGCTAATTTTGCTAGACTTGATGCAGAGACGCTTCGCTCACTTCGTCGCTCGGTCAATAAACATGCTCAACTTTAAATCTCGAATTGCAGGTGTTCGGCATGTCATTAGTAACCCTAGCCTTCGCCTGCCTCGGTTTCCTGTCCCCCGCGAACCGCGGAGCCCTGATGACCTGCGCTTTGGTAGCCTGGGTGCTGTTAGGAGCCGTCGCTGGCTACGTCAGTGCGAGGATATACAAGAGCTTCGGAGGACGGCGGTGGAAGAGCAATATACTGCTGACCTCAATGGTGTGTCCAGGGTAAGAGATAGTGTATTTTTACATGGTGTAAATTATGTTTTTGCGCGTATTTAA